>CM062813.1:476374761-477574761 GCA_031772625.1 Pinus tabuliformis | reverse complement strand
CACTTTAGATTCAAACTTGGGGGACAATGATCTTAGAACTTTTTCAACCACAATAGCCTCTTTTATTTCTTCACCCAAATTTTTCATGCAATTAACAATCTCATCTACCCGAAGAAAATAGTTAGCCACACTTTCATCATTATACATCCTGAGATTCTCATACTGAATCCTGAGAGTTTGAAGTTTAGCACGCTTTACCTGTTCATCTCCTTCGTAGCTCAAGACAATCTTGTCCCATATTTCTTTTGCGGATTTATATTGCATAACCTTTACGAATTCTATTTGAGATAAGCATCCCAGCAAAGTATTGACTGCTTTAGCATTTGTTTCATATTTCTTCTTTTCGGCCACATCTGTAGGAGTAGCTGAAGGAAAAGTGTAGCCTATATCTATGATATCCAAAACTTCTGTACCAAGAGATTGAAGATAGGCAGTAACTCTTACCTTCCAATAATTGAAGTTTGTCCCATCAAAAATTGGTGGCCTGATTGATGCTTCCCTCTCATAGTTGCTCATGATGAATGATCTTCCTTCAAGCGATCAAGCTTCTCCGAAGGACCTGCTCTGATACCAATTGTTGGAAATAATACTGAGAGGGGGGGGGGTGAATCAGTATTCTCAAGTTCTTTTAACAAATCTTCCTTATTTTTACTTTGAATTATTTTTGCATATTAGTACCATAAAATAATGAGCATGAACAAGAAAAACAGATAGTCACACCAAAGAACACCAGATGTAAGGTGGAAACCCAATGTGGGTGAAAACCACCTGCTGCAATATGTCTCTATCTTCTTTCAAATTAGAAACTCCTTTTACAATGATTTTGTACTGGTGCGGTCCTTTACCAGTACACAGGCTGCAACCTGCAAAGAGCTACAACTCTCTCTCGTTTTCTAGTCTTTCCTGGAAGGGAGCTACAACCCCCTACTTCTTTTCTTACAAGGACCACTTTTCATAAATTTTCAAACTGGATCCATAAGCATCAAATGATCATCAAGTACATGTAAATTACACAGTCAACTGCAATAACCAGATCAACATTAACAGAACTAACCCAGAACACCTTATCAACAGAAAAATTCAGTCAACAGAAGATCTTAAGACAGATACGCAGTTTTTCTTTCTGTGGCCTGCGTCGCTACGCACTTCACCTTCTGCTTCCCTGCGTATACCCGCAGAGTGCCTTCTGCTACACCGCGTACCCATGCACTGCTTCTTCACTCGCGCTGCGTACTGTTACTGTAGGTACGCACCCAGAGACACTATCGCGCCGCGTACCGTTACTGAAGCCATGCACTCAAAGATATTATCGCGCCGCATACTTTTGCTGTACGTACGCACCTGAACCTTTGTCGCACTGCGTACCCACGCAGTTCTCCTTCTTTTGCTCTGCGTACCCACGCAGTACCCCTTCTTCTGCTCTGTGTACCCACGCAGCTCTCCTGTTTCTGCTCTGCGTACCCACGCACCTATACCGTTAATCACCTGCGTGCTTCTGATTAGGGCCGAATTGGCAGTCCACCAGTGTGGCACAGTTAGTCAGATGCTCAGATCTGATCATGCGCTCGAGAGATCACCCTTCACAGATTCACTTTCAACTTCACTTACATATAGATCAAGCTTTTAAGACAATAACCCAATATTTCAGATCTTAAGATATTCAATTGCTAAAGATACATAGCCAAGTGATCTCCTTTCCTTTATATAGGCAAGCTCCTCCTAAAAACATGGATCAATACCATAGATAACCAATACAAGGGGCCCAAAAACATGGGGCTCAATAATAATAATAATATAAAACAATACCACGGGCCAAAACCATAGAATCAAGAGCGGCGGGCTAAATACCACGGGCAAAACATAGGAAACCCCACGTGAACGCGCTTCTCTGCCTTGAAGTAAGTGAAACTGGGGGTACGCACCTCCTGAACGGGTGACCTGCGTGTCTAGCCGTGGTCCCTTCACGGTGTACCTGCGGGTACACATCTTCTGAACTGTTCTCCTGCGTACTTCTTAATTTTCAACATTTTGAGAGCCTGATCAGAGCATTGCCATGGGTGTTGCCATCAAGTACAACATCTGTAACATAGAGCCATACCAGAATCATAATGCCAACACTTTCTTCCTCATAAACAATACCAGTGTGCTCCAAGATGATACACTTGGCCTAATGTATCCCTTGTCCAACATCTCCTTCAGCTGCAATTTTAACTCAACCAACTCAAGTGTGCTCATCCTGTAAAGTGATTTTGATGTTGGAGTTGTCCCTAGCACTAACTCAATAGAAAAGTATACCTCCCTACGAGGTGGAAACTATGTAATTTCCTCAGGAAATACATCCCCATACTACTATAAAATCAGGTACTTATTCAAAACATCTGCATCCTCAACCTCCTTACTCTTATCACAAGAAATATGCACTGAAAATAGCTTGCAACCTTTCCTATGGCTATGCTTTTCTTGCATAGATGTCACCATCCTAACTGATGTGGCTTTCTTCTTACCCTACAAGACTCTTGGTTCTCCATTGTCATCAACACATTCAGTGGCCTTATCATAGCAATCAACCTTGGTTCTACGTATATACAACCAATCCATGCCTAATAACATATTGTATGAACCCAACAGTAATACATTTAAATGTGCTACTGTAGGCATATCATTCAAATAAAATACACAAGCTCTTACCCAATGATTAACTCGCTTCTTCATACCTGTAGCCAACTGCACTAACTAAGACTCTACATGCAGATCCTTATTCAAACCACACTTATCCACCTAGTCAAGACTAACATAGCTATAATTAGATCCAGGGTCAATCAAAAGATAAATAACTTGATCATAGAGCTTACCGTCCATCTCAATGATAGATGCTTGATGCTCGGCCTGCCTATTATCCACAGTTCCATAGATATGGGGAACACTATGGCCTACATATCCAACAGTCTACGCCTCTTGTGCACTTTATATCTAAGGTCTACCACGCTAATGATGTAGACAATCTCTCCTAAGGTGGTCTTTGCCACAAGTCCAACAATTCACATGTTCCTTAATCTACTCCTGAGGCTAATGTCCCTATCCTCTATCTAATGCATTGAACTTCTTAAGTGGTGCACCATCATCCTTGTTATCTGTACTTTATGGCCTTACTCGCTTTTTATCCCATTTTCCTCTGTTCTTTACATCACCTCTCCAGTCTGACTTAGTATTAGTTTTCCACTTTGATTGTTCATAGCAATGTCTTAGATTTTGAATGGCCTCCTCCAATGATCTAGGCTCATCGAACTCAATCATGTCTTTGAATGCAACTAGTAATCCACTAATGAACCTTTGAAACTTAGCCTTCTCCTCTGTTAAGTAAGGCACATACCTCAGTAACTCCAAGAACCTGCTAGTGTACTCATCATCTGTCATGGAACCCATCTTTAGTTCATAAAATTATTTTTCCCCGTCATGAAAGTACCTTTCTAACAAGTAATTATTCTTAAATAGCTACTCAAACTCACTCCAAGACAAATATTCCTTATGAATACACCTGACATTCTTCACATGTTCCTACGAAATTTCCACTCTACCTTTGAGACTGAAGGTAGATACTCTAGCTTTCATGTTCTCTAAGTACTCATGCAACCTAAATAACTTCCTCATGCCAAGAAACCATGCCTCTACATCCTATGGTTTCATTTCCTCATCAAAAGTAGGTGGCTTGGCTTTTTTTAATTCATCCAGAAAATACCCCTATCACTCCTGTAAGGATGATACCGATGGCGATTATAGTGCCTATCTGAATGAGAACTAGAAGCATACATGTATCTATCCCTTCTCCTCTTCGAAGTGTCCAAAAATCTGCCATCTCAGATGGTGTCAGACCAATCCGACCTATTCCTACTATGAGACATGCTACCATATGCCCCATTAATTTTGTCCTTTTTCTCATGACTAATCTAGAGCAGTCCTTATTGCTGAAAATTCGACAAGCTCTAAAGTATGACAGTATTTACCTCTGCTAACTTTTCCTATGACTACATGATTCTGTGATGATCTTCCTTACAAATCCTTATCTCCTTTAAACTGCTCAATGTAACTGCCAAGTCGGAGGGCTTCCCAACACCATACTGCTCTTCGGATTCATAGGGAGAGTATCTATAGTCAACCATCTTGTTACCCATTTGATATTTCTTCCTGCAAGGCATAGTATGTCAGATAAACCAATCACAATAATTCAAGTACCTTAGCATAACTTGGGGAGGATACAATGTGTGTAAGATTACAAAATCATTGTGATACATGTATAACATAATCATAACAACATATATACATACACCAATAAATGTATTAACACATAAACATCACTCTAAATAGTATCCAATCATCAATGAAAAGCCATATCAACAATGCATGATATGACCTCATGCATGACAACAACAATTATTCCATTGTACACATTGCCACATGCAACTAGTAGTATGCATAAGCAATTACGAACCAACTACAAATACACATAACCACATGTAGTCAAACATACTCGATCATTTCTTGTAATCAACCTACAAGATTGATGCATGTAATCAAAATATTAAAAAATATAACCTAACATAGAAGGATGTAAGTAGGTACCAGGAAATCAACATGTAAGTGACATATAATCCATACATAGTCAGTCACATACTCATTTCAAATAAATTTCATGAAATCAATAACAAATTCTTCATGATAACCATACTACAACCCTAATCCAACATCAAGCAATTGCAATAAGTATATAAGTGTAAGAAACACACATGCAATTGACATGCATGCATGACCAACACATAGCCCATCCAATCTGAAGGGTGAACCATGCTCTAATACCACTCTCTAATACCCTCATCCCATATCTACCCAAGCAACCAGCTAGTTGGGGTTAACATGCTATGAGATGCCATTATGATATGATTCAACCTCCTAAGTCACATTAAGGAAGTGGACCTAACGAAAACGCACCATACAGACATCCAACATCATCAACAGAACCCTCAAAAGATAAGTTAACCGCTCAGACAACATGTCCCTAGGTCCCATTATTGTTTTAGGTCTCTTGGGCCATAATCGCTCTCATGCTATGGGCAAGGGAGCAACCAGCAACCTAAAGTCGCTCTCACAGGCCTGCTTGCTAGCAACTGTGGACAAAAATTGTCAGTGTTTTGCCAACAACCCCAGGATTTAAGCCAATTTTTCAGGCTCAAAGCCCATGACACTGCCTAGAACTGATCCATCTCTTCAAATCAGTAAAGTAACATGGAAATTAAAGTACTAAAGAAAATATGTGTTCAATACCTTGACTAGATCCCTACTAGCCATGATAGGCATTTCATAAAACATACCATCAGCATGTAACCTACAGGTGTAAACCACATAATTAAGGGTAGGGATCTCATACTTATCTGAGAATCACTATGAACCATTGTTCCCTTGTGCCATTTGTTGCATTATCATCTATTAGGTCATAGACATATTATCCATTCACATACAAGTAAAAACATGCTAAGATCCATACATAATTGTTCTCATAAAATGTGCATATAACCAACATAAGAGGAACAAAAATACAATAAACATGACAGCCATAAAATCCATAAATACATTAGTACCTTTACACATGGAAATCAAGATAAAGGATTTCTCATTAATGAATGAAATGAACCAACCGAAGATTGGACTACCACATTCCACCTGGCTGTAGAATGGTTGAGCCAAATCTGTCTTCATCCATTCACCCCCATGCCATATTCCAAGCATGAATGTGGGATCTCATAGAACACATCAATAAAAACTCATCCAGGGCTTCCAAAGGCCATCCACCTCAACCGATCAAACAGTGATTCCACCTCATGGTCAGAAGTCACCAAAACCATCACCAAGTCGGTCTCCATCCTAGCCATCTAAGGCTCCAGATCATTTTCTCCAACCAAGGCTCTAGGACTAGTAACTCAACCCACCAAGGGCTCTAGAGCATTTTTCCAATCAAGGCTCCACGGCTAGTAACTCAACCCAAGTTGTTACAGGGCTTCAGAGTGTTTGTCCAACCAAGGCTCTAGGAAATAATAACTCAACCCAAGCTAAGGAAACATGAGAACCAACCAAAACAAAAAAATGAAAATAAATCCACAATCGCCATGGTTATCCAGGAAATGGCAAGACTAGGCATTCCACTACCAATCCAGCTAATCCTTCATACCTATGATAGATCATGACCAAGAATTTGTTGGGTTGTGTTATATTCTTTCCACGACTAGCACCCCTACTTAAACAGGGGGGTTAGAGGGGGGATGGAACCCCCCTTTTATTGCGCTGACTGCATAGTGGGGGGCTCATGGGGGGGCGGTAACCCCCCTGTATGAGGGGTTTGAGAGGGGGAGTTAGCCCCCCTCTACGAGGTCCGGGACAGTGCCCCGGGGATATTTTTTTTTTGGACCCATGTTTTTGTGCATGGTTTTCGCACATGGTTTTGGGAGCGATGGTTTTCGGTCCATGGTATTGGATGCTTCGGCATGTATATATATGTATTGTAACATTGAAAGGAACATAATAAAAAATCAATCTGGTAGTCCCAATTTTGGGATCAAGGGGAAAATCTCTGTGTATATTTGTTTTATGTGTTATTCTCTAGCTATTGTTTATTTTCTATTATTAGAATTCATATGCAGGAAATTTATGCACGGGGTTAAAACCTATAGAACTCACATGCATATGTCATGCATGTCCAAACTAGTGAAGAAATCATACATGCAACTTGGTACCTACAAGCAAATCTGATGTAGTTGCTAATGTCGATGCCTTCTTGTGCTTTCCTGCTCTTCCTTTACCTTCTTGCTACAAAAATCCAAGTATTCCACACCCTCCAAGAGTGCTCCAAGAAAAATCTAAGCACCCAAGAGTATGAGAGAGAGAATAATGAGAGAGAGCTCCAAATTGAACTGACAAAAGGTTACCAACTAATCCTCAAAATCCTTTTTATGAATTAGGCCTCTATTTTCTTCATTTTCCATTATTTTCCTTCTTTTTTCCTCCTCACATGCAACCCATGACCTTTCACCTCCTTTTTCTCCTAATTTCCATTATTTCATAAATAAATGTGCCAAAATGCCTTCTAATTCCTTAGTCATTGCCTTTACCAATTTCCTTGGCCATAAACAACCGAATGAACACTCCCTAGGATGTCTTGCCCAACATTCTGCTTGGAATATGTATCCCAGT
Source organism: Pinus tabuliformis (assembly GCA_031772625.1). Lineage (NCBI taxonomy): Eukaryota > Viridiplantae > Streptophyta > Pinopsida > Pinales > Pinaceae > Pinus > Pinus tabuliformis. Next base: position 477,567,525 of record CM062813.1, on the reverse strand, counting down.
CATACGTGGTTATTGTTTTTAACATTTATTACATGGAATTTTCACCAGGGTTGTTACAATAATTTTATTAGATTTTTTGTGATGAACTATCAAGTGGAATATCCATGGTATTTTGTGGATCATTATTAAATTCATATATATTGAGTTATTATATTTCTTTTGTTATACTTTTATGTAGGCAAGAACATTTTATTGTACCCTTTCATTATAATTTTAACTTTTGTCTCCTATACACACACATACACCAAGGAGACCACTTCAAATCATCATATCTTATATTGTATTATATTCACTATGAAAGGTGGTTTTACCTTTGAAGTTAGTTATATTAATTGATCTCTTATCATTTTTAAGGGACAAGGTTCATAACACCCTCTCTTGACTTACATGGATATTTTGAGATACCTCCACAATGAATTATATTTTTTAAGGTAAAATGGCTTCAATGAATTATAGTAAACACTTTTGAGTATTTGATTGTGTTATTGTATAAAGCACACAATCACATGGTGTCATGGTTATGTTACTCTTTTGAATCCCTAACTAATAAAATTCATGTTGATTGTTATTTTCATTTTCACCATATTGAAGTATAGAAATTCAAACATTGTACTTCAATGAAAGAAGAAATAGATATAAAAACAATCCCATACCATGAAAGAGAGAAAAAAATGAATTTCATTCTAAAATGGAAGATGGGCCTCAAATTGATGGTAGTGGAGGTGGTGGGAATGTTAGCTTTGAATTTGTTGTTGTTCACCTAGTAGCACATGATAGAAAATTAGTTGTCATGCTTGTTTAGGGAGAAACCTATATACAAACTCTTTTCCATTCTACTTTGGATGATTAGGGATCATTGTGGCTTCCTAAGATGGACTTCTTATTCAGTCTCTTGTTAGATCTGCATTATAGGTGATTTATGGGGCTATTGTATTGATTAGATGGCCATAATATATTGTAGCTAGCATTTTTTCATCAATGGAAGCGTCATTTCATGTCAATAGTGGTGGTAATGAATTTATTTTCAATTCCACCTAATTTTTTGTTGATGGCCACCTATAAGGTGTTCATCCTTCACTTTAATTTCACCTATTTTGAGTAACATGTTTGTTGTAATGTTTTGTGTTCTCTTTGGGGAAGGCACTTATAAAAAAGACCTATCACCTTTGGACTACTTCAAGGTTAAATTTATGTTATGGCTCCTAAGGGGGGATTTCCTTTTTATGTTTTCACATATTGGTATCACAAATGGGTGGTCATGCTAATGTGTTTTTTGAAAGGATGCATGTTGTGGCTACCATTTATTTGCTAATGGAAGTGTCATTTCATGGAAATATTGGTGATAAACGAGTTGGTTTTTGGTGTCATTTCATGTAATTGTACTTTGATTATAAATTTATTTGAATGGCCTAAATAATTGAACCATATATCCATTATATGAGGGGGAAAAGGAAGAACATTTGAGGTGTTTGCTAACACGACTGCTTAATCAAATATGCATATAGTAAGAAATATCTTGAAGAATTTTCCATGAGGAACAAGAAGAGACATATAATTAAAAGTATAAAAATACATTTGAACAATAAAAGAGGGATGGAAGGAAAGAAATTGGATAAAGGAAAGAGTTGAATTTTTGGGTTGATAAACCACTTCTAGAGTGCTTTCCATAGTTAATAAACCACCTAGAAAAGTCAATTCCTGTAATAATTGCCATAGTTTCTAAACCACCCAAAATGTGAATTCCTATGGTGATTGCCATAATTGATAAACCACTTGTAACAAAAATTCCCATACTCCTAGTCCTAAACAAGAATTCCACCTGATTTTTCTTTAAAACTCCCCTTGGATCATGGATCTAGCTCGAGGATGACTACTACAAGAGATACAGGTTGTAGTTGGTCTAAGGTTGGGTGGAGAATTGAATTCCCACCTTCAATTTCATCTATTGTCATATTTCACATAAGTTTTATTAACTATGAGTAGTGAATATGATGATTAGTTCTTCAATGAATTGATGTATAGCTCTATGATAATATTGCATGGTTGTAGGAAATTGTGGCATGAAATTAATAGGAAAAAATGCCTGGATTGTTTTGTGGATTAAACTAGAAATCTACCTTGAGCTGTTAGAGAGATGATTTGAATTTCTGTGCAAGTTCATATGTTGCATGTGGACATGTAGGGATATTTTGGAAAATCAATGCAAAATATTAGGGTTTGATTCTCCTTACTTGATAATTACTTGTGAGTTATGTTGGCTTATTTTACTTCTTTATTATCTTATCTTTCATCAAGAAATTACCATATTAAGTGTGTATGAAGATCACAAAACAAGAGACACAAGATGTAGGCACTATGCCAAGGAAAAACCCCCTCGAGGGGAAAACCCAATAAAAATTCTCTTCCTTTCAATAATATTCTCTCAAACTCTTCACCCTGGAAAAATACCAAACCTTTCCTCCACACCAATTTAGTGTCCCAGATCTTCAACCTCTTTCCAATAAAACTTCCTTCCTAGCAACTTTGACTATGTAGTAGCTTCCAGCATTAGACAGCAATAGAACTTGGAAGACTTTAGTCTCCCAAACTAGGGCACAAAATAGAGATAGAGAGGCACAAAAATTTTGATTTTCTTCTTCTCCTTAGACTTCACCCAACTCTCACTTCATTTTCTTCCTTAGACCCACTTCGCACTTCTCCAACTTTGTTAGAGATATCGAACTAGCCTGAGATGAGATGTTCCAAATGATTTCAACTTGCTTCTACTTATAGACTCCAATTGAGTTTGAATTGGTGTCCTTAAGCCAACTTGATCTCTTCTAGACTGACTTGGTGTGGAGGATACATAAATTATATTTGACTCAATAGTAAACCTTTTTACATGATTCAAAATCCCAAGAAGGGTCTCCTTGAATGTACAATGACTCTATAAACTCAATATTAATCCTAGGAGTCCACAATGGGGACTTTGACTAATATAATGATGACCCAAGCATGAAACCCATGCTTTAATAAGTCATTGATACAATAATAAAAATCCTTTTCTTTATTATTTTGACAAGTACATTTCATGATGACTCAAATACATTAATGAAGACCGAACCTAGTTACATTTTCCAACACTCCCTCTTAACTAGGGAGGTATTCATAATATACAAATACAATGGAAGATCTCAAACTATATGAACAATGAAGAAATTTAGGCACCGCAATGCCATGGACTAGATTCATGACCAAGGCAATATATACATTGGTCTCTCATCAATTTATGCACCACAATGCCATGGAATAGATTCCTAACCAGGGAAATATATCCAAATGGGAATAAGGTGGACTCAAGCTTTCATCCTCTCTAGGTGCCATCAGGCTTACTTACTAACCACCAACCCAAGGACCTAGGTGTATATCCATGGCCAGATCTCTATGACCCATGTCACCTTCCCAACTTTGGGACCTAGACATCAACACAAAGTGTCAACCAGATGCCTTCCTAGGCAATGCTTCACTCGCAAAGTCTCAACAAATATCTTCCAATTTCTTATCATCAATACAATCAGTAATATCTACCAAACCAGGCAGGTTCCTTAGATATTCAAACTTCTTATTAGGAAGAGCCTTTGTCAGTATGTCTACTACATGTTCATCAATCGAGACATACTCCAACTTCACGATCCCATCTTGCACCAGGTTCCTAATAAAGTGGAACTTATTGTTGATATGTTTCGTTCTATCATGAAACACGAGATCTTCAGACATCTTGATACAACTTTGATTGTCACAATTAATCATAGTGGGACCAAAAGACTTCTCAAACAAATATGTCAGAAGCTTCCTTAACTAAACAGCCTCTTTTCCTACTTCACATGTAGCCACATATCCTTCCTCAACACTACTTAAAGCAATGAGATCATTCTTCCTACTCATCCATGGGATCATAGTAGCTCCCAGGACTTAAACATCCTCCGGTAGTGCTCCTTCCATCGATCTCACTACCACCCCAATTAGAAATCTCTGAAGCTAGTTATCTTGACTTCCTTACTATCATACTTTATGTAGTGATGTATAATGCCACAAAGATACCTCAATATATGTTTGACAACTATCTAGTGATCATGACAAGGCTCCAACTGAAACTAACTAAGAATGTTTACTACAAAAGACATATTTGTCCTAGTATTTACCAAATACATTAGGGAACCCACCAACTGCTAATATGAGGTAGGATCCATGAGACTAGAGTCAGAATTCCTCAATTTTTTGAGATTGGTGATCATAGGAGTAGTCATCTTCTTGGAATCCATCATCCTGGATTTCTTCAACAGCTTGATGATGTACGTTTATTGCCCCAAATATGTCTCCCCATGTCCCTACCATACTTCTAGACCCAGGTAATAGTGCGTTAGTCCTAGATCCTTCATTTCAAATTAAATTCCCAACATCTTCTTGCATTCTTAAATTTGTCGCTCCACACCTGTGACGAGTAGATCATCCACATATAGTAGAATAATGATGGAGTCATTATTCATGACCTTGAGGTAGAGATTCAGATCAACAGAACTCTTCACGAAACCAATTCTAAGTAGATATGCACCCATCCTTGCATACCATGCCCTATGTGCTTGCTTCAAACCATATAGGGACTTCTTACGTCTGCAAACATGGGAGTCCCTACTATTAACTTCAAAGCCTTCGGGTTGTTAGATATACACTTCCTCATCAATGGTTCCATTCAGAAATGCGGCCTTCACATTCATTTGATGGATATTCCAACCCATTATAGTAACCAATGAAACCAAAGATCTAATGATAGTGTACCTTGTTGTGGGTGTAAAGTTTTATTCAAAATAAATGCCTTCCTTTTGAGAGAAACCCCTTGCAACAAATCTCTCTTTGTACTTGTCTATACTTCCATCAACAACGTGTTTTATCTTATAGATCCATTTGGAGGTGAAAACCGATTTGTCACTATATCTAGGAATTATTTCCCAAACCCCATTCTTCATGATGGATGGATATTCTTCCTACATCACATTCTTCCAAACCTCTTGATGAGCAGCTTCCTTGAATGTAGGTGGTTAGGCTTCAATTAACTTTTTCATGTATGCAACATAACTAGAATATCTTTTTGATCTCTTACTTTACCTGAAGGTTCCTTTAGTAGCTTCATATCCTTCAACATTTTCTAATGTAACTTTTAACCAATTTGGCCTTTTCCTTGTGGTTTGGATGACCACCAATTGAAGAGGCTCACTTGGTCCTTCTTATTCTTCTTGATTTGTAGTATGGTTTTCATGATGAACTTCTTCTTCAAATATGGGAACTTCTTCATCATCAGAATCAATAGGAATATCCTTTGATTTCTTGTATGCTTAATTTTCATAAAAAATGACATCCCTACTTACTTCGACATGTCTTCCTTCCTTAATGTAGATTCTATATGCTTTTGAGGAGAGACTATATCCAATGAATAATCCCTTTGATACTTGTAGAGTCCAACTTCTTTTGCTTGTCCTTTGGAACATGGATGTATGCTAGAATTCCAAAGATTTGAAAGTAAACTACACTCAACTTCTTTCCTATGAATACTTATTCGGGTCTTGTATTACCAAGACTTTTATGAGGACTTATATTTTGAATGTACATGGCTTTCATTACAGCTTCTCCCCATAAGAATTTTGGTAGGTCTTCATCAAGGATCATAGTTTGAATTCCTCCTTCGATTGATCTATTCTTCCTTTCAAACAATCCATTTTGTTCAGGATACTAGGGAACAATGAGCTCCCTCTTAATACTTTCTTCCTTACAATATGAAATAATATTCCCCACCATTTTCAGACCTTAGAGTTTTTATCTTTTTTTCAATTAGGGTTTCCACTTTGGACCTAAACTCCTTGAACTTATCAAATACCTCATCTTTTGTTTTGAGAAGGTAGAGTCATGTCTTTCTAGAATGGCCATCAATGAACATCATGTAGTAGAGATTACCTCCAAGTGATTTGTCAAACATGGGTCTGCACACATCAGAATGGATGGGGTCTAATATCTCTTTATACCTAGTTTCAGTATTCAGAAATTACTTTCTTGTATGCTTTTCCAAAGAGAATCCCTTGCACACACCTTCATGATCTAACTTCATGTTAGGGATACCATTAACCAATTGACTGAGAGTAGGTATGACCTTATAATGTAGATGACCATGCCTCCTATGCCATAGCTCAATGGGGATTATTTCTGTATGAACCAAAGCTTGAGGAGGTGGTGTAATTGTTGAATAATCTAGGGAAATTAGGTATAGTAGGATTCTTCATTACTTGATAAAAATTTGTGGAGTCTTTCTACTTTTTCTTGTTAGCTTAATCTTCTTCTTATTATTATTAATGCATATGAGTGTACTTCATCAAATTGCTACCAAAACATAAGAAAAAGAACATGACATGTTGGCTCTCTGCCAGGGCCAAAACCTCTCTTCTCTTGAGAGGAAAACCCTTTGGTAAGTTTTCTCATATTGAAGCTTCTTTCTTGATCAATGCCAAACCCTAGACCCTTTACTAGAATATCATCCAAGAAAAAGTCAAGTCCTCTCTTTTCTCTGCACTATGTTCCCCGACACTTTGTCTACCTCCTTCCAACACTTTGTTCCCTGGCACTTTGTCCTTCTTCTAACACTTCGTTCTTCCTTCTACTATAAGTATATCTTCTAGGAGAGATACGTTTACTTAGTGATATCTTTCACCTAAGGATACTCATTCCTTCTCTAGATCATCTGAGTTCTTTCTTGATGTATGGCGGTGGGATCAATGTGACATCATTTTAGCCCTAATCTTCACACATGTGAGAGTTCTTGCTGTAGTTATGGGGCTTTCTCTAACTTCACTTGAGGTCCTTCTATCTTAGCTTGGATAGGAGGCCTCTTAACCCTAATTTGAAGACCAAATAATGATGAATGAGCACCCTTAATGTTGCTACTGTAGTGACCATAGTTGGCCCTTCTAGTTCTCACACATGTGGCTACAACTTTCCCTAAAATAGTCCTTAATACTTTAGTTATCTTTCCTCCTTCTTCGCTTCTCTAGAGGCTCCCTTAAACTTGACTTTTCCACCCTTTACTTGGCTACACATGCTTGCTTATTTCAAAGATGATCTTCGGTATCTTTAGAGGAGTGGACAACCTCTATATATAGAGGATTTTCCCTCCTTTAGGCTGACTTGATGCATTGAGGTCGAATTGAATTTCGTTGCTGCAATAGGTGCTTTTAATGGTGCCATTGCTTCTTTTTATGGTGTCTTTGCTAGGAGGAGACTTGAATTTGCTTAGAGGTGTATTCTTTGACTCTTATACATAAACATACATAATGTAACATGCCATTAAGGTCTTCAACATAATTCTTTTGACTCTTTGAGTTTCCTATAGCACTTTGAAATGTGCTAGACCTACTTTAATGAGAAAAAAACTCATTGACATATATTATAAAAATAATATTTATTTTCTTAAATAAATACAAATATCAAAAGTACATTTATGAATACCGGACCTAGTTACATTTTCTTCAACACTCCCTCTTAACTAGGGAGGTATTAATACAAAATTACAAGGTGTTTGTCTATCATCAATCTTTGAAGAATTCACATAAGAGAAACTGGATTAGAAATCCATCTGTTATAGCAACACATCAATCAACATTGTCATAGTGCAAGGCCTTGACTAACAACTCCATCTCTTCATGAGATCATGAGCTACAATGTTGGTGAGACCAATGATTTATAGACACCTTCATCATTATCTCTTAAGGTACATACCCACCTGGGTGTTCACTAAGTATGACCTTCTAGGACTATTCTTATCTTGGGTTCCCAACCCTCAAAGAATATTGGTACTCTTGCCTACTCTTGTCCTGGATCCCCTACATATCCTCAAAGAGTATCGGATGCTAGATGATTACCCAATCCTCCCATTCTTTCTTCCCAAGTGAATTCAAGAATGTGATGTATATATTGTGTCTACATTTCCATTAATGGCCTTCATCTAGACTTACAGTTGCTAGTCATGGTATAGTGCATGACCCATGAGATGGAAAAACACAAATGTCACTCCTTTGTAATAAAGGGTGATCCAAAACTACCTCTTGATCAAGGACTTGTCAGAGCTCCCTCTTAACTAGGGACTTTCATTCAACAACAACTTCTTCATGGGTCCTTTAGCTACTTGATCTCCTTTCTTGCTTGATGTCACGAAGTCTTTGTTTGAACTTCTTCTAGGTAGGGCACCATCCATTAATCATTTATCCTTGTTTTTCATGTAATTTCTTCCTTCTTGGAAAGTTTCTTTATTGCCATACATCAGGTTTTCCACTCATATGGATACTACTTTTCCATATTTCCATGCTTCAGAATACTCCTATCATGGATGCTTCATTGTACTTTCTTGTTTAGATGCTTCGACCTAGTAGCCCATCATGACTTCATCCTCATATTGATTCAACATTCCTTTTTCTTTTGCGGGATGGCTTCTTCATCATGACATCTTTGTAGAGTAGAATAAGCTATATGCATCTTTCATATCTCCAAGGCCTTCATAGGTGTCAAGGGTCCTTCCTTCTTTTGTCAAAGTTGTCATGCCTTCTTTTGAGAGATATCTTTAGAGTATCTTGTCATATAGTGATTCTCAGTGATCATGGTGTTCTTCACATGCTTGATCTATTTCTTCATTCGATTCTTCTTAGATAGATAGGTCAACCATATTATGCTTCTTGTGAGAGTATTTCTTCATTGCTTTCTTCTTGGACTAGTCAGATTTTCTTCTTGCTTCGTAGTCGGTAATATTATACTCCTTATGTGAGAATATTATTTTCTTGACCTTCATTGCATTGTAGTACATGCCTTTGAGCATGTCCTTGATGAAAGAGATTCTTTCATACTTGATCATGTTATAGAACTATTCTCATGACTCAATAATATACAAATGATAACATGACTAAACTTTCATGTATACATACCTCATCTTGATTCTCCTTTGATCATCTTAGCTTTATTTTGTTTTCCTTGGTGCGACCTTTCTTGCTTCATCTTAGCTTGCCTACATATCATCCTTTTCTTGAATCCCAAGAATGGGATTCCCGATGAGACACCTTCTTTGGTCCATGAACCTTATTTTGAATATTCCATTATAGGATCTTAAATACCCTTACCTTGCAAATGTTTATTTTATTTTGAAGATGCAGGTCTTCTAAGATTCTTAATTATGATCAATCTTCTTTTATCATGGATGAGGTCCTATACTAGGTATGCTCCTTCTATATGAATATCTTGAGCTATATCTACCATGCTCCTATATTCTAGAACATATTTCTACCCATGCATTTTTATTCTCATTATAAATGCTACATCTTCATGAGTATCTAAAACTCTATGGACTTCATGCTTCTAGATTCTAGAAGATGCTTCTAGTCATGCAATTTTATTTTATTCCTACATGCTCCTATCCTACTCAAAACCTTGAAAGAAGACTTGAAGTAAATAGTTTGTCTTAGTCATAGTAGAGATTTGAATGTTCTTCCTTCTTTTGTTTCTTTTCTTCTTCTTACACCTCTTGAGTCATGAAAGTTTCTTCCCTCTTTTTTTTGTTGTTGTTGTCCTTCTTAAGCTTAGGACAATTCCTTTTGTAGTGTCCATATTCTTGGCATTGAAAACATTGGATTTTGGACATGTATTTGTTGTTTGTTCTTCGTGGACCAAATTTGCCAAATTTTCCCTTTCTCTTGGCTATGGTAGAAAATGCTTTCTCCTTTGATCCGACATCTTCCTTTTCTTTAAGTCTATTTTCCTTTGTCCTGCATAGAGACCACATTTCACTAAGTGTGGTTGCTTCCTTCTTGGAATATATGCTTGATGTTAAGTTGCCCCAATCCTCAGGTAGAGCATTGAGTACTACAGTTGTAATTTCTCTGTCATACATGACTTCCCAAAGCTCTTGAATTTGATCTCTCATTTCAGAGATTTTCATGAAGTAGGGAGCTATTCCTTCCTTTTTTATCTTCATCTTGTACAATTCATTCCTTAGAGTTATTACTTCTCCAGTTGTGGATACCGAGAATAGCTCTACAAGCTTATCATAAATTTCTTTTGATGTCTCAAATTTGGAGACAAAGGGAATGAGAGAGTCCTTGATTTATTCTATTAGAATCCTTTGAGCTCTCATCTCATCCTTATTGTACTTAGCTAAGGCTTGAGTTTGTTCCTTAGCAGGCATAGTGACATTCCCTTTGACATGTTCTAGGAGTTCATTCTCCTTGAGAAGTATATGAGTCCTCTTCTTCCATGCAAGAAAGTTATTGGTACCTACCAATTTATTGCTTTCCTTGCAAAAAGACATTGATGTATATTTAGAAGGGGACATTTACTTACTTGATAGATTTTGAGATGTAGTGGATTTTATTTCTCCATGAAGACTTGATGGCTTTCCTTCCTAGGATGTTGATGTTCTTCAAGTTTCCTTCTTCAAGAGGACTTGCTTGATGATGATATTTTATTGATGACTTGTAGCTTGATATATATCCTACTTCAATATTCTTTTCTTTGTAGGTTCCCTTGGGTAACGCTCTTCTTCTTGCTATGTAGACTTCCTTGGTGAATGATTGATTGTAGACCTTCTTGTCCTTGAAGTGATTGAGACTTCACGGCTTGATGCTTCAACCCCATAGATGTCTTTCCTTGATGAGTGTTATTGAGTTTCCCTTTCCTTGATGTGTCACCTTTGCTATGATGCCATGTTGAAGAATCTATGGCAATTAGGTATAGAAGGATTCTTCGTTACTTGATAAAATTTGTGGAGACCTTTTAATTTTTATTGTTAATTAATATTATTATTCTTATTATTAATTCATGTGAGTTTACTTCATCAAACTTCTACCAAAACATAAGAACAAGAACATAATATGTTAGCTCTCCGCTAGGGCCAAAACCTTTCTTCTCTTGAAAGGAAAACCATTTGGTAATTTTTCTCTTAGTGAAGCTTCTTTCTTGATTAATTCCAAACCCTAAACTCTTGCCTAGAAGATACTCCAAACACAAGTCAAGTCCTTCCTTTTCTCTGCACTATTTCCCCGACACTTTGTCTACCTCCTTCAGGCACTTTGTTCCCTGGCACTTCGTCCTTCTTCTGGCACTTCGTTCTTCATTCTACTATAAGTAGATCTTCTAGGAGAGATACTTTTACTTAGTGATATTATTCACCTAAGGATACTCATTCCTTCTCTAGATCATCTGAGTTCTTTCTTGATGTATGATGGTATGCTAAGTGTGACAATACTGCATACCTAATCTTTGCACATTTGAGAGTTCTTGTTGTAGTTATAGGGCTTCCTCTAACTTTGCTTGAAGTCCTTCTCTCTTCACTTGGGTAGGAGGCCTAGTAAGCCTAGTTTGAAGCCCAAACAATGATGGGTGAGAAACCTTAATGTTGTTGTTGTAGTGACTATAGTTATCCCTTCTATTTATCACACATGTGGTTGCAGCTTAGCCTAAAACAGTCCTTAATACTTCATTTATCTTTCCTCCTTCTTCACTGCTCTAGGGGCTCACTTAAACTTGACTTTTCCACCCTTTGCTTGGTTGGACTTGCTTCCTTATTTCATAGATAATCTTCACTATCTTTGGAGGAGTGGATAACCTCTATACTTAGAGGATTTTCCCTCCTTTAGGCTGAATTGTAGGCAAACTTGACTCTCATTGCTGCAATAGGTGATTCTAATGGTTCCATTGCTTATTTTGATGGTATCTTTACTAGGAGGAGACTTGAATTTTCTTGTAGGTGTCTTCTTTGACTCTTATACATAAATATACACAATGTAACATGCCCTTAAAGTCTTCAACATAATTATTTTGACTCTTTGACTTTCCTATAGCACTTTGACATGTGTTAGACCTACTTCAATGAGCAAGAAACTCATTGACATATATTATAAAAATAATATTTCTTTTCTTGAATAAATACAAATATCAAAAGTACATTTATGAAGACTGAACCTAGTTACATTTTCTTCAATAGTAATGACTCTATAAAGGCTTCCTTCACAAACTCCAATAACCCTAGCTTTATCGACGCTAAAGTATTTTCCCCAAACAAATATGTTTCCATAAACAAAATAAACTCTTTCCCCTTTATCTTCTAAACAAGAAATAGAAATAAAATTCTTTTTCAAACTTGGAACATATAGAATGTTGTTGATGTGCAGCTTCGATCCATTTTCCAGCTTTAATTATCTTGATCCCAGGCCTCTAACAACATATCTTTTGTTGTCATCCAATTCCACTACATGAGAAGATGGCTCCTTTGATAGTGTATGAATTTGTTTACTTTCTCCTATCATGTGTCTTGATGTTCCACTATCAATGATCCATGCATTAGAATCATTAAGAGAACTTGTAAGAGTAGCCAGGAATCCTTGACTTTTGACCTTTTTGAATAAGTAGTAGATGACCTTCTTGATCCAACTTCCAGTAGTGTTGATACCCATTCTTATGTAGCTCATCAAAGAGGGAGAATTCATGCCAACAAAGTGATATTCAAATTTTCCTGACCTTTGCTCTGATACCATATTGGAAAATCAATGCTAATAGATTAGGGTTTGATTCTCCTTAATTCATAATTACTTGTGAGTTATGTTGGCTTCTTTTAATTCTTTATTATATTATCTTTCATCAATAAATTACCATAGTATTTGTGTATGAAGATCAAAAAATAAGAGACACAAGATGTAGGAACTATACCAGGGAAAAACCCCCTCGAGGAGAAAACCCTGTCAAGAACTCTCTTCCTTTCAATAGTATTTTTTAATACTCTTCACCCTCGAAAAATACCAAACCTTCTCTCCATGCCAAGTTAGCCTCCCAAATATTTGTTGAAAATAGCAACAAGAAATGCTAAAAATATAAATGCTAAAAATAGCATTCAGAATATTCCAATTTTAATTTGTCCTTGAATTAAAATTGAAAATTAAAATTCAAATTTAGTCTCACCAGCTGCTTGAAAAATAATTAATTAATTCATCTTGGATTAATTAGTTGGAGAAATTCAAGCTAGAAGTCTTTGTGAAGTCACACAACAATTATCCCTTAAATTAAGGAGATTATCCCTTAATTAAGGAGATAAGAATGAGTTGTATTTGAGTTGTAATTAGTTAGCTCAGTTAACTGAGTTAAGTCCAGTTAAATTAGTTCCAAACAGTTTGAGGAACTAATAATGAGTTTAGTCAGTTAATGCATGCATACATGCAACTAGTGTACTCTAGATAACTGAAGATTCTCTCATAAATAACTCATGCATGTCAGTTCAGACAGAGACCCATTTGAGATTAAAGACAGGGACAATGTACTATTAGTTGGAGGAATTTTCCTATAAAGGAAACTTATCCATGCAGAAGGAACAAGGTTCCTTGACGATTGTGTAGTTTTACAAGGTGTGAGATCAGTGTGAGTGATCAGTGTTACACTTGGTAATAGCTGGATCACCCAGGGAAAACTGCGCAAGGAAATAAGAGGCTTGGAGGATAGAGAGGAAGTCTTGTGAGAAGCTTTGATTGCCTGTGAGCATCCAAGAGGATTGTACTGAGAGCTGGCTAGTTGTGAGAGCTAAGGCTTTGTGTAATTCTAATGTATTTCCACCTTGTATGGTAATACAGATAGCGGGGTTTTTAGCTAAGGCTTTTACCAGAGTATTCTTATGTGTTTCATGTGTATTGATTCTACTTCTCTGTTATATGTGTTCTGTTTGATCTTGCTCAAATAAATTAAGCTTCCGCAAGTTTGATAATAGAAGTAGATTATAGTATTTTACTTTGGTATATTGCATTATCAAGTTAATCTACAGTCAGATTTTATACATAGATATTAGAGGTAGATTTGTGGAGAATTTGCAGGAAATTATACATGGTATCAAAGCTGAGTGGTATGGGAGCAAAGGTGATCGAAGCTATGAACAGTATACTGAGAAGGGAAATTCAAAGTTTGAAGTTCTTGGTTGCAGGTGCAAAATCGAATTCTTATCACACCTCAAAGTTCACCAATGGCGTTCTGCAGCTTGAGACTCAAGTATGCCTTGGAAGGCAGCTCGAATTACATATCATGGAAGGATAGAATGGAAGCGGTATTAGAATACAATGGCTTGAAGGATTTCATTGATCAATAAATCCCAAAGCCGGGTTCAACTAATGCACAAGAGTTGGTTGAATGGAAGAAGTGTGTGGCGAGGGCGAGACGGATCATCCTTGAGGGAGTTCGAGACCATATTGTCTCGAGTCTCCATGGGAAGGATACTCCATATTCAATGTGGAAGACATTGAAGGACCTCTACCAGAATAGTAGCGACCAGAGGAAATTGGTGCTCAAGGACATGCTTCGAAGAATGAAGATGGAGAACGGTGATACTATTTCCACATATCTGAACAAGATCACCACCTGTAGAGATGAGCTTGGAAGTGTGGGAATAACTACTATTGATGATGATATGGTGAGCCTTTCTCTCCTCAGTCTTCCAAAGAGTTGGCATAGCTATCAGGACTTTTTGAATGGAAGAGAGAAACTGTCAGATTCGGAACGACTGTGGTTGGATCTCATGTAGGAGGAGATCAGGAGGAGCACACGAAATGGTTCTTCATCCAAGGAGGATGAATAAAATTGTAACAGCCTAAAATAAACATGTAATTAATCAACTAATTAACATCAAGTTCAAATTATGAGTAGCACTTACCTGTTGTTGAAGTTTGCTTACCGCAACAAGGTTTTTTGGGACGACTCTCCACCCAATTGTAGGCTCAATTGCACAAGGACTTGATACAACTAGCCATCCCCGAGCCCTCAATCAACGTACTACTGCCAGTGACTCCTCTGTCTTAGAACACTATGCTCCCAAGAGAATGAATGATAGAGTCTTGGAATGATGGAATGCCTCTCATCTTCCTCACCATCTATTAAATAGAGAAAACATTGGAAGGGGAACCACATGCACACACTCCATGTGTCTACATGCAACTTTATTTCTTTCTTGTTTTATTTCTTTTGTTTTTACTTTTTGATAGCTTTACTGAATTTTACTGCTTTCTTGTTTTATTTCTTTTTATATTTATTTAGATTTAGTATTTTTATTTATTAATTTATTATTATTTATTATTTATTTTCTATTACTATTTTTTTATTGTTTATTATTTATTTTCTTGTATTTTAATATTATATTATATTTTTTTTCCCCTGGAAAAATCCATAATTTTTCATTATATTGGAAAAATTACATATTGTAGATGCTTATCACATATGTTTTTTTCCACTGTGGACTATGATCATAAGAGAAACATAAGAGAAACTAAGAGTATCTATAGCCAGTTATACCTCACAGGGAAATCTGCTATATTTAGTTGTATATATTGTCAACTGTGTTATACTTGTTTTGACTATACATTTAGCTGCCCAAGGCCATCATACTTGGTTCTGTACATTTCAAAAATATCATTTGTATTGTTCAGATAAGTTAAACAAAAAGCAAAAATGTGTCATGTTCAGTGACCAGGAACTCTCTGATATATTTGGTCTATATATAGCCGGTGGTAATACTGGTATGCATTTATCCCTTGCTGCTCGGTAATCTCCCAAACGCATCTGGGCATTAGCACAGCCTCCTTGGATAATTTGTCAGCATGGCTGTTATGCTCCCTGTAGGTATGAGAGAAAGAGATATTGTTAAAAGTTTCTTTGAATATATTTACTTCATTTAGAATGTTGTTGAGTGTGTGAATGTCACAATCAGAAATGCCATTGAACCAATTGATAATAATCTTTGAGTCCTCGAAAATGTTTATGTTGGTGCAATGGTGACCTAGATTGAAATGCAGTAAGTGACGCAATGTTATGAGTTTAGCATAGTTATTTGTTCCGTCTCCCAAGCCCATTTTGACTTTCTAGTAATGTTGTGCATTGATATATAAAATGAAACCTCCACCGCATCCATGTTGGTTTGCAACCCCGTCAAAAAATGCCCATGGTGTGTTTGTGTCAATACACGGAGGTGGATGTGGTCAATGCTCTTTAGGAGGCGGGGGATCTGGCAGCTCCCTGAATGCAGATATTATCCCTGCCTCAATCTGTGGCCAATGTGCAGGTCTGTTGTCAAAGATATGGCGATTGCGAGCTTTCCAGATGTGCCAATTGACGAGTACCGGAAGGTTTATGAGCTTTGTTCCTTTGTGTCTATGAGTCCATTCATCCCAAGCGATGTTCAGGTCATCTCCCTCCCAATGCCCGTTGTATGGAATCGAAATGGATAATGAGTTCCACAGGGCTAGTATAACACTGCAGCGTAGAAAGAGATGCTCTGTGGATTCCGATGCACATTTACACAGTATGCACCAGGTGGGCCCTTGAAAAGCTCTGTGAGTGAGCTGTTCCCCTGTAGGTACCTTGTTTCTCAGAATACACCAGAAAAATAGCTTGGTTCTTGGCGGGGCCATGAGTTTCCATAAGCTTCTCCACCAAAATGGAATGATGTCAGGTTTTTTATGTATATTTAGAGTGATGTATCCGACTTTTGGGGAGTATTTGCCATTTTCGGCCTGGCTCCATATTATTTCATCCGGGCCCTCTTTGATTCTGAGATGGGATTTAGATAAAGCTGATCTGAACTCTTGCCACTCCTGGTGCCATCTATGTGGAAGATCTATTTGATAAGTCGACTTCCATGCCTGAGTAAACATCCCTGAGTTCTGTTGGTCAGCAATTTGTGAGAATACCTTGATCTCCCGGGAGTGAAGATATCTGATGAGATCTTGAGAGAGGATATGTCTACCTCCACTACCAATCCATGGATCCAATCCTATCTGAGCCAGGGATCCGTCGTTGATCCTCCACACCAAGTTGTCTCTAATTAGGGGCAGTGAATGAAGCAACGCCTTCCAAATAGATGAGATACCTATCTTCTGCCAGCTAGGAAGCCTAACCCAATCCATCATGTCTTGGGGCCAAATATATTTATGAAATGATAAGCGGGACCATAGGTTCTGACTAGTCAGCAAGGACCAACCCATTTTGGCAGTAAGGGCTTGTGCAAATAGAGGGAGATCTTTTAGGCCCCATCCCCCCCATCTCTTTGGCAATGCAATCTTTTGCCAGCTGATCCAGGCAAAAATGCGTTTGTCCTGATTCCCGGCCCAAAGATATCTGTTGCACAGTTTCTGTAGGTGAGATAGAATATGTGTGGGAATCCATGTGAGAGCCATCCAGAAGACTGGGGTGGCTTCCAGGACCAATTTGATAAGCACTAATCTACCTACCCTGGACAAATATCTGTGGCTCCAACAACTGAGCCTTTTCTCCAATTTTGTAACGAGCCAGACCCAATGTGCTATCCTCTGACATGTTGGTTTTAACCAATAACCCAGATATTTTAGTCCTCTTTCCAATGGGTGAATACTGAAAGGGAATACCTGTTGAGCATACTGAGATTCATGAACAGATGTGTGAGCGAAAGTGATTGTGGATTCTTGCTGGTTTACTAGCATGCCAGTGGCTGTCGAGAAAAGGTGAAGGATCCGAGAGAAAGATAGGGAGTCTCTGATGCTTCCATTTAGCAGGATAAGTACATCATCCACAAATAATAGATGTGTGAGGTAACAGAAATCAGATATTTTGAGGCCACTGAGGGATCCATCCCGCTTAGCAGATGCAATTAATCGACTTAGCCCTTCCATGACAATAAGGAATAAGAGAGGGGAAGGGGGCAGCCCTGTCTGAGACCCCTTTCTGAGTGAAATAAATGGGATGCCGATCCATTGATGAGGACACTGTAAGTAGGGGTGGTGATGCATGCCATGATCCAGTTGATGAAATTATAAGGTAGACCCAGATGAATGAGAAGCATTTTGATATAAAGCCAGATGACTCGATCAAATGATTTTGACAGGTCGATCTTGAGGATGATGCTTTTGAGATGTTTGGACCAGATGGAGTGTAGGGATTCTTGGGTAGATCCTATGGCTTCATGGATCTATCTATCTTCAAGAAAAGCAAATTGCTGGGGAGAAATGTTTCTGGATAGGATGGGTCTGAGGCGATTAGCAATAATCTTGGATATGATCTTGTATAGGCAGTTGCACAGAGATATGGGACGATAGTCATCGAAAGAGGATGGGGTATCAGACTTTGGGATGAGGGCAATAAATGTAGAGTTGACAGCATGATATAGGCATCTAGATAATCTACTCTCCTCCACCACCCTCAGCAAATCAGGCCCCAGTAGTTCATAGAAGGCTAGATAGAACTCGATGGTCCAACCATCCGGTCCAGGGCTGTTATCTTTTTTGAACCATTTTAATGTGCTTTCCAATTCCTCTGAGGTGACTGGTGCATGGAGTTCATCTGCGTCTTCCTCATTGACAAATCTAGGAAAATGGTTTGCCACATTTATGATCTCAGCCAGATTTATGCCTGGAGGGCTCCTACAAATGTTCTTGAAGTGTGTAATTCCTAGCTGAGAGAGCTTGTTGAAGGAGTCAGCTAAACCTCCTTCTGGAAGTGGGAGATTCCAGATAGTATTAGTAACTTTTCTTCCTTTTGCATAATTTTGAAAAAATCTAGAGTTTTCATCACCTGCTTTAAGCCAAATGGCTCTGCTCCTCAATCTTAGTGATTCCTCCCTCAATTTAAGTATATGAGCCTTTTGGTTTTCCAACTCGATCAAACGAGCCTTTTCTTCTCCTGTGATGAAACCCAAATTCCGATCATCCAATAAAGAGCTCAGTTCAGCTTCAATGAGGGTGAGCTGAGTGTTTTCCTTGCTATGCTTATCCTTAGCCCAATTAATAGCATGATGTTTTAGAATGGATAGGTTTTTACAAAAACCTTTTGCTAGTGATGCCTCTCTGTTGATGGGGTTTGCAACCCAGAAGTCAGTAACAAATTTTATGAAGTCTGGGTCCTGTAACCATGTGTGGTTGAATTTGAATGGAGCTTTCGGCTTCTGGTGAGGGCTTAGGATTTGCAGATATATAGGGCAGTGATCTGAAATACCTCCTGAACCGACCCATTGCTTGTAATAATGGAGATGTTGAAAGAGCGGACCCTTCATCAAGAATCTGTCAAGTCTTCGGGCCAATTCCGCTACTCCCACTCTCCTGTTTCACCAAGTGGGGAGTGGCTTGTGCATGGGGACGTCCATAAAATTGGTCTGTTCTAGAAGGTTTGTCATATACCCAGTAATAGCATCAACCTGAGCCGAAGACCCCCAGGATTCACTGAAACCCAAGGAAAAGTTTAAATCCCCACCCATAATAATGTGATCAGGGGCCAGTAAAGAGAGATTTAGGAGGTGGTGCCAGAAAGGTTCTCTCTGGTGGCAGGGACCATAAACATTCACAATTCGGAGGGTTTTGCTGAGCTCTGCAGAGAAAATATCGATACCCATGAAACCTGATCCCCCCCAGGATGCATCAACCCTAATTGATCTAGGGTTGTAACCAATTGCCAGACCCCCAGATCTCCCAACAGCATCAAGAGCCATAAATTTCCATCGCGGGGCTAGAGCTTGTAGAGAGAGAGTGATATGCTCGGCCTGTCCTAGGGTTTCTTGAAGCAAAATAATATCATTCGGCTCAACCTCAAAAAGTCTCTGCAAGGCTAGTTTCTTAGAGGCACTAGCCATGCCTCTGCAGTTGAAAGATAAGCATTTCATGGGGGAACGCTTCTCGGGGTAGAATTTGCTCTAAGGACCCCATCGAGAGTGGATTGACGGTCGGAGGCGACCTCCGCCCCAGCATGCAAAATAGCTTTAGTTAGATCAGATTTTCATCCTCTGGAAGTCAGAGGACCAAGTCCCGGTATAGCTAATCCTAGCCCAGCCTGATGGTTCAGCGTATCCATGGAATGGGATCGAGAGCGGAGAAAGTATGGATGGGAGATAGAGGTCCCAGAGGATGTCAGCGAGATGGAGGATGAAGAGGGGGGATATAAAGATGGAGTAGAAGCGACAATGGGGGGGGGGGGGGGGGTCGACATATTACAGTGTGCCATAGAAATCTAAGCCGATGATACAACCATAGATGAAGTATTATCAAGAACTATGGAGGAAGGGTTTAGAGAGATACCCGAGGCATGTGCGGCTTCTGCAGCAGCACGAGCTCTGGTCATCGGTGGAGAAGATGTTACATGCCCCATCGTCCTAGCCTTTTGTGGAGTAGATTGAGCGGCAGGTGAAGGCCCCGGAGTGGACGAGATATGACCGATGAATTTCCCTTGGATGGAATTAGAGTAGCCTTGGGGGAGTCCTATGGTTTTTTGTTAAGTGGGCACTCTTTGTAGAGGTGTCCCACCTTATGACACCGTCTGCAACGGAACGGGACCCCTTCATAATCCAATATCTGGATCCTGCTGTATTTCCCCCACTGAAGAGTAATATTCTCCTCTAGTCCTCCACGTGTGTCCAGGTGGACCAGTACACGAGCAAGAGTTCGATTCTTCGATTCCATGAATTTTCGATCATGATCTAAGTAAGTGCCAAGAGCATTTCCAATTTTGATGAGAACATCCTTGCTCCAATACTGCAGTGGTAACCCTGGCAGTCTTACCCACAGAGGTCCTGCCCCAATTTGTTCGCGCTCCAGGTCGAAAAGGGGGCTCCACCGCTTGAGAAGAACCAGAGCCATCTCAATATGCCGGTACTTTGCAAGTACCAGATCCGTGTAAACTTCCTTTGCGAAGTGTAGAGAGAACCATCCTCGGGGCAAAACATGAACTTTCGGCAATTCCTTCAATAGGGCACCCCAAATCTCCTTGACCCATTGCGTCAGCCTGTTGGCTGAGTAAGCTTGCCCTCATACATGTCCAACTAAAACCATGCGCGCCATGACCGCAGCTTCCCCTATGGCCGAGGTCTCGCCAAATCTGATAGTAATATCTTTAGTTGTCGCCTTTATACACTTTGTCTTCCTTTTTTTGGTACGGGGAGCCGAAGGATGGTCAACAAAGGGATTTGGGGCACCCTCAGGGGAGATATTCTTGACAGGTATAATATTCACCACCGAGGTTTCGAAACAGCTAGATGGCCGCAGACCAGACACAGGGGGGATGTTAGTACCAACTACGGGAGCATTCACCGGGGGCGCAGAGAGGATAGTGGAGAGGGGTGGGTGAGGGTCAAACGAGAGCGAGTGAGGCGTATAGGTGGAGAGAATATGCAGAGTGCTCGGAGATAGGGGAGGAGCTTCGAGTCCAGGAGAATCAACAGGGGGCGGCTCAGAGATAGTGGGAGCAGCGCTATAACCGGGCAATGTAACGACAGGCGAGACTGCTGGCGAGGTAAGGTCTGATATCGGAATAGGAACAGAAACCGACATAGAAAAATTAGGGTTACCGAATATTACCCAATCCGGGAAAGGGTCCTCGGAGTAATCCACTTGTTCTGTCTCCATATTCTCCTCCATTCCAGCCAGGGGTCGGTAGGAAACAGTTAAACGACAGCGGCGAGAGGCTGCTAAACGGCTACGGTACAGGCTACAGTCTGCAGGGTTATGCAGTAAACCCTAGGAATTACCCTAATCTGACACGCTCCATCCTCGCCTCACACATCGTGAATCCAAAAATCTCACCCGTAGTTGATAATTATATTATATATTATATTATATTATATTATATTATATTATTTTATTTTATTTTATTATTATTATTATTATTATTATTATTATTATTATTATTATTATTATTTATTAGTTATTAGTTATTATTTATTATTAAGGGACATTACAAAAATATGGCATTAACAAGTAATGCAAGGAAAGGGAAGGAGAAGGATTCTCATCCCAAATCAAATTCTTCTCATGGAGGGAAGAAGGGTGACAACTCTAAAGCGAGATGCTTTAATTGTCACGAAATGGGTCATTATGCAACTAATTGCCCATCGAAGAAGTCCAAGAAGGGATCCTTGGAAGGATCTAAAGGTGAGGCATTAACCTCTCAGTTTGAGATGGACTTCACTCTCATCGCATGCATGGTGTCATCGATGATGGGTTGTGGTTGGTTTCTTGATAGTGGAGCCTCATTCCACATGACCGGCGATAAAAGTTTATTCAATACCTTAGAGGAGAAAGACCTCAAGATGCGCATAGAGATGGGTGATGATGAAAGGTATAGTGTTTCAGGAGTGGACACAGTTGCTTTTCAGAGGGAGCATGGAGCTCTTATCACCTTGACAGATGTGAAGTATGTGCCTCGAATGAAGAAGAATTTGGTATTGATTGCGATGTTAGAGGACAAAGGCTACGATGCTGTCTTCAATAAGGGAAAGGTTTTCCTTAGACACATCACCATGGGATAGGTGAAACAGATTGGTTCACGGATACAGAACCTGTATGCTCTTGAGGTTCAAGATGTATGTAAAGCCTTGAGGAGCAAGGCAAATGTTAGAGACTTGGTGGTTGAGAGGGAGAGTAAATCACCACTCAACATGTAGTCCTAGAAGAAGTCTTAGACAATTGTGGAGGAGCCATAATTGGAGATGCTGAGAGGAGACAGAGTGGAGGCATCCACTCATGCAGAGACCTCCAGTAGGGGGAAATTTCGAGCCAAGTGGGCAGAGGGATCACATGCATCCATACCTCCAGGTGTGAGGTGGGGCGATGTGAAGTGATAGTCCCAAGAAGGCTGAAATTGGGTAGGGTCCATTTAGAGGTTTTATCTCATGGATCGTACCTTGCTACAGGAGCCCAAAGTACATAGTAGAGGGAGGAACCAATGGGATTGATGCAGTCAGATATCAAAGTGACAGAGGCTAGAGTAGTCAGATACTAAAGAGCATAGAGAAGGATTGACAATAATGCAGATAGGCTGAGTCAACAGAAGCGCAGAGTTTCTCAGTCGACAAAGGAAATAACAGTCAGAGACTTTGATGACAGATGCATCATTCTAATTCAAGCTAGATATTTTTTGTTTCTAGAGTTGTTGGAGCTACAACACTCGAGAGAAGTGTTGCATGCAGAACATTCCAAAGGTTTAGGATCAGGATCGAGTTGAATTCCTTTCTTGTTGAGAGGGAGTGTTGAGAAAAGCAACAAGAAATGCTAAAAGTAGCATTCAGAATATTCTAATTTTAATTTGTCCTTGAATTAAAATTTAGAATTAAAATTCGAATTTAGTTTCACCAACTTCTTGAAAAATTATTAATTAATTCATCTTGGATTAATTAGTTGGAGAAATTCAAGCTAGAAGTCTTTGTGAAGTCATGCAATAGTTATCCCTTAAATTAAGGAGATTATCCCTTAATTAAGGAGATAAGGATGAGTTGCATTTGAGTTGTAATTAGTTAGCTCAATTAACTAAGTTAAGTCTAGTTAAATTAGTTCCAAACAGTTTGAGGAACTAATTGTGAGTTCAATCAGTTAATGCATGCATGCAACTAGTGTACTCCAGATAACTAAAGATTCTCTCATAAATAACTCATGCATGTCAATTCAGACAAAGATCCAATTGAGATTAAAGATAGGGACGGTGTACTATTAGTTGGAGGAATTTTCCTATAAAGGAAACTCATCCATGCATAAGAAACAAGGTTCCTTGAGGATTGTGTAGTTTTACAGGGTGTGAGATTAGTGTTACACTTGGTAACAGCTGGATCACCCGGGGAAAATTGCAAAAGGAAATTGGAGGATTGGAGGGCAGAAAGGAAGGCTTGTGAGAAGCTTTGATTTCCTGTGAGCATCCAGGAGGATTGTACTAAGAGCTGGCTAGTTGTGAGAGCTAAGGCTTTGTGTAATTCTAATGTATTTCCACCTTGTATGATAATACAAATAGCAGGGTTTTAGCTAAGGCTTTCCCCAGAGTATTCTTTTGCGTTTCATGTGTATTGATTCTTCTTCTCTATTATATGTGTTCTGCTTGATCTTGCTCAAATTGATTGAGCTTCTGCAAGTTTCATAGTAGAAGTAGATTATAGCATTTTACTTTGGTATATTGCATTATCAAGTTAATATACAGTCAGATTTTCTACATAGATCTCAGATGTAGATTTGTAAAGAATTTGCAGGAAATTCTACAATCTTCAAACTCTTTCGAGCAACACTTCCTTCCTAGTAACTTCGACTATGCAATAGCTTCTGGCATCAGGCAGTAGCAGAACTTCAAAGACTTCGATCTCCCAAACTAGGGCACGAAATAGAGAGAGAGAGAGAGAGAGGCACGAAAATTTCAATTTTCTTCTTCTCCTTAAACTTCACCCAACTCATACTTTCTTTTCTTCCTTAGACCCACTTCCCACTTCTCCAGCTTCCTTAGATATATCGAACTAGATTGAGATGAGATGGTCCAAATGAATTTGACTTGCTTCTATTTATAGGCTCCAAGTGAGGTTGAATTGGTGCCCTTAGGCCGACTTTATCTCTTCTAGGCCAACTTGATATCTTCTAGGCCGACTTGATGTGGAGGATAAATAAACTATATTTGACTCAATAGTAAACCTTTTTACATGATTCAAAAGCCTAAGAAGGGTCTCTTTGAATGTACAATGACTCTATAAACTCAATATTAATCCTAAGAGTCAACAATGGGGACTTTGACTAATATAATGATGACCCAAGCATGAAACCCATGCTTTAATAAGTTATTGATACAATAATAAAAAATATTTTCCTTATTCTTTTGACAAGTACATTTCATGATGACTCAAATACATTAATTAAGATCAAACCTAGTTACATTTTCCAATAGAATCTATGATTACAATTGCTCATATTTTTCTATAATTTTTCTTCTAGGAGGTTCTAGAAGTTGAAAGTTGGACCATAGTGAGGGGAAATTTTGTTGATCCTCGAGTTCAGTTTTTAGATCATGGGTCATGAAATTTTAGGAAATATGATCATAGGAAATTTGACTTCCTAAATGCATCTTTAAACAAGTCATGTTGTCATTTATATTATAACTTTTCATTTGTGAGGTTCCATACTGAGGGGAAATCCCATTGATCATCTAGTCCAAAGTTTAGATCTTGGGTCAAGATATTTTAAAAGATATGATCCTAGGAAGTCAAGCTTCATGAATGCTCCTAAAATCATGCTTCAAACAACTCATTTTTTGATTTCTACTATTTTTCTTTTGGGTGGTTTCAAAAGCTAAAAATTAGGCCAAACTGGGGAAATATCGTTGATCATTTGGTCCAACTTTCAAATCTTGGGTCGCGATATTTTTGGAGATATGATCATAGGAAGTTGAGCTTCCTAAATTCTCCTAAAATTGTGCTTCAAACAAGCCATGTTGGAATTTTTGCTATAACTTTTCATTTGGGAGGTTTCAGAAGCTAAAACTTGGAATATAGTGAGGGGAACTCTCTCTGATCATTTAGTTTAATTTTTAGAACTTGGACTGCAATAATTTAGGATATATTCCCTGAAGAATTTTGTATATTAGTTTGCATGCATAGTGTTTGGAGAAATGGTTTCATGATTCATTGCATACAAATTATTTCATGAAATGTCCCAATGAAAACGGTGTTTTGTAGATGGGGACAATATTGTTGTATGATGGTAGTGTTGTAGCTAAGATATGCCTATTTTCATGAAAATAATTTACTATGGTAGTTTACATGCAATGTGTTTGAAGTGCTTAAATGGTTTAATGATTCAATGCATACAAACTACTTGATGAAATACCCTAATGAAAATGTTGTTTTATGGATGTGGATAGTATTGTTGTATGATAGTATTGTTGTAGTTGATATATACCTATTTGGATACAAAGAGTCTGAAGAAATGTGTTAACAATATTTTATTACAAATTGCATACAAACTATTTGATAAAATACCTTAAAGAAAAAGAAAAAAAGTTTCATGATTACAAGTGGAATTATAGCAATGTTTCTAATTTGATTTCACACAACATGTTTGACAAAATGTATACAATAATAATACTACTCAATTGGTTGTATACAAAAATTTTGAATAAAGGTTTACATATAAAGTGTTTGACAAAATGTATGAGAAATGAAAATCAAGTTTTTACAAGTATGGTTAGGATAAATTTAATAGGGCTATGTGAAAAAGTGGTATCAAGGCTTATTGTTAAGATAGTAAAAGGAAAAAGAAATTTTTGGGCACCTTGTAACCTATGTAAGTCATTGAGGGAACTCGGTATGTTACAAAGTGGTATCAGAGCTTCTAGATTCAACATCTGGATTGGATGGGCTCTAGGATAGGTGAAATGAAAAGAAAAGGTGCTATACTAGACCTTTGGAGATTAAAATTTGGAACTTTGTGTTATTTTAAAAGAATGATTGTTTGTTGGGTGTAAGTGTTTGTTGTTTGTTGAATTTCGTTAGTGATTGTGTACTACATGCATATGTGTTTATGTGAAATTATTTTGTTGTATATACAAATACATTGGTGTCATTTAAAGATTGATTCGAGATGATGCAACAAGATAAACATGCATAATGTTGACTAGATTCCATAGAGTGGCCCAACAGGATTGCAAAAGTTCATGATTTAATGTTGTAGTCAAAATTATGAGTGGAATCTCTTAACTTATTTCTTGCTAGTTTACACTTTTCTTAGATTTTTTGAGAAGTTGGCATAAGTTGATGAATAATAGATAGGTATGATAAAATGCAAGAGATTAAATAGTTTAGAGATGCATGTCCATAAAATGGATATTAAATAATGAATTTTAGATGCATGAAGGTGTGTTAGGTGTATATCATAATGGATGTGCAGGCATAAAGACTCTGTGTATTTTTTTGTCATAACATGATTCAAATACTAATAGTGGTTAATGATAAACATGTAACCAGGAGTAGGTTGACAATACAATTAGGAAGCCAATAAAAGTGTTACATGTAGTCTTGGGGAGCCAAGGCTATGGAGAATAAGGTCTTGATGAGAGCCTGGAAAAGGTGACACCTATGCCTGTTGATATATAGGTTGTGACAATGTGGTGAGTACACTAATATGAGGGTTTCTATGAGTAAGTGGTCTTCTCTAGGTGAGTGTTATAAAAATAACTGATATGATTCTTGAACTTTATGCACACTTAAAGTATTGATGGAATTCTTGATTAAATGCATGATATGAGTGTGTTTTTATGAGATTTCATGAATAAATGGTCATGTTTTAAGGAAATTGTACTAATACAACGTGTGGTAAGACAACCGATATGCACAAGAATGTAAGTGGGTGTTATTTGTAACACTATGATTGATGACTATGTGTTGATTATAGACTATGGCATGGCTAATAACCTTGGTAAAAAATTGATATTAAAATTTGATGATGCTAGTCTTGGTAAAAGCTCGATTTCCAATCTTTTGATAACATGGTTATAAACATGATGATATGTATTCTTAATTCTTAGAACATGTGACTGACATGAATTCTAGATGCGTGAATGACTGCAAATCAACATGCATAGCATGGAAAGGTAACAACTGGTTTGTTTATGTTGATATAAGTAACAACTAGGTGTGTGTGATAACACATAAGAAGACTCAATTGTAGTAGGAAGTAAAAGCATGGACAATGGTATGGTGTTGCATAGAATTGACCAAGTCCGTGATGAAAAGAAAAGATGGAGTTCCCTTGAAAGAGAAAATCCCTCTAGGATTAATATCGAGGGATGTTAAAATTTTAAGGTTTCCATAAAGCCTTGGAAAAAACTCAATCTGATTTTGTGTGTGTGTGTGCATGTAGTGGTCAAGGACACATTGAACACTGAAAACACGAGTTTAAGTTGTTGTGGGTTAATGAATGTTTTATATGCTTTTTATTTTATTGATGGGCCTCATATTTTCTTTATTGTTTTGACTATTAACCTTGAACATGGCCATGTTTTTTATGTCATTAAGATGTGTTGTTTTTGTGAGCTTCCTCTTTTTTTCCTTGTTTCTTCTTTATTCTTGTCTTTGTGTTTTGGTCTTGGTGGTTGTTGAGTGTGGGGAAAGGAAAGAAGAGGAGCTCTAGAGAAGAGATGAAGTAGAACCCAACTAAAAGTGCAAGATCTTGATTAAACCCTATGCATAAGATAAATGGAAGTTAGAGGGAAAAGGAAGATGATAGAATAGCTAAGATGGGGCTAATTGAGTCCACTTGAAATAAAATGGGTCCTAACGTAATAGACATGGAAATGGCACAGTAAGGAATTTTTCCAAAATTTTAATATAGCATGACTAAGATATGTAAGGCATAATGACACTATGTAGCTTGACAATCTATTAGTTCAAAAGCATCATAGTAGCACAATAAGCGATCAATCTCTAAAAATATGATCACTATGTGAATGACATAGAATAAGAGTTTGTATTTTCCATGATTGGGTAATGCAACAAGTTAGTGGGATCTAGGTTGCATGGAACACCATTGGCCAAGTCAGTAGGAATGGCCTATTGTTGATATTTATGCTCATGAAAATTGTGTTGAGCATGAATGGAAAAGGACAAAGGTTTAAA
The DNA here is from genome assembly GCA_031772625.1 of Pinus tabuliformis. Taxonomy (NCBI): domain Eukaryota; kingdom Viridiplantae; phylum Streptophyta; class Pinopsida; order Pinales; family Pinaceae; genus Pinus; species Pinus tabuliformis. The sequence goes on along the minus strand of CM062813.1, from coordinate 477,539,072 downwards.
ACGTATAGGTGATGAACAACATGGATGAAGACATGTTGAGTTAAATAAATTGTTGAATATTGCAACAACAAAAATATGAGTTGATAGTGGTGATGATGGTAGCAAGGTAAAAAGTGAAAGGAAAATATTTTAGCTTAGAATTCCTTTAGCTGAGTTTGGAAACTATTGTTTTCAAATTAATGCATGCTTTGCATGGATACCAAGAGGTTATCTATCCTTAACAGTATGAATGTTATATATTTCATGAAAATGTTAATGCTGAAATAAATTAAATGTTGTGACACTAGTGGCATGATGCAGCTGGGAGCTCGAGAAGAATATTTCCGAGAAGGCATTGGGCCCTGTGGCACTTTGTTTAACTCATGGGAGCAAGTCATAATTGGGACCTTAACTATAAGACTCCATGAGTAGTTTAGGGGAGGACGTCGGACCATGACTTGGCCTTAAGATTTCATGCACATGCCATCACAGCATGATAGATGGTTGTACGTAGGTTGTAAGACTCTAATGAATACCCCACATAGGAAATCCCTTGGATAGGTAAACTACCTAGAATGGGGATTTATTAGGCCTATAATGGTGTGCGACTAATAGGGAGCCCATGCAAAAAGTCTCTTAAACAACTAAACTGCTTGGAATGGGGTTTTCGTGGGTTTAGAAGGGTGAGTGATTGATGAGGGCCCAACAAGAAAGCCTTTGGCTAGATAGACTACCTAGAATGGGGGTTTCCTGAGCCTGTAAATGTAAGTCAATGGTGGGAGAATAAATATGCCTATGCTCACTAGGAGGTAAGGATGAGAAATTTGGTGTGAGTTATGTTCAAATACTACATGGAGTAGTGTGATTGCCACTGAGTGATTGCTTGGGGTTGAGAACCACTCAATGAGATGGGTTTGAGAATGGAATTATCTGAAAATACCAAATGGAGTAGTGTGTCCTCCACTAAGTTCTTGCCTTGGGGATGAGAAACATTTAGTGAGTTGGAGTTAAGGATAGAGTTGGTTGAATATTATGAGGAGCATACACAACACTAAGTGCTTGCTTCAGTTGATAAACCACTCAGTGCAAAAGCAAAGAATAATTTATAGAGATAAGTATTAATTATCAGTTTAAATAAATTTTGTTAATATTATGCTTTAATTTGGTTTAAAGTTTTGATTTATAATGACTTGAGTTATGTTTTAATAGTATTATCCTATGTTCTAAATTGATTTAAAATTTTATGATTATCTCTCATGACATATGTGTCTGTGATGTAGGAGAATCAGTGAACTACCCAGCACATGTATATGAGGTTGGCTATAAGGAAAACAACATCATCTTAATGACATCATAGTGTGTAGTAGCATAATGGAGTTGAAAACTTTAAAAACTAAGTCATTGTGGTGACATGAGAACCCTGTGATATGCATTGATCATCATGAAGTGTGTCATGATGCATGTGATGTATTATTAAAGTAAGGAAGAGGGGTGTCTTGGATGAGAGAATTATTCATGTGTGAGGCAGCCTTGCTTAGAAATGGATCTCCTAAGGGATTGAAGAAGCAGAGAAGGAGATGCTTAAAATTAGAAGGTGAGTGATTTCATGGAAGAAGAAATAGATTTCTCGAGGGAATAATGAAGCAGAGAAGAGGATGTCATAACTCAAAAGGTGAATTGATTTTCATGGAATCATGTGCATATTTATTGGGATCAAGAATGCATTGGGTGTTTCTCGGAAAGAAATTAGCTAAAATTGTTTCCTAAAAGAGGACTGAGCATAGTGGATGGCATGGTTGGACATTAGAGGCAGATCATCCTCTGAAATTTAGTAATCAAGTAGGTCAAGGTGCGATGGAGGCACAATAGCCATGCATGAAGCCACATGGGAGTTGGTTAATCAAATGAGGGTGTCATGCCCATTTTTGGTTGTTGAGTAAGAAGTTGTAAACGTAATTGTAAATATGTAAGAGTTTTTTATAAAGCTCAATTTTATTTATAAATCTATCTAAATGACCTAAAGAGTGGGATCACAAATCCATGATTTGAGGGGAAAAGGAAGAAGAACCTAAGAGGTGTTAGCTGACATCACTACTTAATCGAATCTATAGGTAGAAATAAGTATGTTGAAGAATATTCAATGAGGAACATGAAGAGACACACAATAAAAAGGATAAAAAGGCATTCGAACAACAAAAAAGCCGTGGAAGGAAAGAAATTGGATGAAGGAAAGAGTTGGATTTTTGGGCTGATATACCACTATGAGAGTGTTTTTTACTACTAATAAACCACCCAAAAAAGTGAATTCCTACAATGCTTTCCATAGTTGATAAACCACCTATAACCAAAATTCCCATACTCCTAACACTAAGCATGAATTCTAGCTGATTTTGTTTGAAAAAACCCCTTGGATCATGGATCTAGTGTGGCGTGACTATTGTAATAGATATAGGTGGCAGCTAGTTTAAGGTTGGGTGGAAAATTGAAGTCCCACCTTCAGTGATTCAAATTGGATCCTTGAAATTTGTTAGAGTTCTATGACTGTTTCAAACTATGACAAACTTCAAAAGCTTGTGAACAATGAGCTATCAGGAAAGACCTCTGGACAGTGGCAGTATGTAGCCAACAAGGAAAGGCGAGGACCTCGGTCAAAGCATGCTGACCGAGGCCCATGGATACCGCGCAGTGGCGCAAACTAGCAATTTGGAAATCCAAATTAGAAAACGGAGGCCATTTCTGATGTGGGATTAGCACTAATCATGCATCACTGGGCAAAACCCCTCGAGAAGGAAAATCCCTGACCCCTCGATCACAAGGGAAGCCAAGAAACCATGGGGAAAGCACTAAAGCGATAGACGGGTCCCGTGCTCCAAAATCGTCGAAATATCGGAGGTGTTTTGGGCGGTAAGCAGGTTTGTCAGAGGACCCAACGATTCCATATGTTGGATGACACGTGTCCGGTGGATGAGAGAGAAAACCACTCTCATCATGGGCTAACGTCTAAGCAATTGAACCGCACGATAAGATCGATAACCGTAGGATCTGGAGGCCCCAAATCTAACGGTGGAGATTGTGCTCGATGGGAAATCAGATTTGGAGGGAGAAATAAGCCATGGCATATAAAGTTTTGAAGTTCGATTTGACTACTGATCCGGTGGATGAATCATTTCACAGAGTAACCGAAATACTAAACGATTTGAGGAAGAGCTGGCGCTTAGTTTGTGAAGGGATAAGTGGCCACCTCCCTGTGAAACATTACACAGTGGCGATGACACAAAGACATGGAATTCCAAGTGAACAATAGTAGGCAATCCGAAGAGATGGAAGAGGAAGCGAACAATCATGAGACAGATTGGCTTAAGCCATGAACAGATAGAAAATAGAGACAGTGAGAAAGAGAAGGAACAAGGAGACAAAACAGATAGAACAGAGAGGAAGCAAGAAGCAGAGAACAAAGACATCGATCTGACCTGCAGAGCTAAGGCAACATCGAGTAGACAGAAGGCTTGAGAGGTTCAAGTAATCCTTGAGAGGATATCCATCGGGAACTGAGTACCAAGCTGGACTCATCCCATTAAGACTAGTTGAGGTCGAGACTTAGTAAGGGGGATTTTGTGCACTCTAGTGGCTGGAGGAATCCAAGTACCACCCTACTAAGAATCATCTATTTCAGGAGACTCAAATTAGGCTCCTCATTGTAAAAAATATGCTTAAAGACACAATAAGGAAGGCCACCACTGATAGCTAGACTGGAGACATAGCCTTGGAGGATTGGGTGAACTCCTTATTAAATTGTTGTGTTTTTCATTTGCTTGTTGTGTTTTCTCTTACTGTTTTCCAGTGTCTGTGTATTTTTCAATCTTATCGATCCATTGCCTAAGATAACATAGACACACACCAGCACATGAGTCTGTAATACCTTCATTCATTAATTAATTAACTGAAATCACTCACAAGTGATTTTCAGATCAAGTGGTATCAAAGCTCTAGGCTATTAAGGTTAGACCAGCTTGTGCCGGATTTTGCTGTTGAATGCTAACTAGATCAAATCTCAAATTGGGAAAAGGAGAGTTGTTCAAAACTAATCTTGAAATTGGAAGAGTCTATCCTCAGAAGACAATGTCAGAGGAAGGTTCTGTGGGGCCAGACCCTCAATTCATAAATAGTTTCCTAGCCATAAGGTCCATGGTAGAGGAAATGTATAAGGACTTTAGAAAACATAAGGATGAAGATTCATCAAGCTCCAAACAAGACAGAGGAGAAGATGAGTCTCTCCTCCATGACCACTTAAAAGGCAAAGGGAAAGAAGAAAGCTTTCTCACACCTCCTAATAGCACTGAACATAAAAAGAGGACATCTTTGATTAAACTAGATGTTAAATTTGATTTACCGATATATGATGGAGAGTTGAATGCAGAAAAGCAGAAAGCTTTCTCACACCTCCTAATAGCACTGAACATAAAAAGAGGACATCTTTGATTAAACTAGATGTTAAATTTGATTTACCAATATATGATGGAGAGTTGAATGTAGAAAAGCTGGACAATTGGATTAGACAAATTGATGTTTATTGCAGAGTGCAGAGTATCGACTCAGACAAGAGCAAGATTCAATTGGCAAGCCTACGCCTTAGAGGCACTGCCTTGGTTTGGTGGGAAGGTAGGATGTAAGCTGACATGAAGAGACATGGTAAGACTATTTATGTCTGGAGTGAATTTGTTTCTTCAATCAAAAAGTAGTTTTATCCATTGGCCTACATGCAGCAAGCCATGATGAGCTGGCAAACTCTTCGACAATTGAAAGGGAAAAGTGTACAAGGTTACACCCAAGAATTTAGGAAGAGAGCATTGATTCTAGGAATCTCATTAGACTCACCTGAGACTCTGTTGAAGTACATCAATGGTCTACACAGCTACATGAGGCACACTATCCTCATGTTTAATCCCACTAGTATAGATGAGGTATCTGTTCAAGCTACTCATCTAGAAGCTAGAGGAAAGAATGGAAATCCAGAAGTTGGGGGATCATCCCAACCCACCGTAAGCAAGAAAAAGGAGAAAATAAAATAGAAATGGAAAGCAAGGAAGGCTAACACTGCACAGAAAAGCAAGGCTTCATGCACTCACTATAAGAAGGATGGGCATGATGATGAGCACTATTCGATTCTGCATCCGGAGCTGAGACCAAAGAAGTTCGAGGGCAAAAAGAAGAAGATTGCTGCAACTATTGAGAAAGATTTGGGGTCAGACTCAGGAGATGAAACAACCATTGCAGCCACAGGTATAAAAGGTAAGAATTCTGAAGCATCTACTAGTAATTCTGCACAATCTACTATTGATGAAGAAAATGAGAGCAAAAGACATGAGCTTTTCCATATTCAGGTTATTTCCAAACATCAAAAGATTGATACTTTTTTTGATAGTGGCTCACAAGTAAATTTAATTTCTGAAGCAATTGTAAAGAAGTTGGGATTACTCACTACACCTCACAAGAAACCATACCCGTTAGGATGGCTAAATGATAAAGTACAACTACAAGTGACTAGACAATGCAAACTCAAGTTTTCTTTTGGGTTGGCATTTGTAGATGAGGTTGAGTTAGACATAATTCCTTTGGATATATGTGGAATTATTTTAGGAAGTCCTTACTTGTATGACAGAAATTTATCTTCTATAGAGCTAAGAACAAGTATCTACTTGTTAAAGATGGAATCAAATACTTTGTAAGAGCTCATAAGCTCAAGAATAATTATACTCTCATAAACTTAGGTCAGATGAAAAGAATGATAAATTCATGCAAAAAAAAAATTATTGATGGTTGTAAAGGAAAAGAAACCTGATAAAACCAATGTATTTGAGCACTGTAATTCTAAACAGCAAGATGATTTAGAAAAAGTTGTTTCAGAGTATGATATCTTGTTTCAAGAACCTAAAGGTCTGCCACCCTAAAAGAAAATAGTGCATGAAATTAATTTGCAGCAAGATGCTCCATTTCCTAACATTGGAATGTATAGGTTGTCCACTTTAGAGAATGTAGAAATCAAGAAGCAGGTGCAGGAGTTGCTCGAGAAGGGGTTCATCAGACCCAACACATCACCATGTGGGTCACCAATTGTTTTGGTGAGAAAGAAAGATGGCTCGTGGAGAATGTGCATTGATTACCGAGCACTGAATAAGATAACAATAAAAAATTGTTATCCCCTTCCTCGCATAAATGATCTTTTGGATCAATTGAAAGAAGCTGTTTATTTTTCCAAGTTAGACTTACATAGTGGATATCATCAGGTTAGAGTTGCAGAACAAGATGCATGGAAGACTACTTTCAAGATAAAGCAGGGATTGTATGAGTGGCTGGTTATGCCTTTTGGCTTAACTAATGCTCCTGCTACTTTCATGAGATTAATGAATGATGTACTCAGACCTTTTCTTGATGATTTTGTTATTGTGTATCTGGATGACATTCTTATATTTAGCAAAACATGGGAAGAACATTTAAAGCATGTTAAGCAGACACTAGATGTTTTGAAAAGAGAAAAACTTTATGTTAAACTCTTAAAATGTGAATTTGGCAAAACATCTTTGAATTATTTGGGACATATAGTAGGGGGTGGTGAATTGAAGATAGATCCCTCTAAGGTGGCAGTCATTGTAAACTAGCCTAAACTCAAATCTGCTACAAAAGTTAGGAGCTTCTTAGGAGTAGCACAATATTGGAGAAAGTTCATTTCTAACTTTTCCTTAGTTGCAACTCCCTTACATGCTTTAACAAGATTGAACAAGGTCTTTTAGTGGGGAGGCAAACGGTAGAAAGCCTTCGACACCTTCAAAGAAAAGATTAGTACAGCACCAGTACTAGCATTGCCTGATCTTCAAAGACCGTTTGAGATCCAAATAGATGCCAGTGACTATGCCATGGGAGCAGTATTGACACAACATGGTAAACCCATATGTTATCATTCTGAGACATTTAATTCTGCAGTAGTTAACTATCCCACATATGATAAAGAATTGTATGCACTAGTACAGAGTGTGAAAAAGTGGAAACATTACTTAATGGGCAAAGAGATAGTAATACATACTGATCATCAACCACTTCAATATCTACACTCCCAAACTAAGTTGCAGCAATCAAGACGTTATAGATGGATGGGTTTTCTACAACAGTTTCATTTAGTCATCAGATATAAAAAGGGCATACACAATAAATTTGCAGATATGTTATCTAAATCCATTATAAATGCATCTTCTATACTTAAGCATAATTTTGTGTTACATGAGAGCTACATTGAACAATATGCTCAAGATATAGACTTTAAAGATGAATATGCAACTTTAAGTTAAGGCAAATGAGTAGAAGAATTGGATTATCATGTAAAGGACCAAATCCTATATCATTATGGGAAGCTATGCATTCCACAAACTGAAAGAGTAAAGATAATTCGAGAAGCACACACTTCTCTAATATCAGGGCACTTTGGGGTAAGTAAAACAGTTGCATAGCTGCAAATATTTTGTTATTGGCCAAAAATGAACGAGATAGTTTCTAGATATGTAAGAGGGTGTACTATGTGTGCTAAAAGCAAGCCCAACAATAGAAAACTAGGCTTGTACATTCCATTACCAGTTCCTTCTCACCCTTGGGAAAGTGTTTCCATGGATTTTTTTTGGAGGACTACCTAAATCTAGGAAAGGTCATGACTATTTGTATGTTGTTGTGAATAGGTTCAGCAAAATGTGTATTTTGATACCTTGTAATAAACAGATTACAGCTGAACAAATTGCAAAACTGTTCTTTCAACATGTATGGGTTCATTTTGGATTACCCACTTCCATTGTATCTGATTGAGACCCCTGATTTGTTGGGAAGTTTTGGTCAAGTCTATGGGAACTAATGGACACCAAACTGAAGAAAAGCATAGCTTTCCATCCACAAACCGATGGCCAGATAGAATTAGTCAACTGGAAAGTGATCCAGTTGCTCAGGGGATATTGCAGTAAGCATCCTAAGCTTTGGGATGAACATTTTTGTTATGTGCAGCATGCTTACAACTGAGCCAAACATTCTTCTACACAGAGATCTCCTTTTGAGACCTGTTTTGGTTTCACACCAAGGTCTCCTTTGGATTTTTTCTTTTGTAAGGACATAACAGTTGAGGGACACAGTGATGTGGACAGGGAAACTAGGTTCATTGAACAAATCCAAGAGACTCACCAAGAAGTACAGGATCAGCTAGAAAAGAGCCAGGCCAAATACAAGGCAAGGCATGACAAGCATCAGATGGAGCATAGTTTCCAAGTTGGTGATCAAGTTTGGCTGTATATCAGCAAGGACAGGATGCAATGTGAAGGTAAAAAGCTAAATCCTATCAGGTATGGACCCTTCAAAATACTTGAGAAAATTGGTGAGAATGCTTTTCGCCTTGATCTACCAGCTTACATGCACATCTACTCAGTCGTGAATGCAGATTGCTTGATATTGTTTGAACCCTCACTAATTGAGGATCCCGAAGAGCAAAGTCAATTGCCTTCTATTGATGACCTATTACCTTAATATCTTAATGAATTGCAGGAAGACACAATTCTAGACAGGAAGGTGAGAACGACGTGCAGGGGAGAAGTTGAGTAACTCAAAGTTGGGCTCAAGGGTTCAAAGCCGAGCAGTGCAAAATGGATAGAAATTGGACAAGTGAGACAATTTTACCCTCACTTAGTCGATGCTTGAAAACTAACTTTTGGTGGTCCAAAAGCTTTTTCAGTGGGAAGGCCATGATCCGAATTGGATCCTTAAAATTTGTTAGAGTTCTATGACTGTTTCAAACTATGACAGACTTCAAAAACTTGTGAACAATGAGCTATTAGGAAAGACCTCTGGACAGTGACAGTTTGTAGCCAACAAGGAACGATGAGGACCTCGATCAAAGCGCGCTGACTGAGGCCCATGGAGACTGCGCAGTGGCACAAACTAGCAATTGGGAAATACAGATAAGAAAACAGAGGCCATTTCTGATGCGCAATTAATGCTAAGTGCTAATCACACATCGCTGGGAAAAACCCCTTGAGAAGGAAAAGCCCCGAGTGCTCGGTCACAAGGGAAGCCAAGAAACTATGGGGAAAGTGCTAAAGCGACAGGCGAGTCCCGCACTCCAAAACCGGTGGAATATAGGAGGCGTTTCAGGTAGTAAGTGGGTTTGTCAGAGGACCCAGTGATTCCATACGTTGGATGACGCGTGTTTGACGGATGAGAGAGAAAACCACTCTCATCGTGGGCTAACGTTCGAGCAAGTCAACCGTGCGATAAGAGTGATAACCGTAGGAACTAGAGGCCCCAGATCTAACAGCGAAGATTGTGCCCAATGGGAAACCGGATTTGGAAGGAGAAATAAGTTGTGACATATAAAAGTTTGAACTCCGATTTGACTGCTGAGCTGGTGGATGAATCATTTCACAGAGTAACTGAAATACCGAACCGTTTGAGGAAGAGCTGGCACTCAGTTCGTGAAGGGACAAGTGGCCACCTCCCTGCGAAACGTTACACAGTGGCGATGATGCAGAGGCAGGGAATTCCAAGCAGGCAGCAACAGGCGATCTAAAGAGACGAAAGAGGAACTGAACAATCATGAGACAGATTGGCTTAAGCCATGAACAGATAGAGAACAGAGATAGTGAGAAAGAGAAGGAACAAGGAGACAAAAGAGATGGAATAGAGAGGAAGCAAGAAGTAGAGAACAGAGACATCGAGTTGACCTGCAGAGCTAAGGTAGCATCGAGTAGACAGAAAGCTTGAGAGGTTCAAGCAATCCCTGAGAGGATATTTATCGGGAACTGAGTACCAAGCTGGACTCATCCCATTAAGACCAGTTGAGGTTGAGACTTAGTAAGGGGGATTCTGTGCACTCTAGTCGCTTGGGGAATCCAAGTACCACCCTACTAAGCATCATCTGTTTCAGGAGACTCAATTTGAGCTCCTCATTGTAAAAACTATGCTTAAAGACACAATAAAGAAGGTCACCACTTAAAGCTGGACCGAAGACGTAGCCCAGGAGGATTGGGTGAACTCCTTATTAAATTGTTGTGTTTTTCATTTGCTTGTTGTGTTTTTTCTTACTATTTTCCATTGTCTATGTATTTCGCAATCTTATCGATCCATTGTCTAAGATAAAATAGACATACATGAGCACATGAGTCTGTAATACCTTCATTCATTAATTAATTAACTGAGATCACTCACAAGTGATTTTCAGATCATTCAATTTCATCTATTGTCATATTTCACATAAGTATTATTAACTATGAGTTATGAATATGATGATTAGTTCTTTATTGAATTGATGTATAGCTCAATAAAAATCTTACAATTTTCTAGGAAACTGTTGCACAAAATTAATAGGATAAAATTCCTTGATTATTCTATGGATTAAATTGGAAATCTACCTTGAGGTTTTAAGAAAGATTATTTGATTTTCTATGTAGGTTAATATGTTTCATGTGGACATGCAAGGCTTCGTGATTATAATTTCTCACATTTTTGTTATAACTTTTCTTTTGGGATGTTCCAGAAGTTGAAACTTGGACCATAGTGAGAGGAAATTATGTTATCATCTGGTTCAATTTTCAGATCTTGGGTCGTGAAATTTTAGGAAATATGATAAAAGGAAATTTTCCTAAATGCATCTTTAAATAGTTCATGTTGGCATTTATGATATAACATTTCTTCGAGGAGGTTCCATAAGTTGAAACTTGGATGATAGTGAAGGAAATTTGCATTCATCATATGGACCAACTTTTAGATCCTGAATTACAATATTTTAGGAGATATGATTAGAGGAATTAGAGCTTCATGAACATTCCTAAAATCATGATTTCATGTTTCCATTTCTTTTATAACGTTTCTTCTAGGAGTTTCAAGAAGTTGAAACTTGGACCATAGTGAGGGGTAATCTCATTGATCATCATGTCCAACTTTTAGACCTTAGATCATGATATTTTAGGAGATATGATTAAATGAAGCGAAGCTTCCTGGATGCTCCTAAAATCATGCTTCAAACATGTCATGTTGGCATTTCTACTATAACTTTTCTTCTAGGAGTTTCAAGAAGCTTAAACTTGGACCATAGTGAGGGGAACTCCCACTAATCATTTGGTTCAGTTTTTAGAACTTGAATTACCATAATTTAGGAGATATGCAATGAAATTTTTCTATATTACTTTGTATGCAAAGCGTTTGAAGAAATGTCTAATTGGTTTAATGATTCATTGCATACAAACTATTTGATGAAATGGCCCAATGAAAATGTATTTTGTGGATGGAGACAATATTGTTGTATGATAGTATTATTGTAGCTAAGATATGTCTATTTGCATGCAATGAATTTTCTATATTAGTTTTCATGCAAAGTGTTTGAAGAAAGGCCCAAATTAGCATGTTTTTTTGTGGATAGGAATAATATTGGTGTATTATAGTATTGTTGTAGTTGATATATGCATGTTTGCATGTAAAGAAATTGAAAAAATGTGTTAAAAATGTTTTATTACAATTTTTTATATCTCTCAAAAATTTAAAAGTTTGTTAAATCTCTCAAAAATAACTTAACTTTTTGGTAAAAACTTTTTGGTATTTTTATAAATAAACATTATTAGAAAATATCAACACCAATATATTGTTTCAATAGTTTTGATATATATACTCTAAATATTATTTATTTAAATTCACACATTTTTAGTATGTAGAAAAATAATGGCTCATTTTGTTTCTCACTCACTTAATGAAAATTAAAAAACCCCTCTAACTTATACCACAAATTCATTATTAAATAAATGTGATAATTTTGTTAAGTTGTTTTAACTCAAAATTGTATTTAATTACATTAGGTTATTAAATTATTTTACAAGTTATCTTTAAAATAAGTATATCATCCGTTATTATAACACTTACTAATGCTTTGACTCCTAAAATATTATAAGTTTTATTATATAACCTCTAAATTATGAGAATATTTATATTATCATATATTTAATATGAAAAACTATACTTATGTAAGTTTGTTCATCAGATTAATTTATAAAGTGAAAATTTAAATCTATTAACTTTAAAAAAAACAACACTTAATATTAAATCAATTGAAAATTTAAATCTATTAACTTAAAAATAATAACAATATTAAATCGATTTAAAATTTATATAAAGATAAATTGTTCAAATAAAAGTGCAACCTACTTCAAACTAGGAAATATTTATATAACAATATATACATTGAGATTAGTATACCATATCCTTTGCTTCTTGCACCCTTGGAAAATGGAATTATGAATAGATACATGATATGCAACCACGACATAAATAAGATTAAATAAGGAAGGTTTTCTATCATAGTCTCAAATTCCAATAAGTCATAAGTAACTTGAAAAGAGATTAATATAAAAACGTTTATTATTTTCTAAATTATTAAAAAATGAAAAAATCAAATTTTACGAATACTAAAAACATTATTATGTTTATTTATTTATTACTGAAGAAATACTTGGATACATAATACTACATTTTAATTTTTTCAATAAAATATCTATTCAAAAGAATTACATTTTAGTAATTTATTAGTAAAATCTTACTCTCAAAACATTAATAAAATTACCCCGGATGCGGGTGACACCATGACCGAAGGAGGGGAGCCACATGGAGGCCATGTGTGGCCTCATGCCTGAGACAGGCATTCAATGCGCTCCGCCGCCGAAGATTATAAGCATGGGTACTGGGACGGCATTTCAATGCATTGTCCGGGGTTCAGATGCGTTCTCAGAGCGCAGTTATGGCTTGTAAAATTCGAGAATTCGCTGAGGAGGTTAAAAATGGTGAGGGGGTGGATTGCATTATGTTGATTCGAGCCCAGAATCTGGAGCCTGGTTCATGCATTAGGAAGTGTGCGTCTGTTGTGTTTATGGTTCGCGGAGCTACTGCTCACGCCATTCCTCTGTCAAGTTACTGCGGCTTCCAGGCGGAAAAAGCGGGTGGCGGGCGCTTCAGTCTCCCCAATTCCTCCCTTTCTGTTCTGTTCTTCCCTCCGGTTGTCTGTGGGAAAATGGTTAGGCCACGACAGCGCCTTCTCAGCCGTCGAGGCACTAGCCGAGGCGGGTCTTCACGCCCCTCCGAGGCGCCACCCCAATCTCGCTGCTGTCGCTGCCTCTGCCATAGAGTTGCTGAAGCCCATCCAATTCAAGCGAGCCAATTCTTGGACTCTAGAAGCCCAGAACTGGACTCGGAGCCTTTACCTGCATTTGGCACGGCTGTCTTCTCTTTCAGTAGCCCCCAGGAGAATTCCCGCATCAACGCCCATGTCTCGGTCCTTTTCCTTGCAGAACCGAAGGAGGAGAGCGAGGATCACCCCAGCAAGAAGAAGCACCAGGCAGGAAGCTCAAGGGACGTCGAGGGTTCGCCAGAGGCTGCTCCAGAACGGGCTGTTAGTCCACCTCCGTCTCAGGCAGCGCCTTCTCCAGCGGAGGACAAGAAAGAACCGGACCCTCTTCCTGAAGACTATGGTTGGTACCCAATTATCGAGGAGGAGCCGGACGATTAGCCGTCCTCTTGCTCAGCGTCGCTGCTCAGGTTCACCCATGTTATGCTATGTCTGCTTAGGCCTACTGTTTATGTTTATGCTGTTTATGTTTGCTGTTTTTGAATGGTTTTTGAAGCCCCTGCGTGGGTGGTCAATTTTGGCTCTGATAACGCTTCTATGGTTTAAAGCCCCTGCGCGGGCAGTTTGTCTCAGTTGCGGTGCCCCTGCGTGGGCTGCTCTTTCTGGTAACTTCCAGTCCAAAGTGCCATCCATGACCTTGGGCAGTATGACTCAATGACTATAATTGTTTTCCTGTTCATGTATATAATAGAATAGCATAGTATTAACGAGAAAAAAAAAAACATTAATAAAATTAGCTTATAACTTTTTATTAACCAAATAATTTTAACAACTAAAACTCAACTAATTTAATTTAATTTCAAAATTTATTATAATTAAATTTAAATAAATAATAATATAAATTTAAATAATAAAAATCCAAATGTTATGAACTTAATAATATCAAAAATATTATATTAGTTATATAAACAATTTAAAATTAAAACAAACGTATAATTTATTTGCAATAACTATTTTATTGATCTACCAATGTTAAGGAAGGGTCTTATTGAGGCAAGATAAATCGAAAATATCTTTAACATATATCAGGCATACATTGACAATCCTAATGATTCAGATTCTATTCTCATTAAAGAAATTGACTCAAATTTCAAAATAAATTAAAATAATCTCTTATAATTTATAGATCACCTGAATGAGGTATTTATGACTCGACTCAAATTTCAAAATAAATAAAAATAATTTTTTATAATTTAAGGTAGTGAGGTATTTAGGAGTGTTAGACAGGTTTTACATAGGTGTTTGTGTTTTTTCTAGATCCATATATGAGGGATTTTAGTGAATTATAAAATATTTATAAAATATATAAGAAAATAAGGTTATTTATAATATAAATATAAATTATATTATCAAATTTATAGAGAAAAATGCTAAAATTTAGTTTGTGTTACTGTGACTATCATCACTTATAATGAGGATTTTTTTTTAATAACTTATTTTATTTACATTTATTTTTCAACAATTTACCATGCATATATTGATGTAAATTATTTAGACATTTCGTTTTAGTGAACTATAAAATATTTATAAAATCTATATATAATATTATAAAATAAGATCACATATAATTATTAATATAAATCAAAATACTAAGTTATAGATAAACAAATGATAACACTAAGTTATAAATCGAGATCGTGTGCCACTAGTCCCATGACCATTAACCCCACCTTCACTTGCATCAAGCCTCTCATCACTTGGGGGAGCATCAACATCCATATCACTCATAAAAATATCATTCATAATCATTTATGAAATTAAAATTAAGAACTAAATTAAAGGTAATTTTTTGTACAAAATTTACATAACCAATATATTCAAATTCTAATTTCTTAAAAAATATTCAAAAGTGTTCATTTAATCACACTTCTTAACTCCTCTAGGTTGAGATGGATCACATGCTTGAAAGTTTGGAAAAGTGATATTTACATTTTAGGAAAGGATCAATAGTTCTTGCAATGTTTAGAGGAGATGGCATGTATCTAGGAGTGTAATCTGCGGATGTATGATATTGTAGAATGATCGTATTTTTAATCAAATTGTTGCAATGTTTAGAGGAGATGGCATGTATCTAGGAGTGCAATCTGCATATGTATGTATGATATTGTAAAATGAACATATTGTTTATCAACCTTTGAGGATTATTATGAGAA
This sequence comes from Pinus tabuliformis, assembly GCA_031772625.1. Taxonomy (NCBI): domain Eukaryota; kingdom Viridiplantae; phylum Streptophyta; class Pinopsida; order Pinales; family Pinaceae; genus Pinus; species Pinus tabuliformis. The sequence continues at coordinate 477,523,754 of CM062813.1, read as the reverse complement.
TGGAAAAGGTTAAATTGAACTACTTATTGCAATAGAAATAAAAATTGCAGCACCTGGCCATAATGTGAACTACTATGGAAAGAAAAGTAAGTCATATTAATGGAATTTACATCGAAACTAAGATTATAGCCATTTAATTCACAATTACTAGACAATTGAGATGTTAGCTTCTCAAAATTATTGAAAATCTATCTTCTTGATTGACTTTGAAAAAAGGAATTGAACTTGGGGGATTGACCTTGAATTCTTTAGGATATTTGATGAAAGTTGGGCACACTAAATAATAATCCCTTATAATATTAGGAATGATTTCTCTCATATATGATTATCCTTTATGTTGATGCTTAATGTGAAAAATAAATTACAATAGTGAAAATGCCTTTGTTAGGATCTTGAGGAAAAAGATGGTATGGAAGCCTAGACATTGCTTGAATCCTTAAAATCGTGAAAAACATTGTTATTTTTATTAGTTAATTAAGTTAGTGGATTTATAGCCCATAAGGCTGTTGAAATGTAACTAATGTCGGTCTTCATAATTTTATATGTCATGACTTGATGTAATTGATGTATTTGTCAAAAGGAAAAAGAAAAGAAAATTATTTGTAAAAGAAGATTATTTATTGTGAAATAGGTTTCTTGCCCATAGTTATTTTGTCCTAGGTCAAAGCACCCATTGAGTGCTCTAGGGGTCTTGGTGAAAGGCCAAAGAGTCAAATTCATGATGTACTAGCCCTAGGAGGGCTCATGTATTTAGAAAGAAAAATTATTATTTTGTTATGTCAAGTCTAGAAGCCTCCAAGGGATGAGTCGGTCATCCTTTCTCAAGTCGGCCTAGAGAGGCCTAAGTCACCCCTCATGATGCTTATAAATTAAGAGCTCACTCTCATCTCAAGATACACACATCCAATGGACATTAGAGAAAATGAGCCTAAAAGTGGCCTCCTAAGGAAAAATAAAAAAATGATAGTTAAAATAATAAAACAAGAGTTATGAATTTTGAAGGGGAAAAACTACTTTTTAATTTTATTTTTGGCTTATTTCGTTATAGGTTTACTCAAATTTCAAGTGTAGGCACTCATTGGATGAAGAATTAAATTATGCATCTAATGAGTGTCCACACTTGAAATTTGAGTAAACCTATAAGGAGATAAGCCAAAAATACAATTTAAAAATAAAAAGGTAGTTTTTCTTGTTTTCCCTCCAAAATTTTTACATGTACCTATTTTTAAATTTAAAGGATTTTGATTGGTTTACATATTATGACATGGAAATTACATAAAAAATCATGGGCACTTTTAGGCTAAAAAATCCTCTAATATTACTTATGGTCCTAGAGAATAAGTGAAGGTTTGATTCAACGAATTAGAGGAGTGAATTAAGAGGAAGTCAGTGAGGAAGTAAAGGAAGTGAATCTTTGTCTCTGCCTACTGACACATGCGATCATGTTGAAGAACCTAGGGTTTCCTCAGTCCATAATTTGCAGAGATATTGTTTTGGGTTTGGCTGGCTCATCTCCTAGAAGGTTTGGTCTTGGGTCAAGATCTTGGAAGTCTTCATTTAATTGATTTTATAAGAAGATATTTTTGTGGATTATCCTCACTAGGAGAATTTTTGGCCTTGGCTAGCAGCCTACATCTGGTGTTCTTGTGTTTATATTTTGATATTCTTATTGGAATTTATCTTGATGATGAACAAAACTAAATAATGATGAAATTTTCCTACTATAAATCACAAGAAAATGTCAAGGATTAAAGAGAAATCAAGTTAATAAATGCTCTAAATATATGCCATAAATTTCTCAACATGGTATCAGAGCAAGGTTTTTAACATAGGGAAGAAAGAATATCATTTTAGCATCATATCATCTCAGGGAAATCAACTATCATAGATTGAATTTTGTGTAGGCTAAAGGATCAATTTTATGGGCACATTTTCTAGCCCTAATTGCAGAGATAAGGTCATGGGCATTCTCAAGGATAGAGAGGGTGCTTGGATGGCTTTCAAGACCTTATTCAAGGAAACCTAAAGGATAATTTAATATCCCTCTCCAGACTGCACTCAATGGCAAGCATATCGAACCTTTTTGGCCACCTTATACATCCATAATCTCTACATCAAGGTCATGGACCTAGTTTAGCAAAGTGAAGGCATAAGGAGAATATTTGTGAAGGTTAAAGGGATTATCTAGTTGTATAAGAGAGGTTTCACCTCTTAGAATTGGAGAAAATGTAAAAAAGGAGACCACTAGGTCTACACCTTTCATCCAAGTCACCGAATTTGTAACCAACTTCGCAACTCTGGTATGTACATTACAGTCATTATTGATCAATGAATTTATTAGAGTTTTGTGAAAGGACTATTGTAGTTTTGTAAGACATTCAAGGCCTTCCTATTGGAAACTATAAAAACCATAGAAAGGAGTCAAAACCCCGGTCTATAGTCCAAAATTTATGTGGTGTGGTTATGTGCATAAACCCTAGAAGGAAAATCTCCAAATGAATTGAAAATCCATACCTGTGCATTAGTTGAAGAGTTATTTTGAGCATATGTTATATTTGGAGACCACTACCAAAGGTGTCATCTTTCTAAAGCAAAGTCTATTTGAAAATAAAAAATCATACCATATCTCTATGAAATCAAAATGCATGCTATATACAACAATTTTAGTATGTTATTGAGACCATCTTAGTCTCAAAGTAGATCTAAATTGAAGGCTTCAGTAACCTTGAAGAAAGGAATCAAAACTTCTTATGGGCTTGGTTACAAGCATAATATCATGTGCATCTATCTCTCATAAATTCACAAGTCTCAATTTTTCAAAGGCTACAGCCCTATCTTGAAGGTGCATCTATTTTAGTTACTGTAATCATTGATCAAGATAGAAGTTAACTCGTTGACTTGTGGAAATGGTATAAAACCCTATGATATGAGACCCACGAAATTATGAAGGACTTGTACATGTTACAATGAAACAATTGACACATGCACACACACACACACACACACACACACACACACATATATATACATTATGAAGCCTACATTAGAAAGGTACACTTGTTTGATTTTATAATTTACATCGACATTCATTTTAGAACCATTGTTGAGTGTGGATCTATATTAAAACCCTAGCCTTAGGGTATAGACATCAGTAAGGAAGCCACATATTGAATTGGTCACATTAAAAGGAAAGCTACAAGTAGTAAGTTTACATCGTTGTGTCAATAACCTCAAAAATAAGTAAGACAACATTTTGAATAGAACTTTGGGATATCGTTACACCTAAAGCAGTCAGTCCTATGAGAGTTGTGCATTTTCAAATTGGATTAAGAAGAGAAGCAATTTTTTGCTATTGAAGAAAGTAATTGTCCAGAGGCAGTCTTATCTCAAGAAATCAATCTTCAGTGTGTGACTCAAGCATCCACCATGTCTTTGAAGAGAGAAATAAGCTTGGGGGAATCTCTACCAAGGGTGGAAGAATATAATTGGACTCATACTTATAGAGAATGATGTCATGGATATCATTTAAGGAAGGGATTAGAACTAGACTAGAAGAATGTAGATGAATGGAACAAGTACTACAAAAGTGGGATAAGAGCCCAAAGGATCTTGATTGAATCAATAAAGGATCACCTTATATCTTTTGTGGAAAAACTAAAAAATCCAAGGACATTTATGACAGGTTGATCAAGTTGTATTATTTAAGCACCTAAAATTAGAAAATAGCCTTAACAAGCAAGTTGTACAAGATAAGAATTCCATTTGAAGAAGACATTGCAACTCACCTAGTAAATATATCACAGTTGAGAGATCAGTTTACAAGACCTTGGTGAAACAATGTCTAATGCAAAAATGACAAGAGTTCATTTGTGACCAACATTCAGTCGAGAAAGGAGACTTATAGTCTTGATGAGTTTTGGTCCCAATGTGTGATGAAAGAATCTTGATTGAAATCCAAGGAGGAAATTATTCCTCCTAGTAAATCCCGAACATATGTAGCCAAAATGAACTCATTACGCAAAAGGGAATTTGGATGGTCTAGTCATATAAAGAAGAATCAAAACATAGTTAATGTAATATGATTTGAGTGTAATGATATTGGTCACTACATAAGGAATTTCCCAAGGCTAATGAAAGACTCTAATCAAAAGAAAGGTACCAACTACCTTGGCACCTGGGCCAAAGGAGTTGTTGTATACCACGATGAACGATGTGATAGAAGGTTGCAGATGGTTCGATGATCATGTCTGAGTTAATCACTTTCCTGATTTTCAGAGGGACATATGTTTCATATCGATGATGATTATTTTCGGACATGATGGATGCAAAATGATGATGTGGAAATTGATGGTGCACCTTGTTTTGATGATGATATTACATATAGAGGGGCCTGTGATGTTCAGATAAAATCACATGTGAGATGATGATGATAGGGCCCTGAGCGATACTATCATAGTAGCTAATGATGGACACTTATCCCTAGTTGAGAGGGATATCCTCCCTGGTTGAGAGGGAGTGATGAATATGGTTCTCTGCTTTATGTGTCATGCACTAGACCAAGACTAACAGTCGTAAGTCTTAGTGAATGCCATGAGGAGAGAATTGCATTTGAAGGATTGGATAATCATATGAGATAGGTACTCCTTGAGGACTTAGAATCCAAGATAGGAAGTAATATTATGACTAACACTCTTTAACAATATGACAAGGTATCCAATACAAGAGTATTTGAAGAGGATCAAGATTCTGTGAGGATTGGGAATCCAAGATAAGTATAGCCTTAGAATGACATACCTTGTGAAAATATGGATGGGGCATGTGCCTTGAGAGGTACTTTGGTGTCCCACGTAAAGCCTCCCAATATTATTCTTTGATATATTGAGAAATAGATCTTGTTAGTTAAGGATTTTCTATGTTGACAATGTTGGTTGAATATTGATCATAATTTTGATGCTTAAGATGGCTTGCCAATATGACTCTTCTTATGATAATAATTCAATGAAAGTATTGTCCTTGTACCTGTGGTCAATTATTAATACCTCCCTAGATAAGAGGGAGTGTTGAAATGTAACTAATGTCAGTTTTCATAATTGTATATGTCATGACTTAATGAAATTGATGTATTTTTCAAAAAGAAAAAGAAAAGAAAATTAGTTGTAAAAGAATATTATTTATTGTGAAATGGGCTTCTTTCCCATAGTTATTTTGACCTAGTTTAAAGCACCCATTGAGTGTTATAGGGGTCTTGGTGAAAGGTAAAAGAGTCAAACTCATGATGTACTAGCCCTTGGAGGGCTCATGTATTAAGAAAGAAAAATTATTACTATATTATGTCAAGTCTAGAAGCCTCCAAGAGATGAGTCGGCCAACCTTTCTCAAGTTGGCCTAGAGAGGCCTAATTCACCCCACATGATTCCTATAAAAGAAAATCTTGCTCTCATTTGAAGATACACACATCCAATGAATTACTTTTGATCCTAGAAAAGAATTTAAGGTCTAATTCAATGAATTAGAGGATAAAATTTTGAATAAGCCAATGAGGAAGTAAAGTGAATATATGTCTCTACTTGCCAACACGTGTGAGTTTGTTGGAAAACCTAAGGTTTCCTCAATCCATAATTTGTAGAGATATTGTTTGGGGTTTTTTTGGCTCATCTCTTGGAAGGTTTGGCCTTGGTTCAAGGTCTTGGAAGTCTTCATTGAATTGATTTTATAATAAGATATTTTTGTGGGTTTTCCTCTCTAGGTGAGTTTTTGGCCCAGACCAGCATCCTACATCTAGTGTTCTTGTGTTTACATTGTGATATTACTATTGGAATTTGTCTTGATTATGAAAAGAACTAAATAATGATGAAAATTTCCTAATATAAATCACAAGAAAATGTCAAGGATTAAAGAGAAATCAAGTTAATAAATGCTCTAAATCTCGTCCCTATATTTCTCAACGAAGGGTACTAAGCCTCCAGTTATGTGTGTGTTGATTTTATAATGTGCCTTCTATTAGTGGTTGGTTTTCATTAGTTGTTCTATTAATGTGTAATGAAACCTAAAAATTCATCCAAATCTACTTTGAATGCTAATATAGGCTAACAAAAGTAGATCAACTATGAAAGCAAATATAAATGACTATAAAATACATCTAAAAAGGTCAAGTTTTACATAAATATATGCTAGATATGAAAGGAAACAAATAGTAAGAATATTACCAACTTTAAGCTTTTTTATTTCTCTGCAAATATTAAATTCTATTAACTATAAGGCAAAATATTTTTACATAGTATCGAGTCTTGGAAGCGCTCGACAGAACAGAACTGCCCCTTTACAAACATAAGCTGGGGAAACCAGTTACAAAGATCAAGAAACCAGATAAAAGACATAAAGAGAGACATGTTTTGCTAAGAAGGAGAACTGAGCCAGCACAGAAACACAAAATCATTGCAAACCAGCACATAATGTGTCACCAAATCCCCATCTGGAAGCCAAAAACAGTAGGACATTAGCACTGAACCTTGAAATAGTAGCCGAAACAAAAAAAGGAGGCAGTCCCAGGTGGCGCTACTTCTCCTTTGCCGGGCCATGGTTCTTCTTCTCAGCCAGACCTGCATCACCAGTCTTCAGACCTTCATTGCCGCCCAAGTCGCTGCCAGGGATTGCCATGGCATGGCCTGCTTCGCCATGAGTCCCTTCCTCAGCAGCAGGTCCTGTATCTTCAAGGGGAGGAAGATTTTTGAGAAATTCCTCTTGTTCAGACTTCTCATCTTTCCAATTCTGCAAGTTGTCTTTGTCCGTGGAATTCTCACTACTTTGGGAAGGATCAGGGGCTATGCAGGCTAGAGGGGAGACCTGATTTTCCTCTTCCGAAAGAATAATGGTGATGTGAGCAGTGATAAGGGGCCTATGCAAATTACTTTGAAATTTAAAGTGCGTGGTTTGGAAGGCACTGTTCGGAATAGGCTTACGACCAGAGCTTAAAGATGGCCCAACTTCATGGACGGGGGAGGGATTGAAGGGTTCCGGCGCAGTTTCCATAGCATGACCGGCTGGGGGATGCAAGCGGCTGTCACGATGCCCCCCTGAACGATGCCTCTTGCCCGAACGAACCATGATGACAGACAGGAGGTAGGGCGCAAATGGATTATGGACGGGAGAACCAACAGAACAGAGTCGATTGAGGCGAGAGGGCTGCCCAACAGAACTTGCAACTGACAACACAATATAACAGAACTTACAGACGACCACAGAACTTGCAGACAACAACACAATGCGTGAATCCAGAACAGGGGAGAAATTACCCTTGATAGAGTTGGCTTGGAGCTCGCGGCAGTGAACCAGAATTAGTCCATCACCAACAGCCTCCGCAAACCAGGTTCCGTTGCCGAGCGACTGAGCACAAGGCATGGTGAAATAGCTATGGAGCAGCATGATTATAACTGAAGGAATGTTGCGTCGATCAACGCAGAGCATAAATGCGAATCCGCCAACCGATCCAGCATTAATAACTTTCCCCAGCTCGCGTGAGTTTAAGTCCCGGGAGGCCACGCTGCTCTGCAGCTGGCAGTACGGACATTAATTCTTTGCATGGGAAATAGTAAGGTTGATGGTGCCACCCGCATTCGGGATACCAACTTTAAGCTTAACTTGCTATGTTAGAACCAATTAATACTAAGTTTTAAAATTTAATACATATATAAATCTAATGCATAAATCAACAAAAAGAAAAAATTTAGCAACTATTACAAAATAAAAAAATAATGCATATATACATCAATCAAGTCAAAAATGGCGAAGGAAATTTATTCAAAAAAATAAAAATAGTGATATTAGTTAATGTATAAGAGTGATATGAATACAATACAACCAAAAAATTTATTAATCAATGGTATCTACAACCAAATAAACCATAATAGTTCTAACAACTAGTTTGGTTTCCTCTAAACAAATTTACCTAAAACCATCACATTATTCACAACAAATTAAAACATAGTCTAAGTGAAGGATGAGATAGAATGAATTCCTTCCCAATTCGACACTTATATTATATAAATGGAATCCATATTCCTTACAAAACTACTCATATAGACAATTGCAGGAAAATACATTCATGAAGCAACTAAACAAATGTTACATGTTGAGGGAATCACATAAGCTTTCACCTTTAATGATAGACCTTAAGTTGTATCCTTTTTATTATCACCTAAAAGTTGTGCATCTAATTAAGTCAATGATTTAGATATAAATCATCATTAACCAAATCAAATCAATTTTAACTAAGGCAATTAATTAGCTACCTAAAAGTAGTCGATTAAAACATTACAGATATGGTTCTTATTCATCTATGCAAAGTCACTTTTCTGAATTTGGATAGATCCACTTGACTAATATTTCACAACTACACAAACCCATATAAAGAGAATGTTTAGTAATAAATGACACAAATATACATGATTATCATGTCAGGATTAACGTACAAAGGTTTCCTAACAGTTGTGTTGATTCTATAATTTTTAGTTGAAAAATAGTCAAAATTGAATGACTTTTCACTGCTTACACATATGGATATGTATTTTGTTCATTTCTCAATGTCTATCTCTCTAGTTATTAATTTAAGAGGTGGCCCATAATAATTTCCCCCCACTCCTAATATTTTTCAATTTAGTTTAGGTCATTTGGATTAGAGTTAACCACTAGTAAAAGAGGCAAAAATTCATTTTGTCATGTGCATGACCTTTATTACTTGCTAATTCATTTTCAACTATCAAATTGGGACTTGAATTGGAGCTCATACTTATAATTATTATATTCCCCTTGAACCATCAATGATATGAGAGAATCAATAAATGTTTGGAAACCATTTTTTCCTCTCTTATAATTAGAGAAAAAATCACATAGTTTAAACAGATGGAAGTAAGCATCCCATTACATGAAAATATTTCCTTTATACAAGGTACAATATCACATAGTTTAATTAGGTTTGAAAATAAGGATCATATGATATCCACATATTGATAATTTGATAAACACGATGTGATTGACACACTTGTCACCTTGCGCACACCTCAATTCACACACATAAATTTCTTTTAGGTCAACCTTGGATGATTATTTTCTTCCTCTTGCACTCTTTGTGAGTTGGGGGAATTAGAAATCTAATTTTATCCTTAAGGATTTTTTCATCACTTCATTCCTTAAGTATAAAATTTTGGTCCATCCTCCCAAATCAAAGCCACTTAAAATTTACTCTAACTTAACACTTTAATTTCACCCATCAAGGGGTCAAAAAATAATTTTTGTAGTCTATGTTAAGACTTCAGGGGTAGGCATCCAAATAATTCCCTTTATTAATTTTACATTTTGAAAAATATAATTTTTTTCTCATAGATAACTTAAAACCCTCCACCATCTAATGTAAAAAAAAATCTAGTGGTGAGAAGAAACTCAAGAAGGGGGTAAGGCTTAGGCCAATGATCTTGTGGACCTCATCGAGTCTCCCAAGTCTTGGTATGGGTTATGGAGCCATGGTTTATACCTAGAATTTAATTTTATATATCCTACACTAGATAGAGGTATCTTAGAAGACAAGATTATGGCATGCACCCAAGGTGGTGGTTGTGGACAACAACTACATCTTGAGGCAATTTTGAATGGCTAATAGAAGCATCACTAGCCCCCTTTTGGATGTTCCCTAGTAAACATCATTATAACCTTCATTTCAACCTTCATTAGTTTTATTTTAGCGGAATCCTCTCCCACTATCGAAAACTTTCAGAAGGCCCAGTTGCTCTCTAAGAAAAAGGACACTAGGTCATGTAGGATTTCACACATCATGACCCTTTTTCACCGTTGTTATAAATTGGTTTTATTAAAAAATTAAAATATGATGAGAATATAGAGCCCATTTTTCTTTCTTTGTTTTATGCATGGATTCACTACCTGCAACATGTTTGAAAATCCATTCATATTGCACACAATTTTTTGAGAACCATAGGAGGCCCCTTTTTACATTAATGGTCTCCTTGCCTTCAAGGCCTCTCACATTTGGCCAAATAAGTCCCAAGTCTTGCATTTTTTCCTACTTGACCACACCTCATATATAACCACCTGATTCACCCTTCTTAGGCTAATTTTTCCCATTTCCATCTCATTCTGATGCCTTTTTCATCCACAATGATGCTTTTTCATTCAAGATATAATTATTCCCTTAATAGGTCATTTCAATATTTATTCTTATGCATTTTCAGGAGATTAATACCTTTTTTCACTAACAATGGTATACAAGAACAACGCTGCATAGGTAGATTCCAAGAATAGGTGTTACAAATCTTGAGTGTGAGATGTTACAATTTTATGCTTGAGTATAGCTACTGCAACTTTGAGCTACTACAACTCATGTTGCAACTCTAGGTTACTATCACCATTATTGCAACTCCATGTTGTTGCAACTCTCAAATTCCTATTTTTGTGACTCCCAACTCTTTCTTGTTGTGACTCTCATCATATCTACAACTCACACCACATGAATTTTTCCACAACTCATTTAAGACCATTGTTGCAACTCTGACGAAGTGTTCTATAACGCCATGCCAACAATAACAATACATTATTCAATTGAACAAAAGTTATCTTTGGATTAGCTAGGCAATCAACAACCATTCTCATCATGCAAGAAAATGAAAAGGGTGAATAGGTTCTTAGAAAGGAATGAATGAATGAGCTACACTTTTCATACAACCAATTAAGTCAACCTACACTTGATTTTTGCTATCTTTTGGAATGTCGATATAATGGGATGGAAAATCCTAATTCTCATGGTTTTTCCTCGACTTCTTTTGTTAATTTAGATAGAGAAAAAAATGTATAAAAACCCATCCTATCCTTGAGCTAAGTGGTTAAGGGGTTAATAAGTTAATAACGGGGAATCAGAGTCATAATCAAAAATAAGTCTTCCAAATTATTTCTTGTTTCCTGTAATATAAACTTATTTTTCATTCTGGTTCAATCAATGGTATGTTGAGTATATCTAGTGGCTTACTACCTTTTTAACACAGTGCCTCTTATAAAGAGCTAGGGCATCGTCTGTATAAAGAGCTAGGGCATCGTCTGTAACTAGTATTGTTTATATTTTATAGAGTAGTTATACATACACACACACACACATATATATATATATTATTTCTAGTGATTCTTCTAATTAGCACTTAGCTATAACTTTGATATTTCTTTCGCTACAAATTTTAAGTTAAATTATTGTACCTTTGATATCTCATTTATTGCAACTCTAAATTTAATTTTTATAATGTTAATATTCATATTTTTTCAACTATGAATCTTAATTTCTATAACTTTGATATTCCATATTACTGCAACTCTGCATTGTATGTTTATTGTTGCAAATTTGATAATCCATACCACTAACTCTTTATCATATGTTTATTGTTGTAATTAATTCATTAACATTGTCTTTAAATTATGGACTAATTGTGATACTTACACAACAACTTGGGATTTAGGTCATTTATCCAACTCTCATAGTTGCGACTCCATGCTAACACTAGAATACTCTATTTTCCATGATTGTGATTGATATATTTTTTATTAGGTTTAGTTTAATTATTATGTTTACAAATTTTGATTTATAGTCCAATTTTCTTTATAAGCAAAAGTGTGGTTTGATGTTTTGTGATTTTTTGCATTAAATTGCATGTATAGTTGCATCTATGTTACAACAAATAACTTCATTTTAACAAATCACCTTAGATTCATCTATGATTTTTTCTGTAAGAGTGATTTATTTCTTATTAGTGTTATATTTACTTTCCTACAATACGACATTTACTTTCCTACAAGTGTGCTCTTTACATTCTTGTAGAGTGTGTATTATATTGTGATCAAATTCCCCCTGGTGACCTGTTAAAGCATTGCAATATATTGTCTTATCATAGTCATTTAGGTTACTACAACTACAAATTGTACTAGCACAAGTTGTGCACAATAATTCACAAGTTCCATCTAAACATTAGATTGACAATAAAATGTATCATCTTTTAGTTATATCTCTAAACAATAAGAAAGGTAATTAAATGCTTGTCAGTTTTGGCATTATTGTTAAGGAATGATCAATATTATGATTACCTATCAATAGCATAGCCAATATTTTATTTCTTGGTTCTTGTCTTTGATCATTTGTTTTAGTAGAAGGTATTTGTTTTTTAATAGTCTTTTTCACAACAACTTAACTTAGATAAAATTTCTTTTTGACTTTTCATGCCCATAGCTAGAGATCAAAAAGGTTGATTTACCAAAAAATCTATAAAATTAATAGTATATTATAGTCTAAAGAAGAAAGGGAATGGTAAACCAAATTACTTAACTCCCATAGTGAGATCTTACCAAAATGAAACTCAAAGTCTCTAGCCAAAAGCCTAAGGTTTCATAAGCTTCATCCTTTGAACCAACATAAGCTCAATTTTCTGAGGATCTAATTAGTGAGTAGTTCCCCTCTGAGGAGTTGACTTTTCTAGGCTCTCCTAAAGCACCTTCGAAGGAAGAAGACAAACCCAAAGAATAGGTGTCCTGTGAATTTGAGGAAGTAGCCACCTTTGAATTGCCTATTCTTGAGTTAGATGAGAAAATAAAGATGAAAAATATCCCTCGCTCAGATCTATGTAACTTGCACGATCTTTCCAAGGAATATCCCAATACCTTCCTCTTCAAAATCAATGTACTCTACCAAAGCTACATATACATGTTAGATGCTAAAAAGTTAAATTTATTCCCTACCACGCTCAAGAAAAAAACACTGCGTTGGTTCATGAGCCATGGTAAAGGTAGGATCTACACATGGCACCATATGAAGTAGAAATTCCTAAGAAAGTACCAATACTACAACAACGATAACAAAAGAAGGGAAGCGGTATTATAATTACACAAAATGAATATGGGAGTCTTGAATTCTATGTTGAAAGGTTCAACTACAAGCTTCATTGAGAAAGACAAGAAAACATGGCACCTCACACACTACATGTCTTGTTACTACGAGGAATTCAAGATGATTGCATCAAATTCCTCAATTTGATGGGAGGTGGATATGCCTCTCAATAACCTTATAATGTCATCACTAAATTATTTCAAAGATATTCTAGATGCTCTTTGAAGGTTGGTGGAGGATCTAGAGGCATACTAACAAGAATTGGAAAGGTTGTTGGAAGCAAGTTGACAATAGTAGATATTGGTAATATGCTTGAAAATTTTAAAATTGTTATACTAAGTTCCCTAATATCCCATCTAGACACACTAAAAATGAAGAATAATATGGAATAAATAGAGTTTTCGTTAGTCATCTTTTTCTTGAAATGAAAAATAAAACACCTGCTAAAGGAATGTACCTTGGATTAGATTGATGTTTGTTCCATATGCAACAAATAGCTTCCCATACTTTCCTGGTTTTAAGGTTGTTTATCAAGAAGCAAAAGAACTATAACAACTATGTTTTATGGACAACAATAGGCTTGGCAGTAAAAACCCCAAGGTATGGTTCAATTTTAGTTGTAATGTTATAATTTGTATTGGACTATCCCTTCTTTGAAATATGCTTCTCAATCATGGTGTCTTCCAACACAAACATGGATAGCTCCTCCACCCCCAAACATTATTTGGAAACAAGGGTGGAAACACCTTGCTTATCTAGGTCCTTAATAGGTCACCATACAACCACCCATGTAGCTTCTACCCCTTCATAGATGAAGGTACCCACATCAATCCTTCCTCATACAAACTACTCCTAACACTAATAATGGGAGGGAAGCCCAGCCATAACAAGTTGTTGGACTTGCAGACTACCTCACCTATTTTATCTCTTCTTTAGACTATTAATTTATTCATCTTCAGTCTAGGAAGAAACTAACCCACAACCATAATCCTATTAATTATAAACATTTTAATGAGGATGCCTAGAATGAATAACCAAAACAAAAATATCTCATGTGCCTTTGAATGATTATTCATTCTCGTAATCGAAAAAATAACCTTATTGAGAGAGACTAAACCAAGAGAAACCTATTACTCGGTGTGAGTTTGAATTCTTGGGGGAACACAAAAAAGTGTTGTTCAAATACTGATATTCCAAGCCATTAAGGATGTGCCTCTCTATTTGAAATTAGTAAATTAACTATTGAATAAGGTCTAATTGAAGAAGGAAAGATCCTCAAATTGTTCATTTTATGGAAAAGCTACCAAAGTTAATGATGGTGGGCAGGGGGAATTGTCTAACCCTAAAAACTTGGTAGTTAATGTATATATAAATAATACATTCATTCCTAACACATTAATCGATATATAAATTTCCATTAATATCATGACTCAAGAAACTGTGGAATCCCTAGGTCTCTCTAGTCTTAGGAAAACCCCTACTATACCCCAACTTGCTGAAAACTCCACCATTAAACCAAAGGGAATATTGGAATACATTGTGATCTTTATAGAATTGTGGTAATATCCATTCGAATTCATGTTACTACAACCAAAAACCTATCTAGGTGGGTATCATTTAAACTTACAAAGGCCATGGGTGGCCACTTTTGATTCTTAAATTAGCTTCTAGTCTAGTATCATGAACATCTCCCATAGGACCTTGTTGTCACTACTACAACACCCCCCAAAAATTTCACTACATTCAAATTGTGTAGCCTACTTCACCATCATATCTAGTGTTTCCTTGGATGTCAAGTGCCATTTTAGGTCATTCTATATGTTTTAAGAGCTCCTGATTATTCTCATGTATCATCTCATTGATTAGAACACATCTAGTACATTTCATGGTCACGATACCTTTATTGTTGTAAAACAACATTTTTTGGTCACAGTCACACAAAATTCATCTATTTTACATGGAGAATGTATGTAAAGTGGTGTTTTGATGTCTATTCATCATTTTCCAAGATTTTCTAAGTTTTCTTGTTGAGTTGGTATGTATTGCACATGATTTTGTGTCTAAACTCATTGTGTTCACCCCTTGTCCGATCTTCCAGACTTAAACAAATTTCGGTTACAAAATGAACCCATTAAGGCAAGGAGTACATGAGCACATTCTTAATCATTCATAAATAATACTTCATTGTTTTGAAGTATTCCCTACACCCTCCAAGAGTACATAGTGCATTCCTTAACCATCTCCCCCTTCCTTGTTCTAAATTGTGCCCTTGAAGAAACCAAGGCTTCCTTTGAGTGCACTCCTTTGACTCAAAGAAGTATTCTCTCCTTGAGCGCATGTGAAAACCTTGAAGACTCGAAGCTAAGCCCTTCAACCTTTAGTAATGCACACTACACCCTCCTTGTTCGTTTGAGCGCATGAGTGCACTCTAATGCCCTAAAGCCTCATCCTTAACCCTTTGAAAATGCGCCATGTGCCCTCATTTTCCTTCTTGACCGCCCGGGTACACCCTGAAGCCTTGACGCCTCTCCCTTCAACCTTAAGCTCTATAACCTATGTCATGTGCCCTCTTTATCTCCCTTGAGTGGAGAATGCACTTGGGAATCCCAAAGCCTTCTCCTTCATCCTTTAGACATGCACCCTGCACCCTCCCTTGAGTTTATTTTTCTCTTGAGTGCATCTCAAAGCCCTAAAGCATCTTTCCTTCCACCTTTCAGCTTTTCAAGGTTGGCCCTTACATTCAAAATATTTTCTTGCTCATTCCAAGAACACTATGAAGGCGTGAACATAAAACCTACATAAAAATATGTTAGAATAGGATATTTTCAGGTTGATAGTTGCTCATCATGATTGATTGCAGTTATAGGTATCTTAGGAAAAACATGACAAGAATGCATGAAGAAGATCAGGCAAAAAAGGCAGAGAAAGGAAGCATCAGAGGAAAAAGAACACATTGAAGTCTTCATGATCGAAGCACCCCAAAGACTCCATCATATCAACTACCCTTTGGAGGGTGGAGACATCAATAATCAGAGTCTGCATTCAAAATGAAGACATGAGTTCTAGCTATGTCATCAACTGAAGAAATTCCATGTCATCAGTCACTATTAGTACCCGTCATCAAAGGATAGTGACTTGTCATGTCTCATCACGTGATGATGTGGAAGTTATGATGTAATTATGTATGTAAATACAAATAAGTGGAATTCCAAGAGTCATGTATGGAAAAAAGAGCCGTGGAAGTCCAAAAGACATGTAATACCAAGATTCATATGTAATTCCAAAATTCATTTGGAAGTCCAAAGGTCATTAGGACTTGGAAAGTCAAGAGTCATGAGGATGTGAAAGGTCATGTCTCAAGTTATAAAGGGATCTCATTACTCATGCAAAGGAATTTTAACCTTCACTTCTCCCACAAGGCATTACAAAGATAGAGTTAGTAATTTTGGGAGAAAGTAGTGGCTCTAATGCTCTGCTATTAGAGATAGTGATGTTCATTGTATTTATGTATCTTGGAATATTTTCTTAATACTTGAAGTCTTTCGGCCAACAAATTTTCATACATGGATTGTGGGTGTTTTAAGACTATTATTTGAATTTTTATGATTCATGTTCATTTTCACATGTACTGAAGTAATTGAATTATTTCGGTGACTTTGGTACTTAACTTATTGAGAATGTGTTGTAATGTTTGTAATGATTGCCACATATATGTGAACTATTTTGCTTGATGTTAGATAAGCCTTTCTCAGGTGTGCGTGTGTCTCCATTACGGTAGTACTATACCTTCTCTCTTAGAGGCTCACTTTATTCCCCCTCTACAGTGAAAGAACCTTGATACATATGCAATAAAACATTCATAATGCACACTCTCTTGCTCATTCAAAAGCACATGCGCGCTTATCTCTCATGTTAATTGCTAAAGCCAAGGCATATATTAAAGTAAATGATAGTTGGGCCATATTCCAGATGGTACTCCTACACCAAATGGTGTGATTTATAATTGAGACCTTATATTGGGGAGATCTCATGTATGTTGGTAGTATCCAACACCATCAACATTATGGCACTAGAAGGAGGGTATCCATTTTTTTATGGCTCAGAACTCTACACATCCTAATCATTCTTCTTCTAGACAAGGTAATAATATTTCGATCACTATTCCAACTCCTATTCCCATAGTAAGAGGGTCTTCTTAACCTATTCTAGAGTTGGCATATGAGGTTACCTACGAACAACTCCAAGCACTTTGACCTATAACCCATCGATTTGAAAAAGCTATCAGTTTAATCCTTATTTCTCATAATCTCCTGCATCATCCTAAGAAGAAGGAAATAAATCATACCGGTGTATTAGTACCATCAATGGAAGATCTGGATTTTCCAATCTTGAAGAGTTAATTGAATCCTCAGAAGACATAGTTTAGCAAGAGCCACTTCCACCCATTAAGGAAGGCTATGAGAAGGACATTGTTCTATCTAAAGATGAACAACCGAGAGTTGGTTTTGAGTTCAAAAACATCTTAGATGATGAAGGAGAAGGATCCTCAAATTCTAAAAAGGAGGAGGAACCCAAAGACGAAGACATAGCTGACCAAGTCCTAGATTAGATGGCATAAGGGCCTCTTTCTCTTCTAGATAACCTTCATAAAATGCCTAGACATTCAGAAAAGTTGCTATCAAAGTTTGATCCAGATAAGAAGACAAAGGCAAAAGATCACATCGATGACTTCCACATACATCTACGGATGTTGCAGGTATGGTCTAATGATGTAGCTTGTAGGATTTTTCCTTTTAAAATAGAAGTTAGAGTAGAAGCATGGTACCATAGTATGCCTGTCAATTCAGTCCATAGTTGGAGGAAGTTTAAAAAACAAATTGGAGAAATTTGTTGTTGACAAGACTTCACAAATGTTATTGAAAGAGCTCGGAAATAGTAATATGGTGGAAAAGGAGAAAGTAAAATAATTCAATCAAAGGTTTAATTTCATATTGAAAAATATTTCCCCAGGCACTCAACCTCATGATTCAATTACTATTGATTATTATACAGCTACCTTGCCCACCAACATGTCCTCATTTGTTAAAATAATTTCAAAGGAAACATTAGCACTAAACTTTGTAGAACCAATCATTGTGGAGAAATTATTTCATTCTATTGGAGTAATTACTAATTATGATGAACAAAATAATCCAAGGAGACCATTTGGAAGTCACATCCTTATTCGGGCTAAAGAAAAATATTCGTCAAATATTGAAAACTTGACAAGGATAGTGAAAGGCACTTACCAACAAGATTTCAGAATTAAAGAGAAGGTCAAGCGAGACTTCTATCAATAGCAATCATCCCAAGTATTTCCCATTCTGAAGGAATAATAATAAAAACAACAATCAGTCAAATAAATCTTCTTAGAGTTTGAATGTTGTGTTAAATATTGAAAGCATGGGTTTGGATAACTATTGTTATTTTCACCAAGAATATCATTCAAAAAATACATGCCCAGAATGGAACCACAACATGAATTCTTTCGCCACACACATTATTGATTATGTACTAGCAGGTGAGCAGTTGGAACAAATGAAAAAAATAGAAGCACCTGTTATAGACATTTTTGTGCCTTACAGCTATAAGCATGAAATGTCCATAATCTAAGGGACCCAAAGTCCCTAAACATGTTGTTCCTACCCCTAGAGGAACAAGGCTAAAAAACCACAGCAATTCACAGAAGTTCTCCACCAGAAACTGCTCAAAAACAAGTCAATTCAGGATCAATTCAGTGGCTCCACTAGCTGTCTGCGCTGAATGTCAAAGACAACACTGGCTACCTGCACTGCAACGCAGGTAGAAGCACTACCAGGGTGCGTTGAGCGAGAGTTGACAAATGGCAAGTTCATTCCAAGAGGTGTCAAGACCCAGGAAGCTTCCAGAATCTTCCTCAATGACACTTGCCTCAGTAATTTGACTAGTGATGAGTAAGAGGTTCCCAATCTCCAAGTGGAAGCAAGAACCTCCAAGTGGAATCAAGAACTGACAGAGGGAGAGGACACTAGTCAGATCTCAAGCTGACTCATCCTCTCTCCAAACATCAATATATGGATCTCTCCTCCATGAGATCTGGAGGCTGGAATTTTGTTATTGCAAAGAATTGTTGTTGGTTTGAGATTGGAATCATTGGGTGCTTAATGCTTTGAAGGGGGTGAAGATAGGAATTCCATTTGCTGGGAAGGAGATGCTGGATTGGAGCCCTCTGGGTTGTATCTCTTCCTGAACCTTGTTATTCATCAATAAAGCTATCTTGGTTTCTCCTATATACTGGTGTATATTTGATGTATGATTGCATTAGTATGTTTAGTTTATTTCTAATCCTGAACTAGTTATGAATATGAATCTATGTCTTTGTGTAGTGTTCTCTTCTTGTGATCTTACAGAAACCTCTTGAAGCTGGGCGAGCGAGAAGGCAAGTAGCTGGGAACTCTCAAAGAGAAGGGAAACTGGATCGAGGGACAAACGGAAGACACCGGTTAGCCCATCCATCTCTCTTCATTCTTAATTCATAAAGGAAGAATACTAGAATAGCTGTCTCTGTTTGTTGCTAAGGCACTGTCACACCTTAGGTGGATAGGATCGTCTTGCATAGGCATTTTTCACCCCCTTCAAAGCATTAAGCACCCAATGTTCTGAATCAACAGTTACCATTCGTGGCAACTTTAGAGTTACCCGATTTACACCAGTTAACAAACGATCCAATTGCTTACGCCCCTTGGTGGCCAGCGATTCCTCACAAACTTCCATCGGACATTCCTAAATTTAATGGAAATCCAGGTGAAGACCCATCGAATCACGTGATGACTTTTCATCTGTGGTGTTCATCAAACACCCTAAACGATGATTCGATAAGGCTTCGCCTTTTCCAGAGGACGTTAACGGGTCCAGCGGCAAAATGGTATATTGAATTACCTAGAGCCTCGTTCGACAATTTCAGCTCCCTAGCCACGACTTTCTGGAAATATGTTGGTATTGAATTAAATCAAATTGTCTTTCCAAAATCTTAACCACATTAACCGACTCATTAACAAACTATGTGTTAGATAGACATTTGCGACATTTATAAAAAGAGACACATCATCAATGTTGTACATATGGATCATATAATTCAACGAGAATAAACCCCGAAAATCAAAATATATATATATAAGCTGTTTATCGTTTATACGTAATGTTCTGTAACCAAGACAAAAATCGGTCGCATGACCCAAAAGCTCAAAAATGCTAGGGGGCACCCTAGCCTAGTGATGCTCATGATAGCACGTCACGGCCTGTGCAATCATGCATAAGAGACGAGTCCATCGTCTAGGCACACCAGTAGTATGTTGCTGCAACTGTAAAGGTAACTTGTCGATCCTCACATCGGGAATGCCAAGAGTAAGGCTCTCAACCTGCTCCTGCACAGCTGTAAGGGTCTCAGCCACATCTAGGTCACGAAGAATAACCCTCCCGGCAGTCTCCCCTGCTGGGGCAGCAACTGGCGCTCTCGGGCGAACTGCTGGACGAACAGGACCAACATCTGCATGCACACATGAGTTTGATTAAAGTCTTGATAGAATAAAGCACAAGGACATTATAAATAAAAACAGTAAACAGTGATATGGTCGAAGATTTTACTAATAGCGCCCCATTGTTCGCCATCCGACAGTACCAAGTCCGGATCACCTCGGAAATCCATGCCAACATATGGATACTCAGAATAGACCATCTCCTAACGCTCGAACCACCTAAAGAAGGTATCAGTGAAAGAAATCTGAGATTGACCAGCATGCCTAGACATGTGATCAACCCATCTCTGCATGCGTGGCTCGGTAGGAGAAGGCAAGTCGAGTGCGATATACTGAGGCTGCATCAGTGGTATCTTCCCCAAGGCAAAGGCAGTCAAAATAGAACCAAATCCAAAGTTCTTCAGCTTCCCGTCCTTTACCTTGGTCAACTGACTTTTCATCTGAAGAAGTACTGCATCACACCAGTTGAATATTTTCGGTTGGAGGCACTCCAAGGCGTGCTGCACATAGGATCTGTTGGCAACATGAAGAGATGCACTACCGGCCATCCTACCAATAGTATACAGAATGGACCTGAGAGACCTGTCAGCAATCTCACAAATAACGACCTTTCCGTCTCTACTCGGCTGAGATCCTTCCCTGCAATACTGGCGGACATAATCTCTCACAGAGTCATTCCCTCGGGCCGAACCTGACAAAGAAATGGGGGCACCCCGCCTCGACAAGTAAATGTCTACCACGGTCAAGGGGATAGATTTGCCCCTAATCTGAAATACTTGGTTGATAGGATCCCAAGCATCAAGCATATACTGCAGTAAGGAGATCTGTGCTCTCATACTAGAGATACGGAAGAACTTCAGCAGACCACAGTTCCGCAGTGCATTCACCGTGACAGGATCATGGAGGGCAATCATGTCCTCTTCTTCGTGTTCTCGTTCTCGCCATGTAAGGGTCATTTTGCTCCAATAATCTCTAAAAAACAAACATGAGAGGAGTTAGATCCTGGATTTGATGAGAAACTGTCAAAATTTTCATCAAAAACTGTGCAACAAAACTATTTTTTTGTGCCCAGCGCAACTAGCCAGTGTTCCACCTGCGTTGAAGGTCAAATTGCCTTCATGCAGCTTGACATTCATCGCAGGTTTCGAATGAACCAGGTGCGCTGATGGCAGAGTGCCCTAACAAAACCCCAGGGGCTCAGGGAGACAGGAAAACAGGCACAGAATGGAAAAAGGGAACCATGAAAAGAAAGAGCTAGGGTTTATCTCCTACCTGGTCCAGACAGCGCCGAAAATCATCTGCAGAATCTCCTGGAATCAGCTAATGAAAATCAAGGGGGAAGAGGCACTTCCAAAGCTCCAACAAGCCAAGTTCAAATGAAATGGTAAAATGAGAGGTAAAAACACTTTTAATTGCTTTTTACGTAGTTCAAAGCGAAATATTAGGGTTTTAATCTCGTTTTCAAGCAAATGTTATTCATTTCTAACTAGTTTGATGCAGCAATTGAGGATATAGTACTATCTTTGAAAAGGGCAAAGCTAGTCATGGTAAAAAATCAAAAATTTGACCATATAAATCGAGCAGTTTTAGCACACAGTTCATGCTCGTTAAAAAATAAACGCAAGATTCAAGCAGTTTTAGCACACAGTTCATGCTCGTTAAAAAATAAACGCAAGATCCGAGCAGTTTTAGCGCATAGTTCATGCTCGTTAAAAAATAAACATAAGATCGAGCAAATGTTTCCGCCCGCGTTTAAGCTCGTTAAAAAATGAACTATCCTGGTAAATAACCACAGTGAATGTAATATCATCAGCCGTTAAAGCCTTGGTCGTGTTTGCACCATCACCTCCACTTTTCATTTGGTCGATCGTTCACCTCCATATGATTGTTTACCCATTTTGAGGAACAGCTGCGAAGAGTGATTTCACTAGCCATCCTTGTGACACTGCTGTGATTGGAAAATTCCAACCTGTACCTGGAATCAGCTGCTAACCTGTTTCATCACTCGTTCCTCAAAAGACGAGTCTTCTTTAAGCTCTTTTCATCTGACTCATAAAATATGAAAAGATTGCCGAGTCCTTGGCTTTCCAGCTCGTTAAAGGGACAAGAAGTGCTATCCCTCCTCTAGATTTTAATCTTTTTGGACCTGAGGGATTATTGCACAAAAAGATCGAGCGCTTGTTTTATTCGGCTCGTTAAAACTATCGAAAACTCATCCCTTCTGTATTGTTTTATACTTTTTCGGACCTAAGGGATTAGATGACGAAAAAGGACTTTTGGAGTTAACTTTATGTACCTTTTCAGACTCTCTAAAAATGAAAAGGACCGAGTTATCTTTGTCGTTAGACTCATTAAAATCATTAAATAGCGACAAACTTGTCTTTAGACGAGAATGAGTTTCACTATCGCTAGGCTCGTTAAAACATAGCGATGGGCTTGCCCGAAGGGCAAGTTATAGAACAAGCATATGTTATCCTCCTCAAGCTTGACAAAAATAAAGAGGTACTGGTCAGCAATGACTGGGGAAAAATTGGGAGAAACTCAAGAAAATTTTGATGGTAGCAAGTCGCTCTTGAACATGACACTTTTCCTCCGTACCACAATCAGGTTGGGTTGTTTCATTCACCGGTCACATCACCATGGTCTCGCCATACCATCCATATTTGGGGTAATGCTACCAATCCATCGCATCAGTGTCGCCATATGTTCAAGAGAAGTCATTCAGAAAAGTCAACCGTGTCCCATCCATTGCCGTACATTATCCTTCATCCTTTCATGACCGCCACCCTGAATCATATGTCACAGATCGTTTTCACCTCCACCAAAATCATTAGCTCCGTTCCATGTCATTGATGTGGGATTCATTAAGACCCTCCTTTGACGGATCGCTTCTTGTCGACATCAACTCATTATCCAAGAAGTTGATCTAGGAACAACCCCTTCAGTACTTTGAAGCTTGCATGCCTCAATGGCAAGTTTCTCACTTCCGGCGACAGGTATACATCAATGACCTTCGACTGAGAGATTTTGCGTGGTGTTCGATGCCAAGTCCTTTATTCACACCACGTGAATTGTACTGCAGTACCTTGAGGGTCATTATCATTATCGGTGATTCCTCTCGCGCTTGTTAACGGTTTACCTCATTGACCGGTAATCAAGCGATGTCTTTCCATGTTCGACTTCAGAACATTTCTCACATGGATCGACTTGTACTTAGAGTGAAGATCGAACAAGTTTGAAGACCCCGGATCTAGTTTCATCCATCCGGGCTGCGATATATATTCAAGAAAGATAAAGACATTGACATGTACATCATTGCAGCAGGTAATCATCCTATCCAAAGGATGATAATTTCATCAAAATTATCAGTCTAACATCAGACGATTGTTTGTTCTATGTACAGAAAAATGAATTTATAAAGCTGAGCATGGGAATGCCCGCCTCAGCTAGATCATGAAATCAGTATGAAAAATAATGTATTGTATTGTATCTTATTACAGGTCTCCTCCCAGCATTGGATGAACTTCGGATCCTCCTGATAAAGCATTTCACCCGATAAACGACCTCATACTTTAGGGGGCAACTGTTATAGACATTTTTGTGCCTTACAGCTATAAGCATGAAATGTCCATAATCTAAGGGATCCAAAGTCCCTAAACATGTTGTTCCTACCCCTAGAGGAACAAGGCTAACAAACCACAGCAATTCACAGAAGTTCTCCACCAGAAACTGCTCAAAAACAAGTCAATTCAGGATCAATTCAGTGGCTCCACTAGCTGTCTGCGTTGAATGTCAAAGACAACACTGGCTACCTGCACTGCAATGCAGGTAGAAGCACTACCAGGGTGCGCTAAGCGAGAGTTGACAAATGGCAAGTTCATTCCAAGAGGTGTCAAGACCCAGGAAGCTTCCAGAATCTTCCTCAATGACACTTGCCTCAGTGAATTCAACTAGTGATGAGTAAGAGGTTCCCAATCTCCAAGTGGAATCAAGAACTGATAGAGGGAGAGGACACTAGTCAGATCTCAAGCTGACTCATCCTCTCTCCAAACATCTATATATGGATCTCTCCTCCATGAGATCTGGAGGCTGGAATTTTGTTATTGCAAAGAATTGTTGTTGGTTTGAGATTGGAATCATTGGGTGCTTAATGCTTTGAAGGGGGTGAAGATAGGAATTCCATTTGCTGGGAAGGAGATGCTGGATTGGAGCCCTCTGGGTTGTATCTCTTCCTGAACCTTGTTATTCATCAATAAAGCTATCTTGGTTTCTCCTATATACTGGTGTATATTTGATGTATGATTGCATTAATATGTTTAGTTTATTTCTAATCCTGAACTAGTTATGAATATGAATCTATGTCTTTGTGTAGTGTTCTCTTCTTGTGATCTTGCAGAAACCTCTTGAAGCTGGGCGAGCGAGAAGGCAAGTAGCTGGGAACTCTCAAAGAGAAGGGAAACTGGATCGAGGGACAAACGGAAGACACCGGTTAGTCCATCCATCTCTCTTCATTCTTAATTCATAAAGGAAGAATACTAGAATAGCTGTCTCTGTTTGTTGCTAAGGCATTGTCACACCTTAGGTGGATAGGATCATCCTGCATAGGCATTTTTCCCCACAACAGAACCTGCAGTGGATGAGGGAAGTAAAGGTATTGGACATGTAGCGAATACTTTTGATTGTATTCTGGAAATGCTGACAAGAAAAGTTTTGAAGCACCACCTCAAAGTGAAGCTCCTCCTTAGAGACAAAATGGTCAAAATAACTTGAGAAGCCAAGGGCCCATTTCTGAATAGGACGTGATGAGGTATAAATTGAAAGAAAATTTGTTAAGAAGCATCTCACCACCGATCAACCCTCCTCAGAATGTAAAAATGAAGTATGGAAATGTAACTGCTTCTAGGAACACTTCCTTCAGCAATAAAAGTAATTTCATCACTTTGGAAGTGTCAAACAAATCCACTCCTCTAGACACTTGAGAACTGTTTGCTAAAAGTGAAGCAATTGATTATAACATAGTTGAATATTTGCAGAGAGTTCAAGCCAATATTTCCATCTATGACTCACATAGATAACAAGCCAGCGTGAAGATTTTTCACAACCTTCGCTATGTGACAAAGATTCTACCTCTCAAAAGGTGTCTTGTAAGTCTTCTGGTTCCCTTGAATCTATGGTTAATGTTGTAACATTGGAAGTTAACACTCTCTACCCTCCAATTCTATTAAGTTTTGAATTTTTTAAACACAATGTCCATACTTTTTTAGTTGATTTTAATGCATCTGTGAACGTAATGTCATTTTCTACTGCTAAGAAAATAAATGCTAAATGGGACAAAATGGATGCACAAATCATTCAGCTAGATAGATCTCCTGTCTAAGCTATTGTTGAAGTCAAGAATGTTCTTATTAGATTATCATCTTATCACTAAGTTCATCAATGTATAAATATTGTAATTGTGTACATCCCCAAAGCCTACAATGTACTCTTGAGTAGATATGGGTCACATACTGGTCTAGTAAATTACATGGGTATTTTTCTATAGATTGATCAAAGGGAAAAAAAAATCAGATTCAAGTGGAAAGTGAAGCATACATGAAATACATTGAGACACCACTTGAGGGCCATAATGAACATGTTGCCTTTGCTGATTTAATATTTGTAAATTGTTTCTCATAAACTAATCACATGTGTTATCAAGTACAGCCATCACCCGTCCCACCTTGTCCTCCAATTAGTGCAAATGAACCTTGCAAGATAGATGTACATAGTAATAGTAATAATAGTATAGGAAGCAGCTTATTAGTTAACAATATTTAGACTTTATACTTTGATGGTTCAAAGATGCGGGATGGCTCTAGATTTGGTTTCATACTTATAGACCCGTGTAATAAGAGGCATATCCTATCATGTCGTTTGGAGTTTGAGTGTGCAAATAATACTGTCGAATATGAAGCATTCGTACTTGGACTATAGAAAGTCATCAATCCGTAGGTAGATTTCCTCAAGGTAATCAATGAATTAGAGGTGGTCACTCGTCAAGTATGGGATATTATCCATTATGTATCATCGAGTCTTAAAAACTACCAATAGGAGGTATGGCATTTGATTAATTATTTTAAATATTTTAATATCATTTATGTTCCTAAGCTTAGAAATGATGTAGCAGATGCATTAACAAATGCAGCCACTAGGATGTTGCCATTGAGAAATGGTTTTTCTATTGAGATTATATATAAACCATATATTCTTGATAACATCACTAACTTCTTCATTTTCAATGACGACCAATAGATACTACATTTCATGGATAATGTGGATGTGATTAAAGATTCTTCCATAGAAGACGATGATCACAAAAAGGTTATGCAGGAGGCATATAATACGATGAAAGGAAACACTATGCCTAGAGGTGTAGTGTCCCTGGAAAATTTATTTAACCTGCGAAACCAATTTAAAGGACCAACCAATACTAAGACTTAGAGCTCGAATTTATCATCTGAACAAGTCAATCTAGAAACTCAAGAATATTTGAAGTATGTAAACCTTGGTACATATTGTTCTCCACAAGAAAGAAAAGCATTCATCTTCTTATTCAAACAGTATCATAATGTGTTTTCATGGACATATGATGACTTAAAGACATATGATACTCATATTATCCAGCATGTCATTCCCATCAATGAATGGGTAAAATCTTTCTAGAAGAAACTAAGAAATTTGCATCCAATGTTGAAGTCCCTCATCTAGAAGGAATTGAGAAAGTTGTTGGATGCTCAGATCCTTTTTAAAGTCATAAATCCCACTTGGGTTTTAAATTTGGTCCTAGTCATAAATAAGTCTGGTGAGTTAAGATTATGTGTAGACTTCCGCAATCTCAACCAGACATCTGATAAAGATAATTACCCAGTGCCATCCATGGAAAAGATTGTCCAAATAGTATCTAAGTATGAGACATTTCTGATGCTAGATGGTTTCTTGGTTACAATCAAGTGCTAGTTGTGGAACCAGATTATTTGAAAACTACCTCCATGACCAAATGGGGAACACTCTCTTTTAAAATAATTCCATTTGGGCTCATCAACGTCGATGCTATGTTTCAAAGAGTGATGGATGTCACTTTCGCTGGCCTAATTGGTCAAATTTTAGTTATTTATCTGGATGATGTCACTGTGTTTTTCAAAAGAAGATCAAACTGTGTACATCATCTAAAAGGAATATTTGAGTGGTGTAAAAAAATATGGGATTTATCTCAATCCCATTAAAATTATTTTTGGTGTGTCATAAGGGACTCTATTAGGGCATATCATTGTGAAGAGTGGAATTAAAGTTGATCCCAAGAGGGTAAAAGCCATTACACAAATATCATTCCTGGTGAATAAGAAAGTTATGCAGTATTTCTTAGGAAATATTCATTTCCTATGAAAAATCATATTTGATTATGCTCAGATAGTTAAGCTTTATAAGAGATTATCAAGAAAGATACAACTTACAAATGGGACAAGTGGGAAAAGGATGCTTTTGCTCAAATTAAATAGGTTGTGGAGCTATAAAAAGGGTCTCTTTCACCTCTAATTACCTCACATTAATATGTCAATCCGGGAGCGTTTTGTTATTTCAAAGAGTGTCTCAGTCTGAGGCTATCATTTGCCAGAGTAATGCTAGTAGTACAGCGTTCAAAAATACAAGAGTAAATGGATGCTTGTCTATAACTAAGTTACTTCAAATAAATCAATCAAACACTCTAAATCTAGGCAACTTATCAGTCAAGGGTTCGACAGCGATAGCCCATCCCTTTGGAAACTGATGGAAAGGAAATTAGAGCATGGACCACGGGTCTGGGAGCTAGACAGTAAATGTCGAGGCTCACTATAGCCACATATCGTCTCTCACACCAAAACAACAAATGCGAGTAACTGAAATGGCAGAGAGAAAAATGGAACGGCAAATAAGAAATCGAACAGCAAATCTGGAATGGAACAGCAATGATAAAATGGAACAACAATTCTAAAATGGAACTGCAATCAAATAACTAAGTCTCGCAAGTAGTAACCAAACTTAATCTACTAACTCAAATGCACTCATTGTAATCAAACAACAATCTTTCATTCTTAAGGAAAATCAAGCATCACACACTAATGGAACAACATTAATTACTAATAAGTTATGGAACAACGTTTGGAAATCATACACATGCACAACACGCTTGAAGAGTAATCTGATCTAGCATCAATCTTTATTAACAGGAATACAACTGCATTTCAAAATGGAACAGCATTACTCCTGAATCGTAAAGAACACAACCTTTAGATAAATTCTATAACATGAATGTACAGCATAAGAGCTCTGTAACAAAATAGTAACAATATTCGGTCAAGACAAATAATATTCAATAAACTCTGAAAGGATCAGTAATATAATGCAGAGTCAATACAACAGTTCTGTCTGTAAAAACCTTAATGAATGAATCTTAACAGAGCATATAATTTCAACTTATAAAGCATGTCAGATTACCAAATAACGATGATAAGCAAACCATGCAGAAATCAAATCGTAGTGATACAGAAGCAAGTGTCCTCCGGGGCTGGGCCCTTAGCCTCCAAGGGTACACCGCTTTAAGTCAATCCAGATGCAGAGATAAGATAATCACGAAGTTTATATTAATGCATAAAACAAAAGTACAATGAACCAGTTTCAACGAGACTCGATGATCAAAGTTTGATCTTTAACAGAAAGTTGAATAAAAGCATCCTCCCCCAAAGCTAACAGTGTCGTGCCTTTATATAAGGGTGACGGCGGAGATGTCTAAGTAACAAGATAAATAAAGCAGCGATCCCTCAGGATCAAAGATCCTAAGGGATTCGCCAAACTGTTAATCCTTAATCATTTCTTTTCTCCTCCACCGAGCTGGTGTCTTCTCCTCCTTTTCCGAGCCAGTTTGCTTTGATCTGCTAAGCCTTGTTTGTACTCGATCCCCCGTCAAAGGGACAGCAGTTACCCTGTTCTTGTCTTTTTCTTTGGAACAGCAGCTCCTCGTTTTCACCCTTTCCTGCACAGGAGAATGACAACTATCAGCGGTTAAGTCTTGCGTATTAATCCCACATGTTTTGTTATACTTCTTTATTGTTTTCCAAGTTCATGATGCAAAAAGGTTTACAAATTCTACTGAAAAGCCACTGAAATGACCATCAAAAGCATACCTTTTTTAGCACTCCACACACCCCCCTTCTTACCCTGTTTCATGCCCTCATGAAAACGTTGTAGTTGACATGCAAGGCAGTGAGAGAATAGGATGGAGAAGGAATCTCATGCGGAGGCCTACACCCGTGGTGAGTGACTAGGTAGTCAAAGAACTGGCCTGTTTGACCCTCAAGCATCTCATATAGGGCTTGATATCCAGGTGCAGGGTGCCAGATAATTGGACTGCGGAATCTATATCCTAACCAGGATGGCCCTGCTCTCAAAATGCTTTCGCCATAGAGGTTCAAACAGTTGGCAGCTAATTGAAAATTCTCATACTTAAACGGTTCCCTGAGCTGGATGTTTGGATTAGAGATTCGGTACCGAAATTTGGCTACATCAATGGCGAGGTCTTTGATAGAAAGAAAATATTCTAAACTTTGTCGAATGAGTGCCTCGTGCATGGGTCCTAACGTTTCAATGACACCCGGAGTTCTCATGAGGTTTCTATGTGCTTTCCACAACTGCACTGGGTCCCTAGGCTCAACCCTTACCCACAAGTCTAGGCCATTTTCCTGCCTCTGGAAAGTATTATAGGCTTTGAGCCATTTAATCTGATTAACCCTGAATGAGATGAATGCTTGCAATTGGATGTCTCCAACAAAAGGGCCAGGGTTCAGCTCAGTCTCCTGATCTAGCACGAGGTTATGCAAATAGAATTCACACAGCAATCTCTGGACCTTCACCCCATAATGTTTACAACAGTCTATAAAGTCATTGACAGTGTTAATTTGTATAGGGGCACCTGCTTTAACAGCTTTTATTTTTAATTGTAAGTACCGTTCCAGTAAAAACAGAGCATAGTTTTTGGCAGGGGCCCTACATGCTAAAACGTCATTGTATAAAGAACACAAGGTATCCATCTGCTTGATAACAGTATCTAGCCTACGAGTTACCTTTGCAACTTTCTCTTGTTCCTTTCGCCACCCTTCAAAGGCCTGGCTTTCGGATTGATTGACGTTCCTTAGTTGCTGTTGTAGTTCTTCATACTTCTCGCGAGGGACCGTTTGCTCTCTAAGCCTTTCTGCTTCTTGCTGAGCCTGTTTCAATCCCTTGCGCAAGGTCACTGTCTTTGGATCTCTTCTCCATGCAGCAGTGGAGGCCGGGAGTTTTACCTGAACTTTCTTATTGTGTTGTTTCGAGTTCAGAACCCTTATCACCCCTGAGGGTGGTGCCTCTGTCTGAATTTTCTTGTTGTCCATTTCTTTTTTAACACAAATATCAGCTTGCTGCTGTTCCTTTTCAAATGGAACAGCAGTCTATTCCTTAGCATCATTTGGAACAACAGCTGAATTTTCAGCAGGGTTTTGAACAGCAAGGCGATTGTTAGTCCTCCGCCTTTTTGCCTTGCAGAGTTTTACTGCAGTAGCCACCTTTTTCTTCCCTGCGGTCTTCCTTACCCTTTGCCTTGCTTTCAGGATCCTGATCTGCTGGTGGAGCTGGGCTATTATGCTCAATAATCTCTGTTGTTCCTTTCACAATTCCCTAATTTTCAGTGTTTTATTAGAAGGAACAGCAGGCTGTCTGCTGCGTTTTGGGCTGTGACTAGCCCCTGGATCTTTCTCCTGGGGTGCTTCTTTGCTGTTCTGTTCTGGTTGTTCTGGGGTAGGAACCTTAACTAGTTCTGTCACTTCCTGGGCAACTTCTTTTTCTATTCCTACTTCTTCTGGAATTTCCTCTGGTGTCTTGGGAATAGGTTGTTCCCGTTCAGTATCTCTTGTCTCCTCTTCATCATGAACAGGCATATTTCCTTCTTCTGCCTCCTCTGTATGTGGTTTTTCAGATGCAGTTTCTTCTTGGGGTTTGTCATGGAGGTCTGTTGGACTGGAAGGTTGGCCATACTCACCCATATTGGCCAAAACTGCGGCCACTTCATCTTCTCCCACTAGGTCCTACGGTGGGCTACCTTCTTGCTGTCCCATTTCCTCCTCCTGCTTGGATTGTTCAACTTCTGCCTCAGAATGCTCAGCTTCTGTTCCAGAATGCTCAGCTTCTGTTTCAGAATGCTCAGCTTCTGTTCCAGAATGCTCAGCTTCTGTTTCAGAATGCTCAGCTTCTTCCTCATTTTCCTCTTCAGATTGCTCGGCCTCCTTGGCCTCTCCTTTCTTTTCTCCTTCAGCTTGATCTACTTCTACTTCTGGCCGTGAGGATTTCTCATCCTCAATTTCCACTGGCTAGCTGGTGCTTTCCTGGAGATTTTCCAGCCTTCCTCGTATCCGAGCTAACTGGACTGATTTTCTACGTTTCTCTGGCTGTTTGGGTGTGCCGGTGTCATGCTTATGCTTTGCCGATTCCTGGCGTGTTTCTGGACGTTCAGATGTACTAGAAACATGTTTTTGTTTTACTAATTCTCTGCATTTTTCCGAACGTTCTAGTGTGCTGGTGGTATGTTTAAGTTTTGAGGATGGTGATGTCGCCCTTCCCTCAATTATCGCAATTAGCTCTTCCCAGCTGCTTTGCTGCTGGGTGAGGCTATGACTAAAAATTAATCGAATTAACCCATGGTGGCTAACGACGGACTCTACATGCTTGCCTTTTTCAGGCTTCATGCTATGTCATGAAGTAATGAATTCAAAAGTGCAGGCAGATTTACAAAGCATTTCTGCTTTAGAACAGCTAAGAGTTTAAAATGTCCTGGTCTTACCACGTCTTTTCTCCCCTCGTAGGTGATGTAGCTTTGCACGGTTCTTGCTAATTCTGCCAAGGGCTCTCCTAGCGTTGCTGGCAGAACTCCCTTCCCCTTAATTGTCAAGCACTGGCCTTCGTCCTGGAAGATTTCCATGATCTTCTGTAATATTTCCTTCTTTAGTGTCCATACAGGTCCGATGGCTAGTAGTCCCGAGACTTCTGCGATTATATCGTCGGTGACCCCTATCTGCTTCCCCCTTACTATGGAGTAATCCTTCTACAGATTCTGCAAGAATTCAATCGCCACTATTTCATTAGACTCCTGCAAGCGGTTGAGATAAGTCAGCCACCCTGCTCTTTCCAGGATCTACCGGGCAGCAGCAGAGACTGTCAACTCCTGAGGTTCCCTTCGAATTGCCCTTCCTCCCATGGTTTCACTGTGGATTCTCAATGAAACAGCAACTGCTTGTGCTGTTTGAAACACAGAGAGGGTAATATTCGCAAGATTTCGAAAAAAACACAGAGTATGCGACAGAAATGTCTTATGAACAGCAACTTGTGTAAAAAATAGAAATATCATGTCGTTAAGCCGTGCCATACCCTAGTACACTATCTTTCCCGAATAGTGAGTTGACACATAATCCGGGGAATAATGAGGTTAATCTATCCCCCCACAATGTGATAGGTTGTCCCAGCCGTCAAAGAAAGGAGCAGCACCCGATCTGCAACAGAGTCATAAAGGAACAACGTATGAAAATATGCCATGTTTAGAAAAACAACGAATTACCGAAATCGAGGCATAAAGTTGGATCGCGTATTACGTAAGAGGCTGTTGTAATATGATGCGAGGCTGGGGGATAGGACGTCTGTCGTACTTGCCAAATCTCAAGTGGTCATTGTCACCTCCTTTGCCATGATTAGTGGTAATAAATGTTCATGCGATATATAAGTCGGGAGATAATGTATGATTAGTGCCTAGGATATAAGAAACAAAAAGAGTATTAGTATCTTACCTATTGGTGTAATCAATGCGACTACAATACCATTAACAGTGATCTGCTGCCGACAGGTGTCCATAACCTTGGCAGAGTTGTTTATTTCACCCCTAGAACCATGATCCTTTATGTGCATATTAAGGAATGTAATGTCAAAGTGTAGGCCATTATGCTGACTTGGTAACCAGTTAGCCATAATGCCATTCACGAGGAGGGAGCGAAAAGTGGGCAGGCCGGCTCTTGATGAGACCTCCTGTTCCAAGGTTTGTTTATTTGATATGCCTTTTGGACCATATCCCTGGTGTGGTGGCCATAGTGGGAATGCCACTTCACTTCCATCCTCATGATCATGGTAGGCTGGCTCTTGATGAGACCCCCTATCCTGCATTTGACAATTTATCATCCATCTTTTTACTTTTTCTCTTTCATAAAGCACTTTTCCTTATTTATACACAAAGGGTGGTTCAACACTCCTTAAGAGTAGGAATGGTGGAAGAAGTCTTACCATCTCAATAGGAAGATATAAACCCTTTGCTCTTATTCCTCAGTAATAATCAAAGAGGATTAAAGGGAATGTCATGATAAAGATAACCAATCAAAGCAAAATTAGGAAGACAATGAAAACAAAAGATAATGAATAAGTGTGTCCTTTCTTTTGTCCTCTTACCAATACAGAGCCTCATAAAGATAGCGATTTATAATTTGCGGATTTCAGTATGTTGTGATTTTGTATTCATTGCATAAGTACATAGTTGTCTCTAAAAGACTTTGAAAGAACAGGAGCAAGAAGCATCCTCAATTTAGATCAGCAAAAGGGATAAGTTGTTTCACAAGGAGAGAAAAAGTATGCTATAAGTGTTCCTTTTGGAAAGAGGAACAAGAAAGGAGCATAGGTCTCAAAAGTGCAAATGTCGTTCCTTTTGAAAAAGGAACAACAGAACACACCAATGCCGTTCCTTTGAAAAAGGAACAACAGAAATTAAAAAAATGCTATTTTCTTGGAGAAGGATAGCAAAACATTCGAAATGACGTTCCTTTTGAAAAAGGAACAACAGTCATTAAAAATGTTGTTCCTTTGAAAAAGGAACAGCAAAAGACGCAAAAATGTCATTCCTTTGAAAAAGGAACAACAGAAATCAAAAATATGTTGTGCCTTTAGAAAAGGGACAGCAAACACACTGCAGGGATGTTCCTTTTGAAAAAAGAACAGAAAAAATCAAAATCAAGAATGTTGTTCCTTTTGAAAAGGAACAGCAGAAAAACCAAGAATGTTGTTCCTTTTGAAAAGGAACAGCAGAAAAATCAAGAATGATGTTCCTTTTGAAAAGGAACAGCAGAAAAATCAAGAATGTTGTTCCTTTTGAAAAGGAACAGCAGAAAAATCAAGAATGTTGTTCCTTTTGAAAAGGAACAGCAAAAGCACGCAAATGCCATTCTTTTAGAAACGGAACGGAAAAAATCGAAATCTTGAGAAAGAAAAGGAACAACAAAAATGACAAGAAAACATTTAGTTCAAGCATATGTACAAGAACGACTTAAGGAAAAGAACTTATGTACAAATTGTAAAAAGAAATGAATTCCTTAATGAATTATAGGTGAGGAAGACTTCTCTTCCTCTCCTAAAATCTCCATATCAGTGTCTTGACGTAGCTGCTGGCAGAAGGATTCCTGAGTTAGTGGTTTACGATAGAGACGAACTCGGTGGCCATTTACTTTGAAGGCATATCCAGAACCGTCAATGGTGATTAAAGTGAGGGTCCCATTGTCATGTACCTTCTGGATTTCGTATGGTCCCAACCAACGAGTCTGGAGTTTCCCAGGGAAATCCTGAAACCGAGAGTCGTACAACAGAACCCAGTCTCCCTCGTGGAAGACTTTTTTTTTTATGAGCGCATCATGCCATTTAGCTCGCTGCTGTTGAATCAATGCTGTATTTTGTAGTGAAGAGAGCCTAATTTCATCCAGTTCATTGATCTGCCGTAGTCGATTAATCTATGCCTCACTTAGATCTAAGCCAACTTCCTGTGTTGTTCGTAATGTTTGAATTTCAAATTCTATGGGAAAAATGGGTTGTTTTCCAAACACTAATTGATAAGGTGAGTAATCAGTGGTGCTTCTCCATGTTTTTCTATAGGCCCAGAGTGCTTCAGGTAGTCTGGCAACCCAATCAGGCCTATGTGACGCAATGGTTTTCCTTAGGATTGATTCTATTACCTTATTGCTGCTTTCTACTTGTCCATTCGCCTGTGGGTGGTATGAAGTAGTGATTTTATGCTGGACGTGATAATTATTGAGTGTTGCAACTAATCTATTCCCAACAAATTGCGGTCCTCCATCTGTAATTATTTCCCTTGGAAGACCATAACGTACAAATAAATGGAACAGGAACTGTATGACAAAGTCCTCTATGGCTCTTGGCAATGCTTCTGCTTCAACCCATTTGGTGACATATTCTGTTGCCACCAAGATATATGTTTTCTGATTTGATGATGGGTTGATGGGTCCAACGAAATCAAGAGCCCATCGCTCGAATGGTTCAATGACTAACTGTGGTTTCAGAGGCATCTCGTCAGCTTGACCAGGACGTCCTGCTCGCTGGCAGCTGTCACAGGCTTGGACAAATTTCTTTGCATCTCTAAAAATCGTGGGCCAATAATATCCTGTCTGCAATACTTTATGTCCAGTTCTACGGTCAACGAAGTTTCCACCACATGGTCCATCATGACAGGCTTTTAGGATGTCAAAGATTTCATCTTCTCGAACACATCTCCTGATATGCATGTCTGCCCCTGTGTGAAACAAATAGCCCCCAATCCAGGAGAATTGAGTACTCTTCTGAACAATCTGTTTGCGCTCATTAGGGGTTAGGTGTTTTGGTAGTTTACCTACTGCAAGGTAATTGGAAACATCAACATACCAGGGTGTTTGAACGGCGACAGCAAACAGATGTTCGTCGGGAAATTGATCTTCAACTCCTGCTGCATCGATTGGCTTTGGCATTCTTGAGAGAACATTGGCTACAGGGTTTTCTTTGCCAGGCCGATCCTTGATTGTGATATTGAATTCCTGCAATAAAATCAACCATCTATTTATTCTGGCATTTGTGACAGGCTTATTTGCTAGATATTTTATGGCAAAATGGTCTGTATACAAGATAATAGGATAGCCTGTAATATAATGTCTAAATTTATTAACAGCATGTATTACATCTAGGAATTATTTTTCAGTAACAGTGTAATTTAATTCAATAGGGGATAAATTTTTGCTGATGTAATAGATAGCGTATGGTTTTTTATCCTCTTCCTGCCCAAGGACTGTGCCAATGGCTGTATCTGAGGCATCATATGATATCTGAAATGGCAAATCCCAGTTTGGTCCTCGAAGGACTGGGGCTGTGGATACGAGCTTCTTTAAATCCTTGAAAGCACGCTCACATTTTTTTGTCCAAAGAAAGTCAACGTTACATGTTAGTGCATATAAAGGTGCAGAAATGTGTGAATAATGTTCTATAAATCGTCTATAATAACCAGAAAATCCAAGAAAGTTGCATACCTTTGTTTGAGTAGTAGGAGTGGGAATAAGCAAAAGTATTTGGATTTTGGCCGGGTCTACCTGAATCTCGGCTGCTGAAACATAGTGTCCTAGGATAAGTCCTTCAGTCATCATCATGTAACATTTTTTGTGGCTTAAGCAAATCCTGGTAGCTATGCAGCATTGTAGGACTTTTTCTAGGGTGTCTAGTGCTAGATCAAAATCATCTCCATATGGTGTAAAGTCATCCATATATACTTCAAGTCCATCATTTATTAAATCTGCAAAAATGCTAAGGATAGCCCTTTGGAATGTGGCAGGAGCATTACATAGGCCAAAAGGTAGAACTCAATAGGCAAATGTTCCCCAAGGACAAGTAAAAGCAGTTTTGTCCTGGTCTTCAGGGGCAATTTGAATCTGATTGTATCCACTGAAGCCATCCAGGAAAGAAAAGAATTTCTTTCCTGCTAAAGTATCTAGTACTTGGTCTATGAACGGGAGAGGAAAGTGGTCTTTTTGTGTTTCTTTATTAAGTTCCCTGTAATCCACACAAATTCTCCATTTCCAATTCTTTTTTGGTACCACCACAAGCGGAGAGACCCATTTACTATCAGAAATAGGATAGATAAAATTGACATCTAAAAGTTTCTGAAGTTCAGCTTTTACCACATCCTTCAGATGAGGATTAAGTCTTCTTTGCGGTTGATGAACAGGTCTAGCATCTTTTTCTATATAAATGTGGTGTGTACATAATTGGGGATCGATTCCTTTCATATCAGGGTAATCCCATGCAAATGCTTCTTGATATTTCCTTAACAGATGGATGAGCTTTGTTTCTTGTTCAGGTGTGAGGTTGGCATTGATATTTAAAGTTTTTCCCAGTTCAATTTCCACAATTTTACTATTTGCAACAGAAGTAACAGGTATTGTTTGATCATGCGTATCTTTCAAAGGATCTTCTTCTAATTCATTGTCAAATGTTGCTTCTATCATGTGACACTGTGTGCAGGATCCGGATTCAATTTGACTAATGAAGTTGTTAATGGCATCATCTTCTGTTTGATCTTTAAAATCAAGTTCCTCTTGTATAGTCAATGGAGATCTAATGTTATCAGTAAGGTATGATACAGGGTGCTTGTTAGTTTTAATTATTGTGACACTTGGCTGCGCTGGAGGGTATAGAACTAAATTCTTGATATCTGGTCCTTTGGTTATGGTCATATTTCCTTGTCGGCAACCAATGTAAGCATTGGCAGTGGCAAGCCAAGGTCTACCTAGGATTAGCGGGTGTCCATCAAGTTGGGTTTTTGGATTAATTATCAAAAAATCAGTTGGATATTCCCAGGAATCTACAAAGACAATGACATCATGTAGAGTACCTTCTGGTCTAACCACAGATCGGTCAGCCAATTCTAACAAAGTAGAGGTGGGTTCTACAGATGTAATGCCAAGCTTTTGACAAGTAGTGGTTGTTAAAATATTAATTGCAGCTCCTAGATCAACTAAGGCATTAGACAGGGTCTGACCATAAATTTGAACAGTTACAATTGGATTTCCTAGGTCTTCATATTTAATGGGTGTTTCTTTCCCGGATAGTAAATCAGATAAAGTACCGACTACTTGGACTCTTGGATTAGTTGTTATATTCCTCCTTGGTTTATTTATGCACAATTCTTTGATAGTCTTTGTGTATATAGTGTTAGCGCTTGAAATTTCACCTCAGGCTGAGAAAGGTAAACCTCAAGGCAACATCAAACCACTTAGCCTCGTAGCTAGCCCTACGGGGCAGGAGAGGGCTCTCTCTGGTCTATCTCGATAAAGATCTTCAATGGGCGAGATAACCAATAGGGTAACACTGATTTTAGGCTAGTAAACTGATCAAAAGGGTTGATTTGGGATTTTTAGGGTTTTTGGTGGAAAATTGGGGAAATGGCAATTTTAGGTGCGGGGATTGGACACAGTTTTCGCAGGGGGTTCTTTGGGGCGAGGTAGGAAACAGTATTGATGCCTTTAATAGAGATGGATGGATGAGAATGACTGGTGAAGAGTTAAAGAGAGCAAGCAATAACCTTGAATTCCCTTTAAACAGTCGAAAACATTGATATTAAGCAAACTTAAAAGCAGAGCATGACAATCATGAGTTCTACTTTAACACTTCATTTGCCTAATGTGCAGAAGGAAAAGTAAGGAAATGATTCACATAACACACTTACAAGTAAAAATAGAAACACACCATCAATACATGTGACCACAAGAATCCCAAAAAGGACTACAAAACCCTGGTCTTCCTTTACCAAAAATTGCAGAGATACAGTGAGTAATACAATAAGAGCTTCTCCCTCAAGAGTCCAACCATGAAAATGAGCAAGAGAGTACATAATATAGATCATCTAACATCTTTCCCTGCCTCTAAGGGTCGAGCTCACTATCCTAGGAGCTGTTTCAACCACTTCTAAACTAAGCACTAAAAACAAGGCAGTCAAAACAACTTGCCTCTATAAGCTAGGAAACCAATTCATTCATTTAATTTTCACCTATTTCATGAATGAATCTTCTAGAAGAGATACATAAGTGTAAAAGTGTCATAAAATTACATTGTTTACATCAAGGAGGATGACAATCCATTCCAAAAAATCAAACACAGTCAAAACTACGTTTTGCTGAGCTGTACACTGAAATTTTGAGAAATTTGCCTGATGGGTCGCGCGCCATTTCCTGACGGGTCACGCGCCTTTGAGGGAACGTTTGGGGCACTTCCAGGTGTCCAAATGAGGCAAAAGTAGGCTTGTTGGAAAGGTATGTGAGTCTACTTTCCAACCCAACTAGAATTTTTGAATTTGGTTGTCATTTGCCCCTCCAAAATTGCAATCTCCCAAGACTGCTTTCTGTGTGTCAAAAATGTGGCAGAAAGTCATTTTTTGCTTGTTTTTTGACTTTCAGGAGGCCCAAAACTTCATAAAATCTCTTGGCAATGGGTGAGCATGTGTAACTTTTCATGCCAAATCCAGAAATGCTGAGTTTTTTGAAAATAGAGTTGCCAAGTGAAAGGGTCGCGCGGGGGGTGAGACCCGTTGAGAGGGCAAAACCTGTAAATTGCCTGAAAAAACCAAAATTGACCCAAAATGTTCAAAATTTCTTGGTATTTGTGTTGTGGCTGAGCTATTTAGTGCCTTGCTCCTTCAAGGAAGCCTCGGCCAAGATGTGGAGGGGATCGGGCCTTTTTCTCCTTTTTTGTGCCTTGGCCAACCGCCTTTGGAGCACCTTCATCTTCGCCTTGCACACGTGCATCCGCGCCCAATAATGGTTCTTCATGTTTCTCAACAATTTCTTATCTTGGTTGGCCTTAGCCAACAGCCTCTCTAAATGAGCATTGAGCCGGATAAGCATAGCCTCTCGCTCAACTGGCACTAAATCACCGGGTCTTCTTCGATTCAAGTTGCGGTCACTACGAATCCTCCACAACTCATCAAGAGTTTGCTCATCCTCCAACTGCTTGTTGCACTGTTCTAGATATGAGATTGTCCATTGTGCCCCTTCTAATCTCTTCTGCAATGCATCATTTTCAGCTCTAAGGTGTTGAATGATCTCCTTTGACTCTAGGCTAGGAGAACTGACATCAAGATCAACAAGCTCTATATCTGGAACACCTAATGGCCCCTCATCAATCCTGGGATGTTTTCCCCTCTCTGATACCTGTGCTGTTGTCGGAGACGAGGCCCCTTCCACCTGGTGTGGAGATAACACTCGTGGTGTTGATGAAGAAGGCGAGACCCCTTCCACCTGGTGTGGAGAAAATACTCGCCTAGCTGCTGCAAATAAGGCCCTGTGGCCTCTCTGATAAGTGACCAATGGAGAAGAGCTGACATGGCTAGTCCCAGGGATATCATGCTGCTGTGATGGTCCTCTCTCCTCATGAACAATCTCCGGATGTGGTGGTGGTGATGTAAAGAACTCACGAGAGATGAACTCCTCCCATGTGATGCCCTGCTGAGCCAACTGATGTCTGACCACAAGCTGAATCAAACCGTAATGATAGAGGCTCCTATACTGTTGTGCTGGGCTCTTCCTCTGCATCAAGGGCACCATCCTCTCAATGTTCTGGCACATGAAAACAGGGATGTTCATCATCCGTACCCGTGTGAAATGCATCATCAGGCGAATATGGTACGAATATATCTGTGAAAATCTGCCCTCACAGGTGAAAAAGAGCATGATAAGCCTCATCATGGGAGCATACTCACTCCTCAAAAATCTGAAGGGAAATACACCCGTCAAATGTCTCATGAATGCAGGTCTAATGAAAGGCTCAAACTGAACACTGTCCAACACCTTGCGCTTATTCCATACCTCTCCGACATTAGGTATCCCTGTGGCCTGTGCAATCACCTCGGGTGTCAATGTAAAATCCACCCTGGCAAGGTTGACATGTCCATCACGCAAATGTAAAACAAATAGGCGAGCCAACTCCCTGTGATGCTGAATCTGAGAGATCCTCTCGTAAAACTCATCGCAAGACATATAACAGAAACATGAGAATGCCATAGGACAAGCCTGTAAATCTGCCAAAGAGGTGGGCTCCTCTCTTCTATGATGTCCACCCTTTCCACCCTTATGAGGCCTCCTCTGTACCTCAATCTCTGAAGCTGATGCCTGGTCATCACTTTGCTCATAATTGGTTTCGGTTTCTGACATTGTTTTAAGAGCAAAGTGGCTGAAATATATTGTTGTTTCTGCTTTGTAAAATGCTGATTAAAATGTTGTTTCAAGGGGACAAGGAGCACGAGGGGAATGTTAGGGGAGGGATACTTTAAAGGGAAAATGGGAATAATAATATATAAAACAGGGATTTTAGGGAAAAATCATAGCAAAATCATTGCATATGCATCATTATATAAATTTATTTACATGGATATTATGAGAGGTAGAGTTAGGGTTTGATTTTTATTTCTTAGGGAAGAGGGGTAGGGTTTAGGGCTTTTCACCAATTTTGCAAGGGAAATTTACATAGAAAGACAAGAAAAAAGAAATGGGAAATGGGGAAAAAATGATAACAAGGGGATACCTTAAAACAGCACATAAACCCTAGCCATTTTTACAATTTTAAACCAAAGCAAAGTGGAGCTTTTCATTTGCAAATGGAGACCTTTGAAAATGCACTCATGATTTCCTTTAACCATAACAAGCAACAAATTTTTGAGTTGGAGGGCCTACCTCACACAATTCGGCGATTTTGTGGCTCCTTGGTGAATTTACAGGCAGTTTTTACAATGAAGGCACTGACGGGTCGCGCGCCTCTGACGGGTCGCGCCCGTTACAATTTTGCACTGTCGGAGGGCGCTCAATGGGTCGCGCGCCTCTGACGGGTCGCGCGCCTGGTCTGACGGGTCGCGCGCCTCTGCAACTCACAACTTCGGCTCGAACTCACTTGCAATCACTTGCTCAATGACTTGGATGCACAATGAGGCTCGATGGAGGGAGATTGGGGTTTTTATAACTTTATTTGAATTAATTTCATATCATAACCCACTTTATAATGTTTTTCTTTGACACTTTATAAACTTGACTTTTTGGTTTCCTTTTGTCCTGAAATTGATTGATTTGATGCTTTTCTTTGATAATTTTTGCAGGGATAGCATCTGAGGGATCTTGGCAAGGGAGCCAGGGTTACATGCTGTCCTTTGAAGCCTTGTGAATTTTTACCATTTTTTACAAAATTTTGAAAAATGACCTTGGCTTTAAAAACAGGGTTTTTAAATCCAAGGTGAAAATTAATTGTACAAGATAGAATCTTTCGAAGAAACACTTTGAAAATCATCCCTCTGGCTTGCTGGGCACTTATTGACCTTCAGAGACATGAACTTGAAGACAAACTTGACCAAAAACCCTAGACCTAAAAATTTGATCTCAAGACAATAGACAAGTAACCTTGACAAAGTTTAATGACTGAAACAAGCTGATCCAGTAGTGCCCATAGGGAGACAAAGACACCAGCTCTTCCATCAGGGTTATGGCATGCCTAACGGAATGCAAAAAAATGACACTGATGAGACACCTACCTATGCAAATGAAAAGAGCTTTGATCGCTGATGGAGGGCTACTAGACCGACTCTAACATATAGGAATGTCTTGGATGGCTTGGAGGAATGGGATTTTTATGTACAGATTTTGTAATTCTCCCAGAATGTCGAAGTCAGGATACTGTAAAGGTCGAGGTATGACTAATCGTTCTGGGAACGAAGGAGAGGATGTGGTTGCTTGGTTATGAGTCTGTTGCTTATTTACATCCTCTTGTTGCAACTGATGTTCTCTTGGTAACTGATCTTCAATATGAACTGTTTTATCTCCCTCAATTTCAATAATACGTCCAGATCGTAACTGAAGATCGTTACACTCCCTCAGGTCGGGTCCTATTTCTGGTGATTCTACGATTTGAAGAGATTGGACCGGTCTGTTATTTGGATTGGGGTTGGGTTGGGCTGGGAGTTGCGGTCTCAGATTAGACTAGGGATTTTGTTGTAAGGCTGGCAGAGTAGGTTGAGGGAGCGGAATAGTTCCTACTGGCTGGTGCATCGGTCTTTGCCAGTTTGTCTGCCAGGGTGAACTTTGTGAAGTAAGGGGAGTCCATTGTGGGGGATATGGGCTATTTTGCCAATATGGTGGAGTGTAGGGGAAGTTCGGCCAACCATATTGGCTTGCCTGATTCAGCCACGGATTTGAAGAAGGAAACGACTGTGGTGACCAATTTGAAAATGGGGGTTGGGACTGACTTTACCACATACTATATTGTTCAGCATTATACTATCGAGGTTGAAAAGAAGAAGTTGGGTCTGGA
Organism: Pinus tabuliformis; assembly: GCA_031772625.1. Lineage (NCBI taxonomy): Eukaryota > Viridiplantae > Streptophyta > Pinopsida > Pinales > Pinaceae > Pinus > Pinus tabuliformis. The sequence continues at coordinate 477,480,053 of CM062813.1, read as the reverse complement.
AACATACCAGATTGTCTCGGCTGCCACTGGCGGCTCTGGTTGATCAAGCACACCGATTCTGGTTCTTCCTCCGCTTCCTTATATACTGATTTTAATCCAGGAAGTGAGGGGCAACTTTCCGTAAGATGATCTTTTGTACAGATGGCACATGTTTGGACTATATCGAGTGGACACTCCTTGTGACTATGCTTCTTCCTGCATCGGGGACAGAAGATCGCCAAATTCTGTTCTGCCTCCATCTGCTTCTGTTTAGCCTGCATAATATCAAGTTGTGTAATTAGTGTCCCTAGAATATCAGTTTTAAAATTTTCTAATAAATTTCCAATCTCTACACGTGTTACTCCTTCTGTTGATATTTTGTTGTCTCTTGCAAACCAATCATATTCTGCCGGTTTTACTCTTATGCTGCCTCTCGAACTCCTGATACATAAATCAATGATGTCAGCAAAATTCTCTTGATAAATATCGCCTTTTCCCATGATGTTTAATGTTTCAATCCATTGTTCCTTCATGCCCCTTATCAGTGCAGTTTTTAACACATTATTAGGTAAAGGAAGTGATGCATAAGGAGATCTTTGTAGATTGTACTGAAAACGTTCCACATACTCCTCTAATGTTTCATTCGGTTTGGCTGTCATTTGGAATATTTCATCCTTTAATTCTCTAGACCTACAGTAGTCCTGATATTTTTTAAGAAAGATTCTTTCATTTGATCCCAATTGTTGATGACCCCACCACCTAGTCCCATAAACCATCTTAAAGCAGCCCCTTTTAATGTAGAGGGGAATAATTTCAATTTCTGGGGATCGGTGGTGTAATCATATCCCTTGCACAACACATCGAATTCGAATAAAAATGCATCCAGATCTTCTGATGTGAGACCGTGAAATGTAGGGATATGTTAAAGAGGGATAGCTTTCATGGGCGCATTTGCTGCAGAATCCACTATAGGATATTGTAGTGAAGAGGTTTGAGTATTTGGCCGGTTCTGAGCCATAGGATCGAATATTTGCCAATAACCTTCTGGGATATCTAGGAGGGTATTCCTAGGTTGAGAGGGAACGGTTTTGACAGGGATAGTTTTAATAGAACTTCCTTTATCTGGGATAATGGGAATACCTGATGTCTGAGGAGATTAGATTCCTTCAACAATGATTTTTGCAGCGCTCCCCTTTTCTGGGCTATTTAATGGCTGATTTGTTCCAGTAGGAGATTTTGGTTCCTCGGTTAACCCTGTTTCTCCTTCTCCTTCACAAAAGTTGCTGAAATTCCCTTCTTGCAATAGTTCTAGAGTAGAATTTTCAATTTCTTGAAAGTCCTGCTCTTCAGTTTGACTATGCACCTCAGCAAAGGCTACAGATGGTGATCCTGTGGCCTGAAGGGAACTAGTAGGCTGTTTAGAAATGATTTTCCTGGGGCCTACTGATGGCTGAGATTCTGTTTTCTTATAGATTTCGTCTATGAAGGTCGTTCGGCCAAGGGTCGCCGGCCCCTTAGCTTTTTCATGTTTGGATGGAAGTTTGATATTCTTTCTGGTTTTTTCTGCTTAGTCATGCACTCAAATGAACTACTAAATTCTATTCAAACAAAGCAACAGCAAATCTGTTAGGAAATCGGACAGTGGAGCAGGGCTTTTACATGCTCCGCATGCAGGTTCTTACCTTCCATTTTTAAGATCCAACTCTTCCCTAGCAGGTTCGTACACTACTCTGAAAAAGACAAATGGCTACACTCTTTCCCTGGCAACGGCGCCAAAATGTAGAGCTATAAAAATGGTCTCTTTCACCTCTAATTACCTCACATTAATATGTCAATCCGGGAGCGTTTTGTTATTTCAAAGAGTGTCTCAGTCTGAGGCTATCATTTGCCAGAGTAATGCTAGTAGTACAACGTTCAAAAGTACAAGAGTAAATGGATGCTTGTCTATAACTAAGTTACTTCAAATAAATCAATCACACAATCTAAAGCTAGGCAACTTATCAGTCAAGGGTTCGGCAGCGATAGCCCATCCCTTTGGAAACTGATGGAAAGGAAATTAGGGCATGGACCACGGGTCTGGGAGCTAGACAGTAAATGTCGAGGCTCACTACAGCCACAGATCATCTCTCACACCAAAACAACAAATGTGAGTAACTAAAATGGCAGGGAGAAAAATGGAACAGCAAATAAGAAATCGAACAGAAAATCTGGAATGGAACAGCAATGATAAAATGGAACAGCAATCAAATAACTAAGTCTCACGAGTAGTAACCAAACTTAATTTACTAACTCAAATGCACTCATTGTAATCAAACAACAATCTTTCATTCTTAAGGCAAATCAAGCATCACACACTAATGGAACAGCATTAATTACTAATAAGTTATGGAACAACGTTTGGAAATCATACACATGCACAACACGCTTGAAGAGTAATCTGATCTAGCATCAATCTTTATTAACAGGAATACAACTACGTTTCAAAATGGAACAGCATTACTCTTGAATCGTAAAGAACACAACCTTCAGATAAATTCTATAACATGAATGTACAGCATAAGAGCTCTGTAACAAAATAGTAACAATATTCGGTCAAGACAAATAATATTAAATCAACTCTGAAAGGATCAGTAATATAATGCAGAGTCAATACAACAGTTCTGTCTGTAAAAACCTTAATGAATGAATCTTAACAGAGCATATAATGTCAACTTATAAAGCATGTCAGATTACCAAAGAACGATGATAAGCAAACCACGCAGAAATCAAATCGTAGTGATACAGAAGCAAGTGTCCTTCGGGGCCAGGCCCTTAGCCTCCAAGGGTACACCGCTTTAAGTCAATCCAGACACAGAGATAAGATAATCACCAAGTTTATATTAATGCATAAAACAAAAGTACAATGAACCAGTTTCAACAAGACTCGATGATCAAAGTTTGATCTTTAACAGAAAGTTACATAAAAGCATCCTCCCCCAAAGCTAACAGTGTCATGCCTTTATATAAGGGTGACAACGGAGATGTCTAAGTAACAAGATAAATAAAGCAGCGACTCGCAAAACTATTAATCCTTAATCATTTCTTTTCTCCTCCACCGAGCTGGTGTCTTCTCCTCCTTTTCCGGGCCAGTTTTCTTTGATATGCTAAGCCTTGTTTGTACTCGATCCCCCGTCAAAGGGACAGCATTTACCCTGTTCTTGTCTTTTTCTTTAGAATAGCAGCTCCTCGTTTTCACCCTTTCCTGCACAGGAGAATGACAACCATCAACGGTTAAGTCTTGCGTATTAATCCCACATGTTTTGTTATACTTCTTCATTGTTTTCCAAGTTCATGATGCAAAAAGGTTTACAAATTATACTAAAAAGCCACTGAAATGACCATCAAAAGCATACCTTTTTTAGTACTCCACAATGGATGTCACTTTCGCTGGCCTGATTGGTCAAATTTTAGTTATTTATCTGGATGATGTCACTATGTTTTTCAAAAGAAGATCAAATTGTGTACATCATCTAAAAGGAATATTTGAGTGGTGTAAAAAAATATGGGATTTCTCTCAATCCCATTAAAATTATTTTTGTGTGTCATAAGGGACTCTATTAGGGCATATCATTTTGAAGAGTGGAATTAAAGTTGATCCCAAGAGGGTAAAAGCCATTACACAAATATCATTCCTGGTGAATAAGAAAGTTATGCAGTATTTCTTAGGAAATATTCAAAAATCATATTTGATTATGCTCATATAGTTAAGCTTTATAAGAGATTATCAAGAAAGATACAACTTACAAATGGGACAAGTGGGAAAAGGATGCTTTTGCTCAAATTAAATAGGTTGTCATCGATGCGCCTGCATTATTCAGCCATGACTATGGAAGAGATTTCCTACTTTATACCTTTTCTTTAGATTCATTTATTGCAGTTGTGTTGACTAAAAAAGATGCTAAAGGAAATGAATGACATATCTCTTTCATGAGTGTCAGCCTACATGGGTCAAAATTAAATTATCCTGCCATCGATAAACAAGCGTATGCTATATACAAGGAAGTCAGATATTTTATAAAATCTCATATGATCATTCTTGTGCCACATGCAGCGATAAGAACACTCTTTGTGTAGCAGGAGTTATGTGAGAAGAGGGAAAAATGGATGACTTTCTTACAAGAATATGATCTGGAGTTTAAACCAGTTCATATCATTAATGGTCATGGCCTCTTTTAGCTAGCAACCAAAGAAATAGATGATCATGAGCAAGATCTTTCATGTTGGGAGCAAGAAATAGAAATGTACAATGTCGAACATGTTCCTGAGTCCACATCTACAGTGCCATGGTGTTATGATATGTGGAAATTTCTAGAGCACAACACCTTAGCCACACATTTATTGAATAAATAAAGGATGAAAACTTATACTTCGAATATCATAAACTCACCGTGTACATTACCCTTTTCTGGATTGAAACAATTTTGATATGGATTATCTTCTACGTGTTCAAACCAAGTAAAATAAAGTGCAGTAATATGCATATAACCAAGTAAAAAGGGGTAAATCAAGTCAAATTGATCTGGGAATAAATACTTCCTAAAGGGTTAACCCTTTAACTCAAAATATATTCCTAAAAAGAGAAGTTGAAGCCCACCCAGTGTGACGTGAAGTGTGTTCGTTGCTATAACACCCTCCAAACATTTCACTATATACATTCAAATTTTGGAGCCTACTTCATCGTTGTATCTAGTGTCACCTTGGTTTTCAATTGTCATTTTAGGTAATTCTATATGTTTTTAGTGTTCTTGATTGTTCTCATGTGTTGTCGCATTGATTATAACATCACTAGTGCATTGCATGGTCGTAACACCTTTATTGTTATAAAACGACACTTTTTGGTCACAGTCGCACAAACTTCATATATTGTACTTGAGGAATGTATGTAAATTCAAGCTTTCATGTCTATTCATCATTTTTCAAGCTTGTCTAAGTTTTATTTATGAGTTGGTATTTTTCGTACATGATTTTTTGTCTAAAATCATTATCTTCACCCCTTGTCTGATCTTCTAGACTTAGACAAATTTTGGTTCTAAAATTAACCCATTAAGGCAAGGAGCGCATGAGTGCACTCTTAAGCCTTGATCAGTAATCCTTCACTATTTGAAAGTGCACCCTGCACCCTCCAAGCGCGCATAGCGCACTCCTTAACCATCTTCCCCTTCCTTGTTCCAAACTGGGCCCTTGAGGAAACCAAATCTTCCGTTGAGTGCACACCTTCAACTCTTACAAGTGCTCCCTCCTTGAGTGCATGAGTGAACCCTAAAGACCCAAAGCTCAACCCTCAAGCCTTTAGTAATGTTCCATGTGCCCTCCTTGGTCCTTTGAGTGCATGAGCACACTCTGAAGCCCCGAAGCCTCATCTTCACCCTTCGGCAATGCGCCATGCACCCTCCTTTTCCTTCTTGAGCACATGGGTGTACCTCGAAACCCTAAAGGCTCTCCCTTCAACCTTAACTCTATGCCATGTGCCCTCCTTATCTCCCTTGAGTGGATAGTGCACTTGGGAAGCCTGAAGCCTTCTCCTTCATCCTTTAGACATGTGCCCTATGCCCTCCCTTGAGTTTCTTTTCCTCTTAAGCACATGAACACATTCTAAAGCCCTAAAGTCATTTCCCTTCAACCCTTAAGCCTTTCAAGGTGCGCCCTTGCACCCATAATCTTTCCTTGCTCTTTCCAAGTGCACTATGAAGGCATGAACACAAAACTTGCATAAAACATGTTACAATAGGAAATTTATAGGCTAATAGTTGCTCGTCATGAGTGATTACAGTTATAGGTATCTCAAGAACAACATGACAAGCACGCATGAAGAAGATTGGGTGAAGATGGTAGATAAAGGAAGCATCGAAGAAAAAATAACACATTGAATTATTGATGATCGAAGCACCCCAAAGATTCCATCAGATCAAATACCCTTTGGAGGGTGAAGACATCAATGATCAAAATTTGCATGCAAAATGAGGACATGAATGGAAACCATGTAACCAATTGAAGAAAGTCCATGTCATCAATCACTATTAGTCCCAATCAACAAGGGATGGTGACTTGTCATGTCTCATCACATGATGATGTGGAAGTTATGATGTAATGATGTAATCATTGTAAAGACAAAAAAGTGGAAGTCCAAAAGTCATGTATGGACAAAAGATCCATGGAAGTCTAAAAGACATGTAATACCAAGAGTCATGTAATTCCAAAATTCATTTGGACATCCAAAGGTTTTAGAAGTCCAAACGTCTTTAGGACTTGGAAAGTTAAGATTCATAAGGATGTGAAAGGTCATGCCTTAAGTTATAAAAGGATCCTCATTACTCATGCAAAGGAATTTTAACCTTCGCTTCTCCCACAAGCCACTAGGGAGATAGAGTTAGTACTTTTTGGGAGCAAGTAGTGGCTCTAATGCTCCACTATTGGAGCTAGTGATGTTCATTATATTTATGTATCTTGTAATTTTTCTTAATACTTGAATCTTTTTAGCCAACACATTTTCATACATCAATTGTAGATGTTTTAAGACTATTTTTTGAATGTTTATGATTCATGTTCACTTTCACATGTACTGAAGTAATTGAACTATTTCAGTGGCTTTGGTGCTTAACTTATTGGGAGTGCATTGTAATGTTTGTAATGATCATCACATCTATGTGAATTTTTTTGCTTGATGTTAAATGAGCCTTTCTCAAGTGTGTGTGTGTCTCCATTAGGGTATTACTATTAATTATCTCTTATAGGCTCACTTTATTCCCCCTCTTCAATGAAAGAACCTTGATACATTTGCAAGCGAACATTCACAAGGCACACTCTCTTTCTCATTGAAAAGCATATGTGAACTTATCTCTCATGCTAATTGCTAAATCCATGGCATTTCTTTAAGTAAACAGTAGTCATTTTGTATTCAAGATGGGACTCCTACACCAAATGATGTGAGGTCTAATTAGGACCTCATATTGGGGAGATCCCCTGTATGTTGATGGTATCCAACAACATCAACAAACCTCTACAAAAACGTTAACCTTTTATCTTCCCTCCAAACCTAACATAGATTTTGTGACACCATTATGAGTTGATAGAGAGGATAGTGACAATGAACGAGAATCTCACCAATTCCTCTCCATAAACCAATATTGATCCATGAGAAAGAAAACCAAGGAAGATAAAATCAATGATTTCATAGCTTCTTCCTCTCCCTTAGCTAACTCAAATGTTCTTGACAATGTTATGCATCTCAAAACATAATCTTCTCTTACCTCAACAAGAAATTCACCTTTAGAACACAATTCTAAAGTTGAAGAAGACCAAGGATGCACTACATAAACTATACAAATTATCCCTTGGAGGACCTTTAATATCAATCAAGGGAATCATGTATAAGCAACAAAAAGGATGACTAGTTAAATTGTTGCAAAAGAAAAATCATTCCTTCACCTAGGATTACTTTTCCATGAAGGGTGTTACAAGTCATTTTGTCACATCCAATAAAATGGCTAGAAAATTGGATCAATCATCACCCATTGACACTTCACATTCATCCAGTGAAAATCCTAGAACACTCTCTCTTTAAAAGGTCTAAGAATTATAGGTTAAATAGCTTAAAAACCTAATATTTGGCCCCATAACACTTTCCCTTCATGCAACCTTTCAATGTTGTAAGTTGTACATAGAGTATATTCCCTGACTAGTGCATGTTTTCTTCATATAAGTGCGATGGCTCTTGAATTTTGGTATTAAAAAAATGAATCTTCTCTTTCCAGATTCTTCCCAAGTGGTTTTAACTATTTACTGTTAGATCAAGATCTCGAAATCCTATACTTGAGGTCTTATCTATTATCCCTAGAACTTTTCCTCCCTCATATGTGGATCTAAGTCCTAAATTGGTAATGAAAACTACCCCATTTACCCTATATATGCATTGCCTTTCATAAAGTCATGGTTGGCTTTTGGAGACTTTTATTTATGCGCTCATGCTATTACTTTATGCTTAGGGATCCATTATCCATCTATGCACTTGAGTTGTGATTGAAGGTTTGCTTTGTGGAAAAGGAAGGACAAGATAGTTGGGACACATCTACAAGGTCAAGATCTAAAAGGGTTGTATCTTCTCCTACATTCACTAATACAAAAAGTGATTTGTTTTCCAATACTTATGTCTTATTTATGCATATGTTGAACAATCTCTTCTTCACTCATTGTTTAGGGATGTTAGTGTATGTTATTTATATGTTTTGATTCTCTTTCTTATTTCAGTTGTTTTATATGTTCCATTTATAACATTCGGAATTGGAGCAGAAGTTTACAAGCAAGGAGAAGAAGAGAGATTGTGTTGGATTCCAGGTAAGTCTTTCTTCCATATTCTAAACTCTCTAAGGAAAACATAAGTTTTTTTGTCTCTATTGTTTTTAGATCAGGCCACTAGATCTAGAGAGTTTTCTTTTTCTCGCAGAATGAAATCATCTATCAAACAAAGGGGATACAACTCAATATGTGTACACACCATACATATATTAAAGAAGGATCTAGACCCATCTACCATCCCCAGTGCCAAACGAATCTAGTACTAAGGGAAATAGTGAAGGGAGAGTTTGACAAATTACTCGAAGCTTTTATCTATCCAATTGATTATAGTCAATGGGTCTCCCCTCTTGTCATTGTACCAAATATGAATGGTAAATGAAGGAGTTAGGTAGATTATTGAGAACTCAAAAAGGTAACACACAAAGAGAATTTCCACTTTCACTCATTAACAAGGTATTGAGCACATTAGTAGGGGAGAAATACTTTCCTTTCCTCGATATATTTAGCAGGTATATCCAGATCTAGATCACACCTCAAGATCAAGACAAAATAAATTTTACTTGTCTATGGGAGACATTTTCGCATCACTTTCTTCCATTTGGGTTATGTAATGCTCCTGTCACTTTTCAATGAGTTGTAATTAATATATTTTCTGATTTAATTCATGATTGTGTGGAAATTTATATGGATGACTTTACAACATATGATGTTGAACTTCATGAGGCATTAACAAATTTAGAGAAAAATTTAGTAAGGTGTAAATAATCAAACATTTTCCTCATCAATGTGAAATGCGAAATGATGTTAATTGATGACATCATATTAGGGAACCACATTTTGTCTAAAGACATCCAAGTGGATCTGGTGAAAATTGAGGTAATATTAAACTTGATGAGTCCACATTCATAAAAAGAGGTATGAATTTTCTTAGGACATATTGGCTACTATGATCAATTTATTGAAAACTTTTCACAAATTTCTCATGCATTATTTTCTTTTACTTAACAATAATTCTAATTTATTTTGGACAAAGAACTGACAACATGTACTCCAAGAACTGAAATCCAAGTTGTGTATAGCTCATATTTTGAGAGGACCTAATTGGTCCCTCCCATTTCACATCTCCACAAATGCATTAGACACGACCATTGGAGTCGTTCTAGGAAAATTAGAACGAAAATATCCATACACAATCTATTACATCAGTGAAAATATTTCACCTACAGAACTAAATTATATGATAATAGAATATATATATATATATATATATATTGCAGCGATATATGTGATTAATAAGTTTCAATTTTACATCACGAGATCCAATAGTATTGCATATTGGCTAAGCTTACATATAATACTTGATGAATAAACTAATTAATAATGGTAGGGCAACTAGGTTACAAGAATGTGATATAACCATCTTAAACAAACCTACCAAAGATAGTTTAGTGGTTGATCTTCTTTCAAGGCTCACATATAATGAAAATGATCCTTATACAAAGACTCTTTCCTTGAGAAGCAATTATTTTTGGTCTAATAGCTCTCCTTAGTTCATAGATATCACTAATTATTTATATGTAGGTAGACTTCCATGTCATCATCAGAAAAATGTAAAGGTTCTTATGGATGGACAACTCTATTCTATGCATGACCTAATATCATCATCCAAATGTGTTGTGACAAGATGAGATATATGATAACTTGAACACTTGCAATGATGGTCCATATGGGGGCCAATTTGCATATAAGAGAATTAGGTACAAAGTGCTTCACCAAGGGTACTATTGGCCCATCATATCCAAGAATTCTAAGGAATATGTAAAGAGTTGCAATAGTTTCTAGTGCATTGGAAGACTAATGCAATACGATGAGATTCCATTGTAGCCATAATTGGTATTAAATCCCTTTGATAAATGGTCCCTCAATTTTTTTCCTACAAATAAATACTTCTTCCCACCATAAATTCGACATCCTTGTATGTATTGATTATGTTACAAAATGGATGGAATAAAGGTGATCCCAGTGATGATTAATTAAGCAGTAGGAAATTTTCACCAGATTCAAGATACCCCAAAAAGTAGTTATTGATGGAGGGACTCAATTCACTTCAATATTCATTAAATACTTGATGGACACATATAATATCAAATGTATGGTTACTGAACCCTACACCATGTCACCCATAGGCCAATGGGAAAATACAAGGGAAAATATAATTTTGGAGGTTATCATCACCAAGACTATTTGGCCACACCTTAAGGATTGGGTCGACAGAATCACTAAAGATCTGTGGGACTATTGGATTACATGGAGGAGTACTATCGATTTCACTCCATATGAATTGGTGCATGGGAAAATACTACTATTTCAAATTTAAATAGAAGTCCAAATACTCATAATATTTGTACAACTTGGAATGGACTTATCTAAATGAAATACTCTTGAGATCAATGAGTTGTATGAACTTTTCTACCATACCTTGCACCCAAAAAAAATGATACAAAATTAAATAGCTCGGTGGCACAACAAGATCATAAAGGATAATAAATTAATAGATGGATATTGGACCTTGTTATTTAACTCCAACTTCAAGGATTTCAGAAGGATGTTTTGCACTCAATGGCTTGGACCTTACAATATTGATATTGTATATGATAATAGAGCCATAAAACTTCACACCATCGACGAAGAGAGGACTCCTCTATTGGTAGATGTAAATAGGCTTTGATTGTATAATAAACCCTTCTTCAAGGATCATTTTTTAGGAGAATCACTGGTGGATGGTCTGAACTAGAGATTTTTAACAAAAGTGGAACTCTTGTTGGAGAATTAATTCCAAAACCATTAATAATAATAATATAAAATCCCATGTATGAAACTATAACAACCCATGGTTGATTTTCCATGAAAATAAAATAAGAACAAGGTCATGGGACATGTACACCAAGCTGACCGGTGGGAAAACATTATAGTGGTCATCACTTGTGGATTAATAATGGTTATTAAATTGGAAAAGGCAACGGCAAAGTAAAAGAGGCAATAATTTCCATTTAATTATGAAAATAAAGGAAAATAGGAGAAAATGAAGGTGAAGAAACATAAATTTGCATACAAGGGAAATTAGAGGGAAAATGAAGGAAAATGAAGAAAAAAGAGACATCAATGATAAAAAGGCATCAGATAAATAGTTCACAAATTTTTTTAGTTTATTTTTGGTTCTCTCCTTCCACACTCTCATTCTCTCATACTCGTGCACACTTAGAGTACTCTTGGAGCACTCTAGCAATCACTTGGATTTGGAGGAAGACAGGCAAGAAAGTAAAAGGAAAGAAAAGGAAAGCAAGGATCACATGGAGACATTTGGATCGATAGCTACAATAGGCTTACTTTGTAGGTAACAGGTTGCATGTGTTATCTCCTTGCTGGATTTTGGACGCATGGTATATGCATGTGGTTCCTTGGTTGTGTGTTGTCATTGGCATGGGGATTTTCCTAGATAGTGGTTTTATCCTTGCCTTGCAATTTCCTGGATAGCTATGATGTAGTGGGTTTTCCCATTTTGTTTTCTAATTGGTTCTTAGGTTTCCTATGGTTTTGGGTTGTAAAAAATTCTCCAGAGCCCTAAAACAGATTTGGTTTCTTGGAGGGTATGGGTTGAGTTACTACTCCCTGGAGCCTTTGGGTTGGGACAAATTCTTTGGAGACCTAAAATATCTTGGGTTCTCTAGAGGTTGTGGGTTGAGTTACTAGTTCCTGGAGCCCTAGAAAACCTTAATAAATACCGAGCTATTTGATGTTAGTGATTTCTAGACTGAATAGGTGAGATCGTTGTGCTTGAGGGTTGAGATGGTTTGGCCTTTGGAAGTGCTAGTTGGTTCTTTTTTAGTTTAACCCTTATGATCCCACATTGATGCTTAGAATATGGCATGGGGGTTATTGGATGAAATATATATGTGGTTCAGCCCAATCTATGGTCGGGTGGTATGTGGAAGTCCCTAACTTGGTTGGAATTTTCATATGTTAACATATGTTATTTTCCTATTGTGATATATGAGCACTTGTACTGGTTATTATGGTAATCTATAGTTGATCTTTCATGGTTTCTATTCTGGTTATATGATGGTTATATGCAAGGTTTTATTATGTTCTCTAGTTATGGCTCTTGTCCATGATTTGATAAGTTATTGGTTAGTTGATGAACACATGGGCTAAAAAGTGTTGTTTTAGATAGCTTGAGAGGAAATTAAGCTTTATTGGTGATTACCAAATAAAATTTAGAAGTTTATGATTATATATGCATTAATGACCTGTAGCTTATATATTTACTATATGTTTGATGAAATGTCTATTCGGTATTAGGCATGTCTAGGTCAAGTTCTTTCTCAAGCCTTGATTTTTTTAGTATTTTTCCCATCATTGTCATGATTCTAGAAAGCTACAGGTAGTTTTGGGTAGTGGTATGGAGGCTATCCTAAACAAGTGGCATTATCTCATGATTTCATGCATAGAACAGAGGAAATTGGGCCATAACTGCATGCAGGTAGGATTATGGGTGTGGTTGGAGCCCCATAGCCGAATGCACAGTGTGTCAAGGGTGTGGTTGGGAATTAAGCCTAGTGAAAAAGAGTTCCAGCTCTTTAATTGACCACCTAGGGTGGTTGTCAGGCTCCTGAGTGGCATGTAGTCTCTAAGGGATGTCAGTATGTGTTTTGGCTTGTAAGCCCCACTTCCATAAATAGAACTTGGAGATCAGTTCATATCATTGTGACACTCATCTCATGATTACCCTGGAGAGTTTGTAAAAGTGGGTAAATGAGGGAGGAGGTGTTCCAGTGTGGTATCAGAGTGAGGTTGCAGTATTGGACCTCGAGGGAAATACATATTGTTATTAATGCATGTTAATTGTATATGTGTATATTATGCATGCATTGTGATGATTATGGTTATCATGCATGTGCTCATTATTGTAGTTTTGTGTTATTGTGCATGGTGTTGATATGTTGATTTAATTATGTATCTATATTGTGCTAATCTAGATTGATTGTGTAGATGAGATAGCCTCCCCTAAAATACACTGAGGTATGATTTTGATTATGTCTCTATTTGGTTTATCTAACATGACATGTTTGTAGGAGATAGAAGATTAGATATGAAGAGCAGAATGGTGGACTACAGTTCACATGACTCCCCTTATAGGCCTGATGTGAATTATTTGGAATGGGAAACGTCATTTGGGCAGAAAAGAGAAGAGTCTCTCCTGAATTAGTAGATACGTTGAGGAATTTGAGGGCAAAGTGTAGAATTTTTCTACAAATCAGCTAGCTCTGATACCATGTAGAATTTTCCCACCTGTAGATCACCTGGTAATGCAATGTACTAAAGCAAAACACTTGATCTACTTCTACAAACAATTTAGCGGAAGCTTAATCAACCATGGCCAACATCAATAAGAACACATATAATTGATAAGAAGGAATAAATCACACATAACACAGAAGAATTTACCTAGGGAAAGCACCAACATAAAACCCCAACCATGTATTATCAATCAAGTGGTAATCCTCTTCACAATACAAAAAGAATTAGCTCTCAAGCTATTCAATTCTCAATGAACTATGAAGATATGAAGATATGTATCATGAACCAACCAAGCCCTGTTTATATAGGCTTTACCTATGGTCCTTGCGTAGTTTTCTTAGGAAATAATAGCAAAAGCATATGCTATTAATTCCAAACATACCAAAATAACCAATGGTCCAACTACGCAATCCTTGAGGACACTAGTTCCTCAACCATGCAAAAACTACTTACTGGAAATAGTCAAGCATCTAATAGTACATTGTCCCACATCTGATCTCAACTGGGTCTCTGACAGAACTGACATGCAATAGTTATCCATGAGTGAATCCTTAGTTATCTAAAATAATAGTTGTCACATGCATGCAAGCATTAACAAACTATATTTTAATATTTTAACAACTTGTTAAAATAATCTAACTGGACTTGACTAGTTAGAACTAATTCAACTGATTCTCTCATTATAGAACTCATACTTATTCCCTCAATCAATGGAGGAAATTAAGGATAAATTCCTCAATCAATGGGACAACTCATGTGCATGCTCACAAAGACTTCAAATTCGAATTTCCCTAACTAATTAACTCAACTGAATTAATATAATTAATATTTCCAACTGTTGTTAAGACCAAAATTAATTTTACTTCCTATAGATAGACTAGGGACTGCTATAAATAGGAAGGGACCCAGAAATGCTATTTTTAGAGCTTTCTATTTTTAGCAGTTTCACCTCTCACCCAATGTGGCCAATGACCTAACTAGCCAAACTACTATTTTTAGACATGCTATTTTTAGAAGTCCTATTTTTAGCACAATCTAAATTTAACATTTCTTGTTGCACATTTTTCAACACTCCCTCTCAACAAGAAGGGCTTCCTCTCGAACCCGATCCTGTAACTGTGGAATGTTTTGCATGCAACACATCTACCCAGTCCACTTACTCCAACAACACTTGGAACAAAAACACTCCCAACTGACCACTATGTTGGGCTAGGAACATACTCTGATGCTGAAGCTCTACCTGCTGCTAACAAGTGCTCCCTCTCTGACATCTACACTACTGCAACATCTCCATGCATCTCGCACCATTGCACACCTCTTTGTGCCACCTAGCACTGTGCAAAACACTTGTGCCTCTCGCATTGCTGCAACCTGCTAGCTATGCACTGTCCTGGGATTCCTTGCACTGTCACTCTCTCTGCCGCTCCATCCACATATTTCTCTACCCAATCAGTCAGTTCCTACTACTCCACATCGGGGCTCCTGTAGCAAGGTCTCATCCAAGAGGTTGGGTACCTCAAGAATCCTACCCCTCCTCCTTGGGACGATCAATCCACATCACCCCACCTCCTACCTAGAGGTATGGCTGCATGTGATCCCTATACCCACCTGGATTAAAGTTTCTCCCTATTGGATGTCTCTGCATGAGTAAATGTCTCTACTCGATCTCCTCTCAGCTTCCCTTGTTGTGGCTGCTCCACAACCTCTTGAAGTTGTTGCACCAATCGTGGCTCCTCCACAATCGTCTGAGACTTCTTATGGCTCTGCATGTTGAGAGGTAATATACCCTCCCTCTCAACCACCAAGTCTCCATCAGTTTCCTTGCTTCTCAAGGCTTTGCATGCATCTTGAACCTCAAGAGCATACAAGTTCTTGACCCATGAACCAATCTTCTTCACCTATCTAGTGATGATGTGTCTAAGGAAAACCTTTCCCTTACTGAAGACTACATCATAGCCTATATCTTCCAGCATCACGATCGACACCAAGTTTCTCTACAATCCTGGTACATACTTCACATCAGTCAAGGTAAGGCGAGATCCATGTTCCCTCTGAAAAATAACCATGCCTACACCTAAGACACTATACTTCTCATGATTACCCATCGTTATGAGAATCTGGAGATCTTTCTCCTCCAAAGTACTGAACAAACTCTTGTCGCCAGTCATGTGGAAAAAAGCTCCACTGTCAAGAAACCAACCACTTCCCACCATGGACGAAACCATGCATGCAAAGAGTGTGAAATCCAACTCAAACTGTGAAGCAAGTGCCTCACCTTTAGATCCTTCCCTGGATCCCTTCTTGGATTTCCTCTATGGACAATTTGCAACATAATGGCCCACCTCATGACAACGAAAGCATCGCACTTTCAATTTGTCAACCTTCTTCCCATCATTGGAGGAACTAGATTTGGAAAGAGAAACCTTCTCCTTCCCCTTCTTCGCCTTACTCGCTAAGGCATAGTTCTCCTCATCATGCATGGATGAAGAACTATCTCTGGTGCTCCGTCTGATCTCCTCCTCCATCAAATCCGACCATAGTCGTTCCCAATCTGGCAGTTTCTCCCTTCCATTCATAGAGTCCTGGTAGCTATGCCAGCTCTTCGGAAGGCCAAGGAGTGCTAGACTCACCATATCCTCATCCGATGTCACGACCCCTACACTTGCAAGCTCATCCCTGCATGTGATGAGCTTGGTCAGATACATAGAGATCGTCTCATCCCTTTCACACTTGATCTTTCAAAGTTTGTCCTTCAGTGCTAGCTTCCTCTTATCACTGCTATTCTGATATAAATCTTTCAATGTTTTCCACATTGCATGCGAAGTCTCCTTCCCATGGAGGCTTGAGACAATGTTTTCTTGCACTCCCTCCAAGAGAATTCTCCTAGCTCTAGCCACACACTTCCTCCATTCCACCTGCTCAGTCTTGTCAGTAGGCTTAGGAATTTCTTGATCAATGAAATCCTTAAGGCCATTATCTTCCAAAACTGCCTCCATGCGATCCTTCCAAGCTATATAGTTTGAGCTGACATCAAGGGCATACTCAAGCCTCAAACCATAGAACACCATCGATGAAATAGATGTGATAAGAACTTGAGATCTATATCAAGAATAAGAAACTTCGAATTCCTCCTACTAGTATATTGTTCTTGCTTGATCACTTGTGCTCCGATACCATGTAGAATTATTCTACAAATCAACTAGCTATGATACCATGTAGAATTTTCCCACCTACAGATCACCTGGTAATGCAATGTACTAAAGCAAAACACTTGATCTACTTCTACAAACAATTTAGTGGAAGCTTAATCAACCATGACCAACATCAATAAGAACACATATAACTGATAAGAAGGAATCAATCACACATAACACAAAAGAATTTACCTAGGGAAAGCACCAGCATAAAACCCCAACCATGTATTATCAATCAAGTGGAAATCCTCTTCACAATACAAAAAGAATTAGCTCTCAAGCTATTCAGTTCTCAATAAACTATGAAGATATGTATCATGAACCAACCAAGCCCTATTTATATAGGCTTTACCTATGGTCCTTGCATAGTTTGCTTAGGAAATAATAGCAAAAGCATATGCTATTAATTCCAAACATACCAAAATAACCAATGGTCCAATTACACAATCCTTGAGGACACTAGTTCCTCAACCATGTAAAAACTACTTACTAGAAATAGTCAAGCATCTGATAGTACACTGTCCCACATCTGATCTCAACTGGGTCTCTGACAGAACTGACATGAAATAGTTATCCATGATTGAATCCTCAGTTATCTAAAATAATAGCTGTCACATGCATGCAAGCATTAACAAACTATATTTTAATATTTTAAAAACTTGTTAAAATAATCTAGCTGGACTTAACTAGTTAGAACTAATTCAATTGATTCTCTCATTATAGAACTCATACTTATTCCATCAATCAGTGGAGGAAATTAAGGATAAATTCCTCAATCAGTGGGACAACCCATGTGCATGCTCACAAAGACTTCAAATTCGAATTTCCTTAACTAATTAACTCAACTGAATTAATTAATTAATATTTCCAACTATTGTTAAGACCAAAATTAATTTTACTTCCTATAGATAAACTAGGGACTGCTATAAATAGGAAGGGACCTAGCAATGCTATTTTTATAACTTTCAATTTTTAGCAGTTTCACCTCTCACCCAATGTGGCCAATGACCTCACTAGCCAAACTGCTATTTTTAGACATGCTATTTTTAGAAGTCGTATTTTTAGCACATTCCAAATTTAGCATTTCTTGTTGCACATTTTTCAACACAAAGATCATAAGTTGCAAGTTAGATTACAATAGGTTGATTGAGGCACAGGAAAGACTTGTTAGAGCTCAGAAATAGCAAGAAGAAGTTAATGTGGTCATCCTTCAAAGCCTTTTAGATTTGCAAAAGTAGGGACAAATGGGGAACATTCATGGAGATAGACAGGAATAAAAGATAAATGGGGAATATGGAAGCAGGTCTCATATAGGACACAGGTTGGAAAAGGATGACACAGTTAGAGGTGGCATATATTTGGATACACCTAACATGCAAGCTAGCACTCATGTATTTCATTCCAGCTCCATTTCTAAGAGATATTATTCTCATTACTGCCAACATCCTTGTAGAAGGAGTGAGAGGGGCGTACTTTCTATAAGATTTCAAGAAATCCAAGCCTCCTACTTTTGATGGGGATGTGAAGAAATCAAAAGATGCAGAATCATGGATACCTGGGATGAAGAATTTTTTTATATTGCATGATTATTTATAGAACATTACATCTAAGATAGTGATCTTCAGTCTCGTGGGAAGAAAATATATCTAGTGGGAAGATGTGAAGAATGTCAAAGGCATTAGGGTAGAGGAGCTGAGTTGGCATGTGTTTAAAAGAATATTTAGGAAGAAGTACATTTCAAATAGCTATTATGATGAAAAGGCCAAGGAATTATATGATCTCAAGATGGGTTCCATGGCAAATGGAGTGTACATGACCAAGTTTTTGGAGTTATTGAGGTATGTTCCCTACCTCAAGGATTAGAAGACAAAGGTCCAAAGGTTCATCATTGGATTTCCTTTAGCATTTAAATATCATATTGAGTATGACGAGCTTCAGCCATTAGAGGAAGTCATTGGGAAGTTCAAAATTTGTTATGAGTTATCTAAGCACAAGTCTGAGCATAAGCAGGACTAGAAAGTTAAAGAGAATACTAAAGGCAACTGACCTCAGAAGCAAGGAATACCTCAGGATGCAAGTGACAAGCAGAATGTGGTGCCTTATAAGAAGTTCAATGCAGTTGAGAGAGAACGTTTGTCTCAGCTTGAGGAGCAGAACAAGGGCGGTGTTAGGAAGAATTTAGGGTATTGGACTTGTGGTGGAGATCATCATAGGAGTGAGTTCCCATCGCACTAGGGTGGTAGGCCTTAGATTTATAGTTCTCAGGAGACATAGATATTTGGAGATGTTAGTTAGAGTATTCCTCGGATTTATGCAGCAATGGATAACTGGTAGGAAGATCATTAGGCATCCATTATTGAGATGGAAGGTAAGCTTCGTGATCAAGTTGTTTCCATTTTAATTGATCCTAGATCTAATTGTAGTTATATCAGTCTTCACCTGGTGGATAAGTGTTCCTTGAATAAAGAAGTGCATGCATAATCTTGGTGTGTGTAGTTTGCTAAAGGGTCCAAGAGAAGAGTTCATCATTGGGTGAGATCTTATGCATTTGAGCTGAGTTATATGCCTACATCAATGCATCTAACTTTGATTCCTTTGGGATCATATAGTATGCTTTTAGGCATGGATTGGTTGTTCATTCATGGGACCAAGGAATACTGCTATGACAAGGCTATTGAGTGCTTGGATGATGATGGGAAAAGGAGAATTTTGCAAGGAAAGAAGAAGCCTATATCAATGAGAATCGTTACATCTATGCAAGAAAAGTGCAGTTGCAAGAAGGGATGTGTATTGTTTTCATTTCATATTTCTAGTGAAAAGGGGAAGGATGTTGAGGATGATGAAGTCCTAAAAAGGTACCCTATTTTGCAGAAGTTTCAAGATGTGTTTCTTACAGGATTCCAGAGTTTCCTCCTCATAGAGAGGTGGAATTTTTTAATGAGTTGGTGTCGGGAGCAGCACCAACATCTATGGCACCATACAAGATAAGTTCTCTAGATTTGGTGGAATTGAAGTTGAAGCTTAAGGAGATGCTTGATAAAGGATACATAAGGCTAAGTGTGTCACCTCAGGGTGCACCAGTATTGTTTGTAAAGAAGAAGGACGGTACTCTTAGGTTGCGTGTTAATTATAGGAAGTTGAACAAGGTGACTATCAAGAACATGTATCAATTGATGTGGATTGATGACTTGTTTGATCAATTGAATGGAGTGGCAGTGTTTTCAAATATTGATTTGAGATCAGGATAATATTAAGTGCACATCAAAGAAAAATACATCTACATGAATGTATTTTGTACGAGGTATGGACATCATGAGTTTGTGGTGGTTACTTTTGGTCTTATTAATGTTCCATCCACCTTCATGTGTTTGATTAACAATGTGTTGCATCCTTACCTAGACAAGTTTGTTATAGTGTTTATTGATGATATATTGATATAATCCAAGAATGAGAAGAGCATGCAGAGCACCTCGAAGTAGTGTTGAGATTGTTGAGAGAGCATCAATTGTATGCCAATACCAGAAAGTACAGTTTCTTTCAGTCTCAGATTCACTACTTGGGGCATGTTCTTCCCAAGGATGGGATAGAAGTGGACCTTGAAAATATTAAAGTTAGCACGGAGTGGCTAACTCTTAGGAATGTGGATGATTTCAGATCATTCATGTGACTATAAGGTTAGTATAGGAGGTTCATCAAGAAATTTTCATGGATTGGCTATCCTATTACATATTTTCAAAGGAAAGTGAAGAAGTTTGAATGGACTAAGGAGTGTGCATCTAGTTTTGCGTAATTGAAGCATGTAGTTGATGGGATAGTGGTGAAAGTGGTAGAGGAATTGATAGCTAAGGTAAGAAGGATTTCCCATATTAGGGAGCATAGGTAATTTCAAATAAGGATGAAGCCCAAATTCCTACAGCAGTTCCTTGAGCCAAGAGAAGCCCTAGATAAAAAAAGAACATGGTTCAATAGGAGGTCATTAAAAAATTTGTGGGGGGATGTTTCTCTACTGATAAATAGGTACATTACTTTTGAAGGTTTTCACAGAGTTGTTTATCTACAACACATTCATTTACTAGACCACATGTGGCATGGAAGGTTAAGTGATTACCATTTTTCATCTGAAGAATGCTATATAACATGACCTCACTAGTGCATAATTTTTCTTAACCACGGGAAACCATCTCACATAACTGAATCATCAAACCCTTGGTTGAGCATGCGTTGCATAGAGAAGTCCCAAGGCTTTCAGCAAAGTGGCAAGAGCACCAACAAGATTAGAAGGCATTGCAACTCCATCTAGAGAAGTCATAGTTGTTGCAAATCCACCATGAGATAGTACTACTACAACTACATAAGTTGTAACTCCACCATGAGATAGTACTACTACAACTCCATAAGTTGCAACTCCATCGTGAGATAGTTCTACTACAACTCCAGAAGTTGCTACTCCACCATGAGATAGTACTACTGCAATTCCAAAAGCTACAACTCCAGAGGTCGTGGAAACCCCAAAATCTTATGTAACTTCAAGAGTTATAGTCATAAAATATATTTTTGAAACTACACTAGTCATTGAATACCCTAATATTCATATTGGAGAATAATTTCCTATGACCTTTTTTGTAACCCCACAGAGAGATGAAGGTAGCCATGACAAAAATTTGGAGATCCTAGGGAGAAAACCCTAAAAAATAAATTGTACTGAATGAAGAAAATCCTAACATGTGTGCATGTTCTAAAGAAGAAATTATAAGTATATCCTTGTTAATTCAACGTAGTAATCATAAGAAGAAACCCCTGCTTCTCGACAAGAACTATCAAGGGTGGAAATAGAAGGAGTTGTAGCACAAGAAGAACCCCCTACTGCTCCAAATGATCCAACATGGATAATGGAGAAATGAAACTATGTTAAAACACAAGAACTAATAGAAGTGATGGGGAATGTTCAAGACTCTTTATGGCATACATTTGATGAACATAAGGATATAATACCTTGTTGAAAAACAAGATCCAATAATGGAAACTCTAGGAGAAGGGCTTATTGTAACTCTAGAGATATACCAAGAAGAAGGAGAAGAAGTTGCAACTCCTGAAGTAGAAGAAACCACTACTACCCATGAACTATAAATTACGTCTAAGTTCAAGAATCATAAAAAATTAAGTACTCCTCCGCTTATGCCTTTGTATACATCATTTTTAAGGAAGAATCAAATTATTGAAATGGAGAATAAGAAACTTCAAATAGTGTTAAGGGACGAACTCACAAAGGGTAGGGCTTTTGAGAAGTTAGATTGCCTCACCTAGGTAGTAGATTCACTTGCTATAGAGGAACCTTTCCTTGAAGCAAGAGAGATAACATAGACCTACAAAATAGAAACCCAAGAAGTGGTTATCCAAACAAAATAGAGAAAACCTAGCTTGATTAAGAATTCTACCCAAACTAATGATAAAATAGTAGAATAGAAGGCCATTCAAGTATATATTCTTGATATATGGGTGAAAGAAAAAGAGGACAGATGGAATATGTTGATAGCATCATATAAGGAAGGTGTAATACCTATTAAGGAATACTAGTAAATTGTTATAGGAATGGGAGAGAAATGGGATGAATAATTTTAAACCTAGATAATTAGATGGGAAGAAGCAAGGACAAAAGAAAAGAAATTTTTTTACCTATAAAGTCAAGTGAATAAACTAGAAATTGAGGAAATTCAACTTAGTTTATTTCTTAAACCAATTCTTAGTTGCAAAGATACCTCGCCTCACTACAATATGTTCTTTCAAGAAAAATTGATAATGTTTTAGAGAAAATCTATAATGGCCAAGAGACAATTTGAGAGAATTCCCTTACTACCTCTCTCGAGGAATATTATGCATGTTCTAGTGAGAAGAAGAACCTCCTTTTCGATATCGATCAATATAATGTCTTACTATTCCATGAACTAGTGTGGAGTCCTAACTACTTCATGGGGGATTTTGCATATACCCATAAGGTTGAAGAAAAAAATATTAGAAGCAACCTATGGGTTAAAGGATAATTTTAATATAGGCCTCTTGTTGGGTAGCGGAGGTCCCGCGTAACAGTTTTGGGGCTTAAAGCCTATAAAGTAGGATAATAATATTGTAAATCTCTGAAATATGCGGAACACGGAATGTAATAGATCGAGTCAAAGGGTTGTCTACCCAAGAAATAGTATAGAATAATAGGAAGTAAGTCGGCCTACCCTTGGCCCGCGAACCATGGGAATGTATAAATAGAGCGTGGCTCTAAGGGAAAAAGGCAGGTCTTTTTGATGGATCTTGGTGTTATGGGTTTGTGAAGACAGTATATTTTGTGTCTGTAAGTTGGAGTCAAGGGTGTTGGGGAGTAGGTAGAGGCTCTGCAGCTGTGTGTGCAAAGGCCTAGTAGAGTCCACAACTATGTTCGTAGACCCCTGCAGCTGGGTGCGCAGGGTAGATCTGGTTGTCTTAGCAAAATAATTGAATAAAGATAAGTTGGTTCTGAAATACTATGTTGAATCTAAACTAGTGTGGATCTGGTTAATTTTTTGTTGATATATCTATTTGATCTGTGCGCTTATGCTTATGTTATGATTTTATGCAAATCTATAACTTGTCTAGGTGCGCAAACTGGTTATCTCCATTAAATGTTTGCTTAAAGACCGTCAAATGTAGATCTGTTCTATAACAGCTCATTAATAATTAGTAAGGAATTGTCTTGTTCTGGATCTACACGGAAGAAGAGTGGCGCGAGGCCATAGAACAAAGCGCGAACCCTCCAGACCACATCAAGACATACCAAGGGTGCGGAAACTTGGTTCTAGCACCCTCCCCTGCTACCTCGGGTGAGACCTTAGTCCGCACTCTACGGGCTTTTGCCAAAAGGGCTGGTTGCTGCAGGATTTGTTTGGCTAAATAACTCTTCCGAACCTGGGTCAGGGCCCAATAAGCCAATAAATGGTTCCGTTGTTGGGACCGGAATCTGCCTAAGGGATGTTTGATGTCAGGACATTGGAATCATACGGAGAAAGAGTCCGAGGATTAATTGAATCAGGAGTGGTACGAGTTCATAAAAGGACCTAGTGTACCGACACGGAAACCAGAAGTTATAAATGACAAGTGCGATTCAGTTGTCGGTATTCAAAGGAGCAGGAAGTGAAGATCCAAAACAATTTTGGTTCATGGTAACGGCAGTATGGGAAGCGCACGGAGTTACGAACGACAATATCAAAAAGCCTACCCTAGTTAGCGTGTTGCAGGACCGCATGCTAACGTGGTATATAAAGTACTCAAGCGATCACCTAAATGTGGGAACAACGGAGATCTGGGCTTAATTGAAAAAAGAATTTAGCCAGCCAAAATCAGAAACGCAATCAATCATAGGGTTCAAGGAGATTACGATGATGCCTAGTGAAACTCTGTGGGATCTATATCAGAGATTGAAAATCACAATCCGCGATGCGAACATGACGCTGTCAGATGTGCAGCATTGCATGTGGTTTGTGGCATCATTAACACCACATCTGAGGATGACACTGTCACAACAAAAGATCTCAACCCAGGCTAAAGCATTAGAGACAACGATAAGGTTGCATGAAACAACAATATAGGATCTGGGGTTTGGATTTCAGCAAATCCATGAATAAACACAAAACCTATGTTTAGAGATGCAGAGTTTAAAAAAGGAAAAGGCGCCCCAACCAGAGGTCCGAGATGAAGTGTGGTGTATAAAGTGTAGAAGCAAGGGTCACGACAAGGATCACTGTCCGGTTTTTGTGAACTATGTGGCAGCGGGGGGACCAACACCGTTGTAACCAGAGGTACAAGCAGGGCCGAGCACGACACCCTCGCTCTGGTGCACAATTTGTCAGGTGGGAGGAAAGAACAACATGGACAACTATCATCTACTACCAAAATTTAATCAGACCCCCTAGTAGTTATTTTACAACTTTTGTAGATCGGTGGGCCACGAGGAGCGAGACTGTCGTAGTTATCAATTATTAATGGACCGGTCACCTGCCTACAGAATGCAAACTAAAGCGTGAGGTCAGGATCCAGCCACGGCAATAGTGCACGGTGGGTTCCAGGGATGTGGATGAGGACAAGGAGGAATGGGGCCAGTAAGGGGTCATGGGCAACTAATCTGTTACAACTACGAACAACCAAGACACTACGCATAGGACTGTACCAACCAGACTAGAATATCGTGCCTATATTGCGAGCAGTTCGATCATGAAATTATAGATTGCCCCACATTGATAGCATAGATATGGGAGAAGTGAGCAGCGCAACCGACAACGACGCAGAATGTCCAAACGATGAGGGCCAAACTGCGCGAGGAAGACCCCAACATAAACATGGTGCTCAGAAGTGACGTAGCTACAGGGGAGGATGAGAGGAAAGTGACCAAGGACGATGTCAAGGTTCGCAAAGAAACAGATCTAGAAGCTAGGAAGAGCTTCGTGGAAGTCTCCACCCCAGGTAGTAAGGATCAACTCGAGCCGGAGAGGGATCCCTCAATGCTAACTACCTTTTTAGAGACATGTATGAAATTGCTTCATGACAATCAGGCGGTTAAAGGATTACAAGAATTGATAACTAGGTACGCAGGGTCGAAGAAACCTCACGTGGTCCGAAAATTGGGGAAACAAGCATCGCGGACTAGGCGGGAAATGCAACTAACGGTGCAGAATGGCGACTTTGAGATGGATCAAATCATTTTGGACTTTGGCTCAGATGCAAACGTACTACCTAAACAAACTTGGGAATGCATGGGCAAACCCACACTACAATGGTCTCCTATTCCATTGCGAATGGCGAATCAACAAAATATCCTACCCATGGGAAGACTACAAGGAATTACAGTAGATATAGAAGGCGTGAGCACCTAAACAGACTTTGAGGTAATAGAAATCGTGGATGAAAGTAGCCCTTATCCTACATTGTTAGGGATAGATTGGGCCACTAATATGAATGGGATTATTAATTTAAAGAAGCGGAAAATGATATTTGAGAAGAAGTCACTCCACGCAGTCATTCTGGACCCGGCTAAAGGACTGCATTACACTGAACCTGTGTGCGACGAAGGATGTGATGATGAATTAGATTGCATCTACAAAATTACAGCACGAAATCAAGATTGGGTTAATCCGACTGCGGAAGGAAGATTATCATGGGGGCGTGCAGAATCCGACATCGAAGATTCAGATGACGAAGACGATCAGTGGCATAGTCAGTTGAATGGGATAACCACATTAAACTGCAATATGATGACTAAGTCGTTGTATTGCGTCAAAGCTCAGGAGCGTGAACTGCCAATGTATGATGGGCTCACAGCAGTAGAGGAATTCCTAACCAAATTTGAAAGTGTGGTTCTGGAGGCCCAACGGTTTGATGCATTGTGATGCGCATTACGTGTGATGCATGTGCGTTGGTGGGGCACACATGAAGGAACTTTCGAAAATTGGCGTAGCTGCAAGCGCATGATGTAGATACGATTTGGAAACCCAGAGCTATGACTAACTGAGAAATATGATGGACGTGATGACCTGTGCATGCGCCTTACCAGATGGGTCCAAGCCTATGGAGAAGAGCCTCAACCGGAGTGGGTACACTTATTTTATCATACCCTGGATGTCATTCCAAGGAATTAGTATACTGAAACTAAGCTTCGACATGGTACAGACGAATGGGATATCTTGTGCGAGGGTTTTTTTTTTTAATGTTCCTCTTTGAAGATCAATGGATGGATACGGTGGATGACGCTTTGCAATTGGTGAAGGCCACTATCTTCAAAATACCACTGGAACTAAAATAAATTTTGCAGCCAGACTCGTCAAGACAGTTGAGCCAGGCCCTAGAATGTTACAATGTGCAGGGAGAAGATGATGAGGACGACCCTAGGAATATCAATATTCTGGAAACAGAGGGGAGTTGTGAGGTTCGCGGACTAGAAATCGAGGATCCAGACATCACCGTGCCATTGAAAATGAAACAAATAAACATCAGGACAGAGGAAGAGCCGAAGTATGTAATGCTTGGGGACTATTGGGACGATGCCATAGTGGAAAAGGTCGTCGAATTGCTTCGAGAGTATCAAGACTTATTCCCAACTAAAATCACGAAGTTAAAATGGATCATAGGTGACCTAGGAGTGATGAAGATAACCTTGAAGCTGGATGTGAGTCCAGTTAAACAGAGGCCTTACCGGTTGAATCCAAAATACAAAGCGAAGGTCCATGAAGAATTGGACAAGATGCTCGTAGCCAGGATAATTGAACCAGTGGAGGAGTATGACTGGGTAAGTCCTATGGTGGTGCAGGACAAAAAGTAGAAAGGTGAAATTTTCATCTGTGTGGATCTTCAGAAGCTTAATGATGCATGCATTAACAATCCATTTCCGACGCCATTTACAGACAAAGTACTGGAAAATGTGGGAGGACAGGAAGCCTACTCCTTTACGGACGACTTCTTGGGGTACCACCAGATCAAGATTGCACTGGAGGATAGGAGTAAAACAACGTTTGCTACCGAATGGGGCTGCTTTCAGTATACGGTGATGCCCTTTGGACTAAAGAACGTGCCGGCAATATTCTCACGCGTTGTGGTAGCGGCATTCAAAGAGTTTATACACAAGTTCTTAGAGGTATATCTTGATGATTGGACCGTGTTCAGGCTGGTTAAGGAACATACTGTGAGCTTATGGTTAATGCTAGATACTTGCTAACGGCACCAGATTGTGCTTAACCTAAAGAAGTGTACTTTCCTCGTCCCCTTCGAAAACCTACTTGGCCATGTGGTTTGTAAGCAAGGTCTGATGGTGGATCCGGAAAAGATTGTTGTCATACTCAACCTGCAAGCACCGCGAAGTTTTAAACATCTATGCGCCACACTGGGACACACTGGTTACCATCAGAAGTTCATCAAAAGCTACGCACAGATCACAGCACCAATGGAACAATTACTGAAAAAGGATGCTATGTATTGCTGGAATGAAGAATGTAACAAAATTTTGGAAAAGCTTAAGGAAAAGATGGCACAGATCATAGCACCAATGGAACAATTACTGAAAAAGGATGCTATGTATTGCTGGAATGAAGAATGTAACAAAAGTTTGGAAAAGCTTAAGGAAAAGATGGCATCAGCCCCTATATTAGTCTTTCCAAAATGGGACATCAAATTTCATGTGCATGTTGACACATCATGTATCGCGTTGGGAGTAGTACTCACACAAGAAAGCGGAAGGAATCGATCACCCGATCACGTTCGCAAGTCGCTGATTGTCAAAAGTGGAGAAGAACTATTCCACTACTGAATGAGAAGGATTGGCGATAGTATAAGTTCTCCAGAAATACTGCCACTATTTGCTCGGAGGACATTTTAAGATGTATACTAACTACTCTACACTAAAATACCTAGTGAACAAGCCTGTGTTGGTGGGGTGCATTTGTAGGTGGTTGCTATTAGTTCAAGAGTATGACTTCGAAGTCATCGTAAAGCCGGGACATCTAAATGCAGGCCCAGATCACCTATCTTGTATTGAGAACAGCAAAGAGCCCACAAACTTAGAGGAAGGACTACCGGATGCACAACTGTATGCGGTACGCATCACGGATGGCCATTTTAAGGATATAATAGACTTCTTAACCACAAGAACCGCACCGCAGGGATATTACATTTAGCAAAAGAAAGAATTGGTAATATGCATAGCATATTTTACTGTTATTGCAAGGCACCTCTACAAAATGGGAAACGACGAAATATTACACAGATATTTACCTGAATTCAAGCGAGGACAATTTTTGGCCACCGCACATGGGGGGGTGTTGGAGGACATTATGCGAGCTGTGCCACAGCACAGAAGATTCTTCGCACCAGACTATGGTGGCCAATTCTCCATCAATATTCAAAGCATACTGTTGGGCCTATGACTTATGTCAATGGACTAGGAAACCATCGCGGAGGGATGAAATGCCGTTCAAACCAAAGATGACACTGCAACTGTTTGAGAAATGGGCGATCGATTTTGTGGGGCCGATCACATCTCCAGGAAAGATGGGGGCACGGTATATCATCATGGCCACAGAGTACTTGACACGATGGGTGGAAGCACAGCCGGTTAAAGACTGCACAGCCACTACAGCTGTGAAATTCTTGTTTGAGAATGTGTTAACACGATTTGGATGCCCAAAAATTCTAATGAGCGACCGCGGAACGCATTTTCTGAATGAGACTATCAGCGCGCTCACTGAGGAATTTTAGATATACCATCAACAGAGTACATTGTACCATCCGCAAGCAAATGGGACCGCTGAAGCATTTAACAAAATTTTGGAGATAGCGTTGACAAAGGTATGTAACGCGCAATTCAACAATTGGGATTTACGCATACTTGTGGTGTTGTGGGCATACCAAACAACATGCAAAAAGTTGACAGGCCAGACACCTTTCCAATTAGTCTACGGCAAGGAAGTCGTCATGCCCATGGAGTACATTGTACCTAGTTTATGAATAGTAGCGGCGACAAGCATGGCAAACTGCACGGCTTTGGAAGAGAGGATCATGCAACTAGAGGAACTAGAGGAGGAGCTATTTCTGGCAGGATTTCATCAGCAAGTCCAAAAGCAGTGAGAGAAGGCATGGCATGATCACCATATCAAGATGCGCACATTCAAATAAAATGATCTAGTATTACTATATGACAGCAAGTTCGAAAAATTCCCTGGAAAGCTCCGCATGCACTGGTTGGGACCTTATGTAGTCAAAGAAGTTACAAATGGAGGCGCGGTCCAGCTTGCTAAGCTTAATGGAGACCCCTTCCTGGGAAGAGTAAAGGGAAGTCACCTGAAGCTCTACATGGGTGGGCCAACTGCCTGACTAACCGCCCAGAGGACAGCCTCACCACTCCAGCCAATTGAAAGAGAGCGCAAGACATTAAAGCAATCTAAGAAGCAGCTGCACGACAACCGAGGTGCGCGTAGAGTTGATCTGTCACAAGGGTCGCAGTTGTGCAGCAAGGGCTGCGCTGCTACGTTGACAAGCAGAGAGGTGACCATTTATGTCATTATTCATGACAAGATGTATGAGTTATGGCAAAAGGGAGCGGGCGGTGGGAAATTAAGAGACGGGGTACAAGCCAGATTGGAACAATCTACCGCAGGCTTAACATGAGGACAACAAAAAATGCGGGAGCCCACAAATTTGAATTCCAAGACGCTTATAAATCACAGGGGGGCATCCACCTAATGAATTACACTTCTGAGAACCGTAAGTCGTTGTGCCTTCCCGCCGCTAAGGCCAAGGGTTGTGATTTGGCCATTGAAGGTGTTGAGCATTCTGAAAAGGATGGTGTTGAGAGTTGTGGGCACTGCGTAGAGTTCAGCATCGCCGGTAGGGGGTGTGCCAGAAATTTATAGACACAAAGCAGAACTGGTTTGGATGCCACTGCCTCACCCATGGGCTGGATGGTGAACTATGAAAGATACGGGAAAGGCTGTAAATATGGAGACAAATGGTGGAATTTCAGTTAAGATGTCGCCTTTGATGCACCTTGAATATTGGGATCTCACGGACAGCATCAATGGTCTTGCGAAATTGCAACACAAGCTGTAGCAGAAAATGCGTACAGAAGATACAAAATTGGAACATGGTTGCATTGGTACGAGGAGTTCCCGTATGTGACACCCCAACTAGAGCTAAAATCCTATGAGGGGTTGTTTTGTGTTAACCATGCAGAGTAGAATAAGCAGTATCAGTTGCGTGAAGTGGTAGCGACACTGGAGCAGGAGCTGGAAGAAGAATTGCAAGAGACAAAGAGGGAGCAGTACATCACTCACAGGAAGGTGAAATGCGGAGCCTAGGCAACATGTATCGCCGCACTGACAAGTGACTTAGGATGAGTCACAATGATTGCGTTGGGGGCCTGTTGGGTAGCAGAGGTCCCGCATAACAGTTTTGGGGCTTAGAGCCTATAAAGTAGGATAATAATATTGTAAATCTCCAAAATATGGGAGCACGGAATGTAATAGATCAATTCAAAGGGTTGTCTGCCCAAGAAATAGTATAGAATAATAGGAAGTAAGTTAGCCTGCCCTTGGTCAAAGACCATGCGAATGTATAAATAAAGCGTGGCTCTAAGGGAAAAAGGCAAGTCTTTTTTATGGATCTTGGTGCTATGGTTTTGTGAAGACAGTATCATCTGCATCTGTAAGTTGGAGTCAAGTGTGTTGGGGAGTAGGTAAAGGCTCTGCATCTATGTGTGCAGAGGCCTAGTAAAGTCCGCAACTATGTGTGTAGACCACTGCAGCTGGGTGCGCAGGGCAGATCTGGTTGTATTAGCGAAAGAATTGAATAAAGATAAGTTGGTTCTAAAATATTGTGTTGAATCTGAACTATTGTGGATCTGGTTAATTTATGATTGATATATCGGTTTGATCTATGCACTTATGCTTATGTTATGAGTTTATGCAAATCTATAACTTCTCTGGGTGCGTGCACTGGTTATCTCTCTTAAATGTTTGGTTAAAGACCGTCAAATGTAGATCTGATCTATAAAAGCTCATGAATAATAAGTAGTAAGGAATTGTCTTATTCTGGATCTACATAGAAGTAGAATGGCACGAGGCCACAGAACAGTGCGCGAACCCTCTAGACCACATCAAGGCATCCCAAGGGTGCGCAAACCTAGTTCCAGCACCCTCTCCTACTACCTTGGGTGAGACCTCAGTCCGCGCTCTATGGGCTATTGTCGAAAGTGCCGGTAGCTGCGGGATTTGTTTGGCTAAATAAATCTTCTGAACTTGGGTCAAGGCCCAATAAGCCAACACCTCTACAAGTCATTATAACACATAAAAATTGCAATTGTTCTCCACCACATACAGATTTCATGACCAAGAATAGAGAGGAATGTAATGTACACTAGAAGGCCTAAATAAAAGTATCACAAAAGGAAACTTTGGAAAGATGTACTAAGAGATGGAAGCAATCCAAGGAGGAAATTCCAAAAGGACCCAATTAATTCCAACATCCTGAATGGTAGCACTAGAGGGTGTGAAAAAATATATTAAGTGCATAGAAAGTTGTGGAAATAATTGGATATGTATTTTTCTCTATCCAATGATTTGCCTGCCTACCAGATAATACAACAAAGAGTATAATTTTTTTAGGAAGGTGGAACAAGGAAACTAGAAAGAAATAAAGGTAAAGGGATGCTACTTCCATGCTAATGATTCATGGAAAATTGATTACAAGCTCAAGAAACTCCAAGGGAGCCTTACCTACTCAAACTTAGACTAACTATTTGGTTGCATAGGGACATAAGAATTTGATTGGGAGGAGATGATGGGGTGCTCATATTGACATATTTTTAACACCCATCCAATACCTTTTTGCATACCAATTTCTAGTTTCCATATCATCTAGATACCATTTCCATCCAAAATGATGCATTTTTTTGTCAATGTATAAGTATCCCCTTAATATTTCATTTCAATATTTATTCTTATCATTTTCAGGAGATTAATACCTCTTTGTGCTAGTAGTGTTATACATGAAAAAGGTTGCATAGGTTCCTTCTAAATGTAGGTGCTAAAACTCTATTAGTAGTTTTTGCAAATCTCCATAAGGACATAAGTGTTGTAACTCTCGAGTGTGAGTATTTGCAACTCTCTGCTTTAGTATATCTTCTTCCAAATCTGCTAAAACTCTATAGTGTTGCCACCATTATCAAAACTACCTATTGTTGTGATTATTAACTCCCCCTTGTTTTGATTCTCACCTCTTTCTTGTGTGACTCTCATCATTTTTGTGACTCGCACTACATGGTCGTTGTTGAAACTCACTCAAGACCCTTGGTAAAACTATGAGAAAGGGTGTTGTAAATACACACCAACTATAATAATGCATCAATAAACTAAACATCTATCATCTATGGATCTTCTAAGAAATGAAAAACCAATATGCTCATGTAGGAAAATGACATGGGTGAATAGGTGCTTATAAAGGAATGGATGGCTTAACTACACCTGTCATCTAACTGATGAAGTCAAGATGTGCCTAATTTTTTCTATGTTTTGGAAATTTGATGTAATAGGATGAATAGCTTTATTCTCATGGTTTTCCATAAACTTATTTGGTTAATTTAGATAGAGAACACTATGTGTAAAATCCATGCTCTCCTTCAAATAAATGGTTAAGGATTTAATAATGTAATGAAAGTCAATTAGAGTTAGAATCATAACTAAGTCCTCCATTGTATTTACAATTTCCTGCAATATAGATTTTGTTTTCATTTTTGTTTAATCAATGGTATGTTGAGTATCTAGCACCTTACCACTTGCATAACCTACTACCTTGTATAAGGAGTTAGGTCCCCCCCCTAGCTAGGTATTTTCTATACTTTATAAAGTAGTTGTAGTATCTTTTATATATTTCCTTTATTCTAAAAAAATATTCTATCAAGACTTAGTTGTAACTCTAATATTTATTTCGTTGCAACTTTCAAGTTCAATTGTTGTAACTCTCATATTTCCTTTGTTGCAACTTTGAAGTTCAATTGTTATAATTTTGATATTCATATTGTTGCAACTTGAAACATCAATGGCTATAACTCTAATATTCCACATTACTACAACTCTACAATGTAGGTTTATTGTTCCAATTCTAATAATTCATATTGCTACAACTTTGTATTGTAGGTTTATTACTACAATAATTTATTAACATTTTCATTGTATTTACGAAATAATCATCATACTTACCCAACAACTTGTGATTTAGGTCATTGTTGTTGTTACAGGGAAAAGTGTCTATTTATAACTGCTCTATCCCACTAAGGTGTGACAGCTGCCTTAGAAACAAACAGAGAAAAACTACTTTTGTATTTCCTTTATGAATTATAGACAGAGAGGAATAGAAAGAACCAACCTGTGTCTTGCGCTAATCCTTTGATCCAATCCCTCTCTTCTTTGATAGTCTCCAACTACTTGCTCCCTTGCATGCCCAGCTTCACAAAGTACCTGTAAGATCACAGAAGAAGAGCACTATACAAAGACATGGATCTATATTCATAAATAACTTAGGATCAGATTTAAGTTAACCATACAAATGTAACAAGCATCAATGATACAAAAGCATGGAGGAGAACTCAAATAGTTTTTGTTGATAAACAAGAAAAGATCCAGGAGGAGTTACAACCAATGGTTCCGACCCAGCATCAACCTCCCAACAAAGAAGCCCCTCTTCACCTCAAACAAAGCATAAATCACCCAACAATCTGATGTTTGTCTCTAGAAACCAACAGCAATTCCTTACAATATGAAAAATTCCAGCCTCTGGATATCTGGGATGAGGGATCCATATATAGATATCTGTAAGGAGGATGAGTCAGCTTGTGATTTGATTAGTGTCTTCTCTCTGTCAGTTCTTGCTTCCACTTGGAGACTGAGGGCCTCTTACTCATCCTTGGTCGAATTCAGTGAGGCAAGTGTCATAGGAGAAGATTCTGGAAGCTTCCATTGCCTCTCCACCTCGCGGAATGACACTGCCATTTGTCATTTCTCGGCCATCGCACCCTACAGAAGGGATTTTTGAAATGCAACGCACCCTCACAGTGTATTTAGGTGCAATGCAATGCACTTAGCCAGTGGAGCAGCTGAAATGATCCTGTTTTGACCAATTCTGAGCAGTTTTTGGTGGAGAACTTCTGGGAGAAGCTGTAATCTGTTGACCTTGTTCCTTTAGGGGTTAGAACAACACTTTTAGGGACTTAGGAGCCCTTGGTTTATGGACATTTCATGCTTGGATTTGTAAGGCACAAAAATGTCTATAACAGTTGCCCCCTAAAGTATGAGGCCGTTAACCTTTTGGTGTCAGGTGAAATGCTTTATTATGAGGATCCGAAGTTCTTTCAATGCTGGGAGGAGACCTGTAATAAGATACAATACAATACATTATCTTCATACTGTTTTCATGATCTAGTTGAGGCGGGCATTCCCATGCTCAGCTTTATAAATTCATTTTCATGTAAATAGGATAGACAATCGTCTGAGTGTAGACTAATGATTCTGATAGAGCCATCATCCTTTTGGTAGGATGATTATCTGTGCTGCAATGCTGTACATTTAATGTCTTTATTTCCCTGAATATATATCGCATCCCGGATGGATGAAACTAGATCCGAGGTCTTCAATCTCGTCCGATCTTCACTCGAAGTACAAGTCGATCCATGTGAGAAATGTTTTGAAGTCGAACATGGAAAGACATCGCTTGATTACCAGTCAATGATGTAAACTGTTAACAAGCGCGAGAGGAATCACCGATAATGATAATGATCCTCAAGGTACTGCAGTACAATTCACGTGGTGTGAATAAAGGACTTGGCGTCGAACACCACGCAAAATCTTTCGGTCGAAGGCCATTGATGTAAACCTGTCGCCGGAAGTGAGAAACTTGCCATTGAGGCATGCAAGCTTCAAAGTACTGAATGGGGTGTTCCTAGATCAACTTCTTGGATAATGAGCTGATGTCGACAAGAAGTGATTTGTCACAGGAGGGCCTTAATGAATCCCACATCAATGACACGGAACGGAGAAAATGATTTTGATGGAGGTGAAAACGATCTGATGATATAAGGTTCAGGGTGGCAGTCATGAAAGAATGGAGTATAATGTATGGTAGTGGGTGAGACACAGGTGACTTCTCTGGATGACTTCTCTTGAACATATCAGCGACACTAATGTGATGGATTGGTAGCATTAACCCCAAATGTGGATGGTATGGTGTGACCATGGTGATGTGACCGGTGAATGAAACAACCCAACCTGACTCGGACACGGAGTGGAAGTGTCATGTTCAAGAGCGACTTGCTACCAACAAAGTTTCTTTGAGTTTTCTTCCCAATTTTTCCTGAGTCATTGCTGACCAGTACCTCTTTATTTTTGTCAAGCTTGAGGAGGATAACATATGCTTGTTCTATAATTTTCCCTTCGGGCAAACCCATCGCTATGTTTTAACGAGCCTAGCGATAGTGAAACTCGTTCTCGTCTAAAGACAAGTTTGTCGCTATTAATCTTTTTAACGAGTTGAACGACAAGGATAACTCAGTCCTTTTCAATTTTAGAGAGTCCGAAAAGGAACATACAGATAACTCCAAAATTCCTTTTTCGTCATCTAATCCCTTAAGTCCG
Organism: Pinus tabuliformis; assembly: GCA_031772625.1. Taxonomy (NCBI): domain Eukaryota; kingdom Viridiplantae; phylum Streptophyta; class Pinopsida; order Pinales; family Pinaceae; genus Pinus; species Pinus tabuliformis. The sequence continues at coordinate 477,444,007 of CM062813.1, read as the reverse complement.
AAAAATTATAAAACAATACAGAAGGGATGAATTTTTGATAGTTTTAATGAGCCGAACAAAACAAGCGCTCGATCTTTTTGTGTAATAATCCCTCAGGTCCAAAAAGATTAAAATCTAGAGGAGGGATAGCACTTCCTGTCCCTTTAACGAGCTGGAGAGGCCAATGGCTTGGCAATCTTTTCATATTTTACGAGTCAGTTGAAAAGAGCTTAAAGGAGACTCGTCTTTTGAGGAACGAGTGATAAAATGGGTAGCAGCTGATTCCAGGTAAGGTTTGGAATTTTCCAATCACGACAGTGTCACAAGGATGGCTAGTGAGATCACTCTTCGCAGTTGTTCCTCAAAATGGGTAAACAATCAAATGGAGGTGAATGATTGGCCAATGAAAAGAGGAGGTGACGGTGCAAACACGACCAAGGCTTTAACGGCTGAAGTACTACATTCACGATGGTTATTTACCGGGGAATAGTTCATTTTTTAATGAGCTTAAACGCGGGTGGAAACATTTGCTCATGTCTTATGTTTATTTTTTAACGAGCTTGAACTATGTGCTAAAACTGCTCGATTAATCCAGTCTTGTGATAAGAATGTCTCATATAAAAACGGCAACTTTTAGAGTTTTTCCCCACATCCTTTCTTTATGCAAGTTAGGAAACGACCAATCCAAAAAATAGATAAATGATTGCTCTTTGCTCGCACTCCAAAAGGTTTGCATGCCCCCAGGTATAAAACAGAATTTCAAGGTTACCCCTACTTTATTCCGTTAAAACATTTGTTTTACCGAGAGAGACTTACCTCTTACAGGTTACCCAAAGATTGCTCTATTCACAGCGCAAACAAAATACTTCTTCGGCGATGTCTATCGAAACAAACAAAGGTGAGTGGCGATGCCCGCCAACTCACATAACTTTGACAAGAGAATCTTGTTCTAGAATAACCCCCTCTTCCAATCACGGACAGGGGTACAGACTAGTCATATTCTCCCGCGGAAACCTACCCTATACCCGAAGTTTTCCTGCCGAAGCAGACCAGGGTGCATGCCCCCTGGGTTTCAGTCATGTCCCTCCGAATCACTCGCGCTCATCGGGAGGACGGACTGGAGATTGAGACATTTCTTGCGTGAAAAGACCATTCAGGGATGGTATATGACTATTTGCTATGTGTGATCCGGGAAATGAAAGCTGGTCCACGAGCTTGACCACTCTTCCTTCGTGCGGAAAACACATCACTCTAAAGAGTGATGAGGCAATGGCTCTCATGCAATAAATATAGTCTCGTCTAAGGAGTAGATTGTAATCTAGGGGCCCTTGAACTACCATTACGTTCATGTGAACGGTTTTCCCTCTCAATGTTATGGGCACATCGGGAAGGATCCCTAACGGTCGACTGGTTCCTTTATCAAAACCTGTCAGATTTCTCATCTCAAGCAAAAGCGATGGCGAACCAAGCGCTTTCCAAGCAGTTGAGGAAAGGATACTCACAGAAGCCCCCTCATCTATGATGGTACCAGCCATAACCATTCTATATATTTGAACAATAATTCGTAATGGTACACTAGCTGGTAAATGGGGTCTGCCTAGTTGATTCCAGTCGAAGGAGACAACTAGGACGCTTTGAGGTGGGACTGAATAGACGGTCGGGTACGACTCTGACGAACTTCCTTCCTGCAGTAAAGGAACGGGTAAATTGTCCCCATGTCCATTGGAGTCTGTGCTTATGAAAATAATTTGGACGGTGTCATCCTTGTTCTCTTCAATGATTGTATCATCTGAAGATGGAACCTCTGAAGGCAAGACCGGGTCAACTGCTGCCTCGACCTTTTGACTTTCGTCTGGTATGGATTCAGATGGTTCATCTTCAATGACAGATGCATCGGCCGACCACCTGAGCGGGTCAGCCGGATTTTCAACTAGTGACGGACTCGGCAAGAGTTTTTTATATCCAGGAGGAAGTCGTAACGGTGAAACCGGACGATCATCCAAAACTCTTTTAGCTTCATCTAAGAAGGGACAACGGTGGACGGCATGATCGCCTTCGCACAGTTTACAAGGAAATCTATATTTTCCTTTTTGTCCTGGGGCTTCACTTTCACTAGTTGACGGTGTGTTTTCAACATGATCATCAGAGGTTGACGACACCGGGTTGTGCAAACGAGGAGACCAGTCCCTTAAGATCTGAGGGATGCAAGGAAAATCTCTGTGAAAGTGGTCTCCTATGCAAATGACACATGGGGATTTAGGCCTGGTCGGTGCAGTGTGTGGATTTTCGTTAGACGACACTCGTTTGCCCCCATTCGCTTTCGGCTCCTTCTTCTTCTTCTCTTTCTTCTTCTTTTCCTTCTTCTCCTTAGGAACTTGACTTTTGGCTTTACCAGCCCCATCAAGCGAAGAGGAAGGGGGAGAGGAATAATTAGAGGAAGTAGAAGGTTGGTGGGTAACTTTGGACTCGTCTAATTGCTGATTCGATTGTTCAGGAATAGTGGTGTTCTGAATAACAGAGGTTGAGAAGAGCCATACGGGCAAACCAATTGTCAGTCCTATAAGTGACAATGTGACCATATGGGGTGCACCAACATCTCCCCAAGAGGAGAAGGGACTAGGATTTCCTCCAAGGGGAATTCCTTGGTTGGTGGACTCCATTTTCTCAACCCAAGATCAACGTAGGAAAGGGGTAATGAATATTCCGTTTAAAATAAATTTTTAAACGCTTTGACACAACTTGTTTTTTCAGTTTTTAAGAGTCGAGAAAAAACAAAAGATGACTCTAGCCTCCTTCGATTTTTAATGAGCCTGAAGTGACAAGTGCTCAGATGGACCTTTTCCGTTAAGGAGTCTGAAAAGGAATGAAAGGGACTACTCTGGAGATCTAGGTAGAGGGAGTACCAAACCAATCGCAAAACTGCAGAATACTTTTTACGGTACGGCAGTCAATCTTCCCGAATGCTGTGTTTAGTGCATTGCGATCGATAGGGCGGCAGACACGGCTTCCTAAGGATAAAGGATTTAAGCCTATAGGGGTCTCCCAAAATATACTCGACGGTACGTGGGAGCACAAGTCCGTACTGGCACTTATCGTCTCAAAGTGGAGGAATCACCCAACCATCAGTGAGGACAACAGTTACCAGGCTTTATGACGCCGGAATACGTCTCTAGCCTAGACCTCTAAATGTTGTGTGTTAAGTTCCAAAGCGTTGTTAGATTCATTGAATTTATTTTAAGTTGACCTTGTTTATGAAGTTTGCCTTTCGGGTTCACCACGAGATGTAGATGTAATTCCTAAAATGCAATCTAAAGATGATAAACAAACTTTTATCTCTTTTGTGCAATGAAAATCCTAGCTACTAGGGGAAAACAAAGACAATCTTTTCACAAAGAGCAAAGAGCACACTGTAAATGCACTTTCCTAAATCAAGCCAAACAGACTGTCTATATGCAAATGCACATGCATGTATTTGTTTTCGAATTTCTTAGTATTGATGCTAAAAAGAAAGTTGATGTACAAATCTGAATTTCTTTTCAAGCGACAAATATAAACAAGCTCTTTTTCGAAATCAAAAACAGAGATGATTACGACACCTTACGATTTTGAAATGAACACTCGTTCTTGACACTAGAAAATTACAAATTCAGACCAAAGGCAATAGTAACAATATAATCGACCATCAACAGCAATCAAACTTTCTCCTATGATCGAAATCGACACTTGCGACAGATTCAAATCAAAGGACGAAAATACGACTATTCTACTTTTGCAATGGAAAATTGTAAACGACTCAACAAACACACAAAAACATCTACAGTTCTTTTGTACAAAGGAGGTGAAATAACAGCAAGGAAAAGAGGCTTCAAACAGACATATACTGATCACAGGCAGCAAAATTCAGGGATAGAACTGGAAAGAATGAAGCACAAGAACCACAGCTGCACAGAGCTAGTCTGATCAGCGCACCTATAACACAGAGAATTTGAAATGCAGCGCAGGTTGCCCCTTCGGGAAGTGCGCTGAAATTCAGGATCTCTGAACAGTACCTGCGCTGGGCCAAAAACGAGACTCTGTCCGGGTTCTGGGTCACAGTTTGCAGTTCAGTCCTTGGTTTCTGGCCGAGTAAAAAGCAATCAGTAATGCAACAATCAGGGGTAGATCTAAGGAGGATCTAAGAGCTATCACAAGGGCAATCAGATAGTTTGTGAATCAGCTGTTTAAATCATAAACAAATCCAGTGAATGGATTGAAGCAGCAGTTATCTACTTTGCATTTACTATGGCAAATGCAGTTCGAAAGCTACTTATAAGTTTATGAAACAAACAACAAAGAATGATACACAAACAAACTAATTAGACATTTCCCTAGTGGAGTCGCCATTTTGTTACAGGGAAAAGTGTCTATTTATAACTTCTCTATCCCACTAAGGTGTGACAGCTGCCTTAGAAACAAACAGAGAAAAACTACTTTTTTATTTCCTTTATGAATTATAGACAGAGAGGAATAGAAAGAACCAACCTGTGTCTTGCGCTAATCCTTTGATCCAATCCCTCTCTTCTTTGATAGTCTCCAACTACCTGCTCCCTTGCATGCCCAGCTTCACAAAGTACCTGTAAGGTCACAGAAGAAGAGCACTATACAAAGACATGGATCTATATTCATAAATAACTTAGGATCATATTTAAGTTAACCATACAAATGTAACAAGCATCAATGATACAAAAGCATGGAGGAGAACTCAAATAGTTTTTATCGATAAACAAGAAAAGATCCAGGAGGAGTTACAACCAGTGGTTCCGACCCAGCATCAACCTCCCAGCAAAGAAGCCCCTATTCACCTCAAACAAAGCATAAATCACCCAACAATCTGATGTTTGTCTCTAGAAACCAACAGCAATTCCTTACAATATGTAAAATTCCAGCCTCTGGATCTCTGGGATGAGGGATCCATATATAGATATCTGTAAGGAGGATGAGTCAGCTTGTGATTTGATTAGTGTCTTCTCTCTGTCAGTTCTTGCTTCCACTTGGAGACTGAGGGCCTCTTACTCATCCTTGGTCGAATTCAGTGAGGCAAGTGTCACAGGAGAAGATTCTGGAAGCTTCCATGGCCTCTCCACCTCGCGGAATGACACTGCCATTTGTCATTTCTCGCCCATCGCACCCTACAGAAGGGATTTTTGAAATGCAACGCACCCTCACAGTGTATTTAGGTGCAATGCAACGCACTTAGCCAGTGGAGCAGCTGAAATGATCCTGTTTTGACCAATTCTGAGCAGTTTCTGGTGGAGAACTTCTGGGAGAAGCTGTAATCTGTTGACCTTGTTCCTTTAGGGGTTAGAACAACACTTTTAGGGACTATGGAGCCCTTGGTTTATGGAAATTTCATGCTTGGAGTTGTAAGGCACAAAAATGTCTATAACAGTTGCCCCCTAAAGTATGAGGCCGTTAACCTTTTGGTGTCGAGTGAAATGCTTTATTATGAGGATCCGAAGTTCTTTCAATTCTGGGAGGAGACCTGTAATAAGATACAATACAATACATTATCTTCATACTGTTTTCATGATCTAGCTGAGGTGGGCATTCCCATGCTCAGCTTTATAAATTCATTTTCATGTACATAGGACAGACAATCATCTGAGTGTAGACTGATGATTCTGATAGAGCCATCATCCTTTTGGTAGGATGATTATCTGTGCTGCAATGATGTACATTTGATGTCTTTATTTCCCTGAATATATATCGCAGCCCAGATGGATGAAACTAGATCCGGGGTCTTCAATCTCGTCTGATCTTCACTCGAAGTACAAGTCGATCCATGTGAGAAATGTTTTGAAGTCGAACATGGAAAGACATCGCTTGATTACCAGTCAATGATGTAAACTGTTAACAAGCGCGAGAGGAATCACCGATAATGATAATGATCCTCAAGGTACTGCAGTACAATTCACGTGGTGTGAATAAAGGACTTGGCGTCGCACACCACGCAAAATCTTTCGGTCGAAGGCCATTGATGTAAACCTGTTGCCGGAAGTGAGAAACTTGCCATTGAGGCATGCAAGCTTCAAAGTACTGAATGGGGTGTTCCTAGATCAACTTCTTGGATAATGAGCTGATTTCGACAAGAAGTGATCCATCACAGGAAGGCCTTAATGAATCCCACATCAATGACACGGAACGGAGCAAATGATTTTGATGGAGGTGAAAACGATCTGATGATATAAGGTTCATGGTGGCGGTCATGAAAGAATGGAGTATAATGTATGGTAGTGGGTGACACACAGGTGACTTCTCTGGATGACTTCTCTTGAACATATCGGCGACACTGATGTGATGGATTGGTAGCATTAACCCCAAATATGGATGGTATGGCGTGACCATGGTGATGTGACCGGTGAATGAAACAACCCAACCCGACTTGGACACGGAGTGGAAGTGTCATATTCAAGAGCGACTTACTACCAACAAAGTTTCTTTGAGTTTTCTTCCCAATTTTTCCCGAGTCATTGCTGACCAGTACCTCTTTATTTTTGTCAAGCTTGAGGAGGATAACATATGCTTGTTCTATAATTTTCCCTTCGGGCAAACCCATCGCTATGTTTTAAGGAGCCTAGCGATAGTGAAACCCGTTCTCGTCTAAAGACAAGTTTGTCGCTATTAATATTTTTAACGAGTTTAACGACAAAGATAACTCGGTCCTTTTCAATTTTAGAGAGTCCGAAAAGGAACGTAAAGGTAACTCCAAAATTCCTTTTTCGTCATCTAATCCCTTAAGTCTGAAAAAGTATAAAACAATACAGAAGGGATGAATTTTCGATAGTTTTAACGAGCCGAACAAAACAAGCGCTCGATATTTTTGTGTAATAATCCCTCAGGTCCAAAAAGATTAAAATCTAGAGGAGGGATAGCACTTCCTGTCCCTTTAACGAGCTGGAGAGGCCAATGGCTCGACAATCTTTTCATATTTTACGAGTCAGTTGAAAAGAGCTTAAAGGAGACTCGTCTTTTGAGGAACGAGTGATAAAACAGGTAGCAGCTGATTCCAGGTAAGGTTTGGAATTTTCCAATCACGGAAGTGTCACAAGGATGGCTAGTGAGATCACTCTTCGCAGCTGTTCCTCAAAATGGGTAAACAATCAAATGGAGGTGAATGATCGGCCAATGAAAAGTGGAGGTGACGGTGCAAACACGACCAAGGCTTTAACAGCTGAAGTACTACATTCACGATGGTTATTTACCGGGGAATAGTTCATTTTTTAATGAGCTTAAACGCAGGTGGAAACATTTGCTCATGTCTTATGTTTATTTTTTAACGAGCTTGAACTATGTGCTAAAACTGCTCGATTAATCCAGTCTTGTGATAAGAATGTCTCATATAAAAACGACAACTTTTAGACTTTTGCCCCACATCCTTTCTTTATGCAAGTTAGGAAACGATTAATCCAAAAAACAGATAAATGATTGCATGCCCCCAGGTATAAAACAGAATTTCAAGGTTACCCCTACTTTATTCCATTAAAACATTTGTTTTACCGAGAGAGGCTTACCTCTTACAGGTTACCCAAAGATTGCTCTATTCACAGCGCAAACAAAATACTTCTTCGGCGATGTCTATCGAAACAAACAAAGGTGAGCGGCGATGCTCGCCAACTCACATAACTTTGACAAGAGAATCTTGTTCTAGAATAACCCCCTCTTCCAATCACGGACGGGGGTATAGACTAGTCATATTCTCCCACGGAAACCTACCCTATACACGAAGTTTTCCTGCCGAAGCAGACCAGGGTGCATGCCCCCTGGGTTTTAGTCATGTCCCTCCGAATCACTCGCGCTCATCGGGAGGACGGACTGGAGATTGAGACATTTCTTGCGTGAAAAGACCATTCAGGGATGGTATATGACTATTTTCTATGCGTGATCCGGGAAATGAAAGCTGGTCCACGAGCTTGACCACTCTTCCTTCGTGCGGAAAACACATCACTCTAAAGAGTGATGAGACAATGGCTCTCATGCAATAAATATAGTCTCGTACAAGGAGTAGATTGTAATCTAGGGGCCCTTGAACTACCATTACGTTCATGTGAACGGTTTTCCCTCTCAATGTTATGGGCACATCGGGAAGGATCCCTAACGGTCGACTGGTTCCTTTATCAAAGCCTGTCATATTTCTCATCTCAGGCAAAAGCGATGGCAAACCAAGCGCTTTCCAAGCAGTTGAGGAAAGGATACTCACAGAAGCCCCCTCATCTATGATGGTACCAGCCATAACCATTCTATATATTTGAACAATAATTCGGAATGGTACACTAGCTGGTAAACGGGGTCTGCCTAGTTGATTCCAGTCGAAGGACACAACTAGGTTGATTGGAGGTGGGCCCGAATAGACGGCCAGGTACGACTCTGACGAACTTCCTTCCTGCGGTAAAGGAACGGGTAAATTGTCCCCATGTCCGTTGGAGTCTGTGCTTATGAAAAGAATTTGGATAATGTCATGCTTGTTCTCTTCAGTGATTGTATCATCTGAAGATGGAACCTCTGAAGGCAAGACCGGGTCAACTGCCGCCTCGACCTTTTGACTTTCATCTGGTATGGATTCAGATGGTTCATCTTCAATGACAGATGCATCGGCTGACCACCTGAGCGGGTCAGCCGGATTTTCAACTAGTGACGGACTCGACAAGAGGTTTTTATATCCAGGAGGAAGTCATAACGGTGAAACCGGATGATCATCCAAAACTCTTTTAGCTTCATCTAAGAAGGGACAACGGTGGACGGCATGATTGCCTTCGCACAGTTTACAAGGAAATCTATATTTTCCTTTTTGTCCTGGGGCTTCACTTTCACTAGTTGACGGTGTGTTTTCAACATGATCATCAGAGTTTGACGACATCGGGTTGTGCAAACGAGGAGACCAGTCCCTTAAGATCTGAGGGATGCAAGGACAATCTCTGTGAAAGTGGTCTCCTTTGCAAATGACACATGGCGATTTAGGCCTAGTCGGTGCAATGTGTGGATTTTCGTTAGACGACACTCGTTTGCCCCCATTCGCTTTCGGCTCCTTCTTCTTCTTCTCTTTCTTCTTCTTTTCCTTCTTCTCCTTAGGAACTTGACTTTTGGCTTTACCAGCCCCATCAAGCGAAGAGGAAGGGGGAGAGGAAGAATTAGAGGAAGTAGAAGGTTGGTGGGTAACTCTGGACTCGTCTAATTGCTGATTCGATTGTTCAAGAATAGTGGTGTTATGAATGACAGAGGTTGAGAAGAGCCATACGGGCAAACCAATTGTCAGTCCTGGAAGCGACAATGTGGCCATATGGGGTGCACCAACATCTCCCCAAGAGGAGAAGGGACTAGGATTTCCTCCAAGGGGAATTTCTTGGTTGGTGGACTCCATTTTCTCAACCCAAGATCAACATAGGAAAGGGGTAATGAATATTCGGTTTAAAATAAATTTTTAGACGCTTTGACACAACTTGTTTTTTAAGTTTTTAAGAGTCGAGAAAAAACAAAAGATGACTCTAGTCTCCTTCGATTTTTAATGAGCCTGAAGTGACAAGTGCTCAGATGGACCTTTTCCGTTAAGGAGTCTGAAAAGGAACAAAAGGGACTACTCTGGAGATCTAGGTAGAGGGAGTACCAAACCAATCGCAAAACTGAAGAATACATTTTACGGTACGGCAGTCAATCTTCCTGAATGCTATGTTCAGTGCATTGCGATCGATAGGGCGGCAGACATGGCTTCCTAAGGATAAAGGATTTAAGCCTATAGGGGTCTCCCAAAATATACTCGACGGTACGTGGGAGCACAAGTCCGTACTGGCACTTATCGTCTCAAAGTGGAGGAATCACCCAACCATCAGTGAGGACAACAGTTACCAGGCTTTACGACGCCGGAATACGTCTCTAGCCTAGACCTCTAAATGTTGTGCGTTAAGTTCCAAAGCGTTGTTAGATTCATTGAATTTATTTTAAGTTGATCTTGTTTATGAAGTTTGCCTTTTGGGTTCACCACAAGATGTAGATGTAATTCCTAAAATGCAATCTAAAGATGATAAACAAACTTTTATCTCTTTTGTGCAATGAAAATCCTAGCTACTAGGGGAAAAGAAAGACACAATCTTTTCACAAAGAGAAAAGAGCACACTGTAAATGCACTTTCCTAAATCAAGCCAAACAGACTGTCTATATGCAAATGCACATGCATGTATTTGTTTTCGACTTTCTTAGTATTGATTCTAAAAAGAAAGTTGATGTACAAATCTGAATTTCTTTTCAAGCGACAAATATAAACAAGCTCTTTTTCGAAATCAAAAACAGAGATGATTACGAAACCTTACGATTTTGAAATGAACACTCGTTCTTGACACTAGAAAATTACAAATTCAGACCAAAGGCAATAGTAACAATATAATTGACCATCAACAACAATCAAACTTTCTCCTATGATCGAAATCGACACTTGCGACAGATTCAAATCAAAGGACGACAATACGACTATTCTACTTTTGCAATGGAAAACTGTAAACGACTCAACAAACACACAAAAAAATCTATAGTTCTTTTGTACAAAGGAGGCGGAATAACAGCAAGGAAAAGAGGCTTCAAACAGACATATACTGATCACAGGCAGCAAAATTCAGGGATAGAACTGGAAAGAATGAAGCACAAGAACCACAGCTGCATAGAGCTAGTCTGATCAGCGCACCTGTAACACAGAGAATCTGAAATGCAGCGCAGGTTTCCCCTTCGGGAAGTGCGCTGAAATTCAGGATCTCTGAACAGTACCTGCGCTGGGCCAAAAAAGAGACTCTGTCCGGGTTCTGGGTCACAGTTTGCAGTTTAGTCCTTGGTTTTTGGCCGAGTAAAAAGCAATCAGTAATGCAACAATCAGGGGTAGATCTAAGGAGGATCTAAGAGCTATCACAAGGGCAATCAGATAGTTTGTGAATCAGCTGTTTAAATCATAAATAGATCCAGTGAATGGATTGAAGCAGCAATTATTTACTTTGCATTTGTTATGGCAAATGCAGTTCGAAAGCTACTTATAAGTTTATGAAACAAACAACAAAGAATGATACACAAACAAACTAATTAGACATTTCCCCAATGGAGTCGCCATTTTGTTACAGGGAAAAGTGTCTATTTAGAACTGCTCTATCCCACTAAGGTGTGACAGCTGCCTTAGAAACAAACAGAGAAAAACTAATGCCTTTATGCTTTATGCCTTTTTTTCCATTTTAATTCCTATTATTTTTATTGATTATTTTATTTAAGGGCCTCCATATAACTAATTTTCCTTTCTAATTCTTTACTGCTTATATTTTTAACTAATTTCCGATCTATCATATCATCCTTTGATTTTCTTTATTACCTTTATTAATTAACACACAATTTTTATAATATTTTTAAATAAAATTAATTTATACATTACTCTATACATTTAACTTTTCCTTTATTATAAGGTCTTTTGATCCTTTTTATTGCTTAATTACATTTTATTATTTAACATACATTTTAATAATACTTTTATATAAAATTAATTTATATATTACTCCATCCTTTATTACAAGATCATTTAATTTACTTATTTTCCTTTTAAATTATTAATTTTTATTAACCTTGATTCTCTTTATTACCTTCTACTATTTTAATTAACTTACAATTTTTAATAATACTTTTAAATAAGATTATATTTTCTTCATTTAACCAATTTCCTTTTTAAATTATTAATTAACTTATAAAAATTTTATTTATTAGGTCTCATATAATTTTTTATTCATCCATTAGGTCATTTAATTAACTAATTTTCCTTTTAATTATTAATTAAATTATAATTTTTAATTATTAACTTTGATTTTCTTTATTACCTTTTATTCTTAATACTTTTAAATTAAAATTATTTATATTTTTTAGGCCTTTTTTGTAACTAATTATTAATTAACTTATAGTTTTTAATTATTAGGTCTCGTACCATTTACCTTAATTTATTTATTTTTACGAAATAAAATATTATAATAATTTTGACCCTTGTCCTTTAGTCAAACTAGCCGTTAGATTTGTTAGCTGTTGGAGGCTCTGCTCAGACTATTTAGCATGATGAGCTAGATCTATTTCTTCAACTTGTCTTGACGATGAACCACACTAGTTGGTTCGAAACGCATCGACAAATGAGATTCCATGTGATTTTCGCCGAAATCTTTCTCTAAAGAGAAAAACTACTTTTGTATTTCCTTTATGAATTATAGACAGAGAGGAATAGAAAGAACCAACCTGTGTCTTGCGCTAATCCTTTGATCCAATCCCTCTCTTCTTTGATAGTCTCCAACTACCTTCTCCCTTGCATGCCCAGCTTCACAAAGTACCTGTAAGATCACAGAAGAAGAGCACTATACAAAGACATGGATCTATATTCATAAATAACTTAGGATCAGATTTAAGTTAACCATACAAATGTAACAAGCATCAATGATACAAAAGCATGGAGGAGAACTCAAATAGTTTTTATTGATAAACAAGAAAAGATCCAGGAGGAGTTACAACCAGTGGTTCCGACCCAGCATCAACCTCCCAGCAAAGAAGCCCCTCTTCACCTCAAACAAAGCATAAATCGCCCAACAATCTGATGTTTGTCTCTAGAAACCAACAACAATTCCTTACAATATGCAAAACTCTAGCCTCTGGATCTCTGGGATGAGGGATCCATATATAGATATCTGTAAGGAGGATGAGTCAGCTTGTGATTTTATTAGTGTCTTCTCTCTGTCAGTTCTTGCTTCAACTTGGAGACTGAGGGCCTCTTACTCATCCTTGGTCGAATTCAGTGAGGCAAGTGTCACAGGAGAAGATTCTGGAAGCTTCCATTGCCTCTCCACCTCGCGGAATGACACTGCCATTTGTCATTTCTCGCCCATTGCACCCTACAGAAGGGAGTTTTGAAATGCAACGCACCCTCACAGTGTATTTAGGTGCAATGCAACGCACTTAGCCAGTGGAGTAGCTGAAATGATCCTGTTTTGACCAATTCTGAGCAGTTTCTGGTGGAGAACTTCTGGGAGAAGCTGTAATCTGTTGACCTTGTTCCTTTAGGGGTTTGAACAACACTTTTAGGGACTTAGGAGCCCTTGGTTTATGGACATTTCATGCTTGGAGTTGTAAGGCACAAAAATGTCTATAACAGTTGTGACTCCATGATAACACTAGAATACCTTTTTTTTCATGATTGTGATTGCCTCTTTTCGATTAGGTTCAGTTTGATTATTATGTTTAAATATCTTGATTTATAGTCCATTCTTTATGAAAAAAACTTTTGGTTTGATAGTTTGCAATTTATTACATGATATTTCACATGTAATTACATTCATGTTACAACAAACAAGATCGTTTTAACGTTGGAACAATTCACCTTAGATGCTTGTGTGATTTATTTTTTTTCAAGTGTGATTTTTTTCCTATCAATATGATATTTACATTCCTACAAGTGTGACATTTACTTTCCTACAAGTGTGTTATTTGCATTCCTACAGAGTGTGGGTTGTATTATGAGATTATTCCCCTTAGGGACTTGTGAAAACATCCCAATTTATTGTCTTGTGACATTCATTTAGGTGACTACAACTACATATTTTGCTAGCATAGATGATGCACAACAATTCACAAATTTTTTAGGAACCTCAAATTGACAATTAAATGTATAGTATTTTTCTTATCTTTCTAAAAAAATAGAAAGGTAATTGAAATTCTAGTCAAGTGCTACAATAGCTCAATTCAACTCAACATCTTACACTTATCGGGATCAAGCCATGGAAGAGACAACTCCCACTCCCAATATTTATTTTGTTGCTTCTTTGAACCTTTTGAATCTTTTGAAGCTCACAAATGATTCTATAACACTTAAAAATGCTTGGCCCCTAATTTTAACAAAATTATCTGCATATATCCTAAAGTTCAAGGGTAAGATAGGAGAAGACCCTGCTAATCACATAATGACCTTTCATTTGTGGTGCTCATCCAATAGTATGACTAATGACTCAATTAAATTGAGTCTCTTTTACGGCACCTTAATTGACCACATGGACATGTTAGAAAATTAGAAAGGCAGAAATATTTTCTTATTCTTGGTAATTACTTGTGATGTTTCTTGCTATTATGATTCTTTATATCTTCTTTATTTTAGTTCATCAAGAAATTACCAATGCAACATCACATAAAACAATAGACACCAGATGTAGGCACTATGCCAGGAAAAATCCCCCTTGAGGGGAAAAGTCAGTCAATAAATTATTCCTTTCAATATTATTCTTTTGATACTCTTCACCTAAACAAATACTAGACCTTCCCTCCATGCCAAGTCAGCCTCCCAAATATTTGACCCCTTTCTAGCAACTTCGACTAGGCAACAGCTTGCAGCAACATGTAGCTTCCAACAACAGTGAGACTTGGAAGACTTTGATCGCCCAATCTAGGGAATGAAACAGAGAGAGAGAAGCACCAAAATTTTTATTTTTTCCTTCTCCTTAGACTTCCCCAAATTTTCACTTACTTTGGCTTCCTAGCAATAAACTTCGCACTTTTTCCCAGCTACAAGAGATATCAAACTTCTTGTGAGAGAGTGTGTTCCAAATGAATTCGATGTGCTTGTATTTATAGGCTCCTTGTGATGTCAAATTAGGGTGCTTAGGCTGACTTGATCTCTTCTAAGCCAATTTGGTACGGAGGATACATAAATCATATTTTACTCAATACTTAACCTTTTTACATGATTCAAAAGCCTAAGAACGATCTCTTTAAAAGTACAATGACTTTATTAACCTGGAATAAATCCTAAAAGTACTCAAAGGGGGATTTGACCTAAAACATGGTGACCCAAGCATGAAACTCGTGCTTTAATAAGTCACAACAATAATAATAATAAAAAATAATTTCTTTTTTCTTTTGACAAGCACATTACAGGATGACTCAAATACATTAAATGAAGACTAAACCTAGTTACATTTTCCAACGCTCCCTCTTAACTAGGTAGGTATTCATTATATATAAGTACAATGGAAGATTCCAAACTATATGAACCATGAAGAACTTTAGGCACGTAATACCATGGACTAGATTCCCGACCAGGGCAATCTATCCATTGGTCTCTCAACAATTTAGGCATCGCAATGCCACATACTAGATTCCTTACCAGGGAAATCTATCCAAGTGGGAATAAGGTGGAATCAAGCTTTAAACCACTCTAGGTACCATCAGTCTTACTTGCTAACCACCAACCCAAAGATCTAGGTGTGTATCCAAAACAGAGCTCTATAACCAACACCACCTTTTGAACTTCCGAACCTAGACATCAACACAAAGTGTTAGCCAGATGTCCTCCTAGTAAATGCTTCACTCACAAAGGCTCAACGCCCTTGATCTAGCAGATCAAGGATGACCAATCTCTCCTAATCAAACTAGCATGCTATCAAATCCTTCGAGAGATTCACCTGTACAAACATAGCCCCAATTAATAATATAATTTCATGTGTACATAATAAAATACAAACCTCTAGGGTCTTTTAGACAACCTGATGTTGCTTCTAAACGTTTTATAATAGGACTATTAGTTGAATCTATGACAGAAGATTCCCTAATCATAATATTTCCTTTCCTACTTCCCATGTAGCAACATATCCTCCGAAATTCATTCTTCAATTAAAACAAAGTTATGCCCTCCCTCTCAACCAGGGATCATATTTATCCAAACCCCTCTTAATCTTAGGGAGATCTCTTCTATCTAGGCTTCCTCGGGTAGATTAGCTTCTTATTTTTGACATCAAAGAATCTTTCATGGCTTCTAACCATTTCATCAGAGTCATCATCATCCTCATCATGCTTATCACATCAACAAGCATCTTCACCATATTGAAGATTGTGTACCTGCACAACTTAGATAGCAAATACAACCAAATATATAGAAGCATGAAGTTAGCCATATCAGAATCACGGAAGGATTTAAACTTTATACATATCAGATACCCAAAATTTATTACAAACAAGAGACATATACTCTTCAACATCTTCCTAGGGACTTTGTCATAAACCTTAGACTACTTCATAAGGACTTTCATTCCATCTAGGGTTTTAATGTTTCTTTCAAAGGTGTAACACACCCTACTACAACACGTAGCAAACCCTAGAAACAATTTAAACAAATATAGATCTACAAGGTATCTAACTTCTTTATATGTTAGACTTCCCACTAGGGTTTCATACAAATCCTAGATTTCATGCAAGAGTATTTAAAAACCAATCACAGCTTAGTCATCAACATGACCAGCTTCTACTAAGGTTAGTTGTAAACCCTAGATTTTTCAATGAACCATCAATCATAACTAAAAATCAGATTTCAACAATCTTACACAAATCTCAAATCATCATATTGTCATCAGATATTTTACTTCTACTAAGATTCAATTACAAAACCTTAGAATTTGATTTTCACAATCTCAACAATTATATAAATAGATCTCAAATTGTTATATCACACATACTAGAGAATTTAACTACTACTAGGGTTTAGATGTAAAACCCTAGATTTCCAAATATCATCAACCTAGAATCTCAGACAAGAACTTATATTAAATCCTAAAACTTATGACCATCAATAACTGGGTCAACACATGTATCTAGGAAATCATTACCATGCATAAGAAATTCATATGTCTGGCAACATTAATACATTAGAAATATATTATACCAAGCTAGGGTTTTGACCAAAAGGACATATCTATATATACCTAAGGTTCCACAATAATGCAAAGGCATTTTATATCAATTTTCAGTCAAACTCAACTTCACAAATATCAAAAAAAGTTAGACATATAACAAATTTGATTAGACTAGGGTTTTATCAAAATAGACACACACATACCAAGGAAATAAATTCTAAGACATTATAAGGGTATTTCTTACACATTCCACCAAACCCTAATGAGTTAGTGTTTCAATATAGGAACATATAAAACCCAAGAGAATTACCAAAACTTTGAAGGTTCGGGATTTTAGACCTTATCATTCAACCCTAAGTTATATTTTCCTGATTATACCAAAATGACATCATCAATAAAACTTCAAATACCATTTCACAATATCCCTAAGCGGTTTAGGGTTTCAGACATTCAAATTAGCATACCCTTAGGTTAGGGTTTTCCAGAAAACCTGTCTAGGGTTCTATAAAATCAGTTAGGAATAGGAGTGGGGTAGATTTATTAAGTGATGAATCACCTAAAATAAGAATCAATATGCTTTAATATAGCTAGACACAAAAATGTTACTAACAGATTGTCAAATGAATAAACATTTACTAAATAAGTCAATGTTTTTAAGGCATACTTTTAATTCTTGACAAACCTTATCTTAGGTGGCTTCCTTCCATACTCCTTGAGGATATAGTATATGTCTTCCTAATCAAGACAATAGAAGGAGAATGATGATTAGTATTTAATATAATGAAACCTGAATGAGTACATGAAACCAAAAATTGAAAGAAAATGAGATACTTATCTTTGGGAGTTTTTGGGCACTCCCTCCAAAGCTTTAGGGGTACCTACAAACTTATAAAAAAATGAAAATTTCTTTTCCAAAAGTATGTTAAAAACCTATAAATTCTAAAACATCAAAATATAAAATAATATATCTAAATCTACAAGCAAAGGACTTAGTAGTGTTATTCCATAATTTCGGATTCTTCGGGCTTGAATTTCTTTGGGTCTCTTTCTTCATGTTTGTTGGCTTGATCTCTTTCGCTTTTATTGTTTCTTGGATTATCGGGATAGTCAATCCTATAGTGACCCTTCATATGACATTGATAACATTATAACTTAGACATATCAACTTTCTTCCTTGGTCCTTTCGATTTATTTCCTCTATGTTGAGAAATGTAGGAATTTGATACTCCTTCAAGATTGGCAACTAATGAGATCCTTAATTCTTCCTGACTATAGGAAGTCCAAAGATCTTCAAAAGTGGGAGCTACCTTCCAACTATTAAGTATTGCAACAAATGCATGCCAAGTAGGTGGAAATCGTAATAGGGAAGTGATCACGAGTTCTTTGTCTGGAACAATTTCATCAATGGCCAAAATATCATCCCTGTTTCTTGCTATCTTCACAAAGAAGGAGGCCATTGTGTCTTCTTTAGTCATCTTTGTGGTCCTTATCTCATTCTTCAAACTTGCTACTTAACCAATGTTCTTAATAGTGAATAATTTTGACAAGGATTCATACATTTCCTAAGAATGATCGATGTTGGCTATGAATGGGACAAGGTTGTCCTTTATTCCTTCTACCATTAGAGTCATGGCCATCAATTCTAGTTCTCTGAATTTCACTATGTTAGCATCACTGGAGTCATTTGTAGGCTTCCTTACTTTTCCTTTGACCAAGTCCAGTACCTTGTTCTTTTCAAGGATGAGGTCAATCCTCTTCTTCCAAGACCTATAGTTTGAGGTTCCTTCAATTTTTTTCTCTCCCTTGATTATGTTGTAAATATTCCTTGAATATAGTAGATTCCTTCCCCAAAATAATCATTTTGAATGGTTCCCTGATTAAGTGCTAGAGACTGCTTTTTTCTTCCTTATTCACCAAAGCTCTGATACCATTTTAGAAAAGTTTACAAAAAATATTTTTCGGCGAAGATCACATGAGACATCATTTGTCAACGCGTTTCGAACCAAACAGTGTGGTTCGTCGTCAGGACAAGTTGAAGAAACAGATCTAGCTTAGCATGTTAAATAGACCGTGCAGAGCCTCCAACGGCTAATTTGACCAACCGCTAATATTGACTATTGGACCGGGATCAAAACTTTTTTAATAAAAAAAAAAAAAAAGATAAGTTATACAGGGGACCAATCCCTTAATAAATAAATAAAATAATTTAAATTAGTGACAATAGTTAGTTAAAAGTTATTAATAAATAGTTAAAAATTATAGGTTAATTATTATTTAAAAGGAATTTAGTTGTAAAGGACCTCGCCTATGAATAAATTAATTGTGAATACAAGTTAATATATATATATATATATATATATATATATATATAAATAAATAAATAAAAATAAAAATAAAAATAAATAATAATAATAATAATAATAATAAAAAAATAAATAAATAAAATAATAAATAAATAATAATAATAATAAAATAATAATAATAAAATAAATAAATAAATAAAATAATAAATAAATAATAATAATAATAATAATAATAGAAATAACAATAAAATAAAATAAATAAATAAATAATAATAATAATAATAATTAAAAATAAAATAAATAACAATAAAAATAAACAATAAATAAATAAATAAATAAATAAAGATATTATTATTATTTTAATTATTTATATTGTTATTTAATCTATTATTATTATTATTATTATTAAAAAAAATGAGTAAAAAATTTTAAATAAATAAATAAATAATAAAAATAAAAAAACGAGGATTAGGACGAGAGTGCTGGGACCCAACATCGACTGATTTTCCAGCCATCATCTCTTTTGAGATTACACGGCCTCTTTTCAATCTCAAGCGCCTCCCTAAATTTCCGATGATGGAAGTGCGAAACTTTAGCAATAACACTAGCTTCCTCAATACAACATGATGTCTCATGTGATCTTCGCCGAAAAATATTTTTTGTAAACTTGATATGGATCACAGAAGCCTAAACTCTACTACCATTTTAGAAAATCAGAAAGGCAGAAAGATTTTCTTGTTCTTGATAATTAATTGTGATGTTTCTTGTTATTATGATTCTTTATATCTTCTTTCTTTTAGTTCATCAAGTAATTACCAAAGCAGCAGCACATAAAATAATAGACACCAGACGTAGGCACTATGCCAGGGAAAAAACCCCTCGAGGGGTAAACCCAGTCAAGAAATTATTCCTTTCAATAGTATTCTTTTGAGACTCTTCACCCTAGATAAAGACCATACCTTCCCTCCACACCAAGTTAGCCGCCCAGATATTCAACCCCTTTCTAGCAACTTCGACTAGGCAACAACTTCTGGCAACAGGTAACTTCTGGAAATAGTGAGACTTGGAAGACTTCAATCTCCCAGTCTAGGGCAGGAAACAGGGAGAGAGAGGCACCAAAATTTTGATGTTTTCCTTCTCCTTAGAGTTCCCCAAACTTGCACTTACTTTGTCTTCCTAGCAACAGACTTCGCACTTTTTTCCAGCTACAAGAGATATTGAACTTCTTGTGAGAGAGTGTGTTCCAAATGAATTCAATGTGCTTGTATTTATAGGCTCCATGTGAGGATTAGGGTCCTTAGGACAACTTGATATCTTCTAGGATGACTTGGTTTGGAGGATACATAAATCATATTTGACTCAATACTTAAACTTTTCACTTAATTCAAAATCCCAAGATGGGTCTCTTCAAAAGTACAATGACTCTATTAATTCAGAATAAATCCTAGAGTCTTCAATGGCGACTTTGACCTAAAACATGGTGACCCAAGAATGAAACCCATGCTTTAATAAGTCACAATAATAATAATAATAATTTTCTTTATTCTTTTGACAAGTACATTACAAGATGACTCAAATACATTAAATGAATACCGAACCTAATTACATTTTCCAACAGGAAAAATGGTATGCTAGTGAGAAGGAAGGGATGCATAACACGTTTGAATCCTTAACAATTCTTTTCTCAAATTTTTCCATTTATCAATTTTTCATGGCATTGGATTGGAAGTTATTATCTAAGTTTAGACAAGCATCTTCCTCCCACATCTTTGATCACATCCATGAGTTGAATAGACACTATAACATCTGCAAAATCAAGGTTCTGAAGGATATTTTATTATATTTTTTTCTCAAAATCATTTTTCCATTCATAGCAAAAGATGTTGTAAATACCATGCCTCATGATGAAACAGGACATCACCAAGGATCAATAATTTGTGTTGATTTACGTGCAATCAAGATATCTCTATATATGAATTCCTAACGTAGCCCACCCTCATGTTGGAAATAATATTGAGAGGGCGGGCTGAATCAGTATTAGCAAATCAATATAACTTTTTCATTTCCATACTTAGATACATATACGCTACTTCAGTTAATGGAACCCGCGTGTATACGCAACCGTGTCTAATGCAACTAGCGTATATCCAGAATACTTATGATTCAGTTAATCCATTAAATGTTGATCTTTAGTTAGTGCATCAGAACTTCATTATCTATATGAATAGTAAGCAAGTGCAGTAAAACAGAACAGATCATCACACACAAGAAGCACACATGAACACCATGATATAAGGTGGAAACCCAATGTGGGTGAAAACCACCTACTGCAAGTTGTCTCTATCTTCTCTTAAAAAGAAAATTTTTACAATAGTTATGTACTGGTGCATTCTTATACCAGTACGCAGGCTTCTACCTATTGAAGGCTACAACCTTCTCTTATTCTCTAGACTCTCCTGGAAGGGTGCTACAACCCCCTTAGCTCTTGTACTAGCCGATCCATTTACTAGTACGTAGGTGTCGGCCTACTGAAATGCTCCAATCTTTACTCGTTTTCCAGCTGCTACTGGAAGGGAGCTACCACCCCCTTAGCTCTTGTACTAGCTGATGTACTAGTACGTAGGTGCCAACCTACAGAAGGATACAACCTTCTCTTTCTTCCTCCAGGTACCACGTCTCATAAATTTTCAGACTGGATACTCCTGAAGCACAACACAATAATCTGAAAGCCACTTTTCACCCAATTTTCATAATGGATCCATCAATATCATTGAAGCACAAAATCAATCAATACTAGCATCATCAATCTCTGAATCACTGGAACACTGAAACCTTGTCAACAACACAGTCACCAGAACATAGAACAAACAATAAAACTCTGCAACAATAACCAGATCCAACTGCAACTTCAAATATCATGTATCATAATGTATACGCTACTATGACGAACCAAAACCGTGTACATACGCGCTTTCACCAAAGCCAACCCGCGTACAGATCTACAAATATTTTCTCATAACTTTGCAGATGTTCCAGACATCAGTCATACCCATATCATAACATTTACAGAACATTACATGCGTTAGTATATATATCTAGACTAAACAAGATCAAACCATATAGAGATGATTCATTCCAAGCCATTAGATCCCGATCTATCCTTAGATCTTGTTCTCCATCAACCGTTGAGATTCCTCCTTAGCTTAGATCAAGAAATGCATCATAAACCCATAACCTGCATACTGGATCTCATACTTCATCAGATATTCAAGACTTTTTCAATGCCTTTGCCTAATGATCTTCTTCTCCTTTTATAGTCTTAGGATTTTCTCAATACCATGATCCAAAACCATAAATAATCAATACCTTGGACCAAATGCTTGGATTCAATATTTTAGACGCAATACTAAGGACCAAAACCATAGGTTCAAATATGTCGGACTAAATACCATGGACCAAAAGATAAATTTTTCACATGTACGCGCCTTTTCGTGCATGAATGTGCGTGCATACGCATACGCGACTTTTGGTCAGTAATATCGCCTGTATACGCGCCTTTGCATTAGTGAACCTGCATATATACTTTTCTCTCTTCATTCTTGTAGTCTGATCATCAATTCCTTACTACTGTCCTACTGCACTATGATCTGTCATCTATGTGATTTGCCATCAAGGAGAACACTTGTCTCATAATGCCAACAATCTCCCCCTTTGGACTTGATGGCAAAGCTAACTTGTCATACTGAGAACTGTCATCCGATTCCTTTGAGCTGTCTTGCATCCCATGTATTCTGTCACATCTGATATCTCTTCTGTAGATTCATCTAGATATATATAAGTGAGTTGTTCTTCTACGATTGGGTTGCCATCAAGTACAACACATGCATCATAATGCCAACAATCGCCCCCTTTGGACTTGATGGCAACAACACCAAATCACTCTCCCCCTTTGACATCAAGGGCAAAGGGCGGACCAAGATATTATCTTTCCTTGATAAACATTCCGCTGTCCATACTCCCCCTGAGTACCTGTTGAAATCTCTGAATGAGCTCCCCCTTTGTATATACCAAGGTGTACCAATCTGACCATGCTCCCTCTGAGTACATGCTGAAGTCTCTGCTCTGTTGAAGTGTGTCATTCATGCTCCCCCTGATAGTAAGCAAGGTCTGCAAAAAGATGTTCTACAAGAAATAACATGACTCTATACATCATAAGTGACTTTCCTAGCACCAAATACTCATACATACATCCATCTCCCAACCAAGTGGGGATATACCAGAAGTTTACACATGATAATAGAAGAGTATAACATCATTCATCCCAGGCAGAGTGGGGAAATCAAAACAGGTCGTTACATGACCTTGATAATAAAAGAAATACATGACATAGAGACCAAATAGCAAGAGTATGATAGTCATCAGCAACTATCATCAGCAGTATCCAGACCAGCAATCATGATCTCCTTCTGCACCTGTTCCATCTGTGCCAGATGGTCTCTGTCGGGCCCATATCAAACTCTTCTCATCCTAATTTTGGCCCACTGAATTCCTTTTAATCAACATATACGTGACTGTATCCATAGAAACAGGCGTATATACGTGGATCCTCCTCATGAAACTCCCGTACAACCACTTCCAGATCAGCAATCTTTAAATGTCTTGTAACAAGGTATGTCTACATATATATATCAACTCATTCTTTTGAACATCATCATAAAGTCATATGTGAAGAACACCATAGTCATCTCATCATCTTCAAGATCTGCATGATCTTATATACCATCCATGCAACATTACACAGGAATATCTCTTATCTGACAATCATCAATCAACATATGTGAGTATCAACCTATCATCATATAGGCAAGAACTCATCATCATCATATCTCCAACAATGCAACTCCATGTATCCAGCACTATGTATCTAGAGCTCAATACATCTTGATATCATCAACAGCAACAATCCTCATCCATGTGAGTGCCAGGAACTATAGTAATCCTGCATCATAACTGTATTGTATGATATTTATGCATATGACAACAGCAGCATATGAGTGGCTCATCATCAAGTACTTTGTACTTCTCCTTATCCTTATGAAGATCACCATATAAGCACAATATATGCATCATCAAAGAATCAACCACAAATCTGATCTGAAAATCAACTATGTATTGCATCATCAAAGAATCAACCACAAATCTGATCTGAAAATCAACTATGTAACCCCAAGAATCATATGAGATGGACAACTCATAACCATATCATAGAAATATATATCATTTAGCCATACAAGCATCATCACCAAGGACTACTAACCATAATTCCAACAATGCATTATTAATAGCATATGCTCCCCCTGAACCTGTGCCATCTTGCTTACTGTCAGATCTGATCATGCATATATCAGCAAGAAGTATCATCATCCACAAGTTAAGATCAATTCATCCCTAAACATCTTACAAGTGTCAAGGCATTTCCACACATCATCAGCAGATTGTAACCATTATCAAACAGAGCAAGTAATGGACTGAATCATATCAAACCCTTTCTCCTGAGCATGTCCCACTTCTTTTCCTCAAACTAACATATACAAGACTGTGCAGTAACTAACTTGCGTATATACGCAACTTCCCTTTATGAAACTTGTGTATGAGATTTAGGACACTGAAGTTTTACACTTTCAGCTCCCTCTGAGTCTGTTATGTCTGTATATTGTGTTGTGCCACATCTTTCTGTCTGTACTTCCTTCTTCTTCCATATCTTCAAGTGTGATGATGATGTTTTCTCCTTTTGGTATGGTGCCCATACTTTGTTCCTGCATTCCTTTGCTGTATGTCCAAGCTTATTACATGCATAACATCTTACATGTTTCATATTCCTCCTATAGCAATCAACAACTTTGTGACCAAACATATTGCAAGAAAAACAATATCCATTAAAGTACCTGGAATGTGATGATCTTTCTGCATGACGGTATTGAACCACTCTTCTTCTGAATCTGGCTGCAACATGTCCAACATTATGACATACATAACATTCAACATTATTCATTGGAGGAGTAAAAGATTTTCTTTGAAGAATTTCTTTCCTTGGCTATTGATGTGGTTGACCTCTCATCTCCTTGTTGATCATTTCATATTTTGCGTTAGATTCCCTTGTCTTACTTTGTGAACTAGATTCTTCCTCAACAGATTCATGGAAACCAAGACCAGCTTTGATAGCGGGAGACCTTTGACTACTAAGAATATCATCCAAGATCTTAGTGCTATCTTGAAATCGTAAGAGCTTATCTTTTTCTTCTAATTTATCTTTTAGAATATTTATCTCAATTTGATGTTGCTCTTCCTTTTCAAGATATTGCTTCTTCATTTTTTCTTCAACATTTCTTCCTTCTTCCAACTGATGTCTTAAATCAAGAACTTCATTTCCTTGTTTTTCAAGAGCTTGGAGTAGTCGTTTATTCTGCTTATTTGATTCTTCAAGATCTTCTTTTAGCAAGAGGATCATAGCTTCAAGACTTACATAGTAACTGGATCTTTCTCTGAGTTTCTTGATTGTTGTGCTCCTTTCATTTACTTCATTTCTTAATGATGTCACTTCATCCTGCAACTTTTGACATTTTTCCTTGAATAGCTTCCTTACCTTGTTTCCTTCCTCTAGTTGTTCTTTTAGTTTGGTAGATTCTTCTTTGAAGGCACATTCCCTTTTGTTCAACAGATCTTGTTGATCTCTAATTTTGTCTGTAAGCCTTTTAAATATTGCCTCTATTTGATATCTTTCTTGCTCACCCATAAGAGCAAATTCAGTTGTTTCGCTATCACTTTCATCATCTTCACATGGATGGATAAATGTATCACCAGAGGATAACAAATTCATACCTGATAGTTCTTGTTCATCTTCATTCTGAAGTGATTCTGAATCTGAAGTGCTTCTTCCACATATTCCCCAATCGATGCTCCCACTGTCATAGTTCTTCTAAGATGTCTTCTTTTTCTTAGGCACTTTCTTCTTAAGCTTCTTTCCCATTGATCTATGGATCTCCTTCAAGCGATCAAGCTTCTACCAAAGGACCTGCTCTGATACCAATTGTTGGAAATAACACTGAGAGGGGGGTGAATCAGCATTAGCAAATCAATAAAACTTTTTCATTTCCATACTTAGATACATATACGCTACTTCAGTTAATGGAACCCGCGTGTATACGCAACTGTGTCTAATGCAACTAGAGTATATCCAGAATACTTATGATTCAGTTAATCCATTAAATGTTTATCTTTAGTTAGTGCATCAGAACTTCATTATCCATATGAATAGTAAGCAAGTGCAGTAAAACAGAATAGATCATCACACACAAGAAGCACACATGAACACCATGATATAAGGTGGAAACCTAATGTGGGTGAAAACCACCTGCTGCAAGTTGTCTCTATCTTCTTTTAAAAAGAAACTTTTTACAATAGTTCTGTACTAGTGCATTCTTATACCAGTACGCAGGCTTCTACCTGCTGAAGGCTACAACCTTCTCTCGTTCTCCAGACTCTCCTAGAAGGGAGCTACAACCCCCTTAGCTCTTGTACTAGCCGATCCATTTACTAGTACGTAGGTGCCAGCCTACTGAAATGCTCCAATCTTTACTTGTAACAATGTAAACTTTGAAACGAGAACTGATACTGTTACCCGTTTCGTAGAGATAGCAAAAAAGTGACCTGATTTTGAAAAGGGGTGATGCAGAACGAACATGTTTTTTTTAGAGCATACTTTTTGGCACTTTAATTTTTTTATGTACATTACGTTTTAAAATCATTTTAGAATAGTAGTGATTTTCATGCTGATTTAAAAAAACGAGTATTCTGCATCACCACCTTTTTTTAAAAGACCTGTGTTTTGGCTTTAAATTTTCTAATGTATAAAATGTAAATAATTATTTTGTAAATATGATCATTTTTGAAGTGGTCGTTTTCTTCACATTTTCTTGTTTTTTATTTTAATTTTAACTTTTTTTTAGTGAGGTTTTTATTGTTTTGCATTTTTAAATTAAGAGGTCGATATTTAGAATTTTCGATATTCTACATATTTATACATCCTTAATTAATTTTTAAATCCACATGAAATAATTGTTTCTAAAAAACTATATTTTTTAACAATGGACATAAAAATAACCATTTTTAACATAAATATAACTAAAAAATTACATGTTTTGATAATTTTTTGCTAGAATTGACATGTCAAAATCACAATTTTTATACGATAATTTTAACCAAAAACAGTTAAATAATAGTTTTTTTTATGAATTTCATGTCAAAATAATAATAATAATCACTTTTTTTTTTCAAAAAATAATGATTAACTTAAAAATCAATGCGAAAATCACATATTACAAATATTGAACGTATGACAACCCCAATTGAGTGTTTATTATTCTCATAAAATGTCAAAGTCAAAACATTGCAAAGCTTGATTTACAAGCATAACTTAAATTTAATCAACAATGTCACGTAATCCAAACTCTTCGTCCTCTAGAGTTTCATCATTGTCTTCTTCCACAATATTTTATGTTTCCTTTTGCTCACTTTCCTCTTCTAATGGGTCTTTGATGTCTGTGAATCTCCCAATGTATGTCTTTCCAAACATTCCATGTAATGGTGATTGGAGTTCCTTTGCCTTTTTTATCACACGTGATTCACTAAAGTCCCCTTTATTCAACCCAATTTCTTGCATTGCATCCGGAAGAAAATGAAGAACATTAATTCTTTGCTTAATGAAATTGCACTGTACTGGATCTTTTTCAATTGCAATGCAATTTATTCCTTTTTGAAGGCAACATGCTAGCGTTGTACCTAATTATCAAGCACAAAAGAAATAATCAACTAAATTAGTACAATGACATATTAATTAGAAAATAACATATTGAAATTCAATTCCTTATAATAAAACTTACCTGAGCCAGAAAATAAATCCAGAACCCAATCTCCTTCATGTGACAAATGTCTGTAAAATAGTTAATCAATAATTGTGGTTTTTGATAAATGTTAACTATCTCTCCTTTTGCTTTTGATTCCGGGAATCAACCAGCTAACAGCCGGGCAGGCGGCTGGTGGCTGGGTGATTCCCACCAGCCGAGCGGGCGGCTGGTGGCTGGTTCATTCCAAGAATCACCCAGCCACCAGCAGGGCGGGCGGCTGGTGGCTGGGTGATTCCGGGAATCAACCAGCCACCAGCCAGCCACTGGTTGATTCCGGGAATCAACCAACCACCAGCCGACCACTAGTTGATTCCAGGAACCAACCAGCCACCAGTCAGACGGGAATCAACCAGCCACCAGCCGGGCGGCCAGCTGGTGGTTGGTTGATTCCCGTAATCAACTAGCCATCAACCGCCTGGCTGGTGGCTGGGTAATTCTGAGAATCAACCAGCCACCAGCCCGGCGGCCGGCTAGTGGCTGGTTGATTCTGGAAATCAACCAACGACCAGCCGCCCGCCCGGTTGGTAGATGGGTGACTCTGGGAATCAACCAGCGGCCGGCTAGTGGCTGGTTGATTCTGGAAATCAACCAACGACCAGCCGCCCGCCCGGTTGGTAGATGGGTGACTCTGGGAATCAACCAGCCACCAGCTGGGCGGCCAGCAAGTGGCTGGTTTATTCGGGAATCAACCAAACACCACCACCAGCTGGACACTCAACTACTGGCTGGTTGAATCCAAGAATCAACCAGCCACCAGACGGTCGTCTGGCTGGTGGCTGGGTGATTCCCAGAATCAAGTAGCCACTAGCCGGGCGGCCAGCTGGTGGCTGGTTGATTCCCGGAATCAAGCAGGCACCAGCCGCTTGCCCAGCTGGTGGCTCGTTGATTCCCGGAATCAACCAAACACCAACCGGTCGCCTAGTTGGTGGCTGGTTGATTCCCGGAATCAACCAGCAACCAGTTGGCCGCACGGCTGGTGGCAGGTTGATTCCGGCAATCAACCAGCCGCACGACTGGTGGCAAGTTGATTCCGGGAATCAACCAGCCACCAGCAGGGCGGAGGCACTAGCTGGCCGCACGGCTGGTGGCTGATTGATTCCTGGAATCAAATAGCGACTAGCGGGGTAGTGACTCCAGGAATCACCCAGCCACCAGCCGGGCAGGCGGCTGGTGGCTGGTTGATTCCCGAAATCAACCTGCCACTAGCAGGGCGAACAGTTGGTCGCTGGTTGAATCCTGGAATCAACCAGCCACCAACCGGGCGATCGATTGGTGGCTGGTTGATTCTTGGAATCAACCAGCCACCAACTAGGTGCCCGGTTGGTGGATGGTTGATTTCGAGAATCAACCAGCCACCAGCCGGGCAGGTGGCTGGTGGCTGGTTGATTCCGGGAATCACCCAGCCACCAGACGGGCGGTCGGCTGGTGGCTGGTCGATTCTCGGAATCAACTAGGCACCAGCCGAGCGGCCAGCTGGTGGCTGGTTGATTCCCGAAATCAACCAGCCACCAACTAGGCGGCTGATTGATTCCCCCGCCCGGCTGGTGGCTGGATGATTCTGGGAATCAATGAGCCGCCGGCTGGGCGGGCGGCTAGATGATTCCGGGAATCAATGAGACACCGGTCGGGCGGGCGGCTGGTGGCTCAATGATTCCAGGAATCAACTAGCCACCAGCCGGGCAGCCATCTGGTGGCTGCTTGATTCCCGTAATCAACTAGCCACCAGCCACCTACACGGTTGGTGGCTCTGCCTGGCAGGTGGCTGGTTGATTCCCAGAATCAACCAGCCACCAACCGGCCACCCGGTTGATGGCTGGTTGATTCCTGGAATCAACCAGCCACCAACCGGTCGTCCGGTTGGTGGCTGGTTGATTCTGGGAATCAACCAACAACCAGTTGGTCGCCTCGCTAGTGGCAGGTTGATCCCGGGAATCAACCAGCCACTAGCCGGGCGGGCGAATGGTGGTTGGCTGATTCCCGGAATCAACCAGCCACCAACGAGGCGGCCAGCTGGTGGCTGGTTGATTCCTGGAATCAACCAGCCACCAGCGGGGCGGCCAACTGGTGGCTGGTTGATTCCCGGAATCAACCTGCCACTAGCTGGGCGGCCAGCTGGTGGCTGGTTGAATCCTGGAATCAACCAACCACCAACCGGGTGATCGGTTGGTGGCTGGTTGATTCCGGGAATCAACCAGCCATCAACCGGGTAGCCAGTTGGTGGCTAGTTGATTTCGGGAATCAACCAGCCACCAGCCGGGCGGGTGGCTAGTGGTTGGTTGATTCCGGGAATCAACGAGCCAAGAGCTGGCCGCCCGACTGGTGCCTGGTTGATTTAGGGAATCAACGAGCCACCAGCCGCTCGCCCAGCCGGTGGCTAGTTGATTCCGGGAATCACCCAGCCACCAGCCGGGCGGGCGGCTGGTGGCTGGTGCCCAGTGGATGGTTGATTCCCGGAGTCAACCATCAACCAGCCAGGCAGCTAGTTGGTGGATCGTTGATTCCCGGAATCAGCTGGTGGCTGGTTGATTCCCGGAATCAACCATCCACCAGCCTGGCGGCTAGTTGGTGGCTCGTTGATTCCCAGAATCAACAAGCCACCAGCCACCAGCCGCCCGCCCGGCTAGTGGTTTGGTGATTTTGCGAATCAACCAGACACCGGCGGCGCGAGCGGCTGGTGGCTCGTTGATTCTCGGAATCAACCAGCCACCAGCCGGGAGGCCAGCTGGTGGCTTGTTGATTACGAGAATTAACCAGCCACCAGCCATCCGGCCGGCTGGTGGCTCGTTGATTCCGGGAATCAACCAGCCACCAGCCGGGCGGCCAGTCGATGGCTCGTTGATTCGCGGAATCAACAAGCCACCAGCCGCTCGCTAGCTGGTGGCTGGTTGATTCCCAGCCGGGAGGCCAGTTGATGGTTCGTTGATTCGCGAAATCAACAAGCCACCAGCTGCCCGGCCGGCTGGTGGCTTGGTGATTCCCAGAATCAACCAGCCACCGGCTAACGCCCGGCTGGTGGCTGGGTGATTCCCGGAATCAACCAGCCACCAGCCGGGCGACCGGTTGGTGGCTGGTTGATTCCAGGAATCAACCATCCACCAGTCAGGGGGGTGGCTTGTGGCTGGTTGATTCAGAGAATCAACAATCCACCTGTTGGCCGCCCGGCTGGTGGCTGGTTGATTCAGGGAATCAACGAGCCACTAGCTGCCCGCTCAGCCGGTGGCTGGTTGATTCCCGGAATCAACCAGCCACCGGGCGGGCAGGCGGATGGTGGCCTGGTGGCTGGTTGATTCCAGGAATCAACCAGCCACCAGCTGGCCGCTGGTTGATTCCAGGAATTAACCAGCCACCAGCTGGCCGCCTGGTGGCTGGTTGATTGACGCAATCAGCCAGCCACCAGCTGGCCGCCTGGCTGGTGGCTGGTTGATTGACGGAATCAACCAGCCACCAGCCGGGAGGGTGGCTGGTGGCTGGTTGATTCCCGAAATCAACCAGGGACTAGCCGGGTGACCAGCTGGTGGATGGTTGATTCCCGGAATCAGCCGGCCACCAATCGAGTGGCTGATTGATTCCCCCGCCCAACTGGTGGCTGGATGATTCCGGGAATCAACCAGCCGCCCGCTGACCAGTGGCTGGTTGATTCCCAGCCAGGCGGCCAATCGATGGCTCGTTGATTCCCAGAATCAACAAGCCTCCAGCCACCAGCCGCCCGGCCAGCTGGTGGCTTGGTGATTCCCGGAATCAACCACCCACCAGCCAACGGGCGGCTGGGTGATTCCCGGAATCAACCAGCAATCGGCCGGGCGGCCGGTTGGTGGCTGGTTGATTCCAGGAAACAACTAGCCACCAGCCGGGTAGGCGGCTTGTGGCTGGTTGATTCTGGGAATCAACAATCCACCTGTTGGCCGCCCGGCTGGTGGTTGGTTGATTTCGGGAATCAACGAGCCACCAGCCGCCCGCTTGGCCGGTGGCTGGTTGATTCCACCGGCCAGGCAGGCGGATGGTGGCTGGTTGATTCCGGGAATCAACCAGCCACCAGCTGGCCCCCTGGTGGCTAGCTGATTGACGGAATCAACCAGCCACCAGCTACCCTCCCGGCTAGTGGCTGGTTGATTCCCGGAATCAACCAAGGACCAGCCGGGCGACCAGCTGGTGGATGGTTGATTCCCGGAATCAGCCAGCCACCAACCGGGTGGCTGATTGATTCCCCCGCCCAACTGGTGGCTGGATGATTCTGAGAATCAACCAGCCACCGGCCGGGCGGGTGGCTGGTGGTTGGTTGATTCTGGGAATCATCCAGCCACCGGCCGGGCAGGCGGCTGGTGGCTGGATGGTTCCGGGAATCAAACAGCCACCAGCGGGGCGGCCATTTGGTGGCTGGTTGATTTTCGGAATCAACCAGCCACCAAACGCCTGCCTCACTGGTGGCTCTACCCAGCTGGTGGCTGGTTGATTCCTGGAATCAACCAACCACCAACCAGCCATCAACCTGCCACTAACTGGGCGGCAGCTGGTGGCTGGTTGAATCCCGGAATCAACCAACCACCAATCGGGCTATCGGTTTTTGGTTGGTTGATTCCGGTAATCAACCATCAACCGGGTGGCCGGTTGGTGGTTGGTTGATTCCGGGAATCAACCAGCGACCAGCCGGGCGGGTGGCTGTTTGATTCCAGGAATCAACGAGCCACCAGCCACTCACCCAGCCAGTGGCTGGTTGATTCCGGGAATCACCCAGCCACCAACCGGGCGGGCAGCTGGTGGCTGGTGTCTGGTGGCTGGTTTATTCTCAGAATCAACCATCCACCAGCCGGGCGGCCAGTTGGTGGCTCGTTGGTCCTCGGAATCAGCTGGTGGCTGGTTGGTTCCCGGAATCAACCATCCAACAGCCGGGTGGCCAGTTGGTGGCTCGTTGATTCCCGGAATCAACCAGCCACCAGCCGGGCAGCCAGCTGGTGGCTCGTTGATTTTGGGAATCAATGAGCCACCAGCCAGGCGGGTGGAACCAGCCACCAGCCAACCGCCCGGCTGGTGGCTCGTTGATTTCGGGAATCAACCAGCCACCAGTCGGGCGGCCAGTTGATGGCTCAGTTGATGGCTCGTTGATTCCCGGAATCAACAAACCACCAGCCACCAGCCGCCTGCCCTGCTGGTGGCTTGGTGATTCCCGGAATCAACTAGCCACCAGCCATCAGGTGGCTTGGTGATTCCCGGAATCAACCAACCACCGGCCAACAAGTGGCTGTGGCTGGGTGATTCCCAGAATCAACATGCCACCGCCCAGGCAAGCGGCTGGTGGAACAGTCGGCCGGCCAGCTGGTGGCTGGTTGATTCCCGGAATTAACCAGCCACCAACCACCATCCGAGCTGGTGGCTCTGCCCGGCTAGTGGCTGGTTGATTCTCGGAATCAACCAAGTACCAGCTAGGTGACCAGCTGGTGGCTGGTTGATTCCCGGAATCAACCAGCCACCAACCGGGGGGCTGACTGATTCCCCTCCCGGCTGGTGGCTGAATGATTCTTGGAATCAACCAGCCACCGGTCGGGCGGCCGCTGGTGGCTGGTTGATTCCGGGAATCAACCAGCCACCAGTTGGGCGACTAGCTGGTGGCTGCCGCCCAACTGGTGGCTCGTTGATTCCCAGAATCAACCAGCCACCAGCTGGGCATCCGGCTGGTGGCTGGGTGATTCCCGGAATCACCCAACCACCAGACGGGCGTGCGAATCATCCAGCCACCAATATAGCGGCCGGTTGGTGGCTGGTTGATTCCAGGAATCAACCAACCACCAGTTGGTCATCCGGCTGGTGCATGGTTGATTCGGGAAATCAACCAGCCACCAGCCGGGCGGAGACCCCAACCAGTCGGGCGGCTATTGGTTGGTTGATTCCGGGAATCAACCAGGCACCAGCTGGCCGCCCGGTTGGTGGCTGATGATTTCGGAAATCAACCAGCCACCAGCCGCCTCCCAGCGGGTGGTTGGTTGATTCCGGGAATCACTCAGCCACGAGGCGGGCAGGCAAATTGTAGCTGGTTGATTTCCGAAATCAACCAGCCACCAGCGGGGTGGGCGATTGGTGGCTTGTTGATTTTTGTAATCAAGCAGCCACCAGCCGGGTGGCCAGTTGGTGGCTGGTTGATTACCGTAATCAACCAGCCACCAGCTGGCCGCACGGCTGGTGGCAAGTTGATTCCGGTAATCAACCAGCCACCAGCCGAGCGAGCGGCTGGTGGCTAGTTGATTACCGGAATCAACGAGCCACCAACTGGTCGCCCGGCTGGTGGCTGTATGATTCCACAAATCAACAAGCCACCAGCCGGGCGGGCGGCTGGTGGCTGGTTGATTCCCGGAATCAACAGCCACAAACCGGGCGACCAGCTGATGGCTGGTAGGCTAGTTGAATCCCGGAATCAACTAGCCACCAACCGGACGACCGGTTGGTGGCTGGTTGATTCTAGAAATCAACCAGCCACCAACCGGGTGGCCGAGTGGTGATTGGTTGATTTCGAGAATAAACCAGCCACCAGCCGGGTGGCTGGCTGGTTGATTCTCGGAATCAACAATCCACCTGTTGGCCGCCCGACTGGTGGCTGGTTTGATTCCGAGAATCAACGAGCCACCAGCCGCCCGCCCGACCGGTGGCTGGTTGATTCCTTGAATCACCCAGCCACCAGCCGCCCGCCCGACTGGTGGCTGGGTTATTCCCGGAATCAACCAGCCACCGTCCGGGCGGGCGGCTGGTGGCTCGTTGATTCTCGGAATCAACTAGCCACCGGCCGAGTAGGCGGCTGGTGGTTGGTTGATTCCGGGAATCAACCAGCCACCAACTAGCCGCCTGGTGGCTGGTTGATTTTCGGAATCTACCAGCCACGCGCCACCTTCCCGGCTGGTGGTTCCACTCAACTGGTGGCTGGTTGATTCCCGGAATCAATCAAGCACCAGCCGGGCGGCCAGTTGGTGGCTGGTTGATTCCCAGAATCAGCCAGCCACCAACCGGGCAGTTGATTGATTCCCCCTTCCGGCTGGTGGCTGGATGATTCCTAGTATCAACCAGCCACCAGCCGAGCAGGCGGCTGGTGGCTGGATGGTTCCGGGATTCAACCAGCCAGGCGGCCATCTGGTGGCTCGCTGATTCCTGGAATCAATCAGCCACCAGCCGCCCGCCCGGCTAGTGGCTCTACCCAGCGGGTGGCTTGTTGATTCCTAGAATCAACCAACCACCAACCAGTCGCGCCACCCGATTGGTGGCTGGGTGATTCCGGGAATCAACCAGTCACCGACCAGTCGCCCGGTTGGTGGCTGGTTGATTCCGAGAATCAACCAGCCACTGGCCGGCCGTCCGGCTCATGGCTGGTTGATTCCGGGAATCAACCGGCTCATGGTTGGTTGATTCCGGGAATCAACCAGCTACCACCCAGCCGGCCGGCCGGTGGCTGGTTGATTCCCAGAATCAACCAGCCACCAGTTGGCCGCCCGGCTTGTGGCTAGTTGATTCCGGGAATCAACCAGCCACTAATTGCCCGGCTGGTGGCTCGTTGATTCTCGTAATCACCTAGCCACCAGCCGGGCAGAGCCACCAACCAGGCGGGCGGCTGGTCGCTGGTTGATTCCCGGAATCACCCAGCCACCAGCCGGGCAGGCGGCTAGTGG
Source organism: Pinus tabuliformis (assembly GCA_031772625.1). Taxonomy (NCBI): domain Eukaryota; kingdom Viridiplantae; phylum Streptophyta; class Pinopsida; order Pinales; family Pinaceae; genus Pinus; species Pinus tabuliformis. Next base: position 477,408,419 of record CM062813.1, on the reverse strand, counting down.
CTGGTTGATTACGGGTGGCTGGTGGCTGGGTGATTCTCGGAATCAACTAGCCACCAACCGCACAGCTGCCCCCCCGACTAGTGGTTGGGTGACTCCCGGAATCAACCAGCCACCAGTCACCCGCCCGGCTAGTGGCTAAGTGATTCTGGGAATCAACCAGCCACGAGCCGCCCGCCTCGCTGGTGACTGGGTGATTCCGGGAATCACCCAACCGCCAGCCAGATGGGCTGCCGGGGTGGGGCGGCCTGGAATCTCCCAGCCACCAGCTGGGCGGGCAGGCGGGCCACCGGGGTGGTGCCACCCTAGGCTGCGCCACCCTGGCTGTGACGCCCTAGCGCATCAGGCAGGGCGTGCACACGACTCGGGCGCCCGGGTGAGTCAAAACGGGAGCGCGGGTGAGCCCACACTAGCGAGTTGGGTGTGCCGGGCGTACATATGACTTAAGCGCGGACAAACGTGATGACGATCGGGTGGAAGGCGAGCTGGGCAGAAGCGCGCCCACCCACCGGGCAGACGCACACGGGAGTCGGGTGGAAGACGAGCTGGGCAGAAGCACGCCCACCCACCGGACGAATGCACACGGACAGAAAGGGCGAGCTGGACAGAAGCGCGCCGGACAGGCACACGACGGTTGGGCGGCGAGCCGGGCGAAGGCGCGCCCGCCCGCCGGGCAGGCAAACACGCGACGGAAGTAAGACGACGAGCTGGGCGAGGGAGCGCCCACCCGCCGGGCGAACTGACACAGCGTGGACACGGGCACGAGCAGGGCGCGACGTGCGACAGCGAATGAAGGGCCGGTTGAAGGATCGGCGGGTCGACCCGAGGGCGACCCGCACCAAACGGGCGGGCGACCCAAGGGCGAACCTTGCCCAAGGTGCAGGTGACGAGCTGAACCAGGCAAAGCGGACACGAATTGACAAGTGAACGCAGGCGAGCTGGGCGGAGATCGAGACAAGGGCGCGGGCAGCAATGTACATTGGGCGAGAGGCTCATAAATTAAGGAACAAAGAATCGAAGTTATAAAGGCGTGGTCGGCCTTGCCTTAAAGCAAGGGCCGACCCGCCCCTCAAGAGAATTCGGGGTTTCGTAGAATTGAAGTAAGGGCGTCGGCCGAAATAATAGAAGCCCCTAGAGGCGAGCTGGGCGACTATAAGAAGGCGAGCTCATTGTTGACAAAGGCATCGAAGAAGTCTGGAGCGTTCTCTCTACACGCAAAAGACAAGGATAGATATGTGCACTCTCTTGTAGTGCGAAGTCTTAAGGTTGAACGCAGGTTGGGTTGCCGGGTGAGGCCGAGCAGATTGAACCGTGAGGACTGTTGAAACCATCAGAGCAAGTAAACGTTCGAGCGTAGTAAACAGGGAGGCGGATCTTGGTAACAGCATCTTGGTTCGGGTGGCACGTTGATGTGCGCAGGTCCGGTAGGAGGTAGAGCTCGGGCGAGCTACCTCGGGTGAGATCGGCGTACAAAGGCGGACACCACAATACATAACCGGGCGGCGAGTTGCGAGCTCGGGTGAGCCAACTCGGCCGCAGGTCAAACGCAAACAGGCGGGCGGCCTGTCACATATTCGGAGAAGTGAAACGGAGTTCGGGTGAAGTCTGCCGTGGGCAGAACTGTTGTAACCGGTGGAGCTATCGTGCAGGGTGCCGAACCAGCAACGAGTTGGGGCTCGGGTGAGCCAACTCGGCTGCGGTTGCGGTTGAACTGTTACATCTTGGTTGAGGGTTGAACGGACCGGCGAGTTAGTGTTCGGGTGAACCAACTCGGCCGCGGTCGTGCAGCAGCAAACGGGCGTTTGCCCGAGTTGTAATTTGGAACAAACGACGGTCGTGGGTTTGCCCGACGTCTCTTTGTAATCTGTTGAAGTGTGCGGCCGAGACTTAAGACCGGCGCACCGATTGTAATCTTTGTGAAGTGATTATAATACAAATTGGTTGGGCGAACTCTTGGGGAGTTGCCCCTCCCATAAATCTGGTTGTGTGGATTGTTATTATTGTAGCATTGAATTATGTTGAATGTTTATGTTAATGTTTAATGAAGATTAATGCACGTGGTAATAATAATAAGTTAAGTTTATGTGTGAGGCGTAGTCCATAAACGTGCGGTCGGAAGATTGGGCGTTCGGTGGTGCCGCGCACCGCCCAATTAGAAAAAAAAAAAGATTGGGGGCGTGACACTGGCGGCCCGCCCACCCGCCCAGCTAGTGGTTGGGTGATTCTCGGAATCACCCAACCACCAGTCCCCTGCCCGGCTGGTGGCTGGGTGATTCTAGGAATCACCCATGCACCAGCTGGGCAGATGGAATCTCTCAGCCACCAACCAGGCGGGCGGGCGGGCCGCCGAGGTTGCACCACGTGGGCTGATGCCACCCCAGTTGCCCACCCGCCCGCCCGGGTGGTGGCTGGGCGTTTCCGAGAATCGCCTAGCCACCAGCCGGGCAGGCTGCTACTTGCTGGGTGATTCCAGCCGCCTCGGTGATTCCCGAGATCACCCAGCCATGAGTCGGGCGGACGCGGGCAGCTGGTGCCTGGGCGATTCCCGAAATCACCCAACCACCAACCAGCCGGGCAGGCGGGGTGGCGCGAATCACCCAGCCACGAGCTGGGCGGTCGGGCGGGCAGCTGGGGTGGCCCGCCCTGGGCTGGCGCCACCCTGGTGGCCCGTCCGCTCGCCAGGCTAGTGGCTTGGCAATTCTGGGAATCACCCAACCACCAGCTGAGCGGGCGGGCAGGCCGCCTGGGTGGCACAGCTTGGGCTGGTGCCACGCCGACGGCCCGCCTGCCCACTTGGCTGGTGGCTTGGTGATTTCGGGAATTTCCCGGCCACCAGCCGCTCGCCCGGCTCGTGGATGGGTGATTCCGGGAATCACCCAGCCATTGGGCGGGCGGGGTGCCCGGGTGGCGCGGCCTGTGCTGGCGCCACACTGGCTGCCTACCAGCCTGCCCGGCTGGTGGCTCGGGGATTTCGGGAATCACCCAGTCACAAGTCGTGCCACCTTGGCGGCCTGCCCGCCCGCCCAGCTAGTGGTTGGTCGATTGCCGGAATTGCCGAGCCACCAACCGGGTGGGCAGGCTGGTAGCTGGGTTGGAGCGGCTGGGCTGGCGCCACCCCAGCGGCCCGCCCGTCCACCCGGCTTGTGGCTTGGCAATTCCTAGAATCATTTTTCTTTTGTATCTAGCATGTTATGGTTGAAAACATGTTGAATTTATACTTAAGAAAGAAAAATGATATCCTACCAAAAATATTAATGTGTTTTTTTCCTCATAAACAAATTTGTTTGGCACATAAAAATTTGGTTTTACTAGCATTTTTAAAAAAAATTGATAATTGACCCTAAAAAAAAAAGTCATTGTTCCAGTATCATCACTTTCGTTTTTAAGCTATATTTTGCATGAAAATTTCGTAGTAAATTTCGTAGTCACTGCCATTTTTAAAACATGTTCAAAATTGACCCCTAAAAAATAAAATCATCGTTCCAGTATACACACTTTTCATTTTTAGCACTGTTTTTGATGTTTTTTCGGGGTTTTTTGGCAAGAGTTCCCATTTTGAGTTTATAGTTCCCGTTTCAAAGTTTACATTGTTTTGTTTTCCAGCTGCTACTGGAAGGGAGCTACCACCCCCTTAGCTCTTGTACTAGCTGATGTACTAGTACGTAGGTGCCAACCTACAGAAGACTACAACCTTCTCTTTCTTCCTCCAGGTACCACGTTTCATAAATTTTCAGACTCGATACTCTTGAAGCAAAACACAATAATCTGAAGGCCACCTTTCATCCAATTTTCATACTGGACCCATCAATATCATTGAAGCACAAAATCAATAAATACTAGCATCATCAATCTCTGAATCACTGAAACACTGAAACCCTATCAACAACACAGTCACCAGAACACAGAATAAACAATAGAACTCTACAACAATAACCAGATCCAATTGCAACTTCAAATATCATGTATCATAATGTATACGCTACTATGACGAACCAAAACCACATACATACGTGCTTTCACCAAAGCCAATCCGCGTACAGATCTACAAATATTTTATCATATCTTTGCAAATGTTCTAGACATCAATCATACCCATGTCATAACATTTACAGAACATTACATGCGTTAGTATACAAATCTAGACTAAACAAGATCAAACCTTATAGAGATGATTCATTCCAAGCCATTAGATCCCGATCTATCCTTAGATCTTGTTCTCCATCAACCATTGAGATTCCTCCTTAGCTTAGATCAAGCAATGCATCATAAACCCATAACCTGCATACTGGATCTCATACTTCATCAGATATTCAAGACTTTTTCAATGCCTTTGCCTAATGATTTTCTTCTCCTTTTATAGTCTTAGAATTTTCTCAATACCATGATCCAAAACCATAAATAATCAATACCTTGGACCAAATACTTGGGTTCAATATTTTAGACACAATACCAAGGACCAAAACCATAGGTTCAAATATGTCGGACTAAATACCATGGACCAAAAGATAAATTTTTCACATGTACGCGCCTTTCTGTGCATGAATGTGCGTGCATATGCATACGCGACTTTCGGTCAACAATATCATGTGTATACGCACCTTTGCATTAGTGAACCTGCATATATACTTTTCTCTCTTCATTCTTGTAGTCTGATCATCAATTCCTTGCTACTGTCCTGCTGCACTATGATCTGTCATCTGTGTGATTTGCCATCAAGGACAACACTTGTCTCATAATGCCAACAATCTCCCCCTTTGGACTTGATGGCAAATCATATTGAGAACTGTCATCTGATTCCTTTGAGCTATCCTGCATCCCATGTATTCTGTCACATCTGATATCTCTTCTGTAGATTCATATAGATATATATAAGTGAGTTGTTCTTCTATGAGTGGGTTGCCATCAAGTACAACACATGCATCATAATGCCAACACCTCAACCTTTCAAGAAATATAAAAGGGGTATCAAACTCCATTAATGGTATTATTGAGTCCATCACCTAGTCACAATACTTACTTTTGGAACTAGCTTTCCTGTAGCAGTCATGGAAATCCATATGGGCTACCCCTTGCATTGTTGTGGTAGCACTGCACTTAGTAGTTCATCAAGACCTTAACAAGGCCTACATTTTGGCCATTGTTTGAAATTATTAATACAATTTTAGGGGCACATACGACCACTTTTCATTCACTACTAGATATTTTTATCATTGGAACATTTTCTATTTTAAGGCTTTTATATTTTTAACAAGGCTATTTTTAGTAGGGTGTGCCACCTAGGATGACATGTGGCACTAACTAGACACTAGTTGGAGAATGACATGGATAATTCCACTTCATTAATTCATAATACGTCATGCATTGGCATTTTTAGAGTGAATACATGTCTCCTCTCTACTTTGTAGCAACTAATTACCATTTTTATCTCTCTACTACCCTTATTAGATGACTTTTAGTCTTATATTAGAGTTTAGCTAGTTATTTTTTTTGCATGTGACATGTATTAATAGTTTCTAAGTAATTTGTAACTTCACTTGTTTCTATGTCACTCCATTTTATGATATTTTGATCATTTTATTTCTCCGAGACTAATTTTGACTCATTTGCCAACTAGGGAAAGTGATTTTGAGTGAATGTTCTTGGAATCCCAACATAATTCAAATTGTTTGGCCTCTTGGGTCTATATGATTTATTCTTGTTTAGAAATAATACATCATCACTTATTTAGCTTATTTTCTTTGAGTAATTTTAATTTTCTCTATACTTAGTGAATTTTCTAGTAATTTTTCTCTCTTTTCTCTCTTGTTTTGCAAGTATTTCTCACATCTAATTCTTGTGCTTGTAATTATAATCGTACATGGTATCTGATCATATGATTTTGTTAAAAACAATGATATCTTATTGCATATTCAACAAGTTAGAGCAACCCACATAAATAATGGATTGGATCTCAGTTGTCCTAGAGTTTTTTCAATTATTTTGACAAGAAGCCCAAGATCCTCATGTTTTTATGTAGTAAGAGGCCCCATAGGATCACTATGGATATACAACATGTAATCTCTGTTATTATCTTTTTAATAGAAATTACGAACTCTATTTCTTCAGAAAAAAAAAAAAGGATCACTATGGATACTAAAACTAAGAATAATTCAGCCATTGAGAAGAAAAGCATTTCAACATGATGGATGGAGCCTATAGGATTTTATGTTTGTCAATATCTCCTAATTTTTTGTTTAATATCAATGAGTACAAGACTCCTAATGAAGTGTGGACCAAATTGGAGGAATTGTTTGGAAAGTAAGATAGGTTGAGGTGACATAAACTTAGGAATGAGTTGATCACAATGAATTTAGCCAACTTCAGGAACCTACAAGATTACTCCTTTAGATTCAATATGTTAATGGTTCAAGAAAAAGCTTGTGGCATAAATAGAAATGAAGAGAAACACATTATTTTGGTGCTTTCTAAGCTAGGACATAAGTACTTTGTTGTTATCTCTCCTTTCCATATTGAAAAATTATATGTGGGTACAAATTGGAAGGTTCCATCATTAGATTATTTTATTGAATCTCTAATACAAGAGTAGAATAAATTCACACTCATGGGGACTCTTTAAGTCCTACAAACCCCATGCATTTGTAACACATGAAACAAGCAAGAAGATTATGTAGAAGAACAAGAAGAATGAAAAAAACAACAATAAGGATATAAGAAAAATCATACTGAGGAGGGTTTGAATTCAAATGGAGGAAAAGACAAGAAGGATAGGATAATGTGCACATATTGGAATAGAGGGTTCCATCCAAAGAGATCTTGCATGAAGAAAACCATTAATAAGATGGCATGAGTAATCTAGAAACATCACCTGGATGATTTCATACCATATATTTCCAAGAAGAAGAAGAGACACCAACCACCAAAAGACAAGGGTAAGGGTTATCAACTGCTATCTACTATTTCATCTCCTAGTTCTTAGGTGCTTGATTTAGAAGCTACATGTCATATGGATTCTTCGGTATATTATTTTTCTTACTTGGATAATTTTCCTAGATAACCATATTTTTGGGATAGTATACACCTATAGAGGTTTGTATGGATGGGATAATTTACTTGGAGTTTGATGTCTTTAAATAGGTATTATATGTTCCTCAAATTTTAGTTAACTTTCTTTCAATTTATCAAATTACTCATAGAGGGTTGGTAAATAAAGTATAATTTACTCCACATATAATGATGACTTCCAAATTTTATATGGTTCTAGAGTTGATATTGGATATCTAAACCACCATTCACAATTATACGCTTTCTCTCAAGTTATTCCTAAATCTGATTTTTTCTTCCAATACATGCTAATGAGGAGAGTAGGTTATGGCATGAGATATTTGGTCACCTTAAATATAAGTATTTGGATCAATTATCCAAAAAATAAAATTTTAATGAGAATTTATAGACAAGGCATCTAGGATAGCTACCTCATTGATTGAGTTAGTGCACAATGACATAAAAACACTCTTTCCTTATACATATACAATTAATTCAAAGTATGTGTTGAAATTCATTGATGGAATCAAGATATGCATGGGTTTATATTCTTAAGTTGAAACCTTAATTCTTTGAGCATCTCAAAAATTTTAAGCAACTTGTGAAAAATATGACTGTGAAGAGGATTAAGTTCCCTAGGACTAATAATGTGGGTGAATGTTGTTGGGAAAAGTATCTATTCAGAACGCCCCTATCCCACTCTAAGGTGTGATAGTGCCTTAGCAACAAACAAGGAAAACTACTTGAGTATTTATTCTTTATGAGATGTAAATGAGGAGAAAGGATGTAACTAACCTGTGTCTTTCGCTAGTTTGTTGATCCAATCGCTCCTCTCTTCAATAGCTCCCAGCTCCCTGCTCCCTTACCGGCCCAGCTTCACCGAATTCCTGCAAGATCACAAGAGAGAGAAACTACACGAAGATATAGATATACATTCATAAAAAGCTCAGGATCAGATTAAGCTAAACATGCAAATATAACAAAACATCATTGATACACAGCATGTAGGAGAAACTCAAATAATTTTATTGATATGATAAGAAAGTCCAAGAGGAGATACAACCAAGTGAGTTCCGATCTAGCATCTACCTCCCAGCAAAGGAATCCCTTCCTCTCCTCCAACAAAGCATAAATCACCCAATGTGCTAATCTCAATCTCAAACCAACAGCAATTCTCTGCAAAGTACAAAATTCCAGCCTTTGGATCTCTGGGATGAGGGATCCATATATAGATGTAAGCAGAGAGGATGAGTCAGCTTATGTTTTGACTTGTGGCTTCTCTCTGTCAGTTCTTGCTTCCACTTGGAGACTGAGAGCCTCTTACTCATCACTTGGTCGAATTCAGTGAGGCAAGTGTCATTGGAGAAGATTCAGGAAGCTTCCATGGTCTTTCCACCTCGTTGAATGACTCTGCCACTTGTCATTTCCCGCTCAACGCACCTGGGTAGTGCATTCAAGTGCGTTGCAACACACCTAGCCAGTGTATTTGGGTGTTTTGCAACGCAGGCATCTAGTGGAGCTTCTGAATTGATCCTGAATTGACTGTTTCTGAGTGGTTTTTGGTGGAGAACTTCTGGGAGAAGCTGTCATTGGTTGACCTTGTTCCTTTAGGAGCTGTAACAACATCTTTAGGGACTTAGGATCCCTTGATTTATGGACATTTCATGATTATAGTTGTAAGGCACAAAAATGTCTATAACAGTTGCCCCCTAAAGTATGAGGCCGTTTATCGGGTGAAATGCTTTATTAGGAGGATCCGAAGTTCATTCAATGCTGGGAGGAGACTTGTAATAAGATACAATACAATACATTATTTTTCATACTGTTTTCATGATCTAGCTGAGGCGGGCATTCCCATGCTCAGCTTTATAAATTCATTTTTATGTACATACGACAGACAATCGTCTGATGGTAAACTGATGATTCTGATGAAATCATCATCCTTTTGGTAGGATGATTATCTGTTCTGCAGTGTTGTACATGTCAATGTCTTTATTTTCCTTGAATATATATCGTAGCCCGGATGGATGAAACTAGATCCGGGGTCTTCAATCTCGTCTGATCTTCACTCTAAGTACAAGTCGATCCATGTGAGAAATGTTTTGAAGTCGAACATGGAAAGACATCGCTTGATTACCAGTCAATGATGTAAATTGTTAACAAGAGCGAGAGGAATCACCGATAATGATAATGACCCTCAAGGTACACAATTCATGTGGTGTGAATAGAGGACTTGGCGTCGAACACCACGCAAAATCTTTCGGTCGAAGGTCATTGATGTATACCTGTCGCCGGAAGTGAGAAACTTGCCATTGAGGCATGCAAGCTTCAAAGTACTGAAGGGGGTGTTCCTAGATCAACTTCTTGGATAATGAGCTGATGTCGACAAGAAGCGATCCGTCAAAGGAGGGCCTTGATGTATCCCACATCAATGACACAGAATGGAGCAAATGATTTTGATGGAGGTGAAAACGATCTGATGATATATGGTTCAGGGTGGCGGTCATGAAAGAATGAAGTATAATGTATGGCAGTGGATGGGACACGGTTGACTTCTCTGGATGACTTCTCTTGAACATATCGGCGACACTTATATGATGGATTGGTAGCATTTACCCCAAATGTGGATGGTATGGCGAGACCATGGTGATGTGACCGGTGAACGAAACAACCCAACCCGACTCAGGCACGGAGTGGAAGTGTCATGTTCAAGAGCGACTTACTACCAATAAAGGTTCTTTGAGTTTCTTCCCAATTTTTCCCCAATCATTGCTGACCAGTACCTCTTTATTTTTGTCAAGCTTGAGGAGGATAACATATGCTTGTTCTATAATTTGCCCTTCGGGCAAACCCATCGCTATGTTTTAACGAGCCTAGCGATAGTGAAACTCGTTCTCGTCTAAAGACAAGTTTGTCGCTATTAATGTTTTTAACGAGTCTAACGACAAAGATAACTCGGTCCTTTTCATTTTTAGAGAGTCTGAAAAGGTATGTAAAGTTAACTCCGAAAGTCATTTTTCGTCATCTAATCCCTTAAGTCCGAAAAAGTATAAAACAATACAGAAGGGATGAATTTTCGATAGTTTTAACGAGCCGAACAAAACAAGCGCTCGATCTTTTTGTGCAATAATCCCTCAGGTCCAAAAATATTAAAATCTAGAGGAGGGATAGCTCTTCTGGTCGCTTTAACGAGCTGGAAGGCCAAAACTCGGCAATCTTTTCATATTTTACGAGTCAGATGAAGAGAGCTTAAATAAGACTCGTCTTTTGAGGAACGAGTGATAAAATGGGTAGCAGCTGATTCCAGGTACGGGTTGGAATTTTCCAAGCACGGCAGTGTCACAAGGATGGCTAGTGAAATCACTCTTTGCAGCTGTTCCTCAAAATGGGTAAACAATCAAATGGAGGTGAATGATCGGCCAATGGAAAAGTGGAGGTGACGGTGCAAACACGACCAAGGCTTTAATGGCTGATAATGTTACATTCACGGTGGTTATTTATCGGAGGGTAGTTCATTTTTTAACGATCTTAAACGCGGGTTGAAACACTTGCTCGATCTTATGTTTATTTTTTAACGAGCATGAACTATGTGCTAAAACTGCTCGATTAATCCAGTCATATGATAAGAATGTCTCATGTAAGATGCCATTTTTTATGGAGCTTGCGCCTTACAAAGCTATGCCCTGCATCCTTTCGTTATGCAAGTTCGGAAACGACTAATCCTACGAGTTTAAAGGGTTAGACCTACGGGTTTAAAGGGAGGACCTAAAAATTTAAAAAATAAATAGCCGCCCCTTGCTTGCACTCCAAAAGGTTTGCATGCCCCCAGGTATAAAATATGGTTTCAAGGTTACCCCTTCTTTAGTCCGTTAAAACATTTGTTTTAATGAGAGAGGCCTACCTCTTACAGGTCACCCAAAGATTGTTCCATTAATATTTCAAACGAAACACTTCTTCGGCGATGTCTAGCGAGATAAACAAAGGTGAGCGACGATGCCTGCCAACTCACATAACTTTGACAAAAGAATCTTATTCTAGAACAACCCCTCTTCCAATCACGGACGGGGTACGGACTAGTCATATTCTCCCGCGGAAACCTACCATATACCCAAAGTTTTCCTGCTGAAGCAGACCAGGACGCATGCCCCCTGGGTTCCAGTCATATCCTTCCGAATTACTCGCGCTCATCGGGAGGACGGACCGTGGGTTGAGACATTTCTTGCGCGAAGAGACCATTTAGGGATGGTATATGACTATTTGCGATGCGTGATCCGGGAAATGAAAGCTGGTCCACGAGCTTGACCACTCTTCCTTCGTGCAGAAAACACATTACTCTAAAGAGTGAGGAGACGATGGCTCCCATGCAATATATATAGTCTGGTCCAAGGAGTAGGTTATAATCCAAGGGTCCTTGAATGACCATCACGTTCATTTGAACGGTCTTCCCTTTCAATGTTATGGGCACATTGGGGAGGATCCCTAAAGGTCGACTGGTTCCTTTATCAAAGCCTGTCAGATTTCTCATTTCAGGCAAAAGTGATGGCGAACCAAGCGCTTTCCAAGCAATAGAGGAAAGAATACTCACAGATTCCCCCTCATCAATGATGGTGCCAGCCATGACCATTCTGTATATTTGGATGATAATTCTGAATGGTATGCTTGCTGGCAAACGGGGTCTGCCTAGTTGGTTCCAGTCAAAGGAGACAACTAGGTTGCTTGGTGGTGGGACCGAGTAGACGGCCGGGTATCGCTCTGATGAACTTCCTTCCTGCGATAAAGGAATGGGTGGATCGCCCCCGTGCTCGTCGGAGTCTGTGTTGATGAAGAGAATTTGGATGGTGTCATCTTTATCCTCTTCAATGACTGTATCATTCGAAGATAAAACCTCTGAAGGCAAGACCGGGTCAACTGCCGCCTCGACCTTTTGACTTTCGTCAGGTATGGAATTCAGCTGGTTCATCTTCAATGACCGACGCTTCAGCTGACCACTTGAGCGGGCCAGCTAGATTTTCAACTAACGAAGGACTCGGCAAGAGTTTTTATATCCAGGAGGAAGTCGTAACAGTGAAACCGGACGATCATCCAAAACTCTTTTCGCTTCGTCTAAGAAGGGACAACAGTGGATGGCGTGATTGCCTTCGCACAGTTTACAGGGAGATCTAGCTCTCCCTTTCTGTCCTGGGACTTCACTTTCGCTACTTGACGGTGTGCTTTCAACATGGCTATCAGAGGTTGACGCCACCGGATTGTGCAAACGGGGAGACCAGTCCCTTAGTATCCGAGGGATGCAGGGACAATCTCTCTGAAAGTGGTCTCCCTTGCAAATGACACATGGCGATTTAGGCCTGGTCAGTGCAGTGTGTGGATTTTCGTTAGATGACACTCGTTTGCCCCCAGTCGCTTTTGGCTCCTTCTTCTTCTTCTCTTTCTTCTTCTTTTCCTTCTTCTCCTTAGGAACTTGGTTTTTAGCTTTACCAGTCCCGTCAAGCGAAGAGGAAGGAGGAGAGGAAGAATTCGAGGAAGTAGAAGGTTGGTGGGTAACTCTGGACTGGTCTAACTGCTGATCGACTGTTCAGGAATAGTGGTGTTCTGAACGACATTGGTTGAGAAGAGCCAGACCGGCAAGCCAATTGTCAGTCCTGGAAGCGACAATGTGGCCATATGGGGCGCACCAACATCTCCCCAAGAGGAGAAGGGACTAGGATTTCCACCAAGGGGAATTCCTTGGTTGGTAGGCTCCATTTTCTCAACCTAAAGATCAACGCAGGAAAAAGGGGATGAATATTCCGTTTAAAATAAATTTTAACGACGCTTGGACACAACTTGCTTTTTCAATTTTAAAGAGTCGAGAAAAAGCAAAAGATGACTCTAGTCTCCTTCGATTTTTAATGAGCCTGAAGTGACAAGTGCTCAGATGGACCTTTTCCGTTAAGGAGTCTGAAAAGGAACGAAAGGGACTACTCTGGAGTTCTAGGTAGAGGGTGTGCCAAACTTTTCGCAAAACCGCAGAATACTTTTTAAGGTACGGGCGGTCAATCTTCCCGAATGCTGTGTTCAGTGCATTGCGATCAGTAGGGTGGCCGACACGGTTTCCTATGGATAAAGGTTTTATGCCTATAGGGGTCTCCCAATATATAGTCGACGGTACGTGGGAGCACAATCCATACTGGCGCTTATCGTCTCTCAGGAGGAATCACCCAACCATCAGTGAGATCGACAGTCACCAAGTTTTATGACGCCGGAACACGTCTCTATCCTAGACCTCTATGTTGTGCGTTAAGTTACAAAGCGTTGTTAAGTTAATTCAATTTATTTTAGGTTGATCTTTCTTAGAAGTTTGCCTTTTTGGATCACCACGAGATGTAGATACAATTCCTAAATGCAGTCTAAAGATGATAAGCAAGCTTTTATCTCTTTTCAACAATGAAAATCCTAGCTACAAGGGGAAAAGAAAGACACAATCCTTTCTCAAAGAGCATAGAGCACACTGTAAATGCACTTTTCCTAAATCAAACCATACAAACTATCAATATGCAAATGTACAAATGCATGTATTTGTTTTCACTTTCTTAATATTGATGCCTAAAAAGAAAGCTGTTGTACAAATTTGAATTTGAATTCAAGTGAAAACAAGTTTCTTTTCGAAATCAAAAAGACGATTACGACACTTTATGATTTTGAAGTAAACACTTGTTTCGACACTAGAAATTCACAAATTCAAACCAAAAGACAAAAGTAAAAGCGCAATCAACTATCAACAGCAAACAAACTTACTCCTAAGATCAAAACGACACTTACGACAGGTCTAGATCTAAGGGCGACAGTATGACTAGTTTACTTTTGTAATGGGAAACTGCAAATGATGTAACAAATACACAAAAACAAATACAGTTTCTTTTATACAACTGAGGCGGAATTAAGGCAGAGAAAAGGGGTTTTCAGATAAGTACACACACTGATAACAGGCTGCAAAAAACAGAGATAAAATTGAACACAAGGATGCAAAGAACCACAGCTGCACAAGGCAAAGGCTGATCAGCGCACCTGTTGCATAGAGAAACTGAATTGCAGCGCAGGTAGCCCTCTCAGGACCTGCATTGAAATGCAGAGTCTCTTCACAGAGCTTGCACTGAAGCAGAAACGAGAATTGTCTCTGGGTTCTGGGTCACAGTTTGCAGTTTGATCTGAGGTTTTTGGCCGGATAAAAGCTATCAATAAGGTACAATTAGAAGGATGATTTAAAGGAGAACTAAGAGCTATCACAAAGGGCAGTTAGAGCATTTGTGGATCAGTTTGTTCAGATCATAAACAGGCCCAGTGAGTGGACTAGAGTGGTAGATCTCTACTTTGCATTTGTAAATGGCAAATGCAGTTCGATTCTCCACTCCTAAGTTTATGAGAAGAACAACAATAGAAAAACAAATAAACTAACTAGATACGATCCCCAGCGGAGTCGCCAATTTGTTGTTGGGAAAAGTATCTATTCAAAACGCCCCTATCCCACTCTAAGGTGTGATAGTGCCTTAGCAACAAACAAGGAAAACTACTTGAGTATTTCTTCTTTATGAGATGTAAATGAGGAGAAATGATGTAACTAACATGTGTCTTTCGCTAGTTTGTTGATCCAATCGCTCCTCTCTTCAATAGCTCCCAGCTCCCTGCTCCCTTACCGGCCCAGCTTCACTGAATTCCTGCAAGATCACAAGAGAGAGAAACTACACGAAGATATAGATATACATTCATAAAAATCTCAGGATCAGATTAAGCTAAACATGCAAATATAACAAAACATCATTGATACACAGCATGTAGGAGAAACTCAAATAATTTTATTGATATGATAAGAAAGTCCAAGAGGAGATACAACCAAGTGAGTTCCGATCCAGCATCTACCTCCCAGCAAAGGAATCCCTTCCTCTCCTCCAACAAAGCATAAATCACCCAATGTGCTAATCTCAATCTCAAACCAACAACAATTCTATGCAAAGTACAAAATTCCAGCCTTTGGATCTCTGGGATGAGGGATCCATATATAGATGTAAGCAGAGAGGATGAGTCAGCTTATGTTTTGACTTGTGGCTTCTCTCTGTCAGTTCTTGCTTCCACTTGGAGATTGAGAGCCTCTTACTCATCACTTGGTCGAATTCAGTGAGGCAAGTGTCATTGGAGAAGATTATGGAAGCTTCCATGGTCTTTCCACCTCGTTGAATGACTCTGCCACTTGTCATTTCCCGCTCAACGCACCTGGGTAGTGAATTCAAGTGCGTTGCAACGCACCTAGCCAGTGTATTTGGGTGCTTTGCAACGCAGGCAGCTAGTGGAGCTTATGAATTGATCCTGAATTGACTGTTTCTGAGTGGTTTTTGGTGGAGAACTTCTGGGAGAAGCTGTCATTGGTTGACCTTGTTCCTTTAGGAGCTGTAACAACATCTTTAGGGACTTAGGATCCCTTGATTTATGGACATTTCATGCTTATAGTTGTAAGGCACAAAAATGTCTATAACAGTGAATATGTCAATAAGGATGTTCAAAATATTTATTTAGAGTAATTCATATATATGCAATATATAGTTCCATACACTTCAAAATATAATGGAGTTGCAAAGAAGAAAAATAGAACATTAAAAGAGATGGAAAATTATATGCTTCATGCTAGATCCTTACCTCCTAAACTATGGAATGAAGCAATTAATTGTGTTACTTATATTCAAAATATGATTCCTCGTAAATAGATAAAGGATGTCACTTCTTTTGAGTCCTTGTTAGGTAAGAAAACAAATGTTTCCCATTTCAAAAATTTTGTTTCCCGAGGATGGGATAGGATTCCTTGTGATAAGAGGAAGGTTATGGAACCTCAAAGTAGGGAGTGCATATTTATGGGATATATATAAAGATTTAATGGATATAGGCTATTACATACCTCCTAAGATATTTTATTCATCCAAAGGAGTGTCATAATTAAATATGGACCCTTACAAGCACTTTTGGAGCATCCTACTTCATCCCGTCCACCTCTACCTATAACATATCTTAGTGATTCTTATTTATATTAGTTTTTTTATTAGATATAATATTATGATATATTTTAATATTATAAATATTTTTAATGTCTAAATAATAAACACTTCATGAAGCTATTGATATAACAAGTGATCCTATTGATTCACAGAGAACTATGTCATAGTTTGTGGAGCCTATGCAAGCTCTAATTATCATGGAGCATGAATATCCTATATTTTTTATTTTAATCTTATAATATACCATTATATCTATAAAAATTATAAATGGAATCCCTCTTTGGAATCAACTATGAGGGAGGAGTACAATTCCCTAATACAGAACAACACTTGGGAATTGGTGCTTCTTCCTCCCAAAAGGAAACTTGTCAAATGTAAGTGATTTTAAAGATCTAAAATATCATATTATGGAGATATTTTAAAGTATAGGGTTGGATGTTTTCAATGGATTCCTTAAAATTAATGGGATTGAATATGGTAGCTAAGATGGACACTATTATGCCAACACTAGCTATGGAAATTATTGGTAAATGGGAAGTGCATCACATGGATGTAAAGAATGCATCTTTACATGGATACCTTAAATATGATATATACATGGAGCAACCACATGAGTAGGTGCAAGATCATCCTTTAGTTTGCAGATTGAAAAAATCACTATATAGTCTTAAGAAGACACCTCGGGAAAGTTATGCCAATATGGATTAATATCTCCTCTCCAAAGGTTTAGAAGATGTAAATATGATCCTAATATGTTCTTGTCAGAAGAACCTAAATCTCTTCTACTTGCAGTTCAATATGTGGGTGATTTGCTAATCATAGGGAATTTATTGGCTTCTATTTCAACCATAAAATCTACTCTATATAACAAGTTCTCCATGACTAATATGGGATTGTTGTCATATTTTAGTTGGTATTGATATCATCTAGGATGATAATGGGATAAATTTGAACTAGTATTTATATACTAATGTCATTCTCGACATGTGTCAAATGACTAACTGCAAGACATATCCTACTTATTTCCTTTTAGGATTAAATCTAGAGGATGATGGATCAAAAAAATTTGTGGACTCTACTAGATACAGATAGTTATGGAAGTCTCTTATACCTTAAACATTCTATGCCAAACACCTCCTATTTAGTTGAAGTAGTTTCTAGGAACATGCAAGAGTTGCATGAGCTACATTGGGATGCAACTAAAAGAATTCATAATATGTTAGGGGAATTAATAACTATGGCTTACACACTTCAATAGGATATTATTTGGGTAGTGTTGTTTTTACAAACTCATATCGTGTTGGTGATAATATAGATCACAAGTTCATGTCAGAATTTTGTTTTTCCCTTGGTTTTGGTCCCATATGTTGGTTGAGAAACAAGTAGACAAATATTGTTCCTTCATCAATAGAGGTAGAGTATAGGGGTGTTGTGAACATTGTTACTCAACCCATTTGGTCGCAACATTTTATGATGGAGCTTGATGTGTGTCTTCATCTCCCTAGAGTGATATGGTGTGATAACCATAGTAAACTCAAGTTTGTAGAGACCTGGTTTACAGATATTGGACCAAGAACATTGAAGTTCACATGCACTACATCAGAAATATTATTCATACAAGAGTCATATACATGCAGTACTATCCATATTATGAGCATACTACATACATATTCACTAAAAGTTTCACTCATTATAAATTCATAACTTTGTGGGAATTCTCAGGGTTGAAGGAAACAACTACTTAGCAACTGGAATTTTTTTATATCACACCTCTTATTTATTTATTTATTATTATTTTTGGGTCAGGGGGGGGGGGGGTCTTCCCACTTTATTTTCCCAATTTCCTCACTTTCCTTTTTATGTTGTACATGAGTAACTAACATGGACAAAAATTGCCAGGAACCATTTACTAGTATACCCCTTAGTTGTTATTTAGGGGGGTGTTGGGGTACCATTCCTTTTCCATCATTAGAAGTAATTCATACATCATTAGGGCCACATATGACCACTTTTCATTCACTACTATACATTCCATATCAATTGGCATGTTTTCTATTTTTAAGGTTTTATTTTTTAGCAAGTCTATTTTTAGCAAGGGGTGCCACCTAGGATGACATGAAATGTTAAATAGACATTGGTTAGAGGATGAGATGTATAATTCCATTCCATTAATTCTTATTGTTAGCCTTGGAGGCAAATAGCCCAAAAATGGATCCAAAAATGCCCCAAAGTCTCCAAGTGTGCTTAAAAATCATGCTAATGGATCCATTAATGCTCTTTGAGTCTTTTTAAGTGCTTAAAGTCATCCATCGATCAAAATCCGTGCAAGGGGAAAGCCCTTAGAAGGGCATAAATACACTATCGGGAGGCCTAAATCACTCTAAAACCATAAAATAAAAAAACCCACAGGCGCAAGCTTAAACAGTGGTTGCACAACAGCCGTTAGATCTAGCCGATCAATGGCCCACATCTAATCGGCAGATCGCAGATCAGGGAGACCAAGGAGCAGGGCCTTTACATATAGCGATATGCAATTGTGATCAAATCGCATCACAATATATCATTGGAGGAAACCAAAGGGGTGGGGTTTTAACATATGCATATGGTGCGACCCGATGGGCTGGACCCGACGTAATTATATGTGATAGTTGATAACTTCTGAAGTCTTCTCCAAGGCCATTTTAAAGTGTTTTTATGTATTTTCACTGTATAAAGAAATACAAAGGGAATGGGGAATAGCACCAATGCGATATAAGCCGAACCTGAAAGGGTTTTGGGAAGCAGAATGGATATATTTTCAAATCCACAGAAGTCCCATTTTTAATGTATTTCATGAATTTTCATTGTATAACAAAAATACAAAGGAAGCATTGGCCGACAGCGATTGCGACGAAGACCGGACCCAAAAAAGGGTCCGGGAAGGGAAATTAATCATTCTTGAAGTCCAAAAAGAACGATTTTTCAGGGTTTTTAAGTGTTTTATGCATATTTCACAATGTGAGGAAAATACACAGGGCAGGCTTCTTTGTGACTTGCGAAAGCAACAAGGGTGGACCCGAGAGGATATGAACCATCTTTGAGGACTTTTTGAAGTCTGAAAAGGATATGGAATGGCAGGATTTCACAGTATGGTTGTGCTTTCAGTTGATAACAGAAACAGTCACAGTTTGCAATTGAAAGAGAAAACAAAGGCACGCAGACCTTTTCCACTACCCCACAGAGGCTGGGAGACAGGGACATGGGCCGAATCAACAATAAAGCAGTCAGGGAGCCACAACAATGCCACACCACCAAATCAAACAAGATCAAGAAGCATCATCAGCTCAAACAACGTAGCAACTACCCAAAATATCTTAATGCGGTTATTCCTCTGCCAGAAGAGGAAAACCACCAAGCCATGCTTGCATTGAGGGAATCAATCAGTTGAAGAAACAGAGGGATAGATTAAGACCCTTGAAGCCTCAAAAGGCTGAAGATCATTGTGAACTGGCTATAAATAGTTGTTAGTAAGATGTAATAGAGGTTCAACTTTTGGAGATTATTTCTCCTCTGTTCATTCAAGCTTCTCATATTCATTCCAACAATATAAGATTCTTTTGCCATTATATGTTCAACATCCCTTCTCTTTTTTGTTCTATGCTTGCACTTGAACATTTTGTTCATGTTTTCTGTGTGTCTAAGGCCAGATAACTGTCATCTTATCTCTCCTTCGATATAATAGAGTTGCAATCTTCTTTGCTACCTGTAGCTAGCCATTTATATGTGTT
Organism: Pinus tabuliformis; assembly: GCA_031772625.1. Lineage (NCBI taxonomy): Eukaryota > Viridiplantae > Streptophyta > Pinopsida > Pinales > Pinaceae > Pinus > Pinus tabuliformis. The sequence continues at coordinate 477,388,597 of CM062813.1, read as the reverse complement.
ATTGTATATGCATCTGCCAGTACAGTCAGTAAGCTCATTTGCTTCCTGTATCTAGCCATTCACATATGTTCATGTATGCAATCTACTGGTATAGTTAGTATTCTCCATCTATCCATTAAATCTACAAACTATTGAGCATTAGTGGTCTAAAGCCTTGTGTTGTTGGGGGTGTTCATGCATGTCTTGAGTGAGAATAGAGCTGAAATGGTTATCTGACTTCATCCAAACCATCATCCATTCTAGTAGTTCAGAGAAAAATACTGAAGATTATATGTTACCAGGCATCTCCAAGCTGTAACCTAGGAGAGTTTCCTAGAGTGATAACATAATTGGCACCGCTGACGGGGAGAGGAAACTGAATCTCAGCTTCCCAGGAAAATGACACAGATCCAGCTTTGATGATAGACAAAATGTGGGCACATTTTTTGTTGTAATCATCTATCTGGTGACTCTACTGGAGGCCGAACCTCTTGGCGACTCCACTTCATAGTTTTGGCTCAATTTGTGAGGCATACTCAGAGAAATCCTCAAAAGCTACACGCTGACCCAGTACCTGATCTTGAAAAATTCATCAAAGAGAGAAAGGTATTGTAGAAAGGAGCATCAAGTTCAGGTAAACCTAAAAAATCTCCTATATCTCTACAAGAAAGGCTTGTAATAGAACAAATACCTATTGAGAGTATAGCATCTAATACTAGCAGTGAAGAAAAGCTCTCAGAGATTCATAAAGCTCCTTATTCTCTAGGTTCCCCTTTTGCTTTAAGTCCAAAGGAAACCTCACCTCCTATCCATCATTCTCCTTTAATCCTGCCAGTCACTCCTCAGCCCTTTATCATTCAAACTACCAGTACTCTTTTAGCTAACACAACTATGGCAGGTCCACAAGCACCTACCAAAATGGAAATAATCATAGCTGCTAGGTATGGACCTCTAATACTCCCTACTCCTCTGAATGCCATGCCTATTGAGAATATCAGAAATATAGGCCTAAGTTCACTGGGACCGAAGGAGTTACTTCTGAAGAACATCTTGAGTCATTCTATAACTACGCTGATAATTTGGACATTAGTGAAGATGATGTGTGGATGAGAGTCTTTGTCCAAAGCCTAGATGGAGAGGCTAGAAAATGGTTCAGAGAACTAACCCCCGGATCTACAGCAGATATTGAACCTTTAGATGATGCATTCCTAAAGCATTGGGGGGATAAAAAGGACCTCCTCTACTACCACACTGAGTTTGGCAACTTAAAGAGAGAAGTAAAACCCACTACTACCTCCGCTAAACTCACCTATGCCAATGCTTTTGATTCTGACTTCTACCTACTGTTGAGAGAGAGGCAATGTGCTACTTTGGTTGACATGCAAGATGCAGCCTTGGAAGTGGAATCAAACATCATGGCTATGGAGAAACTAAAGGGAAATGTTGATAGAAGAAGATAGAGGGGCGAGTCTTCATCATCCTCTGATCTTAAGATAGATAAAATGACCAAAATGATCGAGTCATTAACCTCTGAAATCTCTAAATTGAAGGTTGAGCAGCAACTGGGGAAAGGAAGAATGCCTAATACCTTTGCCCCAAGAAATCCAAATCCAAACCCATATAGAAGAACGAATGAGCAGTTGCATATTTTGAAAGGAAACAAAAATGCAAATGAAGACCAAAGGGTGAAGGCTCCTTTTCAAAATGTAGTCATGGAAGAAGAGCAGTTCGAAGAAGATGATGAGATCCATTCTCTAGAAGACAAAGGCAATGCTTCCTTTTTGACCTCAGCTTCATATGAAAAGTCATTATGCAATGACCAGATCAGCTAGGAATGGGATGGTGAAGCTATTCTACAAGTTGTAGATCAGCAAAGATATAATTTAAGGTCAAAGATACATAATGCCAAGGAAACTCCTGTTCAAAGAGTTGTTGTCCCTACAGTACCATAAGCTAATAAGAAAGAATAACTGGCAGTCGATCCCATCATCCTCAAAGCTCCAGCTCATGAGGTAAGAGGCCTCGACAAGTCCCCTTCTCCTTTCAGTTTTCAATCAAAAATTCAGAAGCTAAGAATACCCATGCCTCTGATTGAACTAGAGAAGAATGAGTCCTTCAAAAGATCCAACCTCGAGGTCCTTGAACCTAAAACCATCCAAGCCTTCACTGACTATGTAAATCTGCAAGATGACAAGCCAGCTGTTATCCTCAGCCCATTGATTGAAAACTGTGAAGACAGCTCCCCATCATTCTATGTCTGTCTGACTATTCATGAAAATCCTTCACAACTGCCTTTTGGACACTGGAGCCAGCCATAATCTAATGCCCAAGGCTATCATGGATGAGTTAGGTCTTGACATCACTAAGCCTTATCATGACCTGTTTTCTTTTGACTCCAGAAAAGTGAAATGTCTAGGGTTAATCAAGGACCTAGCCATCACTTTGTCTCAACTGCCTATGGAAAGCATGATGATAGACATTGTGGTAGCAGATGTACCTCCCAAGTTTTGCATGTTACTTTCCAAAGGTTGGATCAACAGATTAGGTGGATCATTACAAAATGATCTATCATATGCTACTGTCCCAGTTTTCGGAGGTGAGAGCAAGAGATTATACAGAGAGGCGCATTTGTCTTACATAATCAACGATGAAAAGAATCCCACAAATCATCCCATATATGCTATCAACACTGGTTTTGGAGCTTGTATCCTTCATATTGAAGAATCTCAGTTGACCTCCATGCAGCTCAGGAAACCTGCTTGCCATATCGCGAAGGAAGAAAACCCACAGTTTTGGGATATGTTTTTTGATGGGGCTTGCTCTAAAGAAGTTGCAGGGGCAGGTGTGGTACTTGTGTCCCCAACACAGGAATACATCCATTTATCTTGAAAATTAACCTTTCAGGTCACCAACAACATTGCAGAATATGAAGCTCTAATTCTGGGCTTAAGCACTTCTAAAGAAATGGGCATCAAAGATCTACGAGTGTTTGGAGATGCAGACCTCATTATTCAGCAGGTGAACAAGACATTCCAAGTGAAGCATCCCAGGCTAAAGGCTTACAGAGATGAGGTATGGAGGCTCAGGGACTCTTTTGATAATTTTGACATTTCTTACATTCCAAGAATGAAGAATCATCTTGCTGACTCCCTTATTGTGTCTGCTAGCACGTTTATTCCTCCCTTGCCTCCTAAATTAACGTATGAAGTTTAGGTAAAATACAGACCGTCTCTGCCTAACAATGTCAAATATTGGAAAAATTTTGAAGATGATGAGGAAATTAACATGTTTTTGCAATTCATGGAGGAATTTGCTGAAACACACATCGACCAAGAAAATGAAGCCCAAGAAGAAGGTAGACAGTCCAAGCTAAAAAACGAGATCGGTCGAGAAAGAATTTTCCATCTACCTAGTAATCACATACCAAAAGGATTGGTGCCTCTAGAGAGGCTTTTTGACCAAAACGATGTGCCATATAAGCCCGCTGAAATAGAAAATGAATCTGTTGTTCGTAAACATAATATAGGGAGCCCAGCCCACCCGAAAATCATTAATCTATCCTCTCATTTATCCTATGCCCAGAATTCTGAGTATTGCACCCTTATGAGGCAATTCACTGACATTTTTGCCTAGGAATATAGCGATCTTAAAACCTATGATGCAGACATCATTCAGCATAAGATCCCATTGGAAAAGAATTCCACCCCTTTTAAGCAGAAGCTAACACCTAGCAGCCCTCTCTTATTGCCTTTGATTGAGAAAGAGATCAAGAAGCTATTGGATGCCAAAATTATAGTGCCCCTAAGGTATTCAAAATGGATAGCCAACCTTGTGGTAGTAAGAAAGAATAATGGAGAAATCAGGCTTTGTGTTGACTTCGGAAATCTAAACAAGTGCTCTAAAAAATATAACTATCCCCTGCCTAAGATGGAACACTTGCTGCAAAGAGTTTCATGGGATAGAGTCATGTCTTTCCTAGATGGATTTTCAGGCTACAATCAGATTGTTATACATCCTGAAGATTAGGAAAAGACTGCCTTCACTACTCCTTGGGGCACTTTCATGTACTCCAAGATGCCTTTCCGACTGATGAATGTTGGGGCTACCTTTTAGAGGACCATGGACATAGCCTTTGTGGGAGAGAAGGACAAGTTTGTCCTTATTTATCTTGATGACATAACAGTCTTCTCCAGCAACCACAAAGATCATTTACAGCATTTGAAGAAAGTCTTTCTGAAGTGCAGACAGTTTGGAATTTTAGTCAACCCAAAGAAGTCACAGTTTGCTCTAGAAGAAGGCAAACTTTTGGGACATATTGTGTCTGCTAAAGGTGTGAATATTGATCCAACCAAGGTTCAAGCCATTCAGACATTGTCCATCCCAAGGTCAAAAAGGGACATTCAATCCTTCCTAGGTAAGATGAACCTCGTAAGGAGGTTCATTCCAAACTTTTTAGAGCTTGTAAAGCACATCACTTCCATGCTAAAGAAAGGAGCAGAAATAAAATGGACAGATGCTTCAAGGAGCTCTTTTGAAGCCATCAAGCAAGCTATCATGGAAGCTCCCACTGTAATCATCCCAAATTACACTAAGGAGTTTTGTATCTTCTCTTTTGCCTCTTATGATACACTTCCGGCAGTTCTGTTGCAGAAAAATGATGAAGGCATAGAGCACCTTGTGGCCTTTTTTAGCAAAACTTTAAGGGATGTTGAACTAAGGTATGACCTTATCGAAAAACAAGCTTATACTCTCATAAAGTCTTTAAAGGCATTCAGAATTTATATTCTACATTCCAAAGTAGTTGCATATGTACCTTCGGCCTCAGTAAAGGATGTCTTAACTCAACCAAATATTGATGGGAAGAGAGCTAAATGGATTGCAAAAATCATAGATTTTAACATAGAGGAGAAGCCCACTAATCTTGTAAAAGGCCAGGGCTTGGCTAAACTTATGGTTGAACAAAATTGTAGCTTGTTAGATATAAATTTCATGGATCTAAATTCAGATTATAAGCAGGCAGAGGAAGCAATAGAAGAGCAAAAGAAAGATCGGTCTTTGGCTGAATATCTAGTCACATGTGAATGGTATTACAGCATAGTCTATTTTTTGCAAAAACTAGAAGTCCCTCTAGGACTTAGCTCAAGTCAAGCTTGTGCCATTAAACTCAGATCAGCCAAGTTATAAATTAATAAAAATATGCTTTATTGGAAAGACCCATCAGGAATCCTCTTGAGGTGTCTAGATAAAGAACAATCTCTAGAGGTCATACACCAGTTTCATTCTAGCATCTATGGAGGGCATCATTATTCGAAAACCACAGCTCACAAAATCTTGAGGGTTGGATATTATTGGCCTACTTTGTTCTCTGATGTGTTTTCTTTTGTAAAATATTGTGACAAATGTCAGATATTTGTAGGAAGACAACTAAAATCTTTGCCCCTAAAGCTGGTACATGTCAATGGTCCCTTCCAATAGTGGGGCTTGGACTTTATAGGTGAGATCAACCCACATGCTAATGGCCAACACAAATGGATCTTAGTAGCCACTGATTATTTTACCAAGTGGATTGAGGCTATACCCACTAAGAATGCCAATCATCAAGTTGTCATAAAGTTCTTGAATGAAAATATTTTCACTAGATTTGGTTGCCCAACCAAACTAGTCATTAATTATGCAGCAGTGTTCAAGGAAAAAGAATTGATGGACATGACTCAATCCATGGGCATGTTGTCTGTGCGAAAAGGTCCGCCGCTCTAAATTCTTTCTTTGCCATGGACTTGGATATGCCAAGCAAGTGAAACCGCGCTCTTGTCTCACCCCTCCCTCATCAATGTCATCAAGTGGTGCATTCTACCTCATATTATCCTCAAGGCAATACCCTGGAAAAATCATCTAACAAGAGCCTGGTAAGGGTAATCAAAAGGCTGTTAGAAGACAACAAAAAGAGTTGGGATTCCAAACTAAAGTTTGCTCTATGGGCTAACCAAGTTACCATCAAAAAATCCATAGGGAATTCTCCATTTAAACTGGTTTATGGGGCTAATGTTGTTTTCCCCATCTAGCTGATTCTCCTTGTGGCTAAGTTCTTGCAAGAAGAACAAGATGAAGAAAATGACATGGTAAGAAGAATGAATAACCTGGTTGAACTACAGTAGATCAGAGAATAGCTGATTGAGAATTCGAAGGCTCATCATAAGAAAATAAAAGAAACCTTTGACAGGAAAGAAAAAGTGGACAATTTCCAAGTTGGTGATTGGGTTCTTAAATGGGATGCATTTAAGGAAAAGAGAGGAAATCATAGCAAGTTTAACTCCTTATGGACATGTCCTTTTGTCATCGCTTAAGCTCAACAAAACAATACATTCATTCTACACAGTCTGGACGGAGAAGAACTTTTGGCAGCCCGGTAAATGGGCGATTCTTGAAACTTTATTTCGTTTAAGGCTTTAAGGCCTTGTTATTGTAAATATGTTTTTCCAAGTTTTTATTTCATACTCCATGCCCAATGGAACACTAGAAGGTAGATTTAATTTTGTTTTTTTACAGGAAAGGCATTGATTTGATATCCTTGAAACCTCACAGGGAGGATTTCATCCCCAGAAGGAGCCAATGTTGGCCTTGGAGGCAAACAGCCCAAAAATGGAACCAAAAATGCCCCAAAGTCTCCACGTGTGCTTAAAAATCATGCTAATGGATCCATCAATGCTGTTCGAGTCTTCGTAAGTGCTTAAAGTCATCCATCGATCAAAATCCGCGCAAGGGGAAATCCCTTAGAATGGCAGAAATACACTATCGGGAGGCCTAAATCACTCTAAAACCATAAAAAAACCCACAGGCACAGGCTTAAACAGTAGTTGCAAAGCAGTCGTTAGATCTAGCCGATCAACGGCCCACATCTAATTGGCGGATCGCAGATTGGGGAAGCCAAGGAGCAGGGCCTTTACATATAGCGATATGCGATTGCGATCAGATTGCATCGCAATATCACATCGGTGGAAACCAAAGGGGCAGGATTTTAACATATGCATATGGTGCGACCCGATGGGCTGGACCCCACATAATTATATGTGATAGTTGATAACTTCTAAAGTCTGTTCCAAGGCCATTTTAAAGTGTTTTTATGTATTTTCGCTGTATAACAAAATACAAAGGGAACGGGGAACATCACCGATGCAATATAACCCGAACCTAAAAGGGTTTCAGGAAGCAGAATGGATATATTTTCAAATCTACGGAAGTCCCATTTTTAATGTATTTCATGAATTTTTGTTGTATAACAAAAATACGAAGGGAGCATTGGCTGGTAGTGATTGCGATGAAGCCCAGACCCGAAAAAGGGTTCAGGAAGGTAAATTAATAATTTTTGAAGTCCGAAAAGAACGATTTTTCACGGTTTTTAAGAGTTTTATGCATATTTCACAATGCAAGGAAAATACATAGGGCAGGCTTCTTTGCGACTTGCGACAACAACAAGGGTGGACCTGAGAGGATATGAACCATCTTTAAGGACTTTTTGAAGTCCGAAAAGGATAGGGAATGGCAGGATTTCGCAGTATGGCTGTGCTTTCAGTTGATAACAGAAATAGTCACAGTTTGCAATTGAAAGATAAAACCAAGGCACGCAAACCTTTTCCACTACCCCACAGAGGCTAGGAGACAGGGACAGGGACCGAATCAACAATAAAGCAGTCAGGGAGCCACAACAATGCCACACCGTCAAATCAAACAAGATCGGGAAGCATAATCAGCCCAGACAGCGTAGCAACTACCCAAAATATCTTAATGCGGTTATTCCTCTGTCAGAAGAGGAAAACCACCGAGCCATGCTTGCATTAAGGGAATCAATCAGTTGAAGAAATAGAGGGATAGATTAAGACCCCTGAAGCCTCAAAAGGCTCAAGATCATTGTGAACTAGCTATAAATAGTTGTTAGTAAGATGTAATAGAGGTTCAACTTTTGGAGATTATTGCTCCTTTGTTCATTCAAGCTTCTCATATTCATTCCAACAATATAAGCTTCTTTTGCCATTATATGTTCAATGTCCATTCTCTTTGTTGTTCTATGCTTGCACTTGAACATTTTGTTCATGTTTTCTGTGTGTATGAGGCCAGATAACTATCATCTTATCTTTTCTTTGATATATTAGAGTTGCAAGCTTCTTTGTTGCCTGTAGCTAGCCATTTATATGTGTTATTATATATGCATCTGCCAGTACATTCAGTAAGCTCATTTGCTGCCTGTAGCTAGCCATTCACATATGTTCATGTATGCAATCTACTGGTATAGTCAGTATTCTCCATCTATCCATTAAATCTACAAACTATTGAGCATTAGTGGTCTAAAGCCTTGTGTTGTTGGGGGTGTTCATGCATGTCTTGAGTGAGAATAGAGCTGAAAGCATTATCTAACTTGATCCAAACCATCATCCATTCCAATAGTTCAGAGAAAAATACTGAAGATTATATGTTACCAAGCATCTCCGAGTTGCAACCTAGGAGAGTTTCCTGGAGTGATAACACTTAGTACCTCATGCATAGGAATTCCTAGATTAAGAATGAACTTACTCTCTACTTTGTAGTTATTGAATCTTAGCTTTAACAAATTTATAATAACCATTTACTCTTATTATCATTCATTAACCATTTACTCTCACCTATTTTACCTATGTTAACCATTCCCACATCATAAGAGCTTAATAAGCTACATTATTATCAAATGTAATAGATTATAGGCTTTGATGATTATTTGAAGTAGATTTCATGGTTCCTAATTTCTTTTTGAGTGATGACAATATTTTGTGACATAAATTGGAAATCTAGTAGCATCATTATAAACAAATATAATACCACTATCATACAGCAAATGTAGTAGTGAACCATATAGGAATTTTGGTAGCACCATCTATAGGAGTTATAATAGTGCTATCTAAAGAAATCTAGTATCACCATATACAAGTATTATGGTAGTGTCATCTAAATAATTCTAGTAATGCATCATCTTCATAATGGTTCCATCATGTGTGAGAATATTTGAGCATCTTGTTTTTGTGAGGAATGTTTTTATTTTTCCTTCATGACACTCGAAGTTATAGAACCATCTTCCATTCAAGGCTAAATATCTAGTCAAAGTCTCACTCAAACTACTTCACATAAATAGGTAGCAAGGTGATTTCATTAGTTAATCCACTCCGTGCTAGTTGTTCCACATCACCACAATGATTTGGCATTAAACCAATTTATGTTCATTTTCTTTTTGAACCAACAAAACATAATAGGCTTTGTTCCAAATTTAAAAATTAGATCCTTGTATACATGGACGGATTGTATGGTTGATAATTCCATTTTGTTTTTCGATCCTTCTTATGTAATTTTAAATATGATAATTCCATAATTGCCAGGCATGTATGTGGGGATATGATAGAAAATATATATATATATATATATATATATATATATATAATTTTGTCACTCAAATAATAAGGGATAGGGTTGCATAGGAGTTGGTTATTTCCTTGATATTTAGATGTTAAAATAAAAGATTTTTTTTCACACAACTTCCACAATATAATGTAATCTCCCATAGGGTGAGCTGGAGGATGCAGGACCCCCTCTCTCTGGTATACCCGATATTATCTTCATGTAGGTATATTTTTAATTTGTTTCATTAGAATTAGTACTATCCCTTTTCATTGAATTATTTATTGCTTGATTGAATTATCATTTCAATTTCCTTTCTATGCATCTATTTTAATTAATGAAAAATGTGATAACGGAATTTTAGTAGCATGTTTCCTTTGTAGCTAAGGATCTAAATCTTGTGGAGGTTTTAAACAATCCCAAGACCTGAAACTACAACCTTAAGATCCTCTGGCTAGTGTTTTGGTAGTTTAGTTATTGTTTTGATTACATTTTTAAGGGTCTAATAAAGATACTAGAATTAGTCAAGACTCAAAGAAAGCAAGTTTCGAGCATTGATGTATTATTTGTGAGATGAACCAAAATAGATCCATATCATTCGTTAAATAATAGAGAACATGTTTCCACTTGACTTTGATTCTTGGATTGGTTTACTAGACTAATTTATTGCATTCGTTTAAGGTTTTTTTTTTACTTGGTCCCACATATATTTTTGTTACAAGAAAGTCTGAGCTATAAATCTACTTTTAACCCAATAGGTGAGAGGATGAGCTACCCAAATGTGTGTGATAATGTAAAGAGATCAAGAAGTCCATCCCTTATTTCTTCCTATAAAATCAAATGCATTCTACACTCATACAAGAAAAGAAGGGTTGAAGGATTAGTACTAATCACCCTCACAGGTCGGTGTAGTCTCTTGAGTCTGATGCATATAAAACCTAGCTTCCACTTGAATATCTCACTTCCTCTTGTAATAAAAAATACCTTGCACACATGCACCACTAAACAAACCCACAAAAGCCTTCTACAAAGGGCTTATTAGTCTAAAAACAACATGCACAAGTATAAAACATGATTTAGACCATAGATGTAGGAAAGGAACATAGATTTATTAATGAATAAATGGTAATACAAAGAATGTATACCTCCAAGAAATAAGCTACTCTCCTCCAACTTGTGTCTTAGCTTCCTTCTCCAAATGCAGCAGAGATCCCATGCTATAGTATGGATCCTAGCTCCAACCCCCTTTCCTCTTGGTGAGCTTAGTTCATTCTATCCTCTAGGAGAATGTATATAGACATCTAGGGGTTTGATAAGTTAGGAAGATTTCACAATAATGGAACCCTAGGAAACTCATAAACAAGTGGGTCAAGTTTATCTCCTTGTGAATGGAAAACACTGGAAATATTTTTCACATTTATGATATTTTTCTCAATTATGAAATTATTATTCTCTCATAATTATAAAATTTTGACAAAATAATTATGAGAAAATACTCAATTATGTAATTCCACCCATTTAACATGGAATAAATCCCACATAAGCAAAAGAAAAGGTGAAAAGGGATGCATTCTAGCCAATAACTAAGGTAAGCTGAACTTGGGTTTCTCACACTATAATGGAGTGGCAAATAGGGTATAACAATTTTTCCAACATCTCACTGGTTTATAAACTCCTAGATTCATAATTTAATAACCAACAATTCAAATTAATTAAATTGATCAACGTTTTTAGCTAAGTTGTTCAGGAGGTGTTTTTTCCGCAAGGAAAAATCGAAATTTATTCAAAAGAACAAAATTACATTTTGCATATGCTAAAAGGAATTTGATCATACCACTTATTAACTAGTGCCCAATAAACAAAGCTAGAGAAAAACAAAAAAAAACACTTTGGGTGTTAGTATGAAACCCCTAAGCTACCCTTTTCTTCCCTTATTTTTCTCTAGTGTTCACCAACCACCATAGTTAGGAGTGGTAGTTACAATATCCATTTGATTCTCTTCCACATTTATAGGAATTTATTTATCAGAGTCTAAACTTTCTTATGTATGATTTATTTTTTTCCACTCACCTCTCTTTCAAATTTATTCTTCTCATTCTATTACTAGTGAACCATAGGCGTTGATACTTTGGTTGAACTTGGAACCATCGATCCTACATGCTCAACCCCCCTCTTCTCTATGACTCCTTAGGAATTTTGTTGAATAATATTTATAGTGCTCTCTATATTTTCTTCCTCGTCTACTTTGGCATCCTGAGGATTTGAGAATATCCATCCCTTTGGTTTTGGGGCCTATTTCTTTTTTCTTTTGGAATTTTCTTTCCCGGAGGACACAAATTTTGTAAGTTTCTAGTTTGAAGACAAATACGACATCTGAATGTCATGTTTTCAAAATCCAAAGGCTAGGACTACTAAGTACTATCATAAATCAATATAATATGATCTGGTAAACCTTTACTAAGCTCTATATCTACACATATCCTATAAAAAGTAAAAATTCTTTTTTCTCTATCCACATCCACCTTTAAAAATTTCCCCAAAGAATTGTCAATTCCTTCTAAAAATTTATGATACCAAAAATGCAAAGGGAGATTATGTAACCTAGCCCATAATGGAATTTTTTAAACCACCATGGAATTTGCATCAAAACTTGGAAACCATGGAGTCATGAAAAGACCCGCACTACCCCAGAACCATGGTCCCTTTTTTAGTGCATAATCCAAATATTTTGATGTATCAAATTTTACAAAAAAAAATCCCCTGGAACATAAGTGAATATCACAGTTTTTAGTCCATGTGGAAAAGATCCATTGATGAAGGTCCTCAATCTTGGGCTAGAAACCATTAAATCTACATATCACTACTTAAGAATGAAAGTTGAAATAAAGATCATAACCTATGGAAGGTTTAATCTCAAAGTCGGCACCTAAATTAATTTGTTCCACAATATAGGAACCAAGGATATTGGGGATTTGATTAGATTTATTATGTGGTTTAGTCCTTTATTTTATTGCATCCTTGAAAGAAGATGGACCTTTAGTGTTACCAGATCAAAGACATCCTCCACATAATCTCATGTTTAAGATGATGGATGCATCACATTCTATGCCATAATCCTGCAACTTGATGTCATCTTGCATTGATTTCCCTACATAAAATACATCCTCCACATAATCTCATGTTTAAGATGATGGATGCATCACGTTCTATGCCATAATCTTGCAACTTGATGTCATCTTGCATTGATTTCCCTTCATAAATCAAGCTTTGAAACTTTGTTGCAATACCCATATTTTCTTGAATCTCTTGCTTAATATCTTGCACCAAATCCCCAACCCAAACCCTTATGATTATTTATTTCCCAACAAGAGTTTTAAAAAAATTGGTAAATTATCTCTCCTTTCCAGATCTTGATTACAGTTTCGTATTCCTTCAGAATTTTTATACATCCTGCAACTTTAGAGATTGAAAGAGGAACCAAATGAACTCTCCCAAATCTATTGAAAATGGCACTTATCCTAACATATCCAGCTCAAAAACTAATGCATACTTGTCGTTGGGTGATTGATCTATGATATGCCTCCATAAATCCATAGAGGGCATCTCCTTTGACTCCATTCTGGCCCTAGAAGAAACCACAACAAAAACATGGATATTCACACCCTCTCCATCATTAAGTGTAGAAATTAAGCTATATATTTGCAACTTCTCATGAAGTTTTAATCAAAATCACAAGATACAAACCTACTCTACTTCTCTACGGACATTAATTCACAACTGAGAATAAAAATCTCAGATGTGCAAGAAGAAATAACACACATGAAAAAAGTATATTTATCTGGGGAAATCAATCTACTAAAAACCCCAATTCCTTCTTGCATTAATCGAATGAATATATATATATATATATATATATATATATATATATATATATATATATATATATATATATATATATATATATATATATATATATAGATATATATTACAATTTCTTTGCTCAACTAATCTCACCCTGCAAGTGCACAACCTATCTCTCTGCTCACTGAAGGCTTGACCTATACTTAATCAAATTTTTCCTCGGCTTGAGCTCCTATTTCCTTGAGATATTCCTTAAGGAATTATCCCCTATTATTTAGTAAATTCCTCTAATTGAATTACGTAATTCCTTAGGCTAATCACATAACTACATGCAACACCTGTACACTCAAGTCTAGTCTACAATTGATGTTACACTGCCTTGGAATCTCCACCCCAACTAGGTAACTCGAATTCTTTGAATGCACTAGTTATTTTGGGTTGATTGATTATTTAACTGGATGATCACTAAGTTTAATGGAAGTCCCACTGCACAACTTGACCCTCCATTAGTTCCTCCAACAGTTAAAACTATTCTAACTAAAACAACCTGAGATAACTAACCTTGATTGCTACAAATTAACAATGACACATTTTGAACTAAACTCTAACTCCTCCAACTCGAATTTACTGAGTAAAATGGGTGACACAAGCCATGTCACATAATTTAACATTATCCAAGTTGCACATTGTTGTGTAAATTCAAATTTTATCAATTTAATCAAGGCAAAATCAAATTGAGAATTTCTTGCTACATTTTTCAACATTAAGCTTAGAAAAATAGCACTACCAATCCCTAAGATAGCTTGATTCTTGGAGAAGACTGCCCTTGGCTGGAAAAAGCACAAATATAATGCCAAACAAACATTGTAACTTATATTTATGGGTATGAAACCATATCGACATAAGAGACCTCGAATAAGTGAGAAGATCTCCATATCTGACCATTTGGAAGGTGGATCTACGTTTGAGGATGGATTTGTCAGAAATATTACATATGTTTTTAATCTATAACCTTTCGATCTAGAATCATGGATTTTTGCAATTCAAATGGTCAATGAGTTCGTAATATCCTCTAAAAACCCCTTCCTACCATCCACATTCAGTCTGATCGCATTGCATGACCATCAAGCATTGTCGTTGTGGACACCATTAGCATTGAGGGTGGCCTGGAACCCTTCAACGAAGACCTGAAGCATGCCACAGAAAACCCTATATATATATAGATATATATATATATATATATATATATATATATATATATATATATATATATATATATATATATATATATATATATATATATATATATATATATATAGATATATATATATATATATAGATATATATATATCTATATATATATATATATATATATATAGATATAGATATATAGATATATATATATCTATATATATATATATATATCTATATATATATATATATATATAGATATATATATATATATATATATATATATATATATATATATATATATATATATATCAATTGTTGGGGAGGTGTTAAAGGACTAAGTTTTATATTTACTCTAATTTTATGCATTGTTCTTTTATTACTATATAGTACTTATTTTGGTGCATATATTGGAGAGGAGATAGGTGTTTCAAGGGCTCTAAACCATGATGATACTATATCAATAGAGAAAGGGATAAGAAGGGAAGTTTTCTTTTAAAAGGAACAAGGAAAGGAGCAGCCCCTATCACACAAATTCATCCCCTTTCATCCACTAACCTATTGTTAAGTAAATCTATACAAGGAGGGAAAAAAAACCTTTGATCAAATACAAAGCCTATGGAGAGTAGTTCAAAGAAGCATAAACCTACATATTGGAAGATCTTGAAGTTGAGGCATCTCCATCCAACCCTATTGTGATTGCAGTAAAAGAAAATGATTTAGACAATCATTGAAAAGTAGAAAAGGATCTTGAAAAAAAGATAGGATCAAACTCTTCTTATCAAGAATGTGAATTCAATTAGTATAGAGGTAGAAAAATGGCATAATAGGCACATCAAACTAATGAAGGAGATTTACACTCGAACAATGGGGGTAGAATGCACATAAATGAGGAAGAAGAAGTTGTTTTTAGCTTCCATTTTGTGTATCACACTACCATAATCTAGATGAAGAACCTATATCCCTTAGCCTTGCCTCACTTCCATGGCTATAAAGTATCATAAGACCAAAATTCCTTCGTTTTTTAAGTATATATGTGTGTGTGTGTGTGTGTATTATTTCATAGCTATGATTACTCTAACAATGCACAAAATCTTAAACTATTCCCTACTACTCTCAAGGGCTCAACCTTGCTCTAGTTCACAGGATTAAGGGGTGAACACCATTAAAACATGGGAAGAAATGAAAAAAAAGTAACTGAAAAATTATCAAGAATATGAAAAAGCTCAGAATTTGAGGGAAGAGATCTTAAAAATGATACAAAACTAGGATGAGAGCCTAGAATAAAAGCTTCAAATATTCTTGTATAATATTCAACATTCAAACCACAATAAAAGGACCGAGAAATTATTAGTACTATATTTTTAAAGAGGAATATTGGATGTATTAATAGGATTGTTAAATTTAATGGGAGCTAGTTATGTTTCTAAACTATCTTTTGCTCAAAATAGTGAACTTTGTAGGATATACTCTCAAGGCCAACCTAGAATTAGTAAGGTTTCTAAACTTACTAAATATAATAAAAGTGGAGCAACTAAAATTATCTCAACACCTAAACTCAAGAGGAAACTCTAATTTCCATATAATGAAACTCCACTGAAATTAACAAACCTTGAGTAAGAACATAAAACCAAATAGTGCAAACCTTGAATTCCTTGATAATATTAATATCATCACATTTATATCTATAGAAATGTTCAGGATGAAGATAAGAGAAATTATGAACCTGCAACACCATATTTACAATTGCAATGACTTGGTTATAATAAATTCCAAGTTCCTTAGCTTCCAACTGAGGGCGAACACCATTCTTTCAAACAAGGATATGTCCATTCCCTGGTAGAAATTGGTTCTTTTTTCTTAGTTTTACTGTCTTAGGAATAGTAAGTCCACATAGGGTAGTAACTTCCCACAAAGTCTGCATAAATAGAGGTCTTGGAACTGATATATAAGCTACAAGCCTCCCTTCCTCGTCATCCATCTCCAAATTAGTGTCATCATACTCTAGTTTTTAGCCCAATTCATACATGATCTATCATTTTTGGGCACCTTGGGTATAAGCATAGAGTGGATTATCCTTCCCTAGACACCCACACATTCAGAAACCTTGCCTCTATCCTCTCACACACTCCTACCAGATCTTGTTCTAATTTATATCATACAAATATCCATGCATAATTCCATTTGGTGGTATCCCTACCCTTCATCATTAAATGATTGACTCTTGTGTCAATTAGTGGAGCCCGCCACTCCATTTAAGCACACTATGTGGGGTTTTTCTAAATGTTTTTTTACTATGTTTCAAATTTTTCTAAATTAATTTTATTTTATTTTTGGAGTTAAAATTACCAATTAATTTACATTATGGCCTTGATCATTGTGACCATTGAAAATAAAAGGCATAAATTCAACTATAAATATAAAAATGGAATTAAATAATTTTTGTTTAATTATTAATTGATTATAATTTTAATATTTTTACATTAAAAAATGAGAAAAATATTATAAATTGTGTGTGTGCGCGCGTGCCCTAATGGGGTTGTCATGTTGTGACTTAAAATGGCCTAGGACTTAACACAGCCTCCCACTTCCATTCCTTGTGAATGGCATTCACTTGAGGCACATTTAAGGGGCCTTACCTACCAAGGAGGGAGGTTGAGGCCCCTTGGAAAACTTATGGTATATACATCCATTTCTTATGTCAAATCTCCAACATGTTCTTCATCCTTGTCTAGTGGCTTAACCTTTTCATTCTCCTCCATCACTACTTTATCCTCTTATCTTCACCCACCATGCACATAGACTCACATGGTTGTTTGGGAGAGTTTTCTCTCATCTTTATCATTGATTTTCTTTCCGACACGATCATGCCTTTATAGCATCATCACAAGAGGAGTGTGGTTTGTATATAGTGGAGCATTTCATCACGTGACAAGATCTAGATATATTTTTCACCAACATGGCCAAAGATACTAAAAACCTACATGTAGATCTTGGAGACAACACCAAGCATGTTGTAGAGGACACTGGAAGCACTAAGTACTAGATGGAATAAGGAAGTGTCATGGAGATGAAACAAGTGATGTTATATTGGGATTGGAAAAGAATATCCTATCATTTTTAGCCATGGAGGATAGAGGAATGGAGGTTAGCTTCATGGGAAGTGAAGTGGTTCCCAGGATGAAAGGACCTAATCCCAACAATAGGAAATTACTTGGGAGTAGGGATAACAACCCATATTAGTTAAGAGGATGAGTAATGAAAGTTCTTGTACATGAGAGGGATAGCTAGAGTGAATTTTGGCATAGGAGGATGGGACACCTACACTACAATGTGATTCCTATGTTACGAAGGATGGTTGTAGGTTCTTAAGAGATCAAGGTGGAGCAGGAGGGAGTGCACAAAGGGTGTGCACTAAGAAAGCATGCCAAGGTAGTGTTTCCTCACAGTGATATGAGGTCCAAGGGGATATTGGATCTCTTGCAATCAAATATACGTGGTCATATGTTAGTGGAATCAATCACAAGGTCAATATACTTTGTGCCATTCATAGATGATTATTCCAGGAAGAATTAGATCTACCTCTTGAAGACCAAGGGTGAGGTCTTCATTCGATTTCAAGAGTTCAAAGCTCTTGTGGAGAGTTAGACTAGGAAGAATATTAAGGTACTAAGATCTGATAATAGGGGCAAGTATACCTTCAATGAGTTTCAATATTTTATAAGAAGGCAGGGATCAAGAAGGAACTCATAGTGACTTACAACCATAAAAAAATTATGGTTTCCAAGAGTAAGAATAGGACCATAGTGGGAGAAGTGAAGGAAACTATTTACGATCAATGGATTCCTATGGTTAGTGGGAGGAGACCACAACAGAATTATTTATTTGTGGAACATAGCTCATCATAGAGTATGCAAGGACAAGAATCTTAAGGATATGTTTACATGAGTGAAACAAAATTTGAGTCATCTACGCATCTTCAATAGTTCATTTTATGCCCCCATCACCACATAAAAGAGAACTAAGTTGGAGCCCTCATCATGAAAGGGGAATTTTATTGTCTTTAGTGAGATCTCAAAGGCCTACAGGGTCTACATTTCAAGATAGAGGAGATTCACCATCAATCAAGATGTTATATTTGAGGAGGGCAGGACCTTTAAGATGTCTCATGATATGGTGCCATTAAGGGGGTAGGTTCAAGAGCAAGAGGCTCCTAAGGTTGAGCAGGGACAGTAAAAATTACTAGATAGAAAATAAAAATTTATGGAGATAATTAACAAATAAATTAACTAGCAACAATAATAAAACATCATTCAAACATACAAACACAATATTTTCCTTGGGAAAGCCCAACTTTGGGGAAAAGCCCAGCCTAACAAAATTCCATTAGTGTCCTTGGAAAAAAACCTGGTCAAGGTGACCAAGTGAGGCTTCACCACTCACATCTCTTGTCACATTACAACGAAGTCTTCCCAAACTTTTAAAGGCTCCATCACATGGGCGACCAAAAAATCATGGGTCTAAAACCACTACTATGACCCAATCTATCTTTGACTCTTTTCTTGAGTCAATTTTACGTAACATACCCCGCTTAAACCTTGACTTGGGGTTTCCTTGACTAAATCAAACCAAATCTACCAAATGATTTATCCCCACTGATGTTGGCCCATACCCACCTCTAAGTTTATACCTGGGTTATTTTCATGCTCCCCTTATCACATAGCTCTAAAACCATAATTTATCAACAATTTCCCCGAGGTACGCATGCCATACGAAGTCTTATAGTAGTATGCCCATTTCAATGCAATAAAATTTCAACTTCATTATAATATTTTTTTTTCATTGTTAGTATTTGCAAAACTGACATCTCTTCCACATATCACTAAGTTATATCCTTTTCCCAATCTTCCAGACCACTCACACTCTATGTTGGTTGTTGTTGTAATCTAGGGAAAAGTGTGCATGGTTACCATTAGCATAGACCTCAAGTATTCATATAACAGAAGGAACGAGAAGAGATACAAGTAGTGGAGAACCAGTAGAAGCACACTTCATATTATGTGTCTTAAAATCCAAGTAGAACTGATACATTAATACATAGACAGATATTTATAGCATGTCAAGATAGTTACAACAGTCTAATTGTCTGATTAGACTCTTAACTAATTTGATTTTAGTTAGCTTAACAGTCATCTTTACATTATATGTTGTCTGACTCGATTGGGCTAATTGACTGAGTCAACTAGCCCCTCCAACTTCTCCTCCACTCCCTGTTGAATCCCTAAATTGTCCTCATTTTGACACCCTTTTTCCCTTTTTTCACCTATTCCACATGTGTTTTTGCTACATTTACAAGTTATAAGGTCATCAAGGTCATCCTCAACTATAATATAAGATATCATTCATTCATAACTTTTGTTCTATAGTTTCTTTGTGAAATTGATTGAAATATTTCTATGGCTACCGAAATGTGCATTTTTTGTAGTTAATCAGAAATTTTGTAGCCAAGTTCAAGGTTAAACAAGTTATCGAGAGTTCGAAGATGAACAAGATACATTGGTAAGCACCAAATGTCAAGAGAAAGGATATTCACCTATCGAGCTTACCTGGAATATTATAGCATTCAAGAATTTTACTCGTCAAAACAAAAGTCAAAGATGGTTACAAAATCGTAAGTTCACATATAAATTCAAGTGAAACAATGTCATCATCAGGCGAGCTTGGATTCAAGCGAGTGATATTCGAGATTTGAATATGATGATTTGTTGAATTAGAACCTTCATGATTTTCTCTTCTTGTATCAAATCATGAAGAATTGACTTTCTATTTTAATTAGGAAACCTAAGTGTTGATTGAAGAACTTGCCTCTCGGTGTTAATTTCTTAAGAAGATGTTGGTTAGAATAATATAAATTGCTTCAATCTAGAGCAGATATAACAAATTTTTATATTATAATTATTGTTACTCTCTGAGTCTTTATTTCTAGTGAATGCAATTACTTTGTTCTATAAGAATGTGTTGGTGATCTAATTTTTTGATTTGAGTTTTCACACCTCATGCTCACCAGGAGGGCCTCTTGAAGAGTTATGAGATAGTATAGTATTGCTTGATTTCATTATTTCTTTATTAGATATCATTTTTGGATTCAACTGCGTTAAGTAAGTCATTCATCTATGACCATTTTCATGAGAGGTAGTCGTAACTCTCTAATTTCTCATGATTTTTGAATAGTCCACTTAGCACTCATTACATTGGGTGACGCTCACAGGGGTGAAGAAGTGGGATTGAAACTAGTGAAATGAATCACATAGCGTCAATAATCACTTCTGGGGCTTACACCTGGTAACCAAGACTTCCGGGGAGGTCACCCATCCCAGATCACCTCTGGCTCAAGCGCGCTTAACTGTGGATTTTCCCCCACAATCAAGCCCACTTAACTTGCTACCCCATTTGAAAAATCTTAGCAATTATTGTGCCTCATGAACCATTCAAGTAGAGTTCCCTTCACTCTTTTGAATTCATGACTATTCAAAAATCATGAGAAATTAGTGAGTTACAACTACCTCTCATGGAAATGGTCATAGATGAATGACTTACTTAACACAGTTGAATCCCAAAATGATATCTAATATAATGCACTATGAAAACCCCAATATTTAATGCATTATTTCTTTTGTAGTTCTTTCGATCTAGTTTTTAATTAGTTAGATGCCTTTTACTTTGGATGATTCTTTATTTTCACACATAGATTACTCATTGAAGTTTTGATTTTCAAAAGGTTGGGCACTCAGCATTAAAAGTAAAAACATCAAAAACATTTAATTTATTAGATTGAACATTTGAATTTTCCACTTAGTCCCAGACTTATTGTTAATGTTCTGATTGATTCTAATTAAGATTGTGCACATTAGTCTGAAAACATCTTCAATCATTTATTTCCAAGTTAATTTCAATCTTGCTTTAAATAGTTAAGTTTCTTATGTGCTTCTAGAATAGAGTTCAATTCAACTTGTTTAGAATAAAAGTAGAATATATTTTTTTCCTTTCAAGCCAATTAGAATAGTTTTCTTACACATGTTTGATAGTTTATACTTTCATTCTACGCAATAATATAAACTTTCAATTCTTCCAAGTAGAATAGACTTTTAATTCTAGTTGGATAGAA
This sequence comes from Pinus tabuliformis, assembly GCA_031772625.1. Classification (NCBI taxonomy): domain Eukaryota; kingdom Viridiplantae; phylum Streptophyta; class Pinopsida; order Pinales; family Pinaceae; genus Pinus; species Pinus tabuliformis. Next base: position 477,366,984 of record CM062813.1, on the reverse strand, counting down.
TAGGCTTTCAATTTTAGTCCTTAGAATAGTATGCTTTAATTCGTTTCACTTTAGAATAGTTTTGATTTGAAGTTGATCTTAGCTTAAATAAGTCTTATAGATAGAATATGTGTGTATACTTGATAATAATTAGTCTAGAATAGTTAAAGTTTACATTTTTTCCTTTAGATTTAAAACTTAAATCAAAATTAAATCTCGTAGAATATATAGTGCACATACACTTCACAAGTTAGCAAGCCATAATCGATTATTTAATGAAGTAATTTAATCAACAATTAAATTACCCAACACCCCCAAAGCCTTCTTCATCCCTGAGAAGGGGAGATTTGGAGTGACACAAAATAATTACAAAAGATGGCATACACATTTTATTGTTGGCTCTTTTAGAAGCCAGAAACTTTACGAAAATTTAATGCAAAATACATTGAAGAATAAAAGATAGATCTAGACTAAATTTCTGTTATTTCTTTGACAGGTACATTTGAAGGCTTGGTCGGATCTTTGTGAACTGGTTCTGTAGACTGGTGCACTACATGATCCACTTCGACTTCATGTTATTATTGTTTTGAATATGCGGCACATGTTGAGATGTTAGGTGCATAAACCTGATGGGTGGGATGTGACGTTTGTGGCAATGACAAATTAGTGGTGGAAGTGGCATGTTTGGGAAAGTAGTTTTATAGGTGACTAGTGAAAAAAAAATAGTTGTTCATCAAAAATTGACCATTCATGAACTATTAGCCTTTCTTAAGCACTTGATTCCTTGAGGTCTGCCAAAAACTAAACTCTATATTGCAACAAGATCAGCTTTGATGTTGTTTGGTTGAAAGGATTTGAGCAGATTAAGAGTCTTCAGGAGGAGATTACTCGTCTTCAGGAGCAATTACACAAGAAAGAATCTGCTCAGAGTATTGCTAGTCTTCTGGAGCAATTGGAAAAGAAAGATAAAGAACTTGCCGCCCTTCGTGAATCTCTTCAATCGAAGTCTGTGATTCCACAGGTACCAATGAGGCTCCCTATTTTCTCTGTTGTACCTAATTGATTATACCCTACAAGAATTTAGAAGCATTATTTGCTTGGAGCTAAGATTTTTTACCTTCTTTGAGCCATTGACATTCATATTGCATTAACTGGGCCTGGAGTTCCCTTTCCTGTTCTAACTTCTTGTCCAATGCATATTTATCTCATGCATCCATCACTTACCTTGTAGCTAAATCATGAATAATTGTTTCTTATTATCTGATAAAACTATGAGTTGATGCCAAGTAGGTGGGACAATTTTTGAGTGTAGTCGTTAAATTATATCCTCTATCAAGTGTCTGCTCCAATGTTTGTTTGGCTACTAGGAACTCATGATGAACTTTTTGAAGTATTTCTATGAACTTATGACTACCTACCATTGTTGGTCTAATCTATAAGTCTATTATATGTGCACAAGGTTTCTTATTTTTGTCGATCAACTTATACATGAACTGCTAGAAGGCAACAAGATGATCATCGACCTCAACTGGACCATCGATATTGACTTTTTCTATTTCCTAGTGTTGGAAGTCCAGCCAAAGCTCCCTTTCTCATTCATGTTTATGTTCAAGTTTAGTGTCTTTCTTCCTCTTTTTTGTCTTCAATTTAGCTACTTTTACAGAATTCTCTAAGACTTCAAATATTTACTTATCATTGGAAAGCTTTAGTTCGACATATATAGTGTGGATATCAATAAGTTCTTTCTTAACTCTAGTTTCATGTGTGTTTGTTGTTTTCATCTCAGATGACATTGTGTCAGTCGAAGAGGGTTTAGTGAATGATATATTAGTCGATGGATTTGTCGATGGAAGATCAGTTGGTATTGTTTGGTTTTTTAGCACATTAATCATTTGTTGAGTCTACCACTTAAAGGTTCTTATTGTGCTATCTGACTGAGTATGTTATTGTTGGCATTTTGGCACAGGTGTGGCGCTATGATACTGGTGTTGTCCTTGATGGCAACTCTCTTTGATGACAGATCTCCGTTCAGACTACAGAATGAAGAGAAACCTCATATACGTAGGTTAATTAAGTCCAAGTTGCGTATACACGCTGGTGATATGAATACTAAGTCGCGTATACGCAGGTGATCTATATACTAAGACGTGTATACACGCAGATGCATGAACAGAAAAGGGCGTATATGTCGGGAAGCTTCCCTTTGGTCCGTGGTAGTTAGTCCTCGGTACTTGAGCCTATGTATTTGGACCAAAGTATCTCGACAGACGTGTTGATCCCTAGTTTCTAAGTTGATGGTATTGGATTTCTATGGTTTGGCCCTTGGTATTGAGCAAGGCCTAAGGCTATATAAGGAGAAGAAGATCATTAGGCAAATACATCTTTTGAAAGGGCTTGAATATCTGAAAAAGAAAGAGATCTGGTATGCAGGTTCTGGGTTGCTTGATCTAAGCTAAGGAGAGATCACTTCGGTTGATGGAAGACTAGATCTAAGGATAGATCGGGATCTAATGATTTGAAATGCACTATTATGATATGGTTGATTATGCGTATTTCTAGATCTGCATACTGACGCAATGTTATGTTCTGGGTCTAACTGATGTCTGGTACAGCTGCAAGTTGAGAGAATTTATTTTTAGATCTGTACGCAGGTTGGCTTCGGTAAAAGAGTGTGTATACGCGGGTTTCTCTCATTGAAGTAGCGTATATCTTTTGGAGCTTGATTTTTGGGTTACAGTTGGGTCTGACTGTTATTGCAGAGTTCTGTAGTCTGCTCTGTGTTCTGGTAACTGGTGTTTGACAGGGTTTCAGTGGTTCAGTGATTGATGATGCTAGTATTGGATGTTTTGTGCTTCAATGATCTGTTGTGAAAGTTGAATGAATTGTGGTCTTCAGATTGTAATGTTGTGCTTCAGGAATATCCAGTCTGAAAATGTATGAAAGGTGGTACCTGAAAGAAAGAAGATTGTAGGCCAGCACCTACGTACTAGTATCTTGGCTAGTACAAGAGCAAAGGGGGTTGGAGCTCCCTTCCAAGGAAGTTTGGAGAACGAGAGAAGGTTGTAGCCTTCTGCAGGTTGTAGCCTGCGTACTGGTATAAGGCTGCACCAGTACAAAAAGATTGTAAACTGAAGTTTCATATTAAAGAAAGATAGAGACGACTTGCAACAGGTGGTTTTCACCCACATTGGGTTTCCACCTTATATCATGGTGTTCATGTGTGTGGTTTTTGTGTGATCTGTTCTACTGCATCTGTTTACTCTTAATATGGTGAATAATGTCCTTATGCACTTAACTGAAGATAAACTGACTGAAATATAAGATTTCTGGTTATACGCTGGTTTCTTTATACATAGTTGCGTGTACACGCTGGTTCACTTAACTAAAGTAGCGTATATGTTTCTGAGCATTGAAAAAGTTTTATAGTTCTGATAATACTGATTCACCCCCCCTCTCAGTATTATTTCCAACAATTGGTATCAGAGCAGGTCCTTCAGAGAAGCTTGACCGCTTGAAGGTAGATCGTTCATCATGAGCAACTACGAGAAAGAAGCATCAATCAGGCCACCGGTTTTTGATGGGACAAACTTCAATTATTGGAAGGTAAGAGTTACTGCATATCTTCAATCTCTTGGTACAGAAGTTTGGAACATCGTAGAGACAGTCTACACTTTTCCTTCAGCTACTCCTACAGATCCAGCCGAGAAAAAGAAATATGAAACAAATGCGAAAGCAGTCAATACTCTATTGGGATGCATCTCTCAATCAGAATTCATGAAGGTAATGCACTATAAATCTACAAAAGAAATATGGGACAAAATGGTCACGAGCTATGAAGGAGACGATCAAGTAAAGCGTGCTAAACTTCAAACTCTCAGGATTAAGTATGAGACTCTCAGAATGTATAATGATGAAAGTGTGGCTAACTACTTCCTTAGGGTAGATGAGATTGTCAATTGCATGCAAAACTTGGGTGAAGAAATAAAAGAGGCTATTGTAGTTGAAAAGGTTCTAAGATCTTTGTCCCCCAAGTTTGAATCTAAAGTGTCTGCCATAGAAGAAAAGGAAAATTTGCAAATTCTTACTATGTCTCAGCTTCACGGAATTCTAACCGCTTATGAAATGAGAAAGGGAGGTCCATCAGACAGAAGAGAAGCTGCCTTCAAGGCTTCAGGCAAAGAAGATTATTATGAAGCAAGTCACCTGCCAGAAGATGAAGAAGAGGAATCAAATTTTGTCAGAAATCTTCAAAGGGGTTCTGGAAGGTTCAGAGGTAAGTTACCTTTTAAATGCTTTGCTTGTGGAAGAGTAGGTCATTATGCTGCCAAATGTCCTCACAAAGATAAGAATGACAAGGGAAAGGAACCTATTAAATGGAACAAGAAACAATATGAAAAGAAGAAAAGCTACTACACTCATGAAGATAGTGATGGACATTCAAATAGTGATGAAGATGAACAAGGTAATAGATATAAACTTTTAATGGCTTTTGAAGATGATGACTACATGGATGCTCTAGACGTAGAAGGCTTTTATGAAGAAATGAAAGATCTCAAAGTTTGTTTAGAAGAGAAGAGTGCTATTATTGATTCTCTACAATGTCAACTAGCTGAAAAGGAAAAACATCTTGAAAAATTGGAATGTGAGATTGTTTGTCTTAGAAAGGAGATTGAGAAAACCAAAGCAATTAATCTTAAGTTTGTTAAAGGATCTGAAACCTTGGATGAGATTATCAATGTGCAGCGATCTCCTCTGATCAAGACAGGTCTTGGATATAATGGAGAAACATCTCAAGCCTCTACCTCTAAAAGTTATCTTGATGCAGCAAGGAGAAGCGAGCAAAGGCCAAATAAAAGTCATCAGGTGAATCAGGGACAGTTTACCTCAAGAACAAATAAAGACCATCAAGAAATTCGGGGACAAACTGCCTTAAGGACAAACAGAAGCTACAATCAGCCACAGGTAAAATCTTCCCAATTTGCTCCAAGAATGAATAGAAGCTACAATCGGTTGGATGATAGATCTGATTATCGCAGAAGTTTCTTTAATGGCCAATGCTTTTCTTTCCATAACTTCGGTCACAAAGCAGCTCAATGTGTTGCCTACAAAACGATCATGACTAGAGAAGCTCAAAAACAAGGGAGAATGACTGAAACCATGAAAAGGACTTATAACAACTTTTCGGTTCTTGAAAATGAAGTTGAATGCTCTATTTGTAATAACTTTGGTCATGAAGACTCTGAATGCAGGAGCAGGTTCCGGAAGACAACTCAGAAAGAACAAACCTCAAATGTTAGAACATGGAGAATAAAAGAATCACAACCAGAAAGATGTGGGATAGCCTTTTATGCAGAAGGTCAAGAAAGTCTATGGTACATTGACAGCGGATGTTCGAAGCATATGACAGGGGACAAAGAAAAGCTTGAGTCATATACCGCATTAGAAAAGGGGAAGAAAGTTTCTTTCGGGAACGATATCTCTGCAGCCATAAAAGGAAAAGGTGTTGCTCCATTGAAAGAGGAGGTCAAAGCAAGAAATGTTTTATATGTTGATGGATTGAAGCATAATCTTCTGAGTGTCAGTCAGATGTGCGATCAAGGAACTGAGGTAATATTTAGATCAAATGGATGTTGTGTTCGCGATCTTGATACAAGTAAAACAGTGATCAAAGGAAGAAGGACTCCAAATAATCTATATATCTTTGAGGAAAGACAACAATGCTACTTAAGCAAGGATGATGAACATTGGCTATGGCATCGGAGGTTGGGGCATCTAAGCTTTTCACAAATAAGGAAAGCATGCAAATATCAGGCAGTTCGTGGTCTTCCAGATATCAAAATTCCAGACAATACCATATGCAAATCTTGTCAGTTTGGAAAGCAAACCAGAACTAACTTTCCAGAGAAGGAAGGATCAGCTAGCATGCCTCTTGAGCTAGTCCATACAGATGTATGTGGTCCATTTAGGAAGAGGACACCTCGAGGAGAAGAATATCTGATATTATTCATTGATGATTTCTCCAGATTTGTTTGGTTAGGGCTCATGAAGCACAAAGATGAAGCATTCGAAAAATTCAAATCCTTCAAAGCCTTGGTTGAAAATGAATCAGGACACAAAATTAAGTGCCTCAGATCTGACAGAGGTGGGGAGTTTACCTCAAACGAATTCTTCGATTTCTGTGAAGAACATGGGATAAGAAGAGAATTCTCTACAGCTAGAACTCCTCAACAAAATGGGGTTGTGGAAAGAATGAACAGAACAATCCAACAAATGGCTCGTGCTATGCTTGATGAATCAGGTACTCCCGCAACCTTCTGGGGTGAAGCTGCACATGCTGCGGTTATTATTCTTAACAAAACAAATGTCCGAGTAAACAACACTCAAACACCTCATGAGCTCTGGAGTGGTAAGACTCCTTCGGTGAAGCACTTCAAAATCTTTGGGAGCAAATGTTATATTAAGAATACTGATGAGCAACTTGGCAAACTTGAACCAAGAGCAGATGAGGGCATTCTTCTTGGTTATTCTCCACATAGCAAAGCATACAAGTGCTACAATAAAAGACTTGGCAAAATTGTTGACAGCATTGATGTAGTGGTTGATGAGAAGGGATATATTCCTAGGCAAGTTCATCATGAAGACATTGAAGAAGATGAAGGCTACCCTCAAAGACGGAATGATGAAGAAGAAGAAACTCAAGAAGAAGAAGAACCTCAAGAAGAACCAGAGGAGCAGACAAGAATAGAAGAGAAGACTCCATCCAGATATGTTCAAAAGAATCATCCGGAATCTCAGATTGTGGGGCAGAAAGAAGCAGGAGTACAAACAAGAAGGACACTTGCAGAAGCTTCAAGCTATTTGGCATTACTCTCCTCCACTGAACCACAAAATGTGAAAGAGGCATGCAAAGATGAATGTTGGGTCAAAGCAATGGATGAAGAACTTGAGCAGATCGAAAAGAACAACACTTGGGAATTAGTTCCTAGACCAAAAGATAAGAATGTAATAGGAACAAAATGGGTCTTCAAGAATAAATTGAATGAAAATGGAGAAGTAATTAGGAACAAGGCCAGACTTGTTTGTAAAGGGTATGCACAGCAAGAAGGAATAGATTTTGAAGAGACCTTTGCTCCTGTGGCAAGACTTGAGGCTATCTGAATGTTCCTTGCTCTCTCAAGCTTTCAAAACTTCAAAGTATTTCAAATGGACGTGAAATCAGCCTTTCTGAATGGAGACTTAGAAGAAGAAGTATATATTGAGCAGCCAGATGGTTTCATTCTTGGGAATGATCCAAACCTTGTATGCAGATTGAAAAAGGCTCTCTATGGACTCAAACAAGCTCCAAGGGCTTGGTACTATTGGTTGGACAAATATCTTCACCAACAAGGCTTTTCAAAAGGATCAGCAGATAGCAATCTCTATATAAAAGTTGAAAATAACAAATTGCTAATTCTTGTTGTTTATGTAGATGATATTATCTTTGGGAGCAATGAAGAGACTATGAGTCAAAACTTTGCCTCGGTTATGCAGAAAGAATTTGAAATGTCACTACTTGGAGAATTGACATATTTTCTTGGATTGCAAATCCAACAAAATGAAGGAGGTATCTTCTTGTCTCAAACCAAATACCTCAAGCAGATCTTGAAGAAGTATGGCATGGAAGAGTCAAAGCCAGTATGTACACCCATGGTTACAGGATGCAGCCTCAGTGCAAATGATGAATCAGCAGCAGTTCACCAACCCACTTATAGATCCATGATTGGGAGTTTGCTTTATTTGATAGGTACCCGACCAGATATTACACATGCAGTAGGAATGGTTGGAAGATTTCAAGCCAACCCAAAGGAAACTCATCTTCAGGCAGTCAAAAGAATCTTCAAGTATCTTCAAGGGACCCAAAACTATGGCTTATGGTATCCTAGAAATACAGATCTCACTCTTCATGCTTACACAGATGCAGATTGGGCTGGAAGTGTGGATGATAGGAAAAGCACAAGTGGTGGTGCTTTCTTCATGGGTTCCAGATTAGTATCTTGGTTCAGCAAGAAACAGAGTTCAATTGCCTTATCTACAGCTGAAGCAGAATATGTGGCTGCGGCATCTTGTTGCACACAACTTCTTTGGATGATGCAGACCTTGCAGGACTTTCAAATCACTTGCACTCCACCAGTCTCTATCTTATGTGATAATACAAGTGCAATCAGCATTTCAAAGAATCCATTCATGCACTCAAAGACCAAGCACATACCAATCAAGTACCATTTTCTTCGGGAACAAGTGCTTGAGCAGAAGGTCAAGTTGGAGTATGTTCCTTCTAAGGAACAAGTTGCTGATATTCTCACAAAACCACTGCCCAGGGAAACTTTTGAATATCTCAGACAAAAGCTGGGAGTAGTTGATGCTTCATCCTGCTGTTAAAACTTGTCTGTTCTACAGAAAAGTTGGTATACGCAAGTTACGGAAGGGATATCCGCGTATATACGCTGATCTATGCGGGGTAAGTCGCGTGTATGTTGTACGCTTGTTGCAGAAATTATATCCGCGTACATACGCTTGTTTATGCAGGATAAATCGCGTATATGGAGTTCTGAACAAGCAAGGGCAATCTCTGGTTTGAAAAGGTCTGAGATGGGTATGTCAGAATTCTTCAGACACAGTTTCAGGAGGAGCAGCAGGCACAGGTTCAGGGGGAGCAGCTTAAAAGTCTCATAAAGCATTGTTGGCATTTAGATGTTTTGGTTGTTGGTTTCAGGAGAAGGAGCTCAGAAGGAAATCCTGGTTGCTAATCTAAAAGATGTTTATCAGATACTGCTGGTGACTTTCATAAGTCTTGGTCTAGATCTGTTGTCTCTATGTCATGTATCTCTTTTGTGATATCTCTTTTATGGTGTCAAGGTCATGTAACGGCCTATGTTGGTTTCCCCACTATGCCTGGGATGAATGATGTAATATAATTGGTTGTTTCTGATGTGTCCCCTCTTGATAGGGAGTATGGATGTATGTATTGAGTCTTTTGGTGATAGGAAGGTCCCTTATGGTGTATCAGTCTTGGTTCTCTTTGAAGAACATCGTCTGCAGATCTTGCCTACAGTCAGGGGGAGCATTCAGCACAGCCAAGCAGAGGTATCAGCATGTACTCAGGAGGAGCACAGCCCTTTGCCCTTGATGACAAAGGGGGAGAATAATTCTAAGGAGCTTGAGGTTGCCATCAAGTCCAAAGGGGGAGATTGTTGGCATTTTGGCACAGGTGTGGCGCTATGATACTGGTGTTGTCCTTGATGGCAACTCTCTTTGATGACAGATCTCCGTTCAGACTACAGAATGAAGAGAAACCTCATATACGCAGGTTAATTAAGTCCAAGTTACGTATACACGCTGGTGATATGAATACTAAGTCGCGTATACGCAGGTGATCTATATACTAAGACGCGTATACACGCAGATGCATGAACAGAAAAGGGCGTATATGTCAGGAAGCTTCCCTTTGGTCCGTGGTAGTTAGTCCTCGGTACTTGAGCCTATGTATTTGGACCAAAGTATCTCGACAGACGTGTTGATCCCTAGTTTCTAAGTTGATGGTACTGGATTTCTATGGTTTGGCCCTTGGTATTGAGCAAGGCCTAAGGCTATATAAGGAGAAGAAGATCATTAGGCAAATACATCTTTTGAAAGGGCTTGAATATCTGAAAAAGAAAGAGATCTGGTATGCAGGTTCTGGGTTGCTTGATCTAAGCTAAGGAGAGATCACTTCGGTTGATGGAAGACTAGATCTAAGGATAGATCGGGATCTAATGATTTGAAATGCACTATTATGATATGGTTGATTATGCGTATTTCTAGATCTGCATACTGACGCAATGTTATGTTCTGGGTCTAACTGATGTCTGGTACAGCTGCAAGTTGAGAGAATTTATTTTTAGATCTGTACGCAGGTTGGCTTCGGTAAAAGAGCGTGTATACGCGGGTTTCTCTCATTGAAGTAGCGTATATCTTTTGGAGCTTGATTTTTGGGTTACAGTTGGGTCTGATTGTTATTGCAGAGTTCTGTAGTCTGCTCTGTGTTCTGGTAACTTGTGTTTGACAGGGTTTCAGTGGTTCAGTGATTGATGATGCTAGTATTTGATGTTTTGTGCTTCAATGATCTGTTGTGAAAGTTGAATGAATTGTGGTCTTCAGATTGTAATGTTGTGCTTCAGGAATATCCAGTCTGAAAATGTATGAAAGGTGGTACCTGAAAGAAAGAAGATTGTAGGCCAGCACCTACGTACTAGTATCTTGGCTAGTACAAGAGCAAAGGGGGTTGGAGCTCCCTTCCAAGGAAGTTTGGAGAACGAGAGAAGGTTGTAGCCTTCTGCAGGTTGTAGCCTGCGCACTGGTATAAGGCTGCACCAGTACAAAAAGATTGTAAACTGAAGTTTCATATTAAAGAAAGATAGAGACGACTTGCAGCAGGTGGTTTTCACCCACATTGGGTTTCCACCTTATATCATGGTGTTCATGTGTGTGGTTTTTGTGTGATCTGTTCTACTGCATCTGTTTACTCTTAATATGGTGAATAATGTCCTTATGCACTTAACTGAAGATAAACTGACTGAAATATAAGATTTCTGGTTATACGTTGTTTTCTTTATACACAGTTGCGTGTACACGCTGGTTCACTTAACTAAAGTAGCGTATATGTTTATAAGCATTGAAAAAGTTTTATAGTTCTGATAATACTGATTCACCCCCCCTCTCAGTATTATTTCCAACAGTTATGATGAATTATCTTAAGAGATATATTGATTTGACACATTTTCATATGGTTTTTATTACTCCTCTTTGGTATGCGTCGAAGAGTTAGCTGGAGTATCCTTAGTTAATCAATCTCAGTCATTTAAGTCTTAGCATCTATGCCTGCAGTCTACTCTAATTGGTCCTATTGTTGGCCAGAATTATCATTGTGTTCCTTAGTAGAATTGTCATTTTTCCCATTGTTAGTGATGTCCTTTTGCACGATATTATGACTTAATAAGGCTTAATAAATTTATTTCATTTTATATCTAATATTCTCCATAAAAACATCCTTAGCATTTCCTACTTCCTCTTATACGTCTGATTCAATGAATGAAATTGTTTTTTTTTGTCTTACAAGGCCTTTTGACTTCTTTTCCTTTTTCTTTGGTAGACTCAACCACTTGTCAAACAACTTCGTCAAACTACTATTCCTGCTAATGGTTTTATAGCTAAATTTTTTATAACGCTTCCTCCCACTAAATTCCTTCAGAAGAAGTTGCAGTGGGCTTAGGACTTTGGACTCTTTCTGATTGTATTTTTGTGATGATTCGGCTATTGGGACTAACAAATCAACCTTAAAGGACTACAAATAAAATGAAAATTATGCCTCCTCTTCCTACTCTACATGAGAGAGAGGGATAATAATGTCCTCATATGATTCTAGGAGGAATAGGAGGAATAGGAAAGTTTTTATTAGACTATAGACATAATTCATCAAAAACTTGCTCGATAGTGGGTTGATAAGGAAATTTCTAAGGGTCCACCTTGGTGGAATTGTTGTACCAGAATTTGGTAACATCCAAATATAACTATATATGAGAACAGGGTGGCAAAGCACAATGGATATTTTGAGGAACCCTAACCCTCCACTTGTTGGAATATGACTTTATATTCAATAACCAATTTCTAAATAATTCATGGGGGCCCAGAGACTAGGGTTTTCCCGACCATCCATGTGAAAAAATATTAAAATTATGCATGAGAGGCATATCCCTCTTGGTGAACTCTACCTCCCCAACTAGTGGAATCAATTTCATTGCTAACCAAATAAGAAGAGTAGGGAAGAAAATGTGTTTACCCAAATTCTAGCAATCTTAACAGTTGGTCTTTATGAGTTCTAAGAGGTATTATACCTAGTTATATGTCTTCCCAGAGGCTTCCATCTCACTAATTTATTATAACATATTCAACTTGACATTGGAGGCCTAATTAACAAGTGTGAGGAAACGAGAAACAATCATGCAAGTCCATCCTACCAAAGGGTCCTCAATTTGGTTAATTACCAACCCTTGTGAATTTTTTGTAAATATTCCACCACAAAAATTTTGTGATCCATTTGTTACAGTCGATTGCATTGGGCACCTTTTCTCCTTTATACAGTAGTCTTGTAATAAAATAGTTGGTAATCCCAGAAATCAATTTTCGTTGTGCGAGCTAAATCTTCCACTAGTGGTATTTGCTTATCAAATATTTTGTAGCTTCTTCTTTCATGCCATGCATATCTTCCATCAACGAGGTACCAATAATATCATGAATTCTTTCCTTCTCTAGTCGTTTAGAGTATAAATTACACTAGTTATCTAGCATGGCCCATTGAAGAAATGACTCATAGATTTTCTCCCAAGAAGGTTCATCTACCTTTGCCCATTTTATGTAATGCATGTGGACTTCCAACTATGTTTTCCTTGCAATATTAGACCTTTCTTTCGTTTATGGCTCAATTGTAATGTCGTCTTCCTCAAAGTGAACTTTTTTTTTCCCATTTAAAAATCAGTCTAGAATTCTGCAGTCCAAAAACAATCTAACAATTTACAATCAGAAATCATAGGGCTCGACATGTTTGGAACGTTGTCAAGGTCACAGTTGACACTTAACAGAATTTCTAGAGGAATTTTAAGTGCACCTTAGATGTTATCAGCTTTTATGGCATTAGAATTTAATGCACCATTATTTTCTCTTACTTCCTCTTTTGTGGGTTATCGCATCAAATTTTTAGTTGATCCTCCAATGTCACATAGCACGTGCATGCCACCTGATTATCACTTTCTTCCCAAAGTGGTAGATGATTTTGGAATGATTTGAAATGATTTATGATGTATTTCTGACAGTGATGTGACTTGTGGCATATGTGATGTGTCATGATTAGATTGGTGTGTTTGAATTTTTTGATTTTTTTAATTATGGTTTTTCTCTCTTGTACACTGTGTTTTCAGAATCACGGGTTCTGAAACTTCCATCCAGCATGTGGTTGAAGCCTTTGTCCTAGTTATCTATCCTGTCGAGACATTCTTGATGCCAATGATCTCTTAGACGATTCTCTCTCTTCAAGTCGATTCCTTGACTTGTTTATTGGGTCAAATTGTTTATAATGTTTTCTAAATTTTTGTCTACATTATTGTCATATTTCATCCTTTGAATGACGTTGATCCTTGTTTTGTTAAGCCTGGGCCACTTAAGATATTACAGAAATCCACTTTTTGTTGCATATTTATCAATATTGTTTGCTTGATTGTGCTTTTCTCTTTTTATTGAGTCCCCAACTACTCTCTAAGTTACTTTATTCCTAATATTTAACTATTTTTCGTAATAAATTGTTAAATTTTCCTTAAAAAAAATAAAACTACTAATTTTACAAATTTTGGTCGGTTAGCCTACCATAGAGTGTTTTCAAGCTAACCCATGTTCTTGGAACCTCAGAAAGGTTTTCACTAGGAACACGCACCAATGATAAGTAACTTGAACATATACCCTTACAATTTTTTCAACTAAATAGCTCCTGAAGGTCGTATGCCTTCAATCACGAAGGGTCCCAACCATGCAATTTCTAGTTTCCTTGGTTTACCCTTAACTCAACTATCATATAGAAGAATTAGATCACCAACTTTAAAATTCTTCATTTGCAAATTTCTGTTGTGCCACAATTTTTGTTGATCTTTTCTAGTTTGTTGGTGATAGAGTGCATGAATTACATCTTCCTCAAGTTGTTGTAATTGTTAGCGTCATTCCTTCTGTATTTTTGTATTAAATTTTAGTATAGTCAATATACTTATTGCATTCACTGAACACTAGAATGGGATAACTGCTTCCTGTCCATCAACAAGTTTGAAAGGTGTTGATCCCTTCGACTACTTATAGGTTGTGTGCTATGCCTAAAGGATGGTTGGTACCTTGTTATCCCAGTTATCAATGTCGAGATTGCATACATTTCTTAGTCCCTTATGTAACGTTTTATTAAATGCTTCAACAACATCGTTTGCTTGTGGGTGATAGACAGTGGTCATTCTGTGTTCAATCATGAATTTCGTCATTAGTTTTTTTATTGTAGCATTTACAAAGTGAGTTCATCTATCACTAATGATGACCAAAGGATAGTCAAAACGCATTACTATATTTTCATATATGAATTTTTATACTACTTCTTTGCTACATGATTCGACCGATTCTACCTTTGCCCACTTTGTCAAATATTCCACTATTGTTATGATGCATTTTTCTCTTGTCCATATATCTCTTTTGGGAAATTTTTGATAAAGTCGATTTCCTAGATCTCAAAACGTATCAACAAGAAAATTTAATGCAATGAAATTGTTTGGGTAGTGGACTCCCAAATATTTAGCAAATGTCACATTTTTATACATGCAGTCGGAAGTCTCAAAATATTGTTAGCCACCATAATCCTTCTTGCAATATTTTCCTCATAGTTGTATCACCTTAATAGTTACCTCCATCTCCCCCTTGATGTGTCTCATCAATAATATCCTTCCTTTCATGTTCTAATATGCATATGTGCACTACCTCGTTAATACCCAGCTTGTACAATTGTCCATTTAATAGATTAAATGGGGTTTCTTTAATTGCAAGGGTCCTTTTATTCTTTTCAAATAGTCCCTTAGGTGCATTCCTGGTATGGAAAATCTCTGTTATTTCAGCCAACTCTACAGGGATTGCTTCAATTCTAAATAGGTGCACATATGGAAGCTCATCCTTAATATATGTCGGCTCTTCTCTAGATTCGAGTCGGGATAAATGATTAGGACTAATGTTCTTCTTTATTAGTTGAACAATAACTTCAAATTCAAATTTTTGAAATAATAATAACCATCAACAAATGCACTCTTGATGAAGCAGTTTGTTCATGAGGTAGTTTAGTGTCTGATGATTAGTGTATAATATAAATGAGCTTGTCAGAAGGTAATGTCAGAACTTCTGCAAAGGAAATATCATAGCTAAGGATTTTTTTTCAAGCGTCAAATAATTTCTCTCTATTTTATTGAGTTTTCGACTGGCGTAATCATTATGATGATCTATCGATTCATCATTAGGTTGCGCATGAACTACTCCAGCTGCCACATTTGGTGCACTGACATGCACGTGGAACTATTTTGACTAGATAAGAAACTTGAGAATAAGTGCTTCGAATACCTTAT
This sequence comes from Pinus tabuliformis, assembly GCA_031772625.1. Lineage (NCBI taxonomy): Eukaryota > Viridiplantae > Streptophyta > Pinopsida > Pinales > Pinaceae > Pinus > Pinus tabuliformis. Next base: position 477,351,802 of record CM062813.1, on the reverse strand, counting down.
TTTTTAAGTAATTTAAACGATTCGTCGTAGTCTTTTGACTAGATGAATGGCACATATTTCTTTAAGAGTACATCTATGGGGGAACGTTATATCTGAGTAATTCTTAATGAACTGTCTATAATATCCAATATGGCATAGAAATAGTTTATTTATTTTTTATTTGCAGGTGGTTTCAAGTCTAAAGTCACTTTAATCTTCACCATATCAACTTTAATTCCATATTTTGAAACCACATGGGTTATTAGTAATCCAATAGGTGTTGAAAAGATACATATTTTGATGTTCAATGATAAGTGAATATGTCTGCATCTTTCCAACATTAATCTTAGCCATTGTATGTGATATGTAAGCAATGTATAAACAATCCATTCATTAAAGAAGATTGTCATTGTCTTATAAATATACTCTTGTAAAGATTTGACGACGATCCACGAGAATATTGTTGGTGCATTTTTTAGTCCAAATGACATTACATGATATGCAAAAGAACCAAACTCAATGACAAACAGTGTCTTTTCTCTATCTTCTTCTGCAATGGGTACTTGATTGTACCCTGAGAAACCATATGTGAAGGAATAATATTTGTGACTTGCTACTTTTTTATAATTTTATCAGTGAACAAAGTAGGAAACGGGTCAAACATTTTTAATTTTTTCAATCCGCAATAATCAACACATATGCATAATTTATTTGGGTTGTCCTTTTTAGGTTGTACTACCATGGGGCTTGCCCATTCTAATGTGTCTAGTGGAAAAATGATGCCAGTGGAAAGCATCTTCTCTATTTCCTTTTGTACAATAGTTTTATACTTATGTTCAATCTTGTCTGGTCTCTTTTTTATTGACTTAACTAAAATCAAACATTTATTATAAAAATTAAATATTAATACAATATTCTAAGATTAATATTTTTAACATTAATTATGATTATTATAATATCATTAATACTAATTATTATTAAATTATAATTCTAATTATTATTATTATTATTTATTATATTAATAATAATAATTAATAATATAATTAATATTAATAATAACTATCATATTATATTGATTAAATTACGGAAAAGAATTAGGAAAGTAGGGTTGTCGGACGGAGAGATGGCCATCGTTGAATTTCCGGTCTGCGCAGGGAATGAAACCCTCGCCATGGGGATCGTCGGAGGCAGCGTGGAAGGGAAGGACGCAGTCCCCCACAGGATCGATAGTAAAAACGCAGCGCGGGAGTGCTTTCCTCAAACTCCTGAAGCAGCCTTGATCATGCGGGCAAATACCCGGAAATTACCGGAGGTCGTGGCTACAGCGTTTACCCTTCGCCCATATCACCCATTGCATGATGGGCCAAAGGAAATTAGGGCCGATCAGAAGGAGAAGCTAACAAAACCGTTCGAGACCAGAGATCTGCAGACGGTTTTCGTATTTGGTTTCAGAACTCAATTTGGGGGCAGACTTTTGTCAGAAATTGGCCTGATATGTACAGGATCTGCCAGTCCAGGGATAGTCTGGCTCATCCCTCTACAGTCGTTTCATGCATGCGAAGTCGAAGGGTTGCATGGGGCAGATCCGCCTATGTACACATCTGCATGGCCCAATCCCTGTAGATCCAGGCCGGATCTCTCAAATATGAGCAAGATGCAAGACCTCCAGGCGCTCAGGCAGCTGATCGGTGGTTATATGCATCGATCCAATAGAGGGTTGGTAGATCACGACAGGAAAATGGTAGAATGCCGCAATAGAAGTTCAGATCTGGAAGACCGCCGACAGCTAGATCACAAGGCAACCAGCAACGTCACCGTTTCAGGCAAAGCAGGAACTCAGCAAAACGGCAGACCTCAGGTAACTCTTTTTCAGATTTTCATTAAAGCCCCAGAGACACAATCTTCTTTAGTATGGGTACATGCAGAAAGTACTGTGTTGCAGCTGAAGCAGAAAATCTGTGCATTGACTGGATACCCTAGCCAGATCCAACACTTAGTCAATGGCAGATGGTCTCTCCAAGACAACAGAACCATGGGAAGCTATGGGATTAGCCCAGGAGAAACAATTTTTTTGAACCTCAGACTGAGAGGAGGAGCCCCCCCTCAGGGACAGACAAGCAGCTCAGGGGGAAACAAAAACTCCTCAGGAGGGGACAAGGGGAAAGAGACAGCATCTCAGCAGCAACCCAAAGGAGGTTCCTCCTACAAAAATATTCTTCAGGGTAACAAAGATACAGGGTCCTCTCCAGATCAAGGCAGGTATACTCCTAGGCCATACATAGTAGATCAGTTAGGGCAAACCCCAGCCCTAAACTTTGACTCTATAGGGCTTGATGTTTTCGTAAAGTCCTATGAAACGCAGGCCCTAATCTGTCGTTTTAACAGTTTCTGGCCAAAACCAATGGATCTATTCCATTGGATTTTCACCTCTTGGACCATGGAATGTGATATACATTTATGCTCCAAGGGTTTTTTTATAGTTAGATTCGCATCCTCGGAAGTCAGAGAAAAAATCATCAGAGATGGGCCTTGGTTCTGGGGAACATCGGGGCTGTTCATGACCCCATGGTTCCCAGATTTCGATCCAAACAACATGACTGTATCCAAAGTACCGGTTTGGGTCCGCCTATACAACCTTCCCCTTCACTTTTGGAGTGAACGAGTCTTGGAAGGAATTGGGAACAGCATAGGGAAATACATCAAAACAGATCTGGAAAGGACTGACGAAAGGGTTTACACTTTTGCACGCATTTGTGTGGAAGCGGATCTAAGCAAAGGGCTGCCAGACAACATAAAGCTGATCTACAAACAACAGAACTGGCTGCAAGCACTAGACTATGAAAATACTGCTTTCAGATGTAGGCTCTGCAGGCAGACAGGACACCTGCAAAGCACATGCCCAGAAGCAAAAAAAGCAAACAGTAAAAAGAAGCAGAAAGGGAAGCAGAGGAAAGGATGGCAATTTCCCCCCCCTGACTCAGATGAGGAAGAATCAGAAGCAGAAGAGGATGACACCCACGCAGAAAAGGCAGAGGTATCCCAAGAAATGGAGACACAGAAGGAAACTACAACAGAAAACAAGATCACAAAGCTCCACCAAAATCAGGCAGAGAAGACAAGCGAGGATCAAAGCATGGGAGGGATCAAACGACATCACCACTCAGATACTTCAGACTCAGACAAGGAAACAGCCCCACAGAAAGCAGAAACACAGTTAGTCATAGCTTCGATCGAGCCCACTCAAGGAGAGTGGCGCAAGGTCGAAAAGAAAAAGGGGAGAAAAACTTGAAGCGTGAGTTTTTACTCACTGCCGAAATTCAGTTTTTTGCCTCTTTCTTCTCTCTCCTCTCTTCTCTTTTCTTATTCTTTTATTTGCAAGTTAGTCTTCTAACGTTGCGTGGGGTGCGAATGCACTCGAGCCCATATGGGCAGCTTATGGAAATGCTTAAATGCATCTGCTAGTGTAACTTTTCATTTTTTAAATAAAAGGTTACCGTTTTTTCCTTTGGAAAAAAAACTATCATATTATATTAAAAGTAACTAATTATTAAAAGATTATTATTAATTAATTTAAATTAATATTAATTAAAAAATTTAATTATAATGATCAATCTTAATTGATATTAAATTTAAAAAAAGTATATAATTAATTAAAAATTAAATTAATTAATTAAATTAATCTATAACAGCCGACTCTCAACAATAATTATCAAATATTAAGAGCCGACTTTCATCTCATTTTACTCTCCTCATTGCTATTTAATCTCTCAGCTAAGCTCCTCTTCTATCAAGCATTCAAGTTGTCATGATGATGGATCCCAGTTGGGATTTGAAACGTTGGCAGAAAATGGTTCTTACTGTGGATTCTTCGGTAACTAAGTCGAATCCAAGAATGAGGTTGATTTTCATCTCCCCCATTTCTTTGAAAAACCCCTTAGATCCTTATATTTGCAAGAAAATACATCATGATATTCTTTGAGAAGGTCGATGAATTCTTCTAATTTTTCTCCAACCAATAGTCTCTGAGTCGAGCGATTTTTGGTCAATCATTATTAGATATGTTGACTTCTTGTATCCTCGCTTCTGCAACCATCCAGATGAGTGCCTTCGACACGTCGATTTGCCAATCCCTTACTTTTATTTCTTAGTAAGCAGTGGAAAATTTTGTTTTCTCAATTTCTTATTTTTCCAAGTTTGTATATTGATTTGATTCTTTTTTGGTTCTTCATATAATCTTTCTTTCAGTAAAAACTTTAGCCAGGAATAATCTCTTCCTCCATTTCTAGTTGATTGGCCATATTCTGTTTTGTCATGCATGACACCAAACACATCGATGAAATATTAACTGTCCATTTTTTATTACCGGTTGGTTTTTCTTTTATGAATTCCTTTATTTTTTGAACTAATACATTTAATTCTCATTCCTCGAGTTTAAACTCAAAATATTTGATAAAAGTTTCTCTCAATTCTTTCCATTGTAAATATTCTCCACATGCTTATTCAATATTATACCATTTATTGGGAAAGTCGTCTAAGGTATTTGAAAACATATGATACCAAAATATTTCATCTCTATATCTGATCCTTCACCACTCTGATTCACAGTTTTGTATGTGACGAATGGGGTCTTGTCCGAGACTGAAGATGTGTATGTTTGTCTATGTATATAGCTCGCGGGGAACAAAATGTTCAATGAAATATGTATTCCTTATTGTCTATGTTTGGAGTCGAGATGAATGGGTGTCCCACCATCTCGCGGCCTGACCCATAAAGATTTGGACCAAAATTTGCATCCTCCCCAATTCTACTATGGACTTTGTCACTTTTTCAATGTGATTAAAAGGGGAAGCATGTTCTTTAAAGTGAATCATACCATTGGAGTCTTGTGCAAAATCATTCAGAAGCAGTGACGATGTTCCTCTATAATTTTTTTATTTAAGAATGGACATTTCTTTAATAGAATAACATGGTCATATTTTCATTATTGGAATAGTCTCGATTATCTAGCATTCCTTAACTTTTGATTTGTATTTTTTGACTTGCCACTCATACAACTTTGAGTCTGAATTTTTGCCAATAGAAAGCATTTGGATCCACACTATCCTAGTCTCCATGTAGTAATTGGTATAGCCTTCTTGTTTCATCTTCTTCTTTGCAAGCTTCAACCCATGACTATCCTTCTTGGGGTTCTACAGGAATAATAATTTTCTTGTCGTTGCGTTTAAGCTTAATTTTATCTTTTTCTATTGATATAGTCGCTTCCATCCTCCAACCCCACGGTCTTCTGACTAGAGCAGGATATGTACATGTTCTGTCAACTAAATCAATGACCTCAAAATCAACTGTCAATGGGATGCCCATAATAGAAAATAAAGTAATCGATCAAATGGGAGTTGTAACCTCGAAACAAGAACTCTAGCAAAAAAAAAACAGAATAAACATGGAGAAATAGCCTGAAAATGAAAAGTGTGTATGTTGGAATGATATTTTTTTATTTTATTTTTTTCAAGGTAAATTTTCAACATTTTGTAAAAATTATAGTAAAAACCATTTTTTTTGTGCAAGGAACATGAATTAACACCCTGAAAAGGAAAAGTTTTGTTGTTGGAACAACATTTTTTTGGGGGTAAAATCTCAACATTTTGTAGCAATGATGTTAAAGATACAATATCATGACTCTAAAAAACCTTAAAATTCCAACATCTTTTAGGCATGACGTTAAATATAAAACATCATGTATCTTAAACACCTTAAAATTCCAACAATTTTCAACCATGTTGTTGAAGATAAATATCAAAACTCTAAAAAACCTTAAAATTGTGATATTTTTCAACCATGGCGTTAAGGGTAAAATAACAGGATTCCAAAAAATCTTAAAATTTCAAAAAAAATCAGCCATTGAATTAAAACCAAATATCATGACTAAAAAATCCTAAAAATTGATTATGTAAATCAAAGATCCATTATACCAAGAATATTTTTTTTAAATGCTAAAAGTATGGCTCTTTAAAAATAGTAACCTAAAACAAGGCAACACCTTGCAAGCAAAGTTTAAAATAAACCATCAAATTGACTCGAAGTGGGGGTGAACTTGGCCCATTGCAATGAAAATTTAAAAATCAACCATGAATTGACACACAATGGGGATGGACTCGATCTATTGTAACAAAAACTTAAAAATCAACTAAAAATTAGCACATAGTGAGCTTAGTTTGTTAGTGTAAAAATCAAAAGGTAAAAAATAAATAAAAATTAGATAAATAATGAAAAATGAACCAAACAAAATGTAAAAGAAAAAATAAAAAAGAAAAAATAGAAAAATAACTAAAAAACAAACAAAAAAAATTAAAAATTAAAAAAAGAGTTTAAAAAGTTAAAAGGGCAAAAAAAAAAAATAATAATAATAATAATAATAAATAAATAGAAAAAAAAAAAAAAAAAAAAAAAAAAAAAGAGTTAAACAAAAAAATATCCCACCAGAAATATAGAATTCAAAAAACTAATTAAAAATTTAACCAATAAAAAAACCAAAACTCAAAATATATATATATATATATAATAAAAACAAAAAACATTCAATCTAAAAGAACAAAAGAAAATAACATTAAAAAAATTATAAGAAGAAAAACATTTCAAATATTAATATATTATAATAAAAATATGTTTAAAAAAAATAGAATATATTTAAAAACAAAACCATTAATTTTTTTTTTAAAATACCTTGGTCGAGTAGCAAGGGTTGGGGGGCAGTGTTTCAGTCCCCCAACCCTATCTACAGTACTTACCACTCATCTAGGGGTGAACATTCAATTCTCGCCACTCCTCGAGCACTTGTCGCTTGGCTAGGGGCGCGCAAGCTATTTGAGTATCTTCTTTTCTAAAAAAATTTAATGTTATATATATATATATAATTTCATATTTTAAATGTGCTAATTTCATGTTTTTTAATTTTTTAATGTTATTTTATTTTTAATTTTTATTTTGAAGGTTTTTTATTTTAATTTTTAAATATATTCTATTCTATTTTACTTTATTTATTCTATTTTACTTTATTTTTTGAAGTTTTCTTGTGTCTTTTTTTTATATTTTTTTGTAAATTGTAATTTTTTTTGTTTTTATTTTTTAATTATAATTTTATATATTTATTTTTAGATTTTTAGTGATGTTTTAATTATTGAAATTGTTTGTTTAGGCTTTTTAACATGGTTATAATGTTCTTATTTTTATTTATTTTTTATTCTCTTTTTTCAACTTTTGTTTTAAATGTTTTTTTTTTCTTTGTCCAACTTTTGTTTTAAATGTTTTTTTTTTCTTTGTCCAATATTTATTTTACTTAAAATTCTATGTGAATTATTATTTTTGGAGAAAAAATTTCAATTGTCATCATGTTTAGACATAAAATTTATAAGAAAATCGTAAAATTTTGCTATTTTTTCAAAAAAAAAAATCAATTTTTCATGAAAATCATTTATTTAACATATTTTTTTAAAAGGTTATGATACATATTTTTTTAATTATATTTATATGAAAAATGTTCATTTTTTGTTAGATGTTTGAAATTATATTTTTTTTGACAATTATTTTATATGTATTGGAGTATTAATAAACGGTATATAAATATATAAAAAACTCTAACTTCAAAATATTAATTTTATTATTTTTTTAACTTCACAAAAAAATGAAAATTTCATTATAAAAAAACATTGCAAAGAAAAATAAAACTCAAGCCTGAAAAACCCTTAAAAAAAAGGTTTGTGGTTGAAAAAATAAGAAGAGGAACAAGACAACTTAAAAATGGTTAAATAGCCAACATTTTTTAAAATTGTGCATACTTAGGGCATAAGAAAATTTAAAGTGTCAAAAATATGCCCCCAAAAAAAAGAAAGTTGATGATGCATCAACGTTTTTCAAAGTTCGCATGAAAAACAGTAACATTTGAAAAACATTATCCATAGTTAATACATAATAAAATTTAAAGTGTTAAAAATAAGCCCCAAAAAATGGGGTTGATGTTGCATCAACACTTTTCGAAATTGGCATAAAAATCACTAGCATTTAAAAAAAATGTGCATACTTAATACATAAGAAAATTTAAAGTGCCAGAAATATGCTCCGAAAAAAACGTGTATTTTGAATCAACACTTTTCAAAATCAAATGATTTTTTTGCTAACTCTAAAAAGTGAGAGCTTGGCACAATTCTTGTTTGGTAGGTTATTTTGTTTGAATTTTTCACTTGCCTTAGCATTCCAATAGGCTCTATAAATCTTTAGTCAGCAAGTTCAAGGTAATTAGTCATCTTATGTATATTTGGTCTACCCATTCTTATATATGTCTCTTGATGAGCACTAGTATTGCAGCAAGAATGTTGCAACTCCTAGGCTACCAGCTTTACTTTTTCAACTCGAGGTTTGTACTAACTTGGAGGTGACAGTGTTGTATACACAAGTAAAAGTAATGTTCTGCCTTTTGTCACTTGTTCAGTAGGTGAGAGACCACTGGGGGTTTTCAAGCCAGACTTCTATGGATTCAGAAGAAGCTTACTTTCTTGATGAAAGAAAGGGAAATCTAATCTAAGAGAGAGCCGATCTATTGCAATAATGAAAAAGACCGAAATTCAATGCTAAATCACACAATTTCCTAATTAACTGCTAAGAAATTATGCTTTGCGAGAATTCTAAATTAACATGAACCAAATGCTATTGTCTAAGTATGGAAGTTAAAATCATCAAACATCACTATTGTGCAAGTAAATGGACTGAATAACTCTGTTTTTGTCTTTTTTTTCTTTTCATGCAAAATCAAATATGAAAACTAATCTCTTGTGGTGATGTGACAGGTGGTTTAATGATGTTGGAGGATAGCTGGAAGGTTTAGGAGATGGCTGGATGGTGTGGGAGACCCTTGGGTGACTTTTGGGGGCTTCCTAGAGGTTTTCCCTCAATTCGGCCTCAAAACAAGCCACTATAGGATGTACTAGAAACCTACAGGATTCCATATATTTCTACAGGACGCAGTCATGAGAAAAATGATAGGTGTTTGAGGTGATGGAAATCTTAGGGAAGGTGGTTGACGGGTGGAATGGAGTGAGAAGAGACCGAGGATCGCTCAGAAGTCAACAACAAGGTTAGGAGATGGTTGGATTCACTCAATGTGCTTGGAAGAATTTCTATGTAAAATTCTGAAAATGGTGAAGGCAATGGTGAAAGTAAGGAATGATTATGGTGGATGAAGTGGAAAGTGATTGCTGACTATGAGGTATTTGTCTTCTCCTGAAGCACCTGCTCTACATCAAACATGTATAATTTCCAAATAGTCATGTAAACAAGAAGCATTCTCATAAGCTAGAAAAGCAGAATTAATGAACTAATTGTCTACCTTATGCATGACGAAAGCAGTTGAAAGGACTGGAATCAAGGATGAGATCTACTACAAGAATGAAGATAGAAGAGGTGGAAATGAAATCCTACTTTGCAAAACTGATCAAATGCTAGCTTAAATACAGTAAACTCTAAAGCTTATGAAAGAAATAGAAATATGTGTTTTTGGGGCTGTATAATTGTCCCTTCCTCAAATCATGATCCCAGAGGGAAGATGTGAGGCCAAGACACCTGCTGATAGCCTTGTGGTGCTTCTTTTATCCCTACCAACTTGATACTGAAGTAAGGCACAAATGGAAGCAAACTAATAAACAACCAATCAAATCTACAATACTTGCAATGAAAATACCTCTAAAGACAAATTAACAATGAAGCTATGAAACTAAGCTAAACATACAGATATAAAAGAGGAGCCTTGGCTGCTAGGATTAGGCCTTAACCTAAGAGCTTCAACCCTCTGAGTTAACTCAGTGCTGGCTCAAAACAAAACTCATTCTTATTACCAAAACAGAAAATTACATCAAAATCTTCCACAAGTCTGGAGCTCGAAAATAACTTAGAGTTTTACAAAAAAAATTCAAATCCTAATGAGGCTCTAGGCCTCTCTACTTATACAACTAAATCTCCCAACGACTTCCTTAAAATTAGGGAGGCTCGGCTCCCAAACTCGAGATAAACTAGCTCTTTGTCTCTCACTTGCTCAGCTGGCTTCTAATCCTAATGACTTGGTTGCTTGCACTCTGAGCTGGTGTGATAAATGGAGGAATATTTGAATGGGGGAGAAGTAAATGAGGAGGATTTACCTCCTACAATCCCTCTTCCTTGTCCCATTCGAGTTTCAACCTTAGTCTTTGCCAAAATTCCTTGATTTTCTCCTTCAAACCTGCATTCAATGCATATTAGTCCACTAGGAATGATATCCCACTCTAACTCATCTCATAAAAAAAAATCAAAAACATGTAATAAGTTGTCAAAAAAGTTGGTTTGACTAAGCTAGGAGGTGAATTAAGGCCCATATAATTACCCAATGATGAAGCTCATCATCACCCCCTACTAAAAGTGTTTCTCATCCTCTTAGCAACTCAATAAATATCAATATCCTTCATGGCTCTAGTGGCCTCCTTAACATCCCATGCCTCTGTTGTGGTTTTCTCTTCTTGTTCATAAAAACCTACTTTCTTTTCTACCTCCTCACACTGCCTCTTTTCTTCCTCTTCCTTCCTTCCTTCTAGCATTCCTAAGAGTAGTGGTGGACTGAGTTTCAATCCAATCCAATTGACTTTGAGCCTTTGCATAGATTGCTTGTACATGGGTGTCATGTTCAGTGCTTCCCTCATCCTTTGAGGAGAGTGGTACTCTCTTATCTTTAAGTTGTATGGCAACGTGTTCCATCTCCTCAGGAAAGCATGTATGTTTTCATCCCCTAACAACCTGAACATGTCCTCAAAATGTGAAATTGCTTTCTCTTTGGTAGCAAGATACCTGGGTACAAGTTGAGGATCATTTGCAATTAAATTATGTGTGCTGATGAGAGCCATTAGATTGGACTGCTCAACTCTAATCATAATAGGTGTTGTTTGTTCTCTCGCCAATATCATTTTCATTTCTGCGGCCCTTAATTCCTCATGGTTCATTCATGATGCCAAGTCCATCAACTGTAAATCTCATGTCTTGGAATTAGGGTCCCATAAATTCATGTATGTTAAGGCCATATTATGCAAATAAAACTCAGACATCTTGGCCCTATCTTCTAGAGTGCTTTGATCACAAAGATCAATGAACTACTTGTAGTCTTGAAATGGCATAGTGCCCCTCTATGCTAGGGTCTTAATATGGAACTGCATCCACTGTTCCTCAAGGTATAGGGCATAGGATTTAGCTAGCATCCTACACTAGATTTCTTCCAAAGAGAGATTGGCCATACATGCCAATTGGTTCTCCCTTTCTTGCAGTTTTCCTTTCAACCATGTATTTTATGTCTCTAATTGATTTCTCATTATGGCCTCTCTGTCTCTCAAGCTACTTAATTCTCTGTCCATCTCCTTAAGCTTCTCCTCCATGTGACCAATGTCTTCCACCCATTTTGCATTTGGCAATCTGCATCCATCGATGAGTTCTGGCTCTCTCCTTATCAAGCTCAAAGAATAGCGGAATAGCAAATTTTTTTGGAATGACCCTGCCCCCTTCAACAAATTTGTAGTAAGAGTCAATGTTAGGTTGGGGGCTAGGTTCCTTTAAACTTGGGTCCTCCTTTTTGGTTTCTTGTTGTAGGCTTCCCTCCGTATCCAATTTTTGAGTCTCTTGTAGGTTTAACAGAGTATCCTGTAGGACTGCTTCAGCTTCTTGTAGGTCCTATAGTGTATCTTGTAGGATTGTTTTTCCTTTGGATGAGGTGGATCTAGTTATAGGCCTTCTCATTGGAAATAATACTAAGAGGGGGAGGGGGGTGAATCAGTATTATCAAATCAATAATTTTATTTCCCAAAAAGATTTATATACACTACTTCAGCTAAGTGAACCAGCGTGTACACGCGACTGTACTTAAAGCAACCAGCGTATATGTAGAGAACTTTTGATTTAGCCAATTTATCGTGCATTGAACTTTAACCAGTATATCAGAGACTTGTTAGACAGTGCAGTAAAAGAAGAATAAAGCATCACACATAAGCAACACACATGAACACCAAGGTATAAGGTGGAAACCCAATGTGGGTAAAAGCCACCTGATGCTGTCGTCTCTGTCTTCTTTTAATAATAAGAAAATTTGTTTACAACCTTGTACTGGTGCAAACTCATACCAGTACACAGGCTTCTACCTATAGAAGGTTACAACCTTCTCTCATTCTCCAGCTTCTACTGGAAGGGAGCTACAACTCCCTACCTCTTGTACTAGCCGATATGTTTACTAGTACGTAGGCAGTGACCTACATAAGGCTACGACCTTCTTTCTTCCTCCAAGGACCACGTTTCATAAATTTTCGGACTGGATCCATCAATAACATCATAACTTAAATACAATCATCAAATAAATATGCGTCAACCAAACACTTTCTAAATCATCCACAACTGAATCAATCAATCACTTTGACAACCCATCGTCACTGTAGCAAATCACAATCAATCTGATCATTCAAAATATTGTCACCAGAATATAGTCACCGTAACCCAAAGTAGAATTTAGAACTCTGCAACAGCAAACAGAGACAACTGAAACATACTTCATAATGTATACGCTACTTCCATGTGTCGAACCAGTGTGTACACACGCTTTTATCAAAGCCAACCAACGTACACATCTGCAAATATTAATTCATAATTCTGCAGCTATTTCGAACTTTAGTTATACCCAGATCATAATATTTACATAATAGCACATACATGATCAAACCACATAATGATAATTAATTTCAAGCCTTAATATCCAGATCCATCATTAGATCTTATCCCTCATCAACCACTAAGGTTCAGATCAAGCACATCACCAAAAGCCAATAACCTACATACTAGATCTCACACTTCATCAGATATTCGATACTTGCACACTTTGGCCTAATGATCTTCTCCTCCTTATATAGTTTTAGGCCTTTCTCAATACCATGGACCAAAACCACTTAGGACCAATACCTTGGACCAAATACCTAGGGCCAACACCTCGGGCCAAATACCTTAGGTCAAAATACGTTGGACCAAATACCTCAAACCAAAAACTTAGTTTTTCAAGATATACATGCTTTTCCTTCTATGAAAGTGCATGTGTACGTATACACTACTTGTTGAATTTAAGTATTATGGGTTTACGCAGTGCATTATATTAGATATCGTTTTTTGGGATTCAACTGCATTAAGTAAGTCATTAACGTATGACCATTTCCATGAGAGGTAGTCGTAACTGACTAATTTCTCATGATTTTTGAATTGTTCACTTAGCACTCAGTGCATCGAGTGATGCTCACAGGGGTGAAGAAGTGGGATTGAAACTAGTGAAATGAATTACATAGCGTCAATCGTCACTTCCGAGGCTTGCACCCGGTAACCAGGACTTCCCGGGAGGTCACCCATCCTAGATCTCCTCTGGCTCAAGCGCACTTAACTGTGGAGTTTTCCCCACAATCAAGCCCACTTAGCTTGCTACCCCATTTGCAAAACCTTAGCAAGTATTGTGCCTCATGAACCATTCAAGTAGAGATCCCTTCACTCTTTTTGAATTTAAGTATTAGGGGTTTACGCAGTGCATTATATTAGATATCGTTTTTTGGGATTCAACTGCATTAAGTAAGTCATTAATGTATGACCATTTCCATGAGAGGTAGTCGTAACTGACTAATTTCTCATGATTTTTGAATTGTTCACTTAGCACTCATTGCATCAGGTGATGCTCATTTTTGAATTGTTCACTTAGCACTCATTGCATCGGGTGATGCTCACAGGGGTGAAGAAGTGGGATTGAAACTAGTGAAATGAATCACATAGCGTTAATCGTCACTTCCGGGGCTTGCACCCGGTAACCAGGACTTCCCGGGAGGTCACCCATCCCAGATCTCCTCTGGCTCAAGCGCGCTTAACTGTGGAGTTTTCCCCACAATCAAGCCCACTTAGCTTGCTACCCCATTTGCAAAACCTTAGCAAGTATTGTGCCTCATGAACCATTCAAGTAGAGATCCCTTCACTCTTTTTAAATTTAAGTATTAGGGGTTTACGCAGTGCATTATATTAGATATCGTTTTTTGGGATTCAACTGCATTAAGTAAGTCATTAACGTATGACCATTTCCATGAGAGGTAGTCATAACTGACTAATTTCTCATGATTTTTGAATTGTTCACTTAGCACTCATTACATCGGGTGATGCTCACAGGGGTGAAGAAGTGGGATTGAAACTAGTGAAATGAATCACATAGCGTCAATCGTCACTTCCGGGGCTTGCACCCGGTAACCAGGACTTCCCGGGAGGTCACCCATCCCAGATCTCCTCTGGCTCAAGCGCGCTTAACTGTGGAGTTTTCACTACTTGTGTTCAGTGAACCTGCATGTATACACAGCTTGGTCAAGGTGAACCTGCGTATACCTTTCTTTCTTCATTCTTTGTAGTCTGAATTATAATTCTTTGTTGTTGACATGCTACACTGTGATCTTTCATCTCAATGAGTTGCCATCAAGGACAACACCTGTACCATAATGCCAACAATCTCCCCCTTTGGACTTGATGGCAACAACAACACCAAGTCACTCTCCCCCTTTGACATCAAGGGCAAAGGTTGGACCAAGGTATGTTCTCCCTTTGACATACATTATGTTGTTCATGCTCCCCCTGAGTACATGCTGAATTCTCTGATTGAGCTCCCCCTTTTTTTGTACATGCTGAGACACACTGAAACCGTCCATGCTCCCCCTGAGCACAAGCATTATCTGCAAAAATATTTTCTAAAAGAATAACATGACTCTATAACTCAACTATGTGAGGATGACCTTCCTATCACCGATGACTCATACATCCATCTCCCAACCAAGTGTGGATATACCAAATTCGACTCATCCACCCAAGCAAGTGGGGATATACCAATTGTTTATACATGAAAAAAACAAGAAATATTACATCATCCATCCCATGTAAAGTGGGGATACAAACTACATCATTTGTCCAAGAGGACTCATTCAAATGTATGAGAATACATATCACACCCTAGACTTTTACATGACTTGAGCAACAAATGGTATAAGTAATTAAAGCCATGGCTGGACTCAGCAACCATAATGCCAACAATGTTGAATGTACGTGAAGGCTAATGCTCCCCCTGAACCTGTGCCACCTGCCCCGCTGTTTTTCTTGTCTGAAACATATATATGCTTCTTGACCCACAAAAACCCATGTGTGTACGCAACTATACTTCATGAAACTCATGTATAATAACCTTTCTCTGAAAAAGTTGGATTTAACAGCAGGATGATGCAGCAACTACTCCTAGCTTTTGTCTGAGATATTCAAATGTCTCTCTAGGCAGTGGTTTAGTGAATATATCAGCAACCTATTCTTTGGAGGGAACATACTCCAATTCGACCTTTTGTTCAAGCACTTGTTCACGTAGAAAATGGCATTTGATGGGTATGTGCTTGGTCTTGGAGTGCATGACTGGATTCTTTGAAATAGTGATAGCACTTGTATTATCACATCGAATGGAGATGGGTGGAGTACATGTGATCTGAATGTCTTGCAAGGTTTGCATCATCCAAAGTAGTTTTGTGTGGCAAGATGCAGCAGCCACATATTTTGCTTCAGCTGTAGATAACACAATTGAACTTTGTTACTTGCTAAACCAAGATACTAACCTGGAACCCATGTAGAATGCACCACCACTAGTGCTTTTCCGGTCATCAACATTTCTTGCCCAATTTGCATCTGTATATGTATGAAGAGTGAGATTTGTATCTCTAGGATACCATAAACCAAAGTTATGTGTTCCTTCAAGATATTTGAAAATTCTTTTGACCGCCTAAAGGTGTGATTCCTTTGGATTTGTTTGGAATCTTCCAACTATTCCTACTGCATGCATGATGTCAAGTCGAGTACCTATTAGATAAAGCAGACTGCCAATGATGTATCTATAAGTTGGTTGATGTATTGTTGTTGATTCATGATTTGAGCTGAGACTGCATCCTGTTACCATTAGGGTACATACAGGTTTAGAATCTTCCATGTCGTACCTTTTCAAGATTTGTTTGAGATATTTGGTTTGTGAAAGAAAAATAACATCTTTATTTTGTTTAACTTGTAGACCAAGAAAATAGGTAAGTTCACCAAGCAAGGAAATTTCAAATTCTTGTTGCATTACTAAAGCAAAATTTTGACTCATGGATTCTTCATTGCTACCAAAAATTATATCATCAACATAAACAACAATAATTAACAATTTATCAGTGTCAATCTTTGTATATAGATTGTTATCTGCTGAACCTTTTGAAAAACCTTGTTGGTGTAGATATTTTTCAAGGCGGTAATACCAGGCCCTTGGAGCCTGTTTCAGACCATAGAGAGCCTTTTTGAGCTTGCATACAAGTTTTGCATCATTTCCAAGAATGAATCCTTCTGGTTGTTCAATATAAACTTCTTCTTCTAAATCTCCATTAAGGAAAGCAGATTTAACATCCATTTGGTATACTTTGAATTTCTGAAAGCTAGAAAGAGCGAGAAACATCCTTATGGCTTCAAGTCTAGCAACAGGTGCAAAATTTTCTTCAAAATCTATACCTTCTTGTTGAGCATACCCTTTACAAATAAGTTTGGCCTTGTTTCTAATGACTTCTCCATTTTCATTCAACTTGTTTTTGAATATCCATTTAGTTCCTATAATATTTTTATCATGAGGTGTAGGAACTTATTCCCAAGTATTATTCTTTTCAATTTGATCAAGTTCTTCATTCATGGCCTTGACCCAACATTCAACTTTGCATGCCTCATTTACATTTTGAGGTCAGTGGAGGATAATAATGCTAGATAGCTTGAGGTTTCAGTAATATTTTTCTTGTCTGTACACCTGCCTCTTTTTCCCCTAAAATTTGAGTTTCTGGATGATTTTTCTTAAAATACCTGGACAGAGTCTTTTCTTCTACCGTTATCTCTTCTTCTAGTGCTTCATTGGTTTCTTCTTCAAAATCATTGTGATTTGATGTGGGAAAATAATCCCCATCTTCTTTTTTGTCATAATCTTTTTTTTTATCTGTTTTGGATTTTTGCATGCTTCATCAACTACAACATCAATACTTTCAACAATTTTCTCAAGTATTTTATTATAACATTTATATCCTTTACTTCAGGAAGAGTAACCAAGAAGAATACCTTCATCTGCTCAGGGCTCAATACCTTACCAAGTTTTTCATCAGTCCTTTTGATATAACATTTGCTTCCAAAAACTTTAAAGTATTTTACAGTAGGAGTCTTAACATACCAAAGTTCATGTGGAGTTTGAGTGCTATTTACCCAAACATTTTCTTGGTTGAGAATAGTTACGGCGGTGAATGCAGCTTCACCCCAGAAGGTTGCAGGAGTTCCAAATTCATCTAGCATAGCTTCAGCCATTTGTTGAACAGTTATGTTCATTATTTCTACCACTCCATTTTGCTGAGGAGTCCTTGCGGTGTAGAATTTCATTTTATTCCATGTTGTTCAGAAAAGTCAAAGAATTCATACAAGGTAAATTACCCTCCTTGATCAGATCTAAGGCATTTGATTTTTCGATCTGATTCGTTTTCAACCAAAGCTTTGAATTCTTAGAACTTTTCAAATCCCTCATGTTTACACTTTAGAAGACCTATACAACACATTCTGGAAAAATCATCAATGAACAAAATAAAGTATTCTTCTCCACGAGGTGACTTTTTCCTTGATGGTCCACATAAATCAATATGGACAAGTTCAAGAGGCTTACTAGCTAACCCTTCTTTCAATGAAGTGAGCTCTAGTTTGCTCACCGAATTGACATGGTTTTCATATTGTATTTTCAGGGATGCTGATATCTGGAAGATCACGAACAACCTGGAATTTGCATGTTTTTCTTATTTGAGAAAAACTTAGATGTCCCAATCTTCTATGCCACATCCAGTTTTCATCATTTTTGCTTAGATAGCACTGTTGTTGTCCTCCCTTGAATATGTATATGTTGTTTGGAGTTCTAATATATTTGATCACGGTCTCTCTTGTATCAAGCTCATGAACAACACATCTGTTTGATCGAAACACTACTTCATTTCCTTGATCACACATTTGATTGACACTCAACAGGTTATGCCTTAAACCATCTACATACATAACATTTCCAACTTTAACCTTTTCTTTCAAGAGAATAGAGCCTTTACCTTTTACGACTGTAGGAGTGTCATTTCCAAATGAGACGTTCTTTTCCTTTTCTAAGGCAGTATATGAGTGAAGTTTTTCTTTGTCACCTGTCATGTGTTTTGAGCATCCACTGTCGATTTACCACTAGTTTTCTTGTCCTTCTACATACAAGACTATACCACATCTCTCTGTTTGAAATTCTTTCCTTCTCCATATCTTGGGGTTTAATGGAGTTTTCTCCTTTTGAGATGTTTGCTGAAATTTTCTCCTGCATTCAAATTCTTCATGACCAAAGTTGTTACAGATTGAGAATTCTATTTCATTTTCAAGAAGAGAAAAGTTATTATAGGAACTTTTCTTGACCCCTGTTACATTCCTTTGATTTCGTGCTTCTCTAGTCATAATGGTTTTGTAAGCAACACATTGAGTAGCTTTTTGTCCAAAATTAAGACATGAAAAACATTGCCCATTAAATAAGTTCCTGCGATTATCGAATCTATTGACCTTGTGATTGTAGTTTCTATTGATATTCACCTTTGGAGAAAATTGAGTATGATTTACCTGAGGTTGGTTATGGCTTCTATCCATCCTTGGAGTAAATTGAGTCTGATTTACCTAGTGATCTGCTTTATGCCTTTGCTGATGACTCTCATATTGTTCACTAGTCTTTGCTACATCAAGATAGCTTTTAGTGGAGGTTGACGACTTCTGTGATTAAGATGCTTCTTCAGTATATCCAAGACCTGTCTTTATCAGAGGAGAATGTTGCACTTTGATAATTTCATTTAAGGTTTCTGATCCTTTAGCAAATCTAAGATTGAGAGATTTCGTTTTCTCAAGATCCTTTCTTAGACCCACAATTTCACATTCTAGTTTTTCATTGTGTTTTTCTTTTTCAGCAAGTTGGTATGTCAAGGTATCTATAATCATATTCTTTTCTTGTAAAGGGATTTTGGGTTTAGATATTTCTTCATGAAGGTCATCTTCTTCTAAGGCATCCCAAAAATTATCATCGTCATAAGCCATTAGAAGTCTATAGTCATTACTATTTTCATCTTCATCACTATTTGATAAACCATCGCTATCTTCATGTGTATAGTAACTCCTTTTATTTACAACTTGTTTTCTATTCCATTTTGCATATTCCTTCCCTTTTTCATATTTATATTTATGAGGACATATGGCAGCATAATGACCGACTCTGCCACAGGCAAAGCATTTGAAGGGTAGCTTACCTCTAAATCTTATGGAACCCCGTTGAAGCTTCTTGACAAAGTTTACCTCATCTTATTCTTCTAAAATATGTCCTGATTCATTGTGTTCTTCCTTTCCTTTCGTTGAAGCTTTAAATTTGACTTCTCTCATATCTGATGGACCTCCTTTTCTCATCTCAAAGGCAGTTAATATTCTGTGAAGCTGTGTCATAGTGATAGTTTGCAGATCCTGTTTTTCTTCTATGGAAAATACTTTTGATTCAAATTTAGCTGACAAGGATCTCAAAACTTTCTCAACTAAGGTAACTTCCTTTGTATCTTCACCCAAATTCTTCATACAATTAACAACCACATTTATACGTAAGAAGTAACTAGCCATACTTTCATCACTGTGCATCTTAAGAGTTTCATACTGAATTCTGAGAGTTTGAAGTTTAGCATGTTTTACCTGAGAGCCTCCTTCATAGATCAGAATGATTTTGTCCCATATTTCTTTGGCTGATCTGAGCTGCATGACTTTGACAAACTTTGATTGTGATAGACTTCCCAATAAAGTATTAACAGCCCTAACATTGGATTCATATTGCTTTTTACCTGTTGTATCTGTAGGAATTGTTGTTGGAAATGTATATCCTCCTTCGTCAATTTCCCAGACATCCGTTCCAAGTGATTGTAGATACGTTGTGGTTCTTATTTTCCAATAAAAAAAGTTTCTCCCATCAAACATTGGTGGTCTGATGGATCCCACACTTTCTTGATTACTCATGATGATGGATCTCCCTTCAAGCAATCAAGCTTCTTCTAAAGGACCTACTCTGATACCAATTGTTGGAAATAATACTGAGAGGGGAGTGAATTAGTATTATCAGATCAACAATTTTATTTCCCAAACAGATTTATATACGTTACTTCAGCTAAGTGAACCAGCGTGTACATGCGACTGTACTTAAAGCAACCAACGTATATGCAGAGAACTTTTGATTTATCCAATCTATCATGCATTGAACTTTAACAAGTATATCAAATACTTGTTAGATAGTGTAGTAAAAGCAGAATAAATCATCACATATAAGAAACACACATGAACAACAAGAGATAAGGTGGAAACCCAATGTGGGTAAAAACCACATGCTGCTGTCATCTTTGTCTTCTTTTAATAATAAGAAAATTTGTTAACAACCTTGTACTAGTGCAGACTCATACTAATATGCAGGCATCTACCTACAGAAGGTTACAAACTTCTCTCGTTCTCCAGCTTCTACTGGAAGGGAGCTACAACCCCCTACCTCTTGTACTAATTGATATGTTTACTAGTACGTAGGCAGTGACCTACAGAAGGCTACGACCTTATTTCTTCCTCCAAGGACCATGTTTCATAAATTTTCAGACTGGATCCATCAATAACATCATAACTGCAATACAATCATCAAATACATCTGCATCAACCAAACACTTTTTGAATCAACCACAACTAAATCAATCAATCACTTTGAAAACCCATTGTCACTGTAGCAAATCACAATCAATCTGATCATTCAGAATACTGTCACCAGAATACAGTCACCAGAACCTAAAGCAGAACTCAGAACTCTACAACAGCAAACAAAAACAACTAAAACATACTTCATAAGTTATATGCTACTTCCATGTGTCGAACCAGCGTGTATATGTGCTTTTATCAAAGCTAACTAGCGCACACATCTGCAAATATTAATTCATAATTCTGCAACTATTCTAGACTTCAGTTATACCCAGATCATAATATTTACAGAATAGCACATGCGTCAGTGTTCAGATCTAGACTATACATGATCAAGCCAAATAATGATAATTCATTTCAAGCCTTAAGATCCCGATCCATCATTAGATCTTATCCCTCATCAACTGCTAAGGTTCAAATCAAGCACAACACCATAAGCTAATAACCTGCATACTAGATCTCACACTTCATCAGATATTCGATACTTGCACACTTTGGCCTAATGATCTTCTCCTCCTTATATAGTTTTAGGCCTTTCTCAATACCATGGACCAAAACCACTTAGGACCAATACCTTGGACCAAATACCTAGGGCCAATACCTCAGGCCAAATACGTTGGACCAATACCTTGGGTCAAAAATACCTTGGACCAAATACCTTGGACCAAAAACTTAGTTTTCCAAGATATACGCGCTTTTCCTTCTGTGAAAGTGCGTGTGTACGTATACACTACTTGTGTTCAGTGAACCTGCGTGTATACACAGATTGGTCAAGGTGAACCTGTGTATACCTTTCATTCTTCATTCTTTGTAGTCTGAATTGTAATTCTTTGTTGTTGACATGCTGCACTGTGATCTTTCATCTAAGTGAGTTGCCATCAAGGACAACACCTATATCATAATGCCAACACTTCTCACATAGGTGATAGGAGACTTAGGAGGAGGAATTTTATCTTGTTGTTTAGGTGAGTCCTCAATCATAATGGGAATTTTGGTTGGCGTTTAGGGTTTCCCCAGCCTGATCCTTGTGCTTTTCCTTGTCCTAAAATATAAAGGGGTTTTCCTCTGTCTTTTTCCTTTATATTTGATAGGGGGGCTAAGAGAAGTGAGAGAATTTGTTGCTTCTCTCTAAGTGGCCTCTAGAGACACCCTAGGTGACTCCTCCTTGTCTTCTGCCTCCTCTTTTCCATTATCCTTTTCCTCTCTATTTTTCCTCTCCTCTTCTCCTTCTAGCTCCTCATCTTGTTTATCAGTCTCTTCTTTGTCATCTTCCTCTATTTCCTCATCATTCTCTTTCTCTTTATCCTCTTCTTCTTCATCTTCCTCCTCATCTATCTCATCTTCATCCTGCCCTACTTCTTCTTCCTATTCTTCAGTCTCTTCCTTAGCCTTTCGGCATGTCTCTGAAAACTGACCATTGGATAGGAATTCTAAGGTTTTGGAGGGCATCTTCTATGATGATTCTGATTAACCCATGATGAGCTAATTGTTGGGAATTTCCCTCTTGCACCTTTATGCTTGTGTCTATCAGTGATTGCAGAAGGAAGTATGGTATGATGAGCCTGTGGTGAGGAGGTGTTTCTGCTCCAAACCTCAACTCTTCAAGAAGCCTAAAGTGATAGCCATAGACCACACTATACCTACCCTCACATGATATGTATTTGATAAGTTGGTAGCTCACCTCATTCCAGGGATATGGCAGGCTTTCTCTCCTTACTCCATTCTTGTCCTCAATGGGTTCCTCACCTTCTAAAAAGAATTTCCTCTTGGAAATCTAGCTATCTCCCTTGTCTTCCTTCCTCCATGGTACTCCTAGGGGAAGTGTGGTAACTCTACTGATGAGTTCAGGGATGAGCTCTATGGAGAGGCCTCTTACCACAACAGTGGCATGGACTCTAGTAAGTGCAATGAGGGAGAAAGAAAAATCTTGGGCCACCTTATTATCCTACCCTCTTAATTTTTCGAAATACCCCATCCAATTATGCCTTGTGAAGATTTCTAACACATGAGGGTGTTGTTGAATTCTCACAGTGTTAATGGGATCCCTTCTATTAAACCCTCTTGTCATATCGGTTTGTGAAGTTTGAGGAAATGAGAGGGTTGATACGATTCTTAAATGCAGCAGTAAATAACTGAAATGAGTGTGTGGAAAATTCCCTTACACAACTACCAAATTCACTCAAACTAGAGGATTTATTGTTCAATTCACTTGGAAAAAGGGAAGTAATTATAGAGACTGCCTCTTCATAGTGTTTGATGTGGCCAACTCCTATGTTTTCCCCTCTGAAACTTCTCTCATCCAATCATGTAGATTGTCTCTGTGTATCCTGTAGGAATCTTGTGTGCAATCCTATAGGATTTCCTGTGCAATCCTGTAGGAAGTCTTGTGCAGAAAACCGATTGAGTTTTCCTCTTCAGTAGGTGGCCTAGGTATGAGAGTGACTTTTGCAAGAGTGAACCTCGAGGAAATGCATGCATGAGTGCACCGGGATTAACAAATATTTCTTCTTATGGCCGAATTATGTGAGGTGGTGTGTTGGCAGCAGAGGTACGTTTTCTAGTTTTGGATTGTTGGTCCCCACTACCACCTCATCATTTCACCCTCCTTGTAATCAACTCCGAGTTCATGCCTTTGTAGACTTAACTATTTTTGTCATGCTCTTATCCTTTTTTGACTTGACTGTTGCCACATGTGGGAGGACCAACTGTTTTGTCCTCATCAACTGAACGAAGGTGGCCAAGTTAACTAGCCACCTTTTGCTTATAAACCAACTTACTCATAATCTTTACATCTTTTAACTACATTATGCAAATGAGAGAGTGAGAGATACTTACCTGTGGTTCTAGCCCTTGCTACAGTTGTTGAAGACCGGATGTGTTTGTTGTGTGTTGGTTGCATGCTATTTTTTCCTTTTTTTATTTTGCTCCCTGACGATTCGTTTGACGTGCAGATACCTGGTGTTGAAGATGTTGGTGTTGGTACTGCTTTGGAGCTCCTTCTGCTCTCGGATCATTATGCTGGAAGCTTGCTGCAATCATGATTTTTATTCTGTGGAATAGGCTGCTACAAGATTTGCTACAAGATGTCCTGTAGTTGCTTCTCCCTCAAAACTCTTAATCATACATTCTGCTGGGATTTTAAGGATGGTGACATGGATTGAGAGGAAGACTAGGAGTGTGGAGAAATGGGACATACTCAAGTGTTGCTCCCTTCTACTCTCTGGTTCATTTTTTTTCTTATTTTTTTCGTGAAGACTATGACAAATATATATATATATATATATATATATATATAGAAACTGATTTTTTTTATGGTGACTGCAGGGGTGATGAAAGTGGACATAGGTATGGTAATGAAATGTTGATGTAGGGGTGTTATTTCTTTGACATAGAAAGTCATTTTTTTGCCCTAGGGTCACTTCCTGTAGGATTCCCGAGCCACTGTAATTCCTATAGGATCATCCTGTAGGTTTTCAGGGGATCCTGTAGGTTTATAGGGGATCTTGTAGAAAACACAGTCCCCTTGTAAACTGAAGCAAAGGAGTGAAAAAAATGGAAGAAATGGTGGAGTGATGAATGACAATGAGTGGAAAAATAACAATGTGAGTGAAATAGGTCCCTTTTTTATCCTCCTTTGTTCTCTGATCATCCTCCTTGCTGACCTACAAATAGAAATTTTCATGATTTTTTCTCTTTTCTTTTTTTTTTGAAAACAACTAGGTTGCCTCTGAGAGGTTTTCATACTAGTTGTTTGCCCTAGGCACCTCAAGAGAGGTTTTCACCTAGGTATCTTTTTTTTCCTTTTTTTTTCTTTTTTGACACCATTGGGTCGCCCTAAGAGGTTTTCAACCCAATAGTGGGACTCAGGCGCCTCATGGAGGTTTTCTTTTTTTTTCTAATGCAAGAGTCGTGCCTTCTATTTCAAATAACCAAAAGGAGGAAATTACATATAATACAAACAAACAGAGGCTGAACCATTTAGCCTGAGGTTTTACTCCCTAACCTAAAGGTTGAAGTAATCAGAGACCCATACAACAAAGAGAATAAAAGCAAAAGATGAGTAGCCCACTCAGACCCACCAACATGCACGCTGTATCATAGCCGTTGATTATCCTTGCCCGATCCAATGGTGGAGGATCATATCGCATGGACAAAAAGCTCAGAGAATTATCGCTCGCTGAGGGCAGTATTCTCTCTCCAACCTTGGCCACATGTAGAGTGGTGAGTGGAATTGCTCTTAACTCAAAAAAACCGCTCCCAGCTTTTTGGGCGCGTGATAAACCATAAACCACCCCACGGCCGGTATACACCATGAGTAGTAATGCCTCGCCTGGACCCACGAATAAGCATGCCGTATCATAATCATCGACTATCCTTGCCCAATCCAACAGTGGAGGATCATATTGCACGATTAAAAAGCTCAGAGAATTAGAGTGGTGAGTGGAATTGCTCTCAACTCAGAAAACCGCTCTCGGCTTTGAGGGTGTGTGATATACCATAAACCACCCTATAGCCAGTATTGACACCACAAGTAGTAATTCGAAGGGTTTCATGTCAACTGAGAAAGCTGAGACTGTGGTCCTTCACAACACCTTTGCTCCTCATTTGCTTGGTACCTAGGAAGAAGGAACTCGTCTTACCACCCTTGATATTCACTGTCCAGGCTTCCGAGAATCGCTGGCTACCAAGAAACTTCCACCTAACACCCCTGTGATCGTGCCTTCCTGGGCTGAGAAAGCTGGTAGAGACTTGCATCCTTATTGCAAAAACCCCTCTGAAACACCACTTCATATTGGATCCATATTAGCTAGACCCATTCTCTGCGGCTGATGACCTACACTATTTCGATAAAGTGAACGGTCCTCATCCACCTAAATGAGACAATTCACCCTCAAACTGCCCTGTGGCATCTCTTTCCATCTGAACTTGACACTGATTTTCGTGCAGAGAGCCCCTTTATTAGCCAGAATGTCTACCAATTTATTGGTCGTCCTTCACACATGAGTGAAGCTTATGGTTGTCAAGTGCAGAAGGTGGAATTGTATCTTTTGAAAGACTTGAAGCAGCCTCCAGTGTCTTGAGACCTTTTCCGGTGCCGAACCACAACAGATTCTCTTGACCAAATTGATGATTAGCTCAGATTCAGGTTCAATGATGATGTTCTTAAGATTGTCTTGCTTAAGGATATCTAGACTTTGTTCTAGTGCTATTAGCTCTGCCATATTATTTGTGGCTCTTCCCAGATGGTAGTGAAAAATAAAATTGATGCATCCGTTTTCATCCCTTAACACCCCACCATAACCAGCAGTACCCGGATTGCCTTTTGAGGCTCCATCTATGTTGAATTTCATAAAACCTTGAGGGGGAGGATGTCAGAAGTCTTTTTCAGTGACCAATTTCTTGACCTTCATGTCCATGCCCTAAGGAATAAGCCCCTGCATACCCAACTGAAGAAGTATCTGCATATCAGCATCTAAAGGGGGATTTTTTTGGTGAGTCAGCAATAAAGTTTCCACCGTCTCCTTGATCTGACTTAAGATCTGAGTCATGATGCTCTGGTAGGAACTTTTTTTATGTTTGAAGATTTTGTTTTTCCTTTCTTTCCATACATTCCATATTATGAAGCTTGGAGTTAAAGCCCAAGCTTTGTTGATTATTTCATAATCATAAAATTTTCCTCTCCAGTTATGAAGGGTATTGGTGATGCTCCCTCTGTCCCTGTTTGTCCTTCTGAAAATGAAGGCAAAAGCATCCCACAGGTTGGAGGTGAATATGCAGGTGTTGAGTAGGTGCTCCATCGTTTCCTCTTGAGACTCACAAATATGGCATCTAGAAGGTCCTAGAACACCCCTCTTCATAATGTTCTCCCAAGTAAGAATTTTCTTATGATGTACCATCCACATGAAAAGTTTGGTTTTCGTCCATCCTTGATGTCTCCATAGGTTCTGCCAAACCCTATCTAGTTCATTAGAATCAAGCTCCAGGACTAAGTGCTTTGCCTCCTTAATATTAAAGGTGCCTTCATTATTGTTTCCCCATCTAAGTTGGTCATGATCCTCTGATACCAGTATTTTCCTTTGGTCCAACATTGTTAGAAGTGTGTCAGCTTTTACTTTCAAGGGGCAGTCATCCATGTACTCCATATTCTTCCAGGTATGCCATTTTCCTTCACTGCTAGTCTGATCCCAAAAATATTTTACCCTAAGTAGTCCTTTGGTGTCAGTATCATTCTTGAGCTCCACAAAGTCCTCTCTTAGCAGTATAGGTTCTTGTTGCCATTTATCCTCCCAAAACAAAGCTAGATCTCCTGCTCTGATTTCCCAGAAACTATTTTTTGAACTATGCTTCTATTTTCCCACGCTTTATTCTAGATGTAGGAGCCTTTTATGATGCCAGACATCCTTATAAGGTCACTGTTTTTCCAATTACTAGCGTATTTCTCCTTCCAAATATGAGCCCACTGTGCCTCTGGATCTTTAACCCATATCCACCATAGTTTAGCCCCTAAAACTTTGTTTAGCACTTCCAGGTCATCCAAACCAAGACCTCCATGGTTTTTAGGTCTGCAAATAGTATCCCAAGTTACCAAGGCCCATTTCTTTTCCTCCTCCCCCTTACCCCAAAGAAAGTCTCTTAGAATGATTCTAAATTGATGCAAGACTCCTTTTGGAGCTGGAAGGGCTAAAAGCATGAAGGTGGGGATTGATTGAAGGACAAATTTTGTAAGCACTAGTCAACCTACCAAGTTCAAAGATCTAATGGTCCATTTCCTGGTCTTGTCCTGCATCTTGTTAATCACTGGCTCCCAGATACTCTTGTGCAGAGGTTTGTCAGTTAGTGGAACTCCCAAGTATTTGGAAGGTAGCACATCTCTTTGAAAGCCCAGAATTCTGGAGATATTCTGCTAAATAGCAATATTAGTATTAAAGAAGAAAATCTTACATTTTGAGAGGCTTACCTCTGTACCAACTGCCATGGCAAAGTCACTTAGGATTTGTTTATATGCTAGTGCCTCTTTGACCGTGGGGATGCCCTGAAGCATAGTATCATCTACAAATTGCTGATGGGTCAAAGCCTGTCTAGTCTCGGAGAGTCTGAGACCCTAGATAGTACCCACTTCTTTAGCATGCTTGATAGATCGACCAAGTCCTTCCATCATGAGGATAAAGAGAAAGGGGGAGAGAGGATCTCCCTGCCTGAGGCCTCTTGAAGGTTTAAAAGTTTTAGATGGAGAACCATTAATCAGAATTGAAAAACTAGAAGAATTCACCAAGGCCATGACCCACCTGACCCAGTTGTGGTCAAATACGAAGGCTAGAAGGACCTTCCTGATGTAGTTCCAATTCAACTTATCATAAGCCTTGGCTAGGTCCAGTTGCATAATCATTCCCACCTTCTTATTACTTAACAAAGAATGCACCACCTCATGCACTTGGATGATGTTATTTAGAATTTGTCTACCCTCCACATAACCTGTTTTCTCCACAAAAACCAAAGTGGGGAGAAGGGGTTTGAGTCTATTGGCAATTACTTTGGATATTATCTTGTACACCACATTGCACAAGGCTATGGGTCTGAATCTATCTAGAGTCAGAGCATTGTCCTGTTTGGGGATCAGAGAGATGAAAGATGTATTGAGCACCTTCAGAATGGTTCTTCTCATTCTGGAGTCCTCCAGGACATCCAGAATATCTTGCTTGACAATGTTCCAGCAAGCTTTAAAAAAATCGACTTTGAAACCATTAGGGCTATGCACTTTTCCATTCTGCATTTCTTTGATAACCTCACTAACCTCATCTTCATTCACTGGCCTATTGAGATTGTAATTATCTTCCCTTGTTACTAACTTAGGAATGTGCTTCGTGAAGTCCCTGATAAAATGAGCTTTGTCTAAGATGGTTTCCTCTGCGATACTTCGAAAGTGTTGAACCAACACAGCTTCTATGTCTTTATGGGTATTGAGTAATTGACCTTCAGAGTCCTTGATCATTGAGATCCTATTATGCGACCTATTCTCCATAGTGGATCTGTGGAAAAACCTTGTGTTTCTCTCCCCTTCTTTTAGCCATTGAACCCTTGATTTTTGTCTCCAAAATATCTCCTCTTGTTTACATAGATTCTCCCAGTCCTGATGAAGCTTGGTGGCCTGATCGTTCCTTGCCTTATCAAAGCCATCCATGATGAGGGCTTGATTGAGTTCCTGCATTTTACCTTTGACAACTTGTTTCACTTTAAAAATATTGCCAAACTCATTCTTGTTCCAATATTTGAGTCTGAGCTTGATATGTTTCAGTCATTTGTGTAGTAGAAACATTCTCGTACCTTGAATCTGTAGATCCTATGTCCACCATTTAGCAATGTTGCTGATAAAATATAGGTGGGTGAGCCAAATATTCTCAAATCTAAAAGGTCTGTTCTTGGGGGTGCCAATGCCCTAAACCTCAAGTTGGACAGGCCAATGGTCTGAGCCACTGAAGGGGGGAATTCTCACTGTCATATCCATGCTTATGATCATGAGGTCCTCTGAGATAAGGAATCTGTCTAGCTTTGAGGCTAATTCAGACTCTCCTCCTCTCTTATTATTCCATGTAAATAGGCCTTTACTCGTATCTGTGTCAACTAGCTTCATGTTGTCAAGAAAATTATGAGATTCTATTGAGTCTTTTCTTAACGTTCTGGTTCCACCTTTTTTCTCCGTAAGGGATTTGATCATGTTAACGTCCCCTCCCATTATCCATGGTATTTCTGCGTGTCTATCTCTTAGTTCCCCAAGAGAATCTAAAAGCCTGAGTTTATCATCAAGTCTTTGAGGCCCATAAACATTTGTAATTAAATACATCTCCCTGTCTCCCACAGGCTGAATAACCACTGATAAATAATTCCTAGATGCCTCAGCATCTATTATGCCAATCTTTTGGGGGTTCCAAAGAGTAAGGATACCTCCTGCTGTTTTGTCTGAATTTACTTCTAGAAACTCATATTTATTGAGACATCTGTTGTGTATCTCATTTATTTTTTGAATGGAACATTTAGTTTCCTAGATAAAGATCATGTCAAGAGCTTCTTGTTTCATTCTATTGTTGGATAACCTTTGTTTCCTTTTACTTCCTATACCTCTGATATTCCAAGATGTTAGCTTCATTATGAAAGATTTGTAAAGGAGTAGCTAGTTATATCTTTCATCTTATCTGAATCTATCATTAGTTTTCCACATTCCATCAATAACTCATTTAGTTTTTTCCTACCCCTTTTCCTTCCTAGATTCCTGGGAGCTAGTGCTGGTGCGGTTTTTATAATTTTCACCCCTTCGTTACCCTACCTTTTTGTGTGTCTTTGTCCTTCTAGCTCGTTAGTCTGGGTTCTCCATAAGAACAACTACTGCACTCTGTTAAAATCTTCTTGAGGTAATGAGTCAACCCCTCCCGTGGTCCCCTGTTTCAAGAAACCTTCCAGATCTAGGTGTTCTCTGTCAAGAATATCCTGTAGTTCATGATCCTCCATTTCCATCTCACTCAGTGTCATTTCTTGGTCCCTTTCCAATTCCTCATTGTTCAGCATAGTCCCTTTCTGTTTATAAGTATCCTATGTTTTCACACTATTTTATTCCTTAACTTTCTCTCCTTGGCTTTCCTCCATTTCCTGATCTACCTTTGTTGCCTCTTCCTCTTCTTCTAATACTTGGAACCTGTTCGGACAGGCCTGTTGCCCCTCTGTTTCATTTTTCTTGGGACCCCTTTTACCCCCCTTTCCTCTGTACCCCATTTTGTGAAAGCTTTCAGTATCTTTCACTATGGTAGCTTTACTTTTGGTCTCTATTCTACTAAGAGGGCAATCTCTAAATAGGTGCCCATGTTCATGGCACCTTCGACATCTGAAAGGAATATGTTCATAATCCACGGTTTGCACCCATTCTTCATTAAAAACTTCCAGGATGACCTCATCCAGAAGAGCTCTAGAGAGATTCATCTCCACATATATTCAGGGGAAGGAAGTGTATTTTCCCCTTATGGTAGCCTCAGATGCTTTGACAAAATGCCCTAGTTTATTTCCTATTGCATATAAAGATTCAGTTTGCCAGTAGTCTAAAGGTAGGGAATAGAGTCTTACCCAGACCAAGACCGAAGTGGAAGTCTTGCGTTCTGGTACGATATTCATCATCCAAGGCCGCATATAAAGGCCTGCAGCTGCATAGAAGTAGGGCCCTCCTTCAAACACCATGTCTTTGTCCTCTATATTTGTGAAGACTACCGTGAAGAAACCTTTTGATCCAAGATGTAGGTCTATGCCTCCTTTAGGTTTCCAGTGGTATTTAATCCACGCTTGCAATGCCTTCTCAGTGGGCCATAACCCCATGAATTTACAAATGATAGCTTAGGTCTGCATGTGATCCTTGTGCGCCTGCAATGCAGGATCATTTAAAACTACTCTAGGTGTGACCTCAGCCTTAGGCTTACATGGGCCCTTTTGTGTCTTAATTTCTGCTTCTTCTTTTTTGTCCTCTTCCTCATTTCCTTTTAAACTATTTTCCTCCCTTGAATTGGTCAAGCCCTGCACCTCATCAATGTTCCTTTTCCCTTATCCTAAAAGACTTCTAGCCATCTCCAACGGTTTCTTTCTCGACTGGCTACTGCTTGTCTATAGGAGGGAGTGGAGCTCCCCCCTTTGCGCCCCTCCATGGCGTTCAACAACTGAATATTCTTGAAACCCTATTTCTGACCAGTTCCGCTCTGTCCCAGCCCTCATAAAGCAAGTTCCAAATATTCTCCTCGTGGAGGTTTTCACCTGAGTCCTTATTTTTCTTTTCTTTTCTCAGTGATTTGATGAGGCAAGAATTGAAACTTGCTCCACTACCATCATTGTTTTATTGATATCGTCAATGATTTCTTTCTTTGAAAATGGTCTTTTGTAAACTTTCAATCTGTGCCCATTAACAATTAAAGTAACAGCCTCTTCATCTATGGTTCTGATCTGCACTAAACCATTATCATGACATCTCTCTATAACATAAGGTCCTAGCCATCTTGTCCTAAACTTGCCCTTAAGGTCTTTATATTTGGAATCATATAACAAGGCCCAATCACCTTCTTGAAATTTTTTATCCTTGATGTTTTTATCATGCCATATCTTCCTCTGAAGTTGGGTTACCTCCGTGTGCAGGAGGGCCTGCATTCTGAACTCATCTAAACCATTTAACTGCAGCAATCTCTCTTTTTGTGCACTACTGAGATCTAGATCTAGTTGAGCTTCCATCCTTAGTGTGTTATACTCAAACTCAATGGATAGCAGGGCCTTTTTCCCATAGACCAGCTCATAGGGTGTGAATCTAGTGGTGGTCTTCCAGGTGGTATTATAGGCCCAGGTGGCCTCAACTAGTCTATTTTTCCAATCTTTCCTGTTGTTGTTAACCACTTTGGTCAAGATGCCCTCCAGCACTCTATTGGTCAATTCCACTTTCCCATTATCTTGTGGGTGATAGAGAGTGGAGGTCCTATGCTTGATCTTGTGGTGGCTAAGAAAGTCTTCAATCATGTTGGAGGTAAATTGGCTTCCTTGATCAGTGACCAGTTCTCTAGGGTACCCAAATTTGTAAAATAAATTCTCCCTTAAGAACTCAGCCACCTTCTCCTCTGTTGATGCCTTAATTACCTAGGTTTCAGCCCACTTAGTCAGATAGTCCGTGCACACAATGATGTATTGTTTTTGCTTGGAAGGAGGTTCAATAGGTCCAATGAAGTCCATGCCCCACTTTTCAAATGGCTAGAAAGTCACTTGAGGCTGCATAGGCATTTCATCCCTTGGAGTAGGCTTTCCCATCCATTGGCACCGATCACACTAACTAGTATATATTTTCACATCCCGATGAAGAGTGGGCCAATAATAGCCTGCTTGTAACACTTTGAATGTTGTCCTCTTTGCTACAAAGTGACCTCCACAAGGCCCATTATGACAAGTCAGAAGGATGTCAAAGACTTCCTCCTCCATGACCCACCTTCTCAAGCTTTTATCGGGGCCAAGTTTGAAAAGGTTGCCCCCAATCCAAGTGAAGGGGGTGCTCTTCCTTATAATCTTTATTTTCTCTTTGGAGGACAAGTTCGGTGGAACTGTGCAGATACCAAATAGTTTGCTATGTCAGCAAACCATGGAGAGAGAACTGAAATGGTGAACGAGTGCTCATCTGGTAACTAGTCATCAACCATTCCCTCTTCACCTGCAGGCAAAGTTAAACTGGACAAAAATTCTACAACAACATTTTCCTTACCAAGCTTATCAACAATAGTTATATCAAACTATTGTAATACAAGCAACCATCTTATAATACAAGCATTCACATCGGGTTTATTCATTAAATATTTGATTGCAACATGGTCAGTATGGAAAAATGTTTGATAGCCTGTAATATAATGCCTAAATTTGTTCAATGAATGCACAACATCCAGGAGCTCCTTTTCAGTCACTGTGTAGTTCAGTTTGGCCTTTAATAGATTCTTACTGATAAATTAAATGGCATAAGTAAATTTTTCATCTATCTGACCTAGGGCTACTCCTATGGCTTTGTGTGAGGAATCAGCATGAATGTGAAAAGGAAGGGCCCAATTTGGACCTCGGAGAATTGGGGCAGTGGTTAGCTTGTTCTTCAGGATGTCCAAGGCCTCTTGACAGCTTTTTGACCATATAAACTCTAAGTCCTTAGCCAAAAACCCAAATAAAGGAGATGCCAACTTGCTAAAGTCCTTTATGAACCTTAAGTAGTATCCAGCTAATCCTAGGAAACTTCTGACATCTCTCTGCTTTTGAGGAGGTGGGACCCTTTGGATAATAATTATTTTGTTGGGGTCCACCTGTAGTCCTTGTTGAGATATTGAATGACCTAGCATGGTCCCTTCAGTTATCAAGAATTCACATTTCTCAAGACTGAGAGACAGGTTCATCTCATTGCATTTGTGCATTACCTTACCTAAGTTGGACAAAGCCTCCTCGAAATCTCCCCCATAAGGTGTGAAATCATGCATATGGATTTCCACCGCATCATGGACTAACTCAGCAAAGATACTCAGGACTTCTCTCTAAAAGGTGGTAGGATCATTACATAGGCCAAAAGGAAGGGCCCTATAGGAAAAAGTTCCCCAAGGACAAGTGAAGGTGGTTTTATCCTAGTCTTCTGGGCTAATCTGGATTTGGTTGTACCCATGAAATCCATCTAGGAAAGAGAAAAACTTTTTCCCTGCTAGGCCATCTAGCACTTGGTCGATGAAAGGTAGAGGGAAATGGTCCTTCTTTTTGGCTTTGTTCAGTTACCTGTAATCAACACAAATCCTCCACTTACCATTTTTCTTTGGAACTAACACCATAGGGGAGACCCACTCACTATCATAGATAGGATAAATGAATCCTACATCTAGCAATTTTTGCAGTTCTTCTTTGACTATGTCTTTAAGAGCTGGATTCATCCTCCTTTGGGGTTTTTGGACTGGCTCGCAACCTTCCTTGATATAAATATGGTGAGTACACACTGAGGGGTGCACTCCCTTAATTTCTTTGTAACTCCAAGTGAAGGCATCCAGATGTTCCTTTAGCATGTTTCACAACTTCCCCTCTTGGAGAACAAAAAGAGATGGATTGATTTTCAAAGTTTTCTCAGGGCCGAATTCTATGGTTTTGACACAGAGAGGATTGGAATTGGCCAAGTACAGATCAATTGGATGGTTGTTCTAGGTTTCCTTTAATACTTCTTCTAGGGGCAATGTACTAGGAGTTGGACTTTGGAGTAGGTGTTCAATCAAATTGTCTTCATCATGTGGTCCTCCTCCCATGGTTGTTTCTAAGGTATACAGTTGGGAAGTATAAACTTCATCTTTTTCCTCCTCTTCCAGCCATAAAGGTAAATCAAATTCTAGAGATGGCTAAGCAGGAGAATATAGGACTAACTACTTGGACATATGCCCATTCTTGATGGTCATATTCCTAGCTTTGCAGCTAATGTAAGCATCGGCAGTGGCCAACCAGGGTCTCCCAAGGATGAGAGGGTAACCAGTAAGCTTAGCCTTAGGCTGGAGAACTAGGAAATCTATAGGGTACTCCCAAGAGTTAATGGAGACCATCACATCCTCCACAATCCCCTCAAGGGTCACTGTGGAGAAGTCTACAAGTTGTAGGACCGTTGTGGTCTTTATCAATGAACCTTGGAGGTTGAGCTTGAGCATGGTGTCCTTGATCATCACATTAATGGAAGCCCCAAGATTGATCAGAGTGTGTGGGACAATGGTGCCATTGATGTGCACATCTACTACAGGGCTTCCAGGGTCCAGATATTTTGGATAGATTACCTGCCCCAACATTAAGTCAGACAGTTGTCCAATGACATTAATGGTAGGGACATCTCTTCTTCGCCTCCCTAGATGCTTGAAGCCTTCTCCTTAATCAACTTATTATAAATAGGCACATCTTTTATTTCTTGGAGAAGTGGAATCTTTACACATAGATTTTTCAATTCTCCCAGAAGTTCAGTCTCTTCTAGGGTAGGCTGGAGTGGTTGGGTTAATCTCTCAAGAAAGGTTGGATTTACTTTAAGAATGATTTCCTCTCTTTCTTCTTCAACCTCCCTAGGTGGAGGTAGAGGTTGGTTATCCAGGAGAACTCTCCTAGATCTCAAGTTAGTTTCCTAGATCTCCACAACATAAGTTGGATATGATGTCTCTCCACTGTATACTTTTTGTGCTTGTTTGTTGTTCAGGTTCGGATTTGGTTAGGCAGGCATCTAGGGTTGTTTCAGTGGAGCAGAGTGTAATAGTTGTAGTTGGGTAGCTGGAACATTGTTGTACTGGGACCTCCACCCCTGGGACGGTATTCCACTGAGGTTGTGGTGGAGCATATGATTGAAATGACTGGATGGCTGGCTAGGAATGATACTGAGATGCAAAGGACCAAGGAGGAGGTGTAGACCAGGAAGGAGGAGCAGGGGGTCCCCAGGAAGGTATGGATGTGGTCTAGTTGGGGTTATAATATGCATGGGATGACCCTTGCATGCCGTATTGGTCTGGCCTAGGCCCATGAGGTATCCTTTGGTTTATGTAGCAGAGCTAATCAATGACCCCTTCAGCTCCTTAATATACAGCTTTGAGTCCAGGAAAAGAAGGTCACTTGTCTCTGGAGTGGTTTTATTCACATACTAAGCATATTTCAATAAAATTTTATGGACATTCCTAGGGTGCTAGCTGGTGCACCTAGGACAAAAAATGGTCAAGGCTCTTTCTGCTTCCTCTTGCATTCTCTTAATGTGCATAGTGTCCATTTGTAAGGCAAGGGTTTGCAACATCTCACTCTTGAAATCTTCCAGCGTGTTTCCAATTTCACCCTTGATGGATGAGTTGGAAGAGGATGTACTGACCATAGGTTGACTACCCCTACCCTTTTTCCTGGCTGCCCTAGAATAGTTTCTAAAGACAGTATTGATGTCCTCATAGGGTAACTGGTAGATATCTCCTCCTATTAACAAGTGTGGGTATCCAGAAGATCTTCCCTTACTCCCCTAAGAAGGACCAGCTTTAGCAACTCAGGGTTAAGTGTGCACCTGGCCCTTTTGTGACTAAGCTAGAATATTTCTTCATAATCCCCTAGGGATTCATCATTTCCTCAGGTCATCCTAAAAATTTCTTCTTCAATATCCTTAGACCTATAGTAATCATGATACTTATTTTTGAAGGCTTGTTGCATTTGAGCCCATGATCGGAAAATGGGGCACTTAGGCTTCTTATCTAATTTACAAGAACCTCTCCCACTTCCAAAGCTTAAATATTCCCAAGTCTTGATGATTAACCAATGTGGAATTAAATATGTGCTTGAAATTAAGCTGTATGCTTATGTTTATTTTAACTGTTTATGTGCTTTAAAATCTGTTGTTTGTGCTGATATGTAAATACATGTAACAGTGCAATAGTGCAGCAAATAACAAACACATAAGGCAGCAATTTAATATGGAGTTCACCCAAAACTCTTTGGCTATATCTCCTTGAGCTCTAGTCAACTCAACTAGGCTCTCTGGTATTATGGTCTAAGTTCTTTTACAAGCTCCATGCTCAACTCCATTGGTTTACACAGAACTCAGTGGGCTTATAACACCATCTTCTCCCTAGCTCTGAAGCTCTCAGCTTTCTGGCTCTAGCTCTCGCTCTGGCTCTCGCTTTGGCTCTTAGCTTTGGCTCTCGCTCTGGATTTAGCTCTAGCTCTTGGCTCTGGCTCATGGCACTGGCTCTTGGCTCTTGCTCTCACTCTCACTCTTGCTCTGGCTTTGTCTTTCTACAACCTTTAGCTCTCTGTCTTTTCACTTGATCTCCAAGTGACCCCAAAGGCTCCCTCAACTGCTATGCGCAGTAGCTTTTCGCTCTCCTGCTTCTGCCTTTGCTCTCCTTCTTCTCTCAATTGAGCTCTTTGGGATCCTTTAAGGCATTTTCCCAGATTTTCGGTTTCCCCAGTTGTTTCCCTGCGTTCAATCATTCCCCTATGGCTATGTGGCTTCTCTGCGTTGTCTGTTCGACTCGCCATCTGGCTCTGCGGCTTTGTGGCTTTCAAACACCTCATCGTCTGCCAAAAACACCCGCTTGTAGTGTGGAATGATGAATAGGAGTTGTTACAAGGGATCGGGGCCGTTTTCCAGGAAATAAGCTAAAAATAGAAAAAATCCATTACACAGAGGCTTTTCCTAGAAAATACATTATCGGGTGGGATTCTTCAACATGAAATTCCCTTCAATCACCCCTAAAATCCCTATCGGGTATGCCATTAGGCGTTATAGCACATCGTATAAGTGTTTTGGGTAAAATCCAAATACATGGGAAATACGTGAAAAACCCATCAAAATCCTTTTTATCAGGCTTCAAATTATTATTGCTTCCACCCTAATATCGACTTGGGTCTGCCTTTGACTGTTATCGCAATCCCCATCATCAATCTGCGGGATCTCTGATCCAACGGCCGATATCCAATTTCGAGTGGCTTAAGGGTATAGAGGTTACCCACACCAAAAGGCAGTTTTCCTCTCTCCTCCGCTAGCCACGTGTTGACCGATGTGTGGGATTGGGTAGAGATGGCCCAATACCATTTACCACTTGAGGCCCACCCAAAATCTGCCTTTACGGAACTCAAAATCTATGCAATTGGGCTTAGAATTACCCTTCGTGTCTGTTTTATCGCCTTCAAGCATTTTCCTTTGTATTTCGGTTTTTACACCGAAAAACTTTAATACATAGAAAATCCCTTTTACTAGATTTCAAATTTTATAAATTGCACTTATGAAACATGTTGGGTTCGGCAATCGCCAATCACTGATTTAATCCTGGCCATCCATTCCTTTCGCAATCTAGTGGCTGAGATTGCACATCGAAATCGCTATCACATATCGCATCACATACGGCCCAGGGGTTCTATCCATCACCGATGCTGATTCACCGATCCAATCATCGGCGATTGGCATATCGCATGATCGCAATTGCCAAGTCTAGGGTCCCAATATCGCCTACATGTCTGCCTCCTATCCGATACATTGGATCAGCGGATTATGGTTTCTTTCACCTCCATTTAAGTCTGGCCTTTCCCTTTTTTTGATGTGATTTCCCTTTATAAGGGTTTTTTGCCATTTTTAGGGGATTTTGCCTCTTTTTCCAAAGAAACAGGGCATCTTCTTTCTGCGATAACTTTTGCATCCTAAGTCCATTTTAGCCCATTCAAGTTGTAGTAGATTCAGAAGGAAAAGATCTCTGCAATGGGGCTATTTCCAGGAACTTCCTTGGACTTTCATTTTCCTCTGTGAGGAACACTTAGACTTAGGAGTCTATCCAAAATCCATTTTGGATCACACCTTCCCACTAAAAGAACTTTTGGTCTCCAAAAGATTGACATACTGATCTAAATATTAAATGAGAGTAACAACACCCTCTTCTTTCATCCTCCATACACTTCCTTGCAAGTGCTTTTGAACCAAAGTCTCTGACCACTTTGATTCCTGGATGTGCTGGTCCTCCTGGGAAGAACTGCCTTCCTCCTTGCCTCGTTGTAGAACTTCTGCTTGAATTGTCATAGAAGGTAGTTTGAACTTTTCTACCTTGATCACTGATCCAAGGTGGCTCAAACAAATGTGAAGTACATCTGCTCCACAAAACTTTCATTTGTACCTATCTGAAAAGTTGTCAACAACAACTATTAACAACAACAGAAACACAGACAACAATTGGATGGTCTAAACTCCTGCTTCAACAAAAGAAACATATTTCACATCTTGTGAACACCTCCATGTCTTACATCTGCATACAAATGATGGGCTAGATACCAAGCCCACAAAAAATTCCTTTAAACAAATGACCCTTCAAGTCAAGCATGTAGAAAAAGACCATTAGGATTCTTTTTCAAAAGATGAAACACTTCGTCATTATCTCCATTCAGAGACCAAGTTAGCTTCTCCCAAGTCAACATGGCATCACATGCATGTCAAAGCAATCAACCCTGCAATTTAAATACACATACATGTTCAAAAACAAGGAAATCATCAACATCCATGTGTTCATGCATCTCATGCTCATGCATGCATGTCATCCTTCAACTTTCACTTAAGCACACTATACTTTCGAAGTTGAAATGAAATATATGTTGCATCAAGAATTGAAAACAAATGCATCAATAGACATGCAATCTTAATCGGATAAGAACTCCAATCGTTTCTTACCAATCCCTTTCAAAGTTACTACCTTTGTTTGCACATCAGCATCATCATGTAAATCATCCTGAGACACATCATTCATGGAATCTTCAATCTTCAGTTTCATTTCTGCTATCTTCTCTTTCCACTTTCTTAAGCTTTTGTGGAAGCATTGCTGGATTCAAAGTCCAACACTTTTCAGCAAGATGCCCTTGCTTATGGCAGTAAGTGCACTGCATGTGCATCCTCTTAACAGCGTGATTTTCCTTGTCCAATGGACCTTTGGCTTCTTGCTTCTTTTCCTTCAAAAGTTTCCTGTATGTGGCCATTCTCTTCCAACATCTAGAAGCATTATGGTTATCCAACCCACAAAAGGAACAAGCAATTCTTTTCCCATATCTATGTGGAAATTTATCATGCTTTGCAAAATCAAAAGGAATATGATTAGAACCAGATTTATACCTACCTCTTTCACCTTTATTGCCTTCATGAGGAGGTGAAGCAAATGAAGAAGTGGCTCCCTTTGGAACACCATCAATCTCTTCAAGGTTGTCAGAGTCTCCACAACTCTCTGGTTCAAGTGTGTGCTTCTAAACACCTGCATCTTGCAAATGATGTTTCAAGCTATTGTATTTCTCCTAAATACAATCTTCACACTATGCAATGCAACTCCTTCTTGGAGTTGTTTCAATGGCCTTCATGGCAACTTTGGAACTCTTTCCATAAGACTATCCATAGCCAAGACCCAAATACTTAGGCCTTTCCCCAACTATTATTGGTTCAACAATACCTTGTGCATGCTTTCCCAAGCCCTTTCCTTCATAGCCCATCCTGGACATTAGCTTGGAACCTATGCCTCTAGTATGTTTTCAAAAGAACCAATATAAGCTTTCTTAGAGGAATTTGAAGACAAACTAGAATGGTTTACCTCTTCTTCAAGTTGATACTTGACTAAGGCTTCTTGTGCAACAAATAGTTGTGTTTCCAACTCATGCATCCTTCTTAGGTTCATATTTGTAATATGAAGTTGCCTCTCTATTTCCTGAAATTTGTCAGAAAGCAACTGCTTCTCTTCCTTCATGAAATTCAACTGCTCTCTAAGTATGCTTCTCTTTCTTCCATCCTCATACATTTCTCTCACCATATCCATCATGGTGGAAAAATCTTGCTTCATGTCTTCATCAAAGAGTCTTGTGATGAAGAAAGAATAATTTGACGACTCACTTGTAGAAGTAGCCATTATGCCAATGATCAAAAGAACTTCAAACAATATTAATAAAGAGCTTATTTAGCAACCTTTTGCAACAAACCTCTTGTGCTTCAAGGATTGCCTCGAGGTCCTTTGGGATAAGAAGAATGCCTTCAACCCTTCTTCCTTCTTATCGTTCCTGGACTAAGCTATCATTAGCTTTCCCTTCACCTCTACAAACTTAAACAATAGTCAGTCTACAAACAAGCATACAATCA
This sequence comes from Pinus tabuliformis, assembly GCA_031772625.1. NCBI lineage: Eukaryota > Viridiplantae > Streptophyta > Pinopsida > Pinales > Pinaceae > Pinus > Pinus tabuliformis. The sequence goes on along the minus strand of CM062813.1, from coordinate 477,310,773 downwards.
ACCTCTGCCTGTTAAACACCTTTTAGACAAGCAATCTTTGCTCTGTCAATCAAGCATTCTGATATAACCTTCTTTGAAGGTATGGTTAATCAATCTCAAGATCCGATACCACCTGATCTAAAAATGGGGCACTTAGGCTTATTGTATAACTTACAAGAACCTCTCCCACTTCCAAAGCTTAAATATTCCCAAGTCTTGGTGATTAACCAATGCGGACTTAAATATGTGCTTGAAAATAAGGTGTATGCTTATGTTTTTTTTTAACTGTTTATGTGCTATAAAATCTATTGTTTGTGCTGATATGTAAATACATGTAACAGTGCAGCAAATAACAAACACATAAGACAACAATTTAATATGGAGTTCACCCAAAACTCTTGGGCTACATCTCCTTGAGCTCTGGTCAACTCAACTAGGCTCTTTCGGATTATGGTCTAAGTTATTTTACAAGCTCCACACTCAACTCCACAGGTTTACACAAAACTCACTGGGCTTAGAACACCATCTTCTCCCTAGCTCTGAAGCTCTCAGTTTTCTGGCTCTAGCTCTGGCTCTGGCTCTCGACTCTGGCTCTGGCTCTAGCTCTAGCTCTAGCTCTGGCTCTGGCTCTGGCTCTTGGCTCTGGCTCTTGGCTCTAGCTCTGGCTCTCACTCTGGCTCTAGCTCTTTGGCTCTAGCTTCTTTGGCTCTGGCTTTGGCTTTCTACAACCTTTAGCTCTTTGGCTTTTCACTTGATCTCCAAGTGACCCCAAAGGCTCCCTCAGCTGCTCTGTGCAGTAGATTTTCGCTCTCCTGCTTCTGCCTTTTCTCTCCTTCTTCTCTCAATTGAGCTCTCTAGGCTCCTTTGAGGCATTTTCCTGGCTTTTTGGCTTCCCCAGCAATTTTCCTACGTTCAATCATTCCCCTATAGCTCTTTGGCTTCTCTACGCTTTCTGTTCAACTAGCCATCTGGCTCTACGGCTCCGTGGCTTTCAAACACCTCATTGTCTACCAAAAATGCCCGCTTGTGGTGTGGAATGATGATTAGGAGCTGTTACAAGGGATCGGGGCCGTTTTCCAGGCAATAAGCCGAAAATAGACAAAATCCATTACACAGAGGTTTTTCCTGGAAATACACTATCGGGCGCGATTCTCAGACGTGAAATTCCCTTCAATCGCCCCTAAAATCCCTATCGGGTCCACCATTAGGCGTTATATCGCATTGCATAAGTGTTTTGGGTAAAATCCCAAATACACGGGAAATACGTGAAAAACCTGTCAAAATCCTTTTTATCAGACTTCAAATTATTATCTCATCCACCCTAATATCGCATCAGGTCCACCTTTGGCTGCTATCATAATCCCCACCGTCAATCTACATGATCTATGATCCAATGGTCAATATCAAATTTCGGGTGACTTAAGGGTACAGAGGTTACTCGCCCGAAAAGGTGGTTTTCCTCTCTCGTCCGCCAGCCACGTGTCGACCAGTGTGTCAAATCGGGCGGAGCCAGCCCAATACCATTTACTGCTTGAGGCCTGCACGAAATCTGCCTTTACGGAACTCAAAATCTATGCAATTGGGCTTAGAATACCCCTTCGGGTCTTTTTTATCGCCTTCGGGCGTTTTCCTTTATATTTTAGTTTTTACATCGAAAAACGTTAATACACAGAAAATCCCTTTTAACGGATTTCAAATTTTACAAATTGCACTTATGAAATCCATCGGGTCTGGCAATCACTGATCGCTAATTTAATCCTGGTCGTCCATTTATTTTGCGATCCGATGGGTAAGATTGCATGTCATGATCGCTATCGCATATCGCGTCGCATATGGCCCAGGGGTTCTGTCCATCGCCAATCCAATCATCAGCGATCGGTGTATTCATGATCGTAATCGCCAAGTCCAGGTTCCCGATATCACCTACATGTCTGCCTTCGATCCGATATATCAGATCGGTGGATCAAGTTTCTTCCGCCTCTGCTTAAGCCCAACCTTTGCCTTTTTCCGATGCGATTTCCCTTTATAAGGGTTTTTTTCCATTTTTAGGGGATTTTGCCTCTTTTCCAAAGAAACATGGCATCTTCTTTCTACGATAACTTCTACATCCTAAGTGCATTTTAGCCCATTCAAGTTGTAGCAGATTCGGAAGGAAAAGATCTCTGCAATGGGGCTATTTCCAGGAACTTCCTTGGACTTTGATTTTCCTCTGTGAGGAACACTTAGACTTAGGATTCTATCCAAAATCCATTTTGGATCAACCCAAGTTGTGATGCTATCCCCTGGTAAACCCATGACCTAGCGCAGAGCTGCATCCTTGAGGGAAGATGGAAATAGTTTCAACTTCAGCTCATCATCTATATAGTCATAGATTCGGCATATAACAACAAACCCAAATAGGAAAGTGTCGAGGTCTTCTATGGTTAGGCCATGGAAATGAGGAAGGGAAGAGGGGCTTATAATTTTCATCTTAGTGTCCCCATTAGCTTTCCTGATGGGGAAGGCACCCTCAAATCTCTCTCTATTCCCTCTGTCATTTCTATTTTCAACCATTGGCTCGGTAGGAATGGGTTCTTCTTCTTCCCCTGTAGGTTCTTCAAATATGTTTGGTTGCTCACCTAAGGGTTCCTCTAGTTCACAACCACCCAAGAAGAGGGAAGGTTGGTTGTTGAATGCAATGGGGGTATTTGGAGAAAATTTCCCTAAGTTATCCCTATTCCTATGAGGCATGAAAGGGAATTTTTTTGGTTTGTTTTTGTGATTTTTAAAATTTTGAAAGTGCTTTGCATAACTGAATTTGCAGATTGAATGAAAACTACTAACTGAATGAAAAACTAGTTGTTGAATTGAAATCTAACTTGCAGAATTAAAATTGCAGACTGAATGAGAACTATTAACTGAATGACAAGATTAGCTAACTTCTTGAAATCTAACTCATCGAATGGAATTGAAAACAAAGAATGCATAATGAAAATCAAACTAAATTTCTTTTTCAGAAATGAAACTAATGGCAGAATAATAGAAACAAGAAGTAGAAGAAAGAAAGTAGTAATCACATATTACTCAGACACCCCCAGCAATGGCGCCAAAAAGTGATGAGAACCAATATTGCAGCAAGAATGCTACAAATTTTATGCTACCAGCTTTACTTTATCAACCCGGGGTTCATACAAACTTGGAGGTAACAGTGTTGTATACACAAGTAAAAGTGATGTTTTGCCTTTTGTCACTTGTTCAGCTAGTGAGAGACCACTAGGGATTTTCAAGCTAGACTTCTATGGATTCAGAAGAAGCTTGGTTTCTTGATGAAAGAAAGGGAAATCCAATCTAAGAGAGAGCTGATATATTGCAATAATAAAAAAGGTCGAAATCCAATGCTAAATCACACCATTTCCCGATTAACTGCTAAGAAACTATGCTTTGCAATGATGATAAATTAACATGAACCAAATTCTACTATCTAAGTATGGAAGTTAAAATCATCAAACATCACTATTGTGCAAGTAAAGGGACTGAAATAACTCTTTTTTTGTCTTTTTTTTTTTATTTTCATGCAAAATCAAATATGCAAACTAATCTCTTGTGGTGATGTGACAGGTGGTTTAAGGATGTTTGAGGATGGCTAGAAGGTTTAGGAGATGGATGGATGGTGTGGGAGACCCTTGGGTGACCTTTGGGGGCTTCCTAGAGGTTTTCCCTCAATTCGACCTCAAAACAGGCCACTACAGGAAAACCTACATGATTCCCTACATTTCTATAGGATGCAACCATGAGCAAAATGACGGGTGTTTGAGGTGATGGAAATCTTAGGGAAGGTGTTTGATGGGTGGAATGAAGTGGGAAGAGATCGAGGATCACTCAAAAGTCAACAACAAGGTTAGGAGATGGTTGGATTCGCTCAATGTGCTTGGAAGAATTTCTATGTAAAATGATGAAATTGGTGAAGGAAATGGTGAAAGAAAGGAATGATTATGGTGGATGAAGTGGAAAGTGATTACTGGCTATGAGGTCTCTGTCTTCTCCCAAAGCACTTGCTCCACATCAAACATGTATAATTTCCAAAAAGTCATGTAAACAAGAAGCATTCTCATAAGCTAGAAAAGCAGAATTAATGAACTAACTGTCTACCTTATGCATGAGGAAAGTAGCTGAAAGGAATGGAATCAAGGATGAGATCTACTACAAGAATGAAGATAGAAGAGATGGAAATTCAATCCTACTTTGCAAAACTGATCAAATGCTAGCTTAAATACAGTAAACTCTAAAGCTTATGAAAGAAATAGAAATCTGTGTTTTTGGGGCTGCATAAGGGTCCCTTCCTCAAATCATGATCCCAAAGGGAAGAAGTGAGGCCAAGACACCTACTGACAGCCTTGTGGTGCTTCTTTTATCCATACCAACCTGCTACTGAAGTAAGGCACAAATGGAAGCAAACTAATAAACAACCAATCAAATCTACACTACTTGCAATGAAAATACCTCTAAAGACAAATTAACAATGAAGCTATGAAACTAAGCTAAACATACAGATAAAAAACAAGAGCCTTGGTTGCTACGGTTGGGACCTAGCCCAAGAGTTTCAGCCCTCTGAGTTAACTCAGTGCTGGCTCAAAACAAAACTCATTCTATTACCAAAACATAAAATTACATCAAAATCTTCCACAAGTTTGGAGCTCGAAAATAACTTAGAGTTTTACAACAAAAATTCAAATCCTAATGAGGCTCTAGGCCTCTCTACTTATACAACAGAAGGCCCCAACGACTTCCTTAAAATTAGGTAGGCTCGACTCCCAAACTAGAGTTAAACTAACTCTTTATCTCTCACATGCTCGGCTGCCTTCTAATCCTCATGACTTGGCAGCTTGCACTCTGAGCTGGTGTGATAAATGAAGGAATATTCAAATGGGGGAGAAGTAAATGAGGAGGATTTACCTCCTACAATCCCTCTCCCTTGTCCCATTTGAGTTTCAACCTTAGTCTTTGCCAAAATTCCTTGATTTTCTCCTTCAAACCTGCATTCAATGCATATTAGTCCACTAGGCATGATATCCCACTCTAACTCATCTCATAAAAAAATATAATCAAAAAGATGTAATAAGTTGTGAGAAAAGTTGGTTTGACTAAGCTAGGAGGTGAATTAAGGCCCATATAATTACCCAATGATGAGGCTCATCATCTCTCTATTGGCTTGAGGGGGCTTGGACCTAGTTTCAAAGCTAGTTGCGCTAACCAACAAAACCCTACACTATTGTACCTTTTGGCAACAACCCATGTAGCGCAGGTTGCAGTTTCACCCGAGGCAGTATTGGGAGATGCTAGAACTAGGTTTCTACATCCAAAGGACTATATGATGTGTTTTTGTTACACTTAGAGCTTTATCCCAACCTTCACTAACCCTAACCCTTAAAACCCGAAAATTACATCAACTAACATTTAACAGATTTAAACCCTTCGTCGATTGCGCTAAACATTCATATTATCATGTAAATAAATAGATCTACTTCTTTCGTGCATCTATTAAGTATTTCCATGATAAATTGCAGTAAGAGATCAAAACATACAGTAAAGTCAAAGATAGATAATAATACATAGTTGTGCAAATAACTCTTCAAAACAATCTTTATTATGCTTAGATCTCCAATTACAGACTCTTCCAACCCTACACACATAGTTGCATGGGCCCACACATTCAGTTGCGGACTTATCAAGGTCTTCACACACACAGCTACAAGAGCCTTCCCCTTCGCCTAAGTATATAAAACATACCCAAATCTTGCTCTTCTTACTTAGATCATTGACTTACTAATTTCTCTATGACTCTCTATGACTCCTTTTATATCATTCTCTATTACAGTACCATGGTCTGCGAACCATGGGCAGGTCATAAAGCATCTTAACTCTTAACAAACTAAGGGGCTTTGACCTTCCTAAATCCCCTTTGACTCCTATTGACATGCACTACTCGCACTCCCCTCCTCAAAATGTAGAGACTTTACAATATTTACCAAAACTTTTACAAAATTGACCCCAGGGGACCCTGTCCCAATAGGCCCCCAACACAAAGTCGTGACTCATCCCAAGCCACTCTACTGGTGTTGCCTCGAACTTTGCTTGTAGACCACTGAAATTTGTCTTTAATGCTTAAACATCTGTTGTTCCCTTCATGTGGCCTGACGAACTTCTTCAACCAGTTTCTCTGTAGTTGGACCTTCGACTGCAAGGCCCACGGTTCTATGTGTCTGTTGCATAGCCTTCAACTTGCTCTAAACTGTCTATGAGAGCTTGCTTACCTCATTGGCCCAGGGTTGTTTCCTTGAGAATATGATGGATAACTTTTGACGTAGCACATCGATTTGGATCTGGATGAAATTTCCCTCCTACAGTTTGGTGAACCTTTACACCAGTGCTAAGGTCCATGATGTTTCCCTGATCTCTTCAAAATGTACCTGTTTTCCTCGGATGTCTGCTTCAATTTTCTGCAAGTGTGGATCCTCCTGCAAAAAGGTCCATATCTCCATCGTTTTCTCAAACATTTGGTTGCAATCCTTGACTACAACATCCAAAGTAGTCATATCCACTTTAATAGCAACCTCACATTGCTCTCTAACTTCCGGAGGAGTGATTGCCTGCAACGTAAGTTGAAGCTCAAATATATGTAGTTGCAGCTCAAAGCGGACCTTGCCAATTTCCTCCTTTGACTCCTTCACTGCAGCAACTAACTTCTTGATTTTCTCTGTGGAGGCTTCTTCTGCCTGAATTTGGAGCTCGAGAATCTCACTGCAGAATTTTGCTATCACTGCTGACTACGTGCAATGACCTCTTCTTGTTCTTTAAGTGCTTGTTCCTTTTCCTCAAACATCTTCTAGTTGTTAGTTTTGACTTCACTAATAACCAGTAATGCCCATTGTTCCCGAACCTTGAGCTTATCTAATACTCCTTGATGCAGCTCATGTAATGATCGAATGGGGAGCGTAGAAAGGTTGAGGTTCAAATTCTTCAGTTGCAATAGGTGTGCCTTGTCCTCTGAATTCTCAATGTGAATTGTACTATGTGGAGGTCTATGGTGATCTTTTTTGTTGTGGTTTTCACGCTCTCTTGCTTACGGCTCACTTGTCCTATGCTCACTTGAATTACCCCTATCTAGACCTAAAATTCCCTCAGGCCCTGTTGTACCTTGTCTAATGCCTGATGGTACTGATCCTTGATGTGTTCCCAGATAGTTTCTGTGGCATTGTGTACCACATCTCTGATCTCATCTAGGTCCCCCTCCTTGAGGACCATTGGTGTAACACTGGAAGACTTGTCAGACTTCTTATTCTTACGAGGTCCCATGGAACTTCGATTCTACCTCTTCCTGACAATGGAGGGGGACTCCAAGTCTGCGCCCCCTTCCTCTTCACCTTCAATCTCTAATTCTACATTGGTGTACTTAGTTTCAGATTCGTTGAGGTCAATAGTTGCCTACAACGTGGTAGCAGCTTTCTCTTTGGTTGCTTCCATCTCTTTTGCAAAGACCTTTTCTTTCGATGCTTCTTTCTCCTTTGAAGTGGCATATTTCTACTTCATGGCCTCTTCTTTCTACGTGGTCTTTTCTTTCTCAGAAGCCTTCTATGCTTCTTTCTTTTTGTCTTTCGTTGTTTCTATCGTACCTGTGGTTTTGCCTATTTCACCTTCGGCAACCTTACTAGTTCCTATGCTTGCATTAGATGGGGCGAGCCATTCACTTGGCCATTTACTGATGACCCCCATAATATCAACTTTGGTGACCAAGTATGGAAACTTATGCCATGTTCCCATGGCATCCTTCTTTGCAAGGATAGATGGATTGTGAAAATTTTCCTTAAAGTCTACAATGTTAACATATTGCGCATGTAAACTTGGTGACAAAACATGGTCGTTAGTTGATCACCATCTGTAACTCTAACTCAAATAGGACCTAGCATATCTTTGTCTCCATGATGCGTTTAGGATCCTTCATCGCCCATAGTGAGGCGAAATTCATAGCCTCACATAAGCCTAGATCATGTTGTAGGAAATGGCTCTCCTCAGGGGTCCTCCATGCTGCTAGCATGATCAAAAGAATTAACCATGCATAGTGGAATGCCTTGTCATCATCTTGGGCTTCATGGAAATATTCCAAGAATTCATACATGGATGTTTAGCCCAATTATATTGCATTGCACAGCCAAAATATTACTGGTGTTGGCACTTCATCAGTGCGACACTTCCTTATTATCTTCTCGGCCAATATTTATGCAGCAAATTGCATAGCGCCATCTGATATGGATCTAATAGCATAGCCTCGCAACTTCTTCACCAAGCCGAAGTCCCTTTTCATTTGGTCTGCTAGCTTCTTCTCATACGATTTCCCTACAAAATCATCTGCAAGGTTCACACCTTGATATGGAAACAAGGTTATTTGACGGATTAATATATCGGTAATTGGAATGGGCCCTCCCAACCATAGGCACCCATCATGAACCAGCATCAATAATTGACATATACAAATAGTGTTAATAGTGTTGTGGCTAAAATGTGGCACCCACAACATGTTAAGCAACCCCGCACGGTCAATTATGGTAACCCACTTCATTGGCTCAAGTTATATAACATCCGACTCCTCATAGGAGACCTTCTTAGATATTTTCTCGGTTTAAACCATGGGAACTTCGTGTGATCAACCAAGTCCCATTCCTCCATATTCAAAATCAGTATCTGGGCCAACAAATTTCCCTCAAAATGTATCTCCACCAGGAGCAATGGGGTATAGACCTGGAATTTCTCCGAATCTGGGTCCTTTGTCACTTTGGTTGTTGATTTCCGAGGGGGTACATTTGATGGTAACCGAGTAATCAGCACTGCTTCATCGGCATCAATCTCTTAAACCCCCATATTTAAATCTTCCTCATCTAAGTCCAAGGGTTCCATTGGCTACTTGCTCCTATCCATCCGACCCTTTTGTCTAACCTCTGTGGGATTCTTGTGCAGCGGTTGCCGCACCAGTGCTTGTTGGGGCTTCTTTTGCTTCTTTTCTCCTGTTGTAGAGGCAGATGGTTTAGGCCTCAACAACCTAGGAACTATGGTAGGTATGAGTTGTGCTGTAGTCATTCTCTCCTATAATATTTCCTTCTATCAATCATTTAAATTCGTCTTCTACCCAAGGCCTTGTTGTGCAAACTTTTCTCAAGTCTCCTTCCAATCGCCTCGAGACATGCATCAATTATTTTGGTGCAAACTAAGGCACAAAAGCTCAAAGAAATTTCTCAGGAAGAAAAGTGTCTGAATGTGGAGAAGGGTGTTGTATTTATATCCCATTTTAAATTCAAATCCATCTATTCCCTCCAGATATTCTTCATTAATGCTCTTTTGGCGGCATATTTCCAAATATATGCTGCTTAAATGCTCTCCCCCCACTCCCTTTAACGAAAAAAATAGCCATCCAATCATCTACAGTGCTTCCAACAGTCACTTTTTTTCCAAGCTATGTGGTACCCACCATGATAGCATAGCTTCTTCATTGCATCTCCCCTTTGTGCATTTCCTCTATTCGTCACGTAACCCATTCACTTCACCAAACTATCCTTCTGGCAGTGTAGTTTAGATTCCCAAACTTCCTTGCAACTAAGACTTTCCTGTAGTGCTAAGACTTTCCTGGAGTACTAAGACTTTCCTGCATGCATATATTCATTATGCAAGGGTGGGATCGCCCCTGTACAACTTTAATTGGCTTCCATTGACTTTTCCTAGAAATAGTTCCCCATTCAGCTTCGCGAGCTGAACTACACCTCCATCCATAGTATTCTTGACAATATATGGCCCTAGAAAATGCATCTGGAACTTCCCGGGAAACTTCGTAAATTTGCTATCATACAATAGCACTAAATCTCCAATTTTAAAGGTGAACTGCTTAATGTGGCGATCATGCCACACCTTTTCACGAGCCTTCTACACCTGCTGATGAAAGACTTCCAAGAAGTGATCTTCTTCCAACTCAAGTATCTACGCGAGGTGTTCTTCCATGGTATCCCGATCTGCCATTTCTATGACTACAAAAATCCGTAAACTTGGCACAATGTACTCCATCGGCATCATGGCCTCTAGTCCATAAACTAGTTTGAGTGGTTTCTGTCCATTCAAGTTGTTCTAGGTATTTCTATATGCCCAAAGAATAGATGGTATGAGCACATCCCAATCGTTTTGATTTTCATTACAAACATTCGTGAAAGCATTCTCCAGGATTTTATTAAAGGCTTCCACTATACTATTTGCTTGAGGATGGTAAGGCATGCTTTTCTGATGATATATCTAGAACTCTTCAAGCAAAGCAGCAATTGTTTCATTCAAGAAGTGTGAACCCCTATCACGCACCAAAATATTAGGGAAGCCAAACCGAGACAAAATGTATTCAAATATCAAATTTTTAGTTATAGTCGCGTTGCAATATTTCACAGGTTGTGCCTTAGCCCACCTGGTCAAGTACTTTGTGGCTGTGATGGTGTATCTTACTCTTGTCTTCTTTCCTAGTGGTTGAATCGGTCCCACAAAATCTATTGCCCACTTATAGAATGCCTGTAATGACACTTGTTGGCTCAGGGGCAATTCATCCCTTCACGATGGCCTCCCTTTTATTTGACAAACATCACATGCCTGAAAATATTCCTTGGAATCCTTGTGCATAGTTGGCCACCATAGCCTTGCTCGTAGGACGTTCTGCGCAGTTTCTCTTCTCGCATAATGTCCTCCAACAACTCCTTCATGTTCTTCAGTGAGGATACCTTGTCATTCATAATCTAGGACATACCTATGCAGAACTTCATCGGATCCCATTTTATATATATGCCCTGCAATGACAAAAAAATCTGCAACCCTGACCACCAATTCTTTCTTCTGTTGTGTTGTATACCCTTCAGGAGTTGTACCCGTGGATAAAAATTGGATTATGTCTACAAAATGTTCATCTTTGACACGCACAACAAAGAGATGCGCATCACGAAATCCTTCATCCAGACTTGTAGGCTCATCGCCATTCCCAATCCGCGAAAGGATCTGATCCAATATTTAATTTCCCTAGCTTCACAACTACTTCAAAGTCATATTCTTAAAAGATCAGCAACCATCTGCAAATTCGCCCCCCCCCCCCCCCCAACACAGGCTTGTTGACTAGGTACTTCAAGTGGAATGGTCTGTGTACATTTTGAAGTGCGCACCCAACAAATAATGCCTGAACTTTTGGAGCACATACACCATCGCCAATCCTTTGCGCTCCGTGGTTGAACAATTATTTTATGCCTTAGATAACTTCTTGCTCGCAAATGCAAACGGATGGCTAATATCACCTATGCCTGGTTGGGTTAATACTTCTCCTAATGCTATGCAGGATGCATCTACATGTACATGTAATTCCTTCTTCCAATCGGGGAACACTAGAATAGGTGTTGTAACCATTTTTTCCTTCAACACATCCAAGCTTTTCTAACAGTCATCATCTCAGCAAAATGTCACATCCTTCTTTAGTAATCTCTCCATGGACGTAGTGATCTGTGCATATGCCTTGATGAACTTCCTATAATATCTTGTATGTTCTAGTGTTGCGTACAACTGTTTGACATTCCATGGAGGCTCCAAATCGATAATCACTACAATTTTGGCAAGGTCCACCATCAACCCCTTCTTTCAAACAACATGGCCCAAGAGTATCCCATATGGTATGTAGAATATGCACTTCTTCATATTAAGGATATCTGATACTTCCTACAAGTATCCAGCATTAGGCGAAGATTGGCGACATGCTTTTTCACTAACCCAAACACCATCCAATCATCAAAGTAAACCTCCAAAAACTTATGAATAAATTCTTGAAAATTTGTGACTACCACCCTAGGAAAGATAGCAGGGGCATTCTGAAGTCCAAAGGGCATAACTGTACACTGAAAATAGCCCCATTTTGTGGTGAAGATAGTCTCACTTTGGTCTTCTAGCACAATCTTGATCTGATGATATTCAGAGAACCCATCTGTAAATGAAGAGGCTTCTTGACCTCCGACATTCTCCAATACTTTATCTATGAATGGCATATGGAATGGATCATGTACACAAGCATCATTCAACTTTCTTAGCTCTATGCAGATTTGTATTTCACCCTTCATCTTCTTTTCCTGAACCACCATAGGACTAACCCATTGTAATTCTTCTACAGGCCCAATAATCTCTACTACAAGCATTTTATCCAATTCTTCACGCACTTTTTGTTTGTACTTAGGATTCAACCAGTATGGGTGATGCTTCACCAACTTTGCATCTGGCTTCAGATTGATCTTCATAACACTGAGATCCCCTACTATCCCCTTCAAATCATAGAACTTTGTTGGAAACAAGTCCTGATACTCTCGCAGTAACTCCGCAACTTTGTCAATTATGTCCTCATCCCAGTAATCCCCTATATTTGCGAACTTTGGCTACACTTCCAACCCAATGTTCACTTGCTTAGTTTTCAAGGGTTTTGAGATGTCAAGAACTTCTACCTTAAGCCCCGCGACTTCGCACTGTCGTTATGACTCAAGGATATTGCTATTTTTGGGATCTTCCTCACCCTCTTCTGTAGTAACATTTTATCATTCCAGCGCATGTTGCAGCTGCGTACTCCAGTCTAGTTGTACCCATGTGACAGGTTCTATAGGCATCCTAAATATTGCAGCCTTGATCTCCTGTAACACTTCATCAATAAAATCAAATCCATCCTCAAAACTAAACACTAACAGAAAGCTCTCCTTTAGAACATCCCACTCTATGGTTCCATGTCGCAGCTCTGTTTCTACATACCAGTTCATCAGGATAGTGTCCAAAGTGTGGCAGAATATATGAACCCATTCAGGTTATGGTTCCTCTCCCCATGCTTTTTTCCACCGAGCCAGATGCGCGTACGGATCATCCTTTCCTGTATATTTTTTCGTAATGCGGGTATTGGCATACCCAAAACCATAGCTTCATCATCCTAAGGTATTCCTTCCAGTCTACAAAATTGTTCTTATGTGTACCCCACCATCTGGTAGGCATAGCTCTCAGCACGAAGTCTAATGCCTGGAACCGATGTTCCTCTGGTAAATCCCTTTCAAATTTATCTAGAAATAAATTTAAATCTTCTAATCCATCATAATATGGTAAGTTACGTATCTCAGTAGATATACATTGGAGTGACTTAGTAAGCCTGTCGCATCGCAGCATCGATACCTCATGCAATCTATTTTTCCAGTGCTCAAGTTCCTCATCGGAATTCGAGTTGGAGTTGTCCTTTTCCCAAGTAATTTGCCCATCCGTCGTAGGGTTGATCTAATCCTCATCCCACATAGTAAGCTTATAGATTTTATCAATATCATCTTCCTCATAATAATCTCAGAATGGTTCAGTATATTCCACACCCTTAGCCGGATCCAATGGAACAATAACCCTCAGTTCCTTCTTCTCAAATGTCATGTTGCGCTTATTTAGGTTGATGGCCGCATTCATATCAAATTCCCAATCAATTCCAAGCACCATCGAATAGGGATTACTTTCAACCATTATTTCGATTACTTCAAAATAAACTATAGTGTGTTCCCCTTCAATATCCATAGTTACTCCATCTAGACACCCCATACGAAGAAGGATTTTTTTCTTGTGCACCAATGAATTCTTCAGGCTTCTTCATTTGTGCACCCTGAAGTTTTAATGTGGAAGCCCCCAAATCTGTAAAACTCTTTTTTTCCTCCATAAAATTTTCCTTTGCCTTATTTGAATTAAATCCATCATCCTTGCACACCCATATAATTTCTTTGGGTTGTTTTCCTGTGAATTTATCCTCCTCGATAGTTATACTGCTTCACATAACAATATTAACACTGGGCCCGTCTTCACGCGGTTATGATCTCATCATCTGGATGTTCTGAGTAGGCTACTGAGTCTGATTCTTCTTCTCTTACATCTTTGCGATGAACACAGGACAATCTTCTATAACGTGATCAAACTGATGGCAATACTAACAAGAGGGGTGTGTTGGGTTCTGACAATATCGCACAAAATGGCATAGTTCCCTACAATTGTAACAAATAATATGGCCACGACCTCTTCTAGCTCCTCCCCCTCATCCTCTTCCTTGACCCTGGAACCCTTTGTGTGTTACAGTTGTACCTTGATCCTGTTGAGGACATGTCTCAGCATGTACTCTATATGTTGGGGTTTTATCCATCATTAATTCATAGCTTCGGCAATTGCGCTCATCATGACCTACAGACTTATAAAAACTACAAAACAATTCTTGGGGAGTATGTACAAACTTATACAACAAATGGCAATTGTCCACTGTATGTTTTCCTCTTATTTGGCAGACAGTGCACCATGGTACCACACCTGTACTCAATACAGCAGTGTTTTTTGGCTTCAGGGGAACAAGACCTCCCCCAATTAAATAGTTTTGATACACTGGACAATGATCCTTATCATGAACATGGCCTTTTAACTTTAAGCACCATACTTCCACATGGATCTCATTCTAGAACTCTTTTCCTTTTTTGAGACTCTACAACTCCATATGTAGGCTAGCCAACTACGACTGAATCTGCAGCACTCCCAGATTCGTATCTTAAATAAGCGAGTCCTCCAACTTCATAGGAATATCCAATGCCTCAAATTGCATTCCAATCCTCTATTGTGACAATGGTAATCTCAAATTAGGTAACAACGAAGAAATATACCAATCTTATGTTGCTCATCTGAGATCTGCAGGTTACCCTGTTGTAGCATACATTTCAACCTTTGATCCCATGCAAACTCATTTACCTTCTGCTTAATTTATTTAACCTCAGTTACACACTGACCTTGAGACTTAGGCTTCTTGAATTCATTATTCAACACATCTTTCATATCTTTCAACGTCGCAGCTGGATGAGTCATACTATACTTAATATACCAACTCAATGCCCTATCTTGCAATGTTATGACTAGCTGCTCTTTCTTCAGATCATCATCCATTATCTATTATGACCTCCACACGGTATTTGCTACAAACTAGAATTATTCAAGGTCTTCTGTCCCTAGACCCTTGAATATAGGCATATTCATAAAATTCACCATATTGAATAGTGGAGGTGGGGGTGGGGGTGGAGGTGGAGGTGTAGGTGTGTGAGGTGGAGATGATGTCAGAGGTGGAGTGGATGGATGTGGTATTCCCACAATACCCTGATTTACCATCTATGGTGCACCTTGGTGCATATTCTTTGTCACTATTAGACGCTCCCAATAAAGGACTGTATTCTGCACCTAAATCTAGATCTCTTATGAAGGTTTCCCACTTCACGTAGTTCCCTTCAAGTCTCGTCTAAAAATCAATTTAATGGAATAACTTGTTTCTCACACAATATCATTTTAACCCAACTTTTCGGAGACTTTAGGTACTTACCTCTTGGTCCTTTGAAAAAACGGCATTCAGCTTCACTGTAACTGACATACGTGTCAATTGCGAACTCAGTAATAAATCCACCCAAGATAATATTGATCCAATAATCGATAGCCCTCGCGCTCTTATTTTTTGAACTCTCTAGGCACCTCACTAACTCTGGAGTCCACATAATAGTGTTATCCAACTTCCAAGTGTCTTGACCATCTGCCAATTTAGCTAACTACTCGTATAACTTGCACAGAAAAGAGCAAAAGAAAATTTTGTGTTCTTCTATATACATATATATATTCAACCACTCTTCTTTCGACAGACGTCGATTCCTGTTTTCTTGGGTTGCAAACTCGTGCTGCTTCCGATCTATCCACTTTTCGATCTCCTTCTTAGTCAGTATACACTAATGCCACATCACAAATTCCTTAGATAGATCTTGGTCCCAGCAACAGAACCATTTATTGGCTTGAGGGGGCTTGGACCCAAGTTCAGAGTTAGTTGTGTTAACCAACAAAACCCTATACTATTGGCCATTTCGGCAACAAGCCACGTAGCGTAGGCTATAGTCTCAGCCAAGGTAGCATTGGGGGATGCTAGAACGTGATTTCTGCATACAAAGGACTATGTGATGTGTTTTTGTTACACTTAGGGCTTTATCCTGACCTTCGTGAACCTTAACTCTTAAAACTCAGAAATTATAGCAACTAATAGTTAACATATTTAAACCCTTTGTCGATTGCACTAAACATTCATATCATCATGTAAATAAATAGATCTACTTATTTCGTGCATCTATTAAGTAATTTCCATGATAAATTGAAGTAACATATCAAAACATATAGTAAATTCAGAGATGGATAATAATACACAAATATGCAAATAACTCTTCAAAACAGCCTTTATTATGCTTATATCTCTGATTACAGACTCTTCCAACCTTGCACACATAGCTGTAGACTTACCAAGGTCTTCGTGCACATAGCTGTAGGAGCCTTCCCCTTTGCCTAAGTACAGAAAACAGATGCAAATTTTTCTCTTCTTACTTAGATCATTAACTGAATGATTTCTCTATGACTCCTTTTATATCATTTTCTATACAAAACCATGGTCTACAAACCATAGGTGGGTCACAAAACATCTTAACTCTTAACAGACTAAGGGGCTTTGACCTTCCTAAATCCCCTTTGACTCCTATTGACCCTCGCTACTCACGCTCCTCTCCTTAAAATGCGAAGACTTTACTATATTTACAAAAACCTTTTACAAATTTGATCCTAGGGAACCCTATCCCAACACTCTCTCGAGAGTATATTGACTTGAGATCCAATGTCCACAATGACTTTTTTTACCATATATCCATTTATTTAAAGATCGATTTGTGGATCATGGTCTTCAATTTGCTTTCCTTATGAGAGTTGTAAGACATTATTACATTTTTCTTTACTTTCATTACAATCTTCTAACATGTTCAGAAGTTCTACTATATAGCCGACTAAATGCTCTCCTTTTAAAAGTTCTAAAAAATATTCCAATATGACATCTTTAGTTAGTTTCTGTGAATCAACTTCTTTGGAAAAGAAATCAATTGCTCTTGTCAATACATCATTTTGTGCCTATATATCTAGATATCTAGTCACATTTTTGGTTGGTTGAATGACTTTTTGATTGTTGTCTCTTCTGATGCCTGGCCTCATAACAACATGAATATTCTTCAAATTTTATGTATCTTGATTTAGAATGGTTTGCAGTATATTGACAATTCTTTTATTTAAAACTATTTCAATAATTTTGGGGTAGTCTTCGAATGAATGATCACCCAAGATACACATATTAAAATTGTGGAGGTCAGTCTTATCTTTCAATGGCTAGTTCAGGGTTGTATGTCATTCTTACCAACTAGTGAAAGAGTAATATCTTCCTTAACCTCAACCACGGCCTCGACCTCTATCATTGTATCCCCCTTGAAAGCTACCATAACCTCCTCAACTCCTTCCTTGTCCTCCATTTAATGGTGCCTCATTGAACTAATCTACAACTTATGTATGCTACACAACATGATATTTTGGCTTGTTTTTCCCATTGAGACACTCTTGCATTGAATGTGTATTATATTCACAAATGGTGCACCATTTAGGCTTAGCATTTTGAATATTGTACTAATAGTATTTAGTCATATGGTTAGAAACAATTTGACACATGTCACAATATATATCAAATTATATTCATCAAACATCTTGATCAAAATAATCAGTGTACTTACAAGTGTCTTTAGTATGTCCCTTGGTATGACAGTTAGTGCACCACAAATTGTTCTTCTATAATGTCAACGCTAGCAACAGATTTTGTAATTGTTTAATTTTATCCTCGAGTTTGTTATCAGTGAAAGAGACAATCAACTGACCTTCATTGTCTATTTCAATACTCAATGCCAATTTAAGAGCTTCTTCACATGTTGTAACTTCTTGCATTCTCTAAGTCGCCAATTTGTTGTTGGGAAAAGTATCCAATACGGAATGCCCCTATCCCACTCTAAGAGGTGATAGTGCCTTAGCAACAAACAGGTAAACTTATTTGAATATTCTTCTTTATGAGATGTAAGTGAGGAAGAAGGATCTAACTAACCTGTATCTTCCGCTAGTTTGTCGATCCAAATCACTCCTCTCTTCAGTAGCTCCCAGCTTCTTGCTCCTTCACCGGCCCAGCTTCACCGAATTCCTGCAAGATCACAAGAGAGAGAAACTACACAAAGATATAGATATATATTCATAAAAAACTCAAAATCAGATTAAGCTAAACATGTAAGCATAACAAAACATCATTGGTATACAACATGTAGGAGAAACTCAAATAGTTTATTGATAAGATAATAAAGTCTGAGAGGAGATACAACCAAGTGAGTTCCGATCCAGCATCTACCTCCCAACAAGGGAATCCCTTCCTCTCCTCCAACAAAGCATAAATCACCCAATGTGCTAATAACAATCTCAAACCAACAGCAATTCTCTGCAAAGTACAAAATTCCAGCCTCCTGAACCTCTGGGTGAGAGATCCATATATAGATGTGAGCAGAGAGGATGAGTCAGCTCATGTTTTGACTTGTGGCTTCTCTCTGTCAGTTCTTGCTTCCACTTGGAGGTTGAGAGCCTCTTACTCATCACTAGTTGAATTAATTGAGGCAAGTGTCATTGGAGAAGATTCTGGAAGCTTCCAGGGTCTTTCCACCTCGTTGAATGAACTTGCCATTTGTCATTTCCCGCTCAGCGCACCCTGGTAGTGCTTCTACCTGCGTTGCAGTGCACCTAGCCAGTGTAATCTCTGCATTTCATCGCAGACAACTAGTGGAGCCTCTGAATTGATCCTGAATTGACTGTTTCTGAGTGGTTTTTGGTGGAGAACTTCTGGAAGAAGCTGTCATTGGTTGACCTTGTTCCTTTAGGAGCTATAACAACATCTTTAGGGACTTTGGATCCCTTGAATTATGGACATTTCATGCTCAATGCTGTAAGGCACAAAAATGTCTATAACAGGGATCTTCTGGAGGAGACCAACCACATACCATTGGACTAATAAATGTTCTTGAGAACGTATGGGATTTGACTCAACATATATTTGAATATTTTATCGTATTCCCTTACAGTCTCATTTGGTGATCGTTTAATTTCTTTTAGTTTTTGTACTGCAAGATGTTTGGCATCCTTGGCCTTGAAGAAGGTGAGAAATTTGTTCTTGATTTCATCCTTCGACTTTGGTTTCTTCTTGGTAAGATTCATAAACCATGTTAATTCGTGCTTCCTCAAGGCGACTAAAAACTAAGCCATTTTCTTATTTTCATTAGTAATATCATTTGCAGACAAGAAATTTTCACAAATAAACCAATTTTTTCTTTGATCTTCATCACCCTCATAGAGGGGAATGTGATTTAATCCCATTGTACTTGTTTAAGGTTTTAACGTCTGACTATTACTTGACTGGTCATTTACGGCAGGATCGATGGTGGGTTGACTTCTCTCAAACATGCTACTTTGTTCCTTATCAATGATGTCTTCCAACAATGAATCATCAGCCTAACACGCTTTATCTATCTATTTGGTAAACTGTCTCACTCTAGGTTGTGTCTCTTTGCCGATCGTATTTGTGCTTTCAATTTCTTTGACAGATACTAATTGTGGTGGGGGGGTACAATTGTGAGATTGTTAAGTTAGATAAGTACTTGATAAATTTCTTGATTCTCACTGTTTGGATGATTTTCATTAGGATTTACAACTTCTGGCTGATTTCTTTGATCATCTTCATTATTCCAAACATTGAGTATGTCTGAATAATGTCGTGATGTTTGCTGAAGTAATTCTCTCACAATGGGACTTGTTATAGATACAGTCAGAATCTGTTGAATAACAGGACCAAAGTCATTAATTTCCATTACGTTTACTTGCCCTCTAGGACTTACGAGTAGACTATTGTTCTCTATTGGAGTAGGCAATGGAAATCCTCTCAAATTGTTTGATGAGTCTCGTGCATCTTTGCTCACATGCCCATGATTTTAAATTCTCATTCTCTGGTATTCTTCTCTTATTTTATCTCATTGTTGTTGTCATTTGTCCCTTTCTATTTTCTGAATATTGTTTGAATGTTGTTATTTTTTATTATAGTTGCAAGTACTTTCTTTATGTTTTTTTCTAGTAGACGATTATCTTCCTTCAATATTTATGAATCTCAAGTACTTCTCCAAGTTTACTCCTTTATTTTTCTTTTCTTTATTTCTCACAACACGTTACCTCCTCATGTCATCCTGACTTAGTGTCAAGGAGTGAGGGAGTACTTAACAACCTATTGTAGTGGCTACAACCACCCTCCAAAATTTTTCCTTAGCCTATTTTGGAGCCTCCCTACCAACCTTACACAGCACTTTGTCTTGGTTCATTAAGTACTCAAGCTTCAGTGCTTTCCTTGCACAAAGGTAGCATGTCGAACACATTTGATCCATTCCCCTCACAAGTTTCTTACCTGGACTTGGTCCATCTACAGGCTGAGCAGCTTCCCCTTGAAAACTGCACAATCCTAGAGGGAAACCAACCTTTCCCTCCAAGAATTTCGCAGTCCTCTCTGACAACCTGCTGGCCTTCTAAATTGCACAATCCTGCCAGCCAACCCTCCTAGCAGGAATTGTGCAAATTTTCCCATCAATAGGTAATTCAGCCTAGGATTTGTGCAAATCTGGGAAGCAGTTAGCTGTTGGGCCCAGAAATTGAGCAATCCCCTTGGGCAGTCAGCCCAGCTTACAGTTAGGAATGCGCATTTTTCCCAAGCAGTTGAGCACCAGCATGCATGGACAGTCTGGTTGACCAGTTCCACCTGGGACTGAGGAAATTTGACTTGCATGCATGCATGAATTGATATTCTTGGAATAGCAAGAGGCAACATGAAAAAGGTATCACATGATTCAGGGAGCTATTTTTAGCAGTTGAAGGTTACATGCAAAGTTGTTTTAGAAGTTTCCCTCCAAGTGTCGCTTTTTCCTAGATTTGTGACATGTGCGTCTTAAGACCAAACTTATTTATTCGACACATCAGATCTCATTCATTCACATTGACCTTGGAGCTCTGACATCCCACAGCATATCCATGACTCTTCGACACATTTGGCTCAGCTATTCACGAGTAAGTGGCCTCAACTTGTCTTTTTCATCATTTTTGTCATTTTTTGTGTATTCGCTTGTGTGAGTGTTGTTTGCTTGATTTCTTTGAATGCCTGCTATCGTTTACATACATTATATTTTTCCTAGCTTTGTTTCGATTTTCGTTGCTATCTCACTGTTGTCTCATGCATGAAACTGTTTTGCACAGATGTTTTCCCAACCGGCGAATGGCCTCACCCACACGCATGTTGATTTATTTGCTCAATATTCCATTAATGTTTTGCATGCATTACTTGTCACTTCTACTATCACTTAGTGTCGCCATGCATCTCATAGACTTACTTGCTTTCAGTTGCCTGTCGATGAGTCGAGCCAACCTTGACCCGGTCTCTACCTTCACCAATGCTGCATTACGCAATATGGAGAAGGAAGGCTCACCTTCCTATCCTTATTTGAAAATTTTGGCACAACACTAACCTCCTGGAAAGAATTGCGCATTTCTAGAGGTCAGGGGCTGCTTGGCCCAAAAATTTGCACAAAATTGTCCCTGGGCCAGCAGCCTTTCCCAACTGGAATCACACATTATGCAATCCCAGTAGCCAACTGCCTAACTAGATTACACATTTTGTAGACCCAGCAGCCAGTTCAGTATCCCAGTCAATCCAGACTAACTTTTGTGCAGTTCTGGTAGCCAATCACTTAGCCTCCCAGTGAAATTTGCGCAATATTGCTCATCAGTTTCCTAGGTATGTGTTGTGACCTCCCCCAATTTTCTTTGTTTTCACTAACATATTTCTTGCCATGCATGCTGCTTGTTTCCAGATCTTTAAGGTGTTCATCTATCTCAATGGATTCCAAGAGAATAGGATCCCGGGACACTGATGGTGTTGCAGTTGGAACAGCAGTTGAATAGGTGTCCTCTAGCATGTCGATCTATGAAGATATGAAGTTGTATCTAGACAAGGACATCAAACTGAAGTGGAAAGAGGTGAATGAAACATTCGCAGGTAATTTTGGGGAAGGCCTCGAAGACCATCAGGTGTACGTGAACATTCATAAGTCTGGCTTATACCGGATTGCATGTAGATACCCCACGTTCCCATGTGCGTATATGATTCATTGGATCGTCTCTCACACTAACCCCGAGACGATGACCTTGAGAAGTGTTAGTGGGACAAAGCTTGCAACCTTCTAGGCATGAGACTACGATGAGATGTATCAAATGGACGAGCCCATGACTAGCATGATCCCTCCGTTCAACTTGCCCAACAGCAGAGGCCGCTCCTGAGATATTCTAAAGGGTTAGGTAAAGGATCCATCTTGTTTCAAGATGACCCCTAACTAGATCTATAAGATGAAGATATTGAGGAAGGCATAACAATACTTGGTCATATTCGCATGTCGACTGAGTGGCCAAGCAAGCACTAAGACCTTCCATCAGAGTTGGGAGGTCGCGTTGGACCAACTGGCTAGATAAGGAAGACCGTGCAACTGGTCCAGCATACTAGCTCATCAGCTAAAGGAGAAAGTCACAAAAGCTTGATAGTCACACAAAGGCATGCATGCAGAGATTTATACGTCTGCCTACATTCTAGATGTGGTCTGTGCCCGACATGAGTTCCTGGGCTTAGAGAGGGCATGGTCACCGGTAGATACTGTTGTGAGCACATATTTCAAGCTATTCTTTGAGTGCAACTTCATAGGAGTGATCAAATGGATGTCCGACCATCTTGTCGCCCCAATGTACAGGTTGATATTCAAATAGGATCCACTTGTAGAACAAGCATCTATGGCTATTCAACATAAGAGGCAGCAACACAAAAAGAGAATTGCACAAAGGCAAAGGGATCAGAAGAGAATAGAAGAAGCATAGAAGAAGTTGCATGAGCTGAGGGAGCAACTTCGGAAAGAACAAGAGTTATGCCAACATGAGAAGGAAGCATAGAAGCAACGGATTCAAAAGGGGGTGCATCACGTAAAGATAGACGAAGCAACACCCATACAAGTAGTTGATTCTTCTGAACAGCTAGCATCAAGTGAACAGGGTGAACCCTCGCAGGGGCAAGAATTTTCTCATGAGAAAGAGCAGGCTTTTGAATAGTTGGATGCAGACATGGAGCAGCAGGAGTTGGAACAGGATACTGACCTCATGCCTCACCATAGAGAGGTCGAATCACCCACTGCAATGTATCCAGATGATGAGTAAGTCTACAATGACCAAGGATGCACTGAAATCCTTGGTGATCAGCCAGAAGCAGAGATGCGCGACAGCTCCTTTGATGAATCTCAACCTAGAGTAATGCACCCTGACAGAGTACCAACTCCGGAGGACCAAACATCCCTTGTGCAAGTTGAAGAACAAGTGATTGTGACCAATGTGCACAAGGACCTAGCTGCTTTGGCTGATGCAACTAGAGTGTACGTTGAAGCCACTAGCTCCAGTGTTCACTTCCTCATAGCTGAAAATGAGCGAATGGCGAAGGAACTACAAGCGGCCAAGCAGGGAGGAGACATGGTGACAATGTCCACCCGAGATGAACTGAAGAAGGCAATACTGGAGGAAGTATCATCCTTGGATACGTTATGCGAGCATTGTACTCCAAGTTCAGGACCATGCATCAAGCAGTCGTTTATCTTCACGGATGGCAGCATCCATGTGTGAGAAGAGATTGCATATTGAAGAACATAGATGATGTCATTGATAGCATGCGAGCATGGATGATGAAGTATAAAGGATCCTCACTTCATTTACCCAAGATGATGAAGGCTAATGTGGTTAAGTTGTAAGAATTTATCTGGAGTCAGATCCGAAACTATGAGGACCTACCACATCTCATCACTAGCATACAGGCTTCCCATGCATGAGTATTCAAGAGCATGGATGATATTGTGCACACATATGAGATTCCATCACTTGGGACCCTCACCCAAGTGAAGACCAACTCGTACTTCGACAAGTTGATGTGCGTCGCCACCAATCCAGACTTTCCTATCAGTGCAGACATCATGCGCAAGTATGTTGCTAGTCCAGCCACATTGAGGACATTGTTGCATATTATTTCAGATGAGTTGGACAGAGGAGCCCAAGTAATGTACCTAGATTCCATGGAGGCAAGGTTCAGGTTCCAGACGGATGTCACAACAGAACACATGGACACTATCAGATACTACCAATCTTGGCTCCAATATGTTACTGTTGATTAGCATGAAGATGTCGAGCAGTTGGACTTCTATAGTTGTCTAAGTTAGAGTGGTGTCTAGTTTGGCTTGTTCAAGCCATTGTTCACATGGGTACATGTTCTTTGTATTGTTGAGTCATGTCAAGTGTAAGTCAAGTCTCAAGAGTGAATGTAATAGTCATAGAGTAGGTGAAGATTCATGAGGGTAATTGAATGGTCACAAAGGGGAATGTCAAGGGTCACCCCACCCTTTGCTATAAATAGTCCCTCATAACTCATTGTATAGGCTTTTTGGCCAGCCAAGCTTCTACTAAGACTATCTTGAAGAAGGCTTGGATAGTATTGTAATGCGTCTTGGCTTCTCCACTTCACAAAGCTCGTACATCTCTTTGCAGGAGTAGGCGGATGTGCTGTAACGTTCCACTGATGGGGCTAGCAGGTTTACATGGTGTATTGTATGATTGTGACTTACACTTCTTTATATAATAAAAGCCAACACATTTTCATGCATATCTTGTTACTGTAGTTGGACTACTTCGATTTCCTTAATGATATATGTTGTTTAACTTATATACTTGTATATGAACTGATGTGTATGCAATTATATGAATCTTGTTATTAAGTGTTGCATATGTTGTTAATGTTGTCACCGCCCGTGTCGACTACTCTACCAGACATCAAACAGACCTTTCTCTAAAACTTATTATATCAAGCATCACACTCATCTCAAACTTATCTATGAGTGTTGTTCATGTTATCTTACCTTGTATGTTGTGACTGTCACATCTGTGTCGACTCCTCTACTAGAAGTTGTGCATGTCCTTTGTGTTGTGTGTTCCTAGCCGATTTGGGACTAATCCCTTTCAACTTGGAAATCACCTTCACCTTCCTCTCCCTTTGAAGTGTTGGAACCTCTCATACTCATTCCTTAACTCACTGCATCAGTCACACCCTTTCTAGTGACATAGTTATCTTACTTGCCTCTGTGCGACATCACGGTCAAGGCATTACCTTACGACTCACTGTTGGGACTCCTACACCAAATGATCTAAGGTCTAATTGGGACTTCTTACCGGGGAGATCCACTTGACATGTTGGCGGGTCCAGCAGCAGCAACACAACCATATTTATTTTCTTAAGAAGTAATCCCAAATTTATTTTATGTCTTTGCAGTGGGAATCTAAGAAATTGTGATAGTCAGTTTTCCACTTCTATGAGAAGTATGTATTCAAGTTTGCAACGGAATTTGGTATTTGAGAATATGACCTGCACCCTTGTCAAGGAGGAACTTATGTAAAGGGATGGGAATCAAGCAAAAGAAGTTGTCATGCAAATCATCAAATAATCTAGCTTTGACACAATCGATATAAATTTGTTCTTCTATTTCTCTTTCTTCATAGAAACCATCCAAAATTGACTCGACCCACTCATGTAATTTTTCTCGACCACCATCTGACAGCTTCAATAAAATTCAAGCATTAGATTCACTATGAGGTTTTTCATGAGAAACTTAATCAAGGAATCTTTTATTTCTATCGGGGTGCTTTCGATAACTACTCATGCACTTCAGTGAAAAAATCAGCTTTGGCTTCTGCTAAAGATAATCTATTTATCCATGCATATTTCTTCAGTTAGTTATTTATTTTTGTCTCCCACCACAACTGTATCTCTTCCAATGTTAACAATTATGCTTGCATTTTCATGACTCAAATCCAAACTACAGATAATAGACACAATGTTGTAATCTAGGGAAAAGTGTGCATGGTTACCAGTAGCACAGACATCAAGTATTCACATATAAAAACACATAATATAAAGAAGGAGAAGATATATAAGTAGTGGAGAACTAGCAGAAGCACACTTTTTATTATTTCTCTTAAAATCCAAGTACAAATGATACATTGATACATAGACAAACATTTATAGCATCTCAGGATAGTTACGGCAATCTAACTGTCTGACAAAAATCTTAACTAACTTGAATTTAGTTAGCTTAACATTTATCTTTACATTATATGTTTTCCAACTCGTTTAGGCTAGTTGACTGAGTGGACTAGCCCCTTCACCAACTACATACAACACTCATCACCTTCACTCTAGCTATGAATATCATAGGAGTTTCCAACGACAGTTCTATCTCCATATACACTTTCAAGTTCCATACATATTTGATCTCCTTTCATCTTTCTTCTTTGTTGGTGCATCGCTTCTAGCACCAACCATCCACACCTCAATCCCCAAGGTGCAGCTCGTCCATTTTTCCATAGCCTTAGGAACTATATGTAGAACTTTCGAAACATAAAATAAAAATTTACCAAGAGTATTAACAATTAAATTAACCAACAACAATAATAAAACATCATGCAAATGTAGCAACACAATCTTTTCACTGGGAAAATCCCAACTTTTAGGAAATACTCAGCTTAACATAAATCCAATAGTCTCCTTGGCGAGAACCCTGGCGAAGCTAGCCTTCACTGCTCACATCCCTTAGCACATTACAATGAAGTCTTCCCAGTCTTTTAAGGCTCCATCACATGCAATCCATGGGAAACCAAAAACCATGGGCCCAACACCACTACTATGACCCGCTCAATCTTTGACTCTTTCCCCAAGTCAATTTTACGTAACAGACACATTCTATAGATCTGGAGGAGGAGAAAGATGTTCCATTGAGTTCTATGAGGAGGCTGAAGTGGGTAAAATAGGCCTTAAAAGATGTTCAAGAGTGTGTGGAGGCACCTAATAGAACCTTTAGGAAAAGTAGACCACCAGTGATATTTTCCATTTTTTTGGCCTTGTCAAGTAAGATTAATGAGTCTAAACCTTCCACTTTCAAGGAGGCTACAAATGAGAAGTTCTAAAGAGATGCCATGCTAGAGAAGTATATCTCCATGAGGAATTAGTGTGGGATAGTGTCAATGCTCGGGGTAAATTATTTGGTTACTTCTAGGTGGATCCTTAAGATCAAGCTTATAGTTGATGTCAGTTTAGAGAAGTATAAAGTGAGGCTCATGACGATAGGGTTCTCCTATAAGGGGGGATTGGACAATGAGGAGAAAACTGCTACTATTTCCAAATATGCATCTATTAGGGTGGTTATATATATTTCTTCAGAGATGAAATGGAGGATACATCATATGGATGTGAAGATTGTCTTCCACAATTGGGTGATTTAGGAAGAAGTGTATATTAAGTGGTCTCAAGGCTTTGAGGTGCATGTGATAAATTATCATGTATGAAGGCTGAAGAAGTCCCTTTATGGGTTTAAGTAAGCTCCACATGCATGGTACACTAGCATTTATGGATATCTTCCTTGTTTGGGCTTCACTAAGAGTGAAGAAGATTCTACCTTTTACTATGTGTTTGTAGATAGTGAACCACTTATATTGGTCCTATATGTTGATGATCTCTTCTTGATGGGATCAAACATGATCATAATGATGAGAAAGAAAGCCCTTGCTTTAGATTTTGAGATGAAGGAAATTAGTTTGACACATTAATTTTTGCCATTAGAGGTGTGGCAACATCCATGGGAGATTTTCCCAGGGCAGGGCAAGTATGCAGTTGAAATCTTGAGGTGATTTCATATGGAGGATACAAGCTGATGTCTACACCTATGACCACCACCAACTTGAAGAAGCTAACTACTTTTGAGGGATAGTTGGTGGACCCCACACTATAAAAGTAGGTCATTGGGTCCTTGATGTATCTAGTCAACACTAGGCCATATATTTTTTTTTTATGAACAAGCTTTGCTAATTCACGATGGAGCTAAGATGAGTTCATTGGGCGGTAGTGAAGCATGTGTTGAGATGCCTTTGAGGTACAAGGGACTTTGGAATGAGATATGTTAGATCGGATGGAGTAGATTTGTAGTGGTGCATAGATTTTGATTGGAATGGGAAAGTTATGGATAGAAAATCCACGTTTGGATGTTGTGTCAGCTTAGGATTAGCCATGATATTGTGGTATAGAAAGAAATAATGGTTACTGGAACTTAGCTCAATAGAGGTGTTTAGTCAATTTAGTATGTCCTAAATTGCTACATTAATTATCAATCCGGGAGTCGTAAACTGATGAAGTGAGGTGCACTATATGTGCAAGACAACCTCTTTCTTACTTTTTATTGTTTTCAATTTTATTTTGTTTTGGGGTTTTATCTTTGTTTATCTCCTAATGCGAGTGGAAATCCTATTCCTAAGTTTTAAGAATACTTTAGAAGGCAAGTATGCATATAGATTTTAGACAATTATGTCCCTTATGATAACTTCCGGAGCTTAACACTTCAAAGGATCTCAAAACATACTAGTGATAAGAGTAGTATTTGAACAAGAATGTAAATGTGCAACTATTCAAATTTAAAAAATGATGAACTACTGATCATGAAATCACTGTCTTTGCTGCTCATCTAAATACAAAAATAAAAGTTAAACTATTGCACTCAAACAAACCAAAAATTGCAGACTAATGAAAATAAGATCAATTCATTTCACTTATAGTCTGATAGCTCGCCAAGTAGCTTTTCGGGATTAAGCCATGGCTCTGGAGATAACGTCAATAACATGAGGAATTGATATCTAAATTACCTACTTGCAAATGAAAGTAAAATCAAGTCACTTCACTTATAGTCTGATAGCTCGCCAAGTAGCTTTTCAGGGTTAAGCCATGGCTCTGGAGATAACATCAATAACATGAAGAATCTGATATCTAATTGTAAAAATGAAAGTAAAATCAAATCACTTCATTCATAATCCGATAGCTCGCTAAGTAGCTTTTCGGGGTTAAGCCATGGCTCTGGAGATAACATCAATGACATGAGGAATTTGATATCTAAACTAACTAACAACAACAAATAAATAAGACTGAAATCAAAGCATAACTGAAATTGAAAAGCTAAGAAAACAAAGTCAGCAGAGAGACCAATCACATGTCACTATTTGATGCAAAAATTATATGAAAATGCTCGAGCGTAACCTATCCTGAAACACACTGATCAATGTTATCAAAAATATAAAGTGCTGGAAAATCATGTACAGGAATGAAATGTTAACATCATAAATGAATTAGGAAATACATGCACAAATGAACAAGCTATGAAAATTTTACAATGGAAATAGGAAAATGATACATGAAGACTTTACAGAAATAAAGAAACAAAACCTTAGCCAGCAGTGGCCCTCTGCACGGCCTTGGTTAACACGATGTCAATCCGAAATTATGCTCACACAGTCATAAGAAACAGGGTCTTTTATATTGCAAAACAGAGGAAGGATCCTCTCGTTACAACAGCAAGACCAATGTTACGGCAACAGTATATAAACTAATAGCAAGACTATATCAAAAACTAGCTACATGCATTTGCAAATGCGTTATTTATAGAGGAAATTACATAACTATTTTTCCTATAAAACACCTTCAGTAGAGGACACGTAAAAAGACAAAACCCACGAACTTAGCGTCTTGGTTTCCATGATCATTCAATCTACCAAATGGTGGATGTTGGATTTGTGTCATGGAGGTTGTCTACAGCTGTCAAAATGGATCCAAGGATCTAGGAACGGTCTCGGACCTTTCACGTGTTGAAAACAGAGACCTGTTTGTTGTAGAACTCCTCGTTTGACCATCGTTTGACCAAGGCTTTCCTTTACGAATTTGGCTGAACTGATAGGACCTGGTCCATGTCCAGATCATTCCCGAACTGCCCACGTGCCTCGTTTTACTTGCCAACACCTGTAACCTAGAGATTAATAAAAACAGCTGCGGAATCATGGGTCAGCTACGGAAAGTGGCTGCATTCCGCATCTTATGAACAAAATCTAAGTCAAATAGCAAACACAAAAATATAGTTAGAAAACCACTTAAATGCACTCTTATGATCAATATGTAATGATCTTTGATAGCTTATGAGGCACTGGTGAGGGGAAAAAGGTCTAGGAAAGTATGTAGAAGAGAGGTTTCAGGGCTCAACATACCCACACTGTGAAGGTGTTGCATGTCCTCGTGCAACCAAAACTGTGACCATTTTCCCTTCAGTTCATGTGTTCTGAGACCTCTGCTAATACATCCAGCCTTCTTTTCTTCTTCCTTGGTACCACTGTCATTCTAGGCTTCCTCATTAGGCACCTGTATTTAAGGTTGATAATTGCCCTGCTCAACCTCCTGCTCTTTTTCTTCAATTTCCTATTTTTCTTCTGCCACAGCTCAAAATGCAACATGGTGTTGTCGTGGATAATTTTATCCAACCCGCTCAGTTCTTTCAATGTTTCATTTTCTCTTTTGATGTGTCTATTCAGGACTTCCAGTTCAAAAACTTCCTGCTTTAGTGATTGGATTAAAGCTTCCTGGGCTGTATTAGGCTAGGTAGATGAAGTGCCTTGATCTATTGCAGTCTTCTCCAATGATTCAATGAAATCATACATTTCTTGTTGGGTTGGATCTATCTCAGGTGTAGCCTTTCTTGGGCTAACCCCAAAATCTGGTTAAGAAGGACTGATCTCAATATTTGGTTGAGAAAGAGGAGAATGTTGTGGGCTATGGCCAGGAGGGATTACTGGAGACTGTTTCGGTGTTTCCTCTCCTAAGTCTATGAAGTGGGCCCCTTTAATTTGTACTTTCTTCAGTTTACCTTTAAGTCTGGAGCTCCTCCTTAGATTCTGTGAGCTGGTGTCTCCTTTCTCTACACTCTGTTTTTCTTTCCCTTTTCCCTTTACTGTAGCTGCTTGTTCCTTAAGGTAAATTAGTCTTTCAGAAAGTATTTGATCCTCTTCTGAGGAAGGTTATGGGGTTTGATAGACAGCTTCAATATTTCTTTTCCCCTTTAGTTTTTCTTGCTTCCTAACCTTAGTTCTTTCCTTCCTACTTTCAGACAGCTTCTCTTCCTTACTAGTTTCTTTAGCTATGTTAGTAGGAGTATCCTGAATGTTCACACTTGTTTTCCTTCTCCTACTTTTCCTTGCTGAGTTACTTTCAGGTGTTTCAGGTGGGTCTTGAAATAAGTTTCTAATCAAGAACTATTCCCAGGTGTCCTTTCTTTCCTTCAATTGTTTTTCAATCAGAATTTTAAAAAGGTCGTGATGGTAAAGGTGATGCTCTACGTCATTCAGATTCTTTTGTACGGTTGTGGACATCTTTTTCAGGCTACTCAATAGGAAATAAGGCAAATTGATGGCTTGATTTTCTAGAAAATTCATTAGTAACCTGATGTGGTACATGTACATGGACCCAAATTGTCCTTCACATGTAATAAACTTATGAATTATCAGTAATAAACTAATCCACTTTTTCTCTAGAGTAGAGACAGGGATTCCACGTTTGAAAATGGTTATATCCATGCCTGGATTGCGCAAGATAATCCTCCAAGCCCTCTCATCAAAGTCTTTGTTTTTGAACCACCGTTTCCCCTCCTGTGGAAGCCCCGTTGCTGCCGCAATGGATGCCTCTGTGACTGAAAATTTGAGATCTCCAACCTCAACTTCCACGCCGTTAAAATACCTTGCAAATGTCTTCATGACTTCTTTATTGTGACTTTTGAATTTCTGGATGAATTGAAGTGACCATGCCTTCCTTACTATGCTTTTTAACTGTGGGTTTCAGTCGAAATTAAGCAATGTTGTTTTAGCGTTTGGGAGATCAGGGCACTAAAAAATGAGGTTTAGTTCAGAGTTCACCTAGAAGGGTGGTTTAGCCCTTGGGGGTCCTATAACACCTAATAGGGAAGTCATTAAGGGTTTTGGTTTGTTGATTCCACTTCCTTAAGGTGATCTAGGAGGTTGAATCATATCATAGTAGCCCTCATCTCTTGTTTACCCTAGGAAAGCCAGTGAAAGTTGGTAAATGTGGGAGGAGGCATTACAAGTATCTAGTCCTAAAAATGTGGCACAAATCTCGCAACCGCTAGTCATAATTGCATGTATGAAGGCTTATGTGTGCAGTTGGAGCCTTCCAACTACATGCACAGTGAGTTAAGGTTGTGGTTAGGAGGTAAAGCTTGTGAAAAGTAGTTCTAGCTCATGATCTAATCATCCGAGGTTGTTTGTTGGTTTCTAGGTGATATGGTGTTCCTGAGGGTTATCAACAAGTTTCCAGTTTGTAGACCCCACTTCCATAACTGGAACTTAGAGGTTGAGTCATGTCATATTAACACTTAGCTTCACGTTTACCCTAGAGAGCTTGTAAAAGCGGGTAAATGTGGGAGGACGTGTTACAACCATCCTTATGTTTGATGAGGATCAATAATTTTGATACGTGGCTTTGTCCCTTCCAAGATATTTTGACTACTACAAAGGATATATAACTCATTCCACTCCCATAGATAACCTATTGTCATGACCCCATGATGATCGCACCAATTAGAACACCGAGGGCATGCAACCCTAACAAGTTTTCGTTGCAAGGCACACAACTACTTGCTTCCAGACTATGCCTCTAGCCTATGTGTCTCTTAGTGAAGCTACTATCAACTTTGTGGAATTAACTTTTCAAGTAACTTCAACACAATAGCCCTTCAATTTTTCTTTCAACAAACAATCTATTTTTCCAATTCACTTTGTTTACTTTATTAGCGTACACTACTATTATCTTTAGCATTCATTTAAACTTCATTTATTAACCAACAGTTCTACAATGTCCGAGTATAACAATGCACAATAATATAACAACAACATACATGGGAGGGGAAACTCCCAACAATAAATTTCCCTTCTTTTATTAAACTTCAAATATAGTTTACAACTTCAAATATACAAAGTCATACATTGGACCTATTGAAATATGTAACTAGGTTCGATCTTTATAATGACATATGTATTTATGATTTTATGTATTTGATGTAGTGAGATTTATTATTATTATTATTGTTATTCTTAAGGCATGGGTTTCATGCTCACAATTTTTTTTTTAGGTCAAAGCACCCATTGAGTGCTTATAGGGCTTGTTATTTAGTCTACAAGTCAATTGAGTCATTGTCATGTATTGAAGACCCATTTGGGCATGTTACATATTGTAAAGAAAAAATTATTGGAGTCAAAAGGCCCTCCAAGACCTTGTCATGTTGCAAAGATCAAGTTGGCCTAAAAGGTGCAATTTGACCTAGTAGAAGGCCTATATAAAGGAGACTTCGACCTCACTTGGAAGGCACATTCACTCAAGTATCAAGAAGTTCGATCTAGCTAAAATAAGAAGCCTAATACATAGCAAAGGAAAGGGAAGGAAGAGCAAAGTGCTTTTGGACAGTTTTTGGGTTATTCCTCTCCACACGTGCGAAAGAACTAGGGCACCAATTGCAACAGAAAAGGCTGAATTGCAGAAGTCGAGTTAGGGAATCAAGAAGGACACCTTGCAAGTCGAGTTCTCGAGGAGAGAGAATCAAGTCAAGCAAAGAAGAAATAAGGGAGAATCTACCATTATGTTTCCACATGTGCAAACGTTAGGGTTTTTGCAAAAGAATTTGCTAGGCATATTGAAGTTGCAGAAGAATTTGTTGGGCAGGTCGAAGTTGCAGAAGAATTTGCTGGGCAGGTCGAAGTTGCAGAAGAATTTGTTGGGGGGTCGAAGTTGCAGAAGAATATACTGGGATCAAAATTGCAGAAGTTGTTGGAAAGCATAAAATATTTTACTTGGTATTGGAGGGTCTTGGTCAAGGGCCATAGGTCTTGGAATTCGTCAATTGAAGTTTTATAAGAAAAGAATAATTCTTGTGGGTTTTCCTCTTAGTTGGAGAGGTTTGGCCCTGTCTGATTGCCTATATCTTATGTCCTTTGTCTTATTGTTCTTTATGGTTTGGTCGCTGTTTGATGAATAATAATCAAGTAAAAGAAGAAGAAAATCAAGTAAAAATACATCACAAGCAGTTATCAAAGGAAGAGAAATCACCTAATCTAGCTGCCCATAGATTTATCAACAGGACCAAGCCCCTGTCGACTTCCTTTCACAAGGTAGAATAACTTCAAAATCCTAACAGCCAAGTTTGGGTCGAACCCCACAGGTTCACTGCCACAACACTTAGGCAAAACTTCAACACGTATGCATGATAGTTGAATTATGGGCAGTCCAAGGCTTCACCCTTACAAACTAGTAGAAACCCAATGGAAATTTGCACGATCTGCCTTAGCTCGCTCAAGGAAAGCACATATCCTGACCTACACCTTTTCCTTATCACATTGTTCCTTGCCTTCTTCGTTTCTACTTCAAATTCACTTATCTTATGATTTGCGATCTTCATTGATTTCCTTCTTCCCATCGCACGACTTCTCATTTATATCCATTGCGCCCGTTGGTTGGGGTGGTCATGCCACTCGTGCTAACCCCCACTCTACTGTTAAGCTGACTGAACACTTGCCTAAACACCCCTCAGTTTGGTTCCTTCATGCACACAACACCCCCTCGCCCCTCGTCACATGGGCGTGTCACCAAGTGCCCCACGTTCGTGCAGACGTGCCTTAGGCGTACACCTTCACTTGCAGCGTCGTTGGTTCACCTTCGTCGCACGCCAATCATTTTGGCATGTTTGCTTGTTCATTGTGTGCCTTGCACAAAACATCGCCGCCTATGCCCATTCGCCAAGTATGTACATCCATTGTTCCACCACTGCCCATTCCATCACATGATACCTTCGACGATCCACATTGTCTTTTTCGATGGGCGCACTCGCCTTCATGCGACGCCCCCTGCCCAAACTCACCATCTCATGTCTAACTGAACTTATCCAATTTCCCTTCACGTGCACGCTTCCATCACAACACCCATGTCATCCCTCGCACAACATGACCAAGTTGCCCTTTGCTTCCGCTCATGCACGATATAAGTCCAAGTCAACCTAGGCCAACTTGAGCGTCCTCAAGCCAAGGGCCTAACACCTACCATAATGTCTAAAGATGTGTAATGGAAGGTTGTGACACACCATTCATCCCTAAATTGCTATCAATCCTTCATTACATGCCACCATAAACCACTACCACCAAAGCACCATCCACCATTGCATTGTGTTGTTCACAACTTCTCCCATCTTACCCTCTCCCTTACACACTATCCAAGGACTGAATCACAAAATTTTATGATAAAATTTCTCATTGATAAAATGAATATTTTCTACTAAATTTCTTTCCATAAGAATTTCCAAAAACATTTAATGAGTCTATCCTACATATGAGGTGGACATTAAAATAAAAGTCAACTTCTTCCGCGAAGCGCCCGTCAAACTCCAACGTCGGCACTCGGGGGGATCACATGGTCATCGGTTCAATGAACTCCTTTTGGTTTAGGTGTTGTTCTGTTTTGTACCTATCAACCCTCAACAAAAAGTTCCACAGAACTACCCCTTTTGAATATAGGTATTGGGCACCAAAGAAGTCTTAAAGAGTTGGATCGGAGTAAATCTGATCAATCTGGAGAACCCAAAGCAACAGAAGAAGCAGGTCCGCTCAAGTGAAAACC
Source organism: Pinus tabuliformis (assembly GCA_031772625.1). NCBI lineage: Eukaryota > Viridiplantae > Streptophyta > Pinopsida > Pinales > Pinaceae > Pinus > Pinus tabuliformis. The sequence goes on along the minus strand of CM062813.1, from coordinate 477,275,126 downwards.
ATCTGTAAGAGGTCCAGGGTTGTGATAATTCATTCAGTCTAAGCGGGATATAATGCATCATCATTACCACCACCAGCACGCTCCACACATGGCGGTTCGTCATGGGCAGCCTCACATTCACAGGCAGAATAATCCTCATCAATTCCAATTCAGGTTTTTCCCTTTCACTTTCACTGCCCTCTCCATCTTGGTTATATTTATTTTGATGAAGTTTTGGTGGAAACAAAAGCCTGCAGGAGGTTAGATTTGCCACATTACCATCACTCCATCTCACCATTTTGGTGGGTTACAAGTTTCTCAGATCTGCCAAGATCAGCCGTTGTCCATAGGTGTACATTCCATTGACAGTGTGCTTCTCTTTATGGAGTTTCCAGAAGTCTTCTGTAAAGGATCATAACTTCTACTCATGTATCCGTCAAGATACAACTATTGTGAAGAATGTTGCAGGTAAGTACAAAAAGCAAAGCAATACCCAGCTAGTTAGATTTGTAAGTTTGCTTCCGTTTGAGCCCACTTATGGGTTTTGTCCATTATCTATCTTTGTATATAGATTCAATAAGTTTCTTTGACACGAGAGTTTGCATGCTCTGTTCCTAAAGTAAACTCGCTGTTTTGTTACACGAGAAATTCTATTGAATCCAGGATTAGATAAGATATGCAAACATAAATCCCACATGTACAACCAACACTACTAACTAGAACTGTTAACTGGGATCTATCTTAATCCCTTGCATTACAGTACTTGAGGTTACATGATCTACAGATTGTAAATTATAATCAACACAATCATTTTTCAGTGTTAATTTTGAGGATTGGAAACATTTCTTGGTCCTTTACAATTGCACATCTTGTATGTTAAGGATTGTATATGCTTGACCTGAAAAGTGTAATTTCCATTTGTGAATTGAATAATAGAAAGGTCTTTCAATTAGATGGGTGCCTGAAACAGAAATTTTATTTCCAGAAGACTTATGAATGTGATAACTTGGGGCTGTCATATGCCCATGTAACGACAGAAAAAAAATAAAAGAATTTCGATGAAGCAAAAGAGCATGGCAGCGCTTGTAGGTTTGCTTATGCATCGGAATTTCTAACAAAGTGAAATCGGTCATATTATTGGCAATTGCATAGGGGGAATCGAGCTCATATATCTCAGGTCTAGATTATTTTTTACAAACTCCAACCTTATTAAGTTTGGCAAAATTCCCCTAAAAACCAGGTTAATATTGCTACTATCTTTAACAGAATGTTATAATAATAATAGTTTATTTTTAAGGTTACAGCCAAGCCAGACACCAAGTTGGTGTATGATGCCTTTTGTTTGTGAGACAAGCGACCGCCTTTGTGCAATGATTTCATATTACTTTGACAATATAAAAGCAGGTTCTACATTCTTCACTGATGCTAAGGTGCTTTCCTGCCAAAGTTATCTATGACATGGTTTGATGCTAAGGTGCTTTCCTGCCAAAGTTATCTATGACATGGTTTCTTTCTGTATCTAGGGGAATTATAGTCATAGACAGACAACCTTCTGTTGTGGAGAGGAAAATTTGCAGCCATACAACTGTTGTTTTATGGCCGGCATTGTTGACGTGCTGATCATGTTTACACTGAGTTGTTTGTATGCCATCTACCAAAAGTTGATAATCTCAGTGTAAACTGCATAAACTATCAAAAGGCCTCTACAGTTTAAGTTGCTATCCATATTTGAGTTGCATAAGCTCAAACATTACCTTCAGCTTACGGGTTTGTTGCATTTGACTTGGTAAAGCTAGATAAGATACTTTCAATAAACTTATAGCAGCAAAGGTTTATATTTCCTTCCAGGGAACCATCCACGTTCAAAAGAAAATATGGGTAACTGGATGAGTTGAGGATAAATTCGATAAATTCATCATATTTCTTTTGACAATCGTCATGTGATGGCACTGGCATATTCCAAGAAATATTTCTCAGGATTGAGACAGTACTAGGTTTCAAAGAACTTTGGAGGAAATTTGCTAACATTCATCAATTCCTTTTTCCTTTCTTTACACATGGAAGGATGTTCACAGAGCTTGATTGGATGGTGAAGTAGTGTTTCATAGTTCATACACACCAAAAATCAAATTCCAATTCCTTTATAACATGCTTTGAACGTAGTGCAAGCTGGTTATCTCGTTGTAATAATTCATGATCGGGAAATGACACAAGCATTGCAATCCAACCTGGCTAGAATAAATGAGCTTTGGGTACATATAATTTAGTTCAATTCCAATTCATTTCCTTTCCAGATAACCCAAAACTACAGGAAAACGGAGTATACATATTTGAAAATAAAAAGATCATACTAAAAAAGCTGCCTTTATAACTCGTGACAATCAGCCAGTAGGTAGCAGGTAAACAGAAGCCTTAGCATTTACATTGGTACAAATATTTTAGTCTCTGGAAATATGTTGCAGTGAACCTAAGAGAAGAACTTTAATAGAAGAAGAGACTTAATTCTAACATTGACAATGACTTTCTTGCTAATCCTTTTTTAGGTGGCGGGTGGGGAGTGCGTCTAAATGTTCTAAGTGGACATTCCATCTATCATGAAAGATAAAAAGCTAATGAGTGGAGTCTCCACTCAAAACGAAAGATAAAAAGCTAATGAGTGGAGTGTCCACTCAAAACGAAAAGTTGGGAATTTTATAAATTCATACACAATTTCTTCTTAAAAAGGGAGAGAGTTTATCATCATGTTGATTAACACTTTCTTGTTCAACATATCCTCAACAATCAGATTAGAATTACCAATCTCCTCATAGGGCTCTAATTTCAACCTCATTATTGGATAAACAACCGAGGCCTTCTATATGGGAAAAGTTAAATCACCCAGGATTAGAATCACCAATCTCCTGATAGGGCTCAAATTTCAACCTCATTATTGGATAAACAACCCAGGCCTTCCATATAGGAAAAAGGATAAACACCCAATATTCCCATCAGCACCCATCAGTTTCTTTTTAGAAGCACTGTATCTCTAGAAGCCTGGCAAAATAAATTCTACTTCAGGATCTGAAATCTCGGATTTGTAGGTGCTAGTCACTCGAATTTCACAGAAAAATGAAAAGAAGCTTCAGAAAACAACACATAGGATTCCACTTTCTCATTTACCTTCCTCTCTTTTCTTTAAACTTTAAAGATTATCAACAAGAATCTGCTAAGCTAGATCTAATCCCTCAGCCTGGTTCTGACTGTTGACCGATTTAATATCTTTTTAACATCCATCAATTAATATCTTTTTCACTAAACCCTAATAGCGATTTGATTAGATTTCGGAGCATTGAAAACAATCCATATGTATCTATCAATCAAGCTGTTTCTTACTATATCCTCACAATGGTTTATAAGAGTTGGAGTCTATGGAACAATCCATATTTTTTTGAGGATTATGATGTATAGTTCATTATTAGCGTTGAGCTTCTATTTTATCTGGTTCAAAATGATTGACTAGGTTACATTTAGCTGGTTCAAAATGGTTGATTTCGGTCGAAGAGGAAAAAAAATGTTTAGCGGAGCAATTTTTTTTTTGGGTACTTTTCGGAAGTGTTTGCGAGCAGAGCTTTTCCAAAGTTTCTGTGAAGTCCAACTTCATTGTCGAAATCTTACTCTCTGCTTGGCCCAATATCAATGTGACTTAATTCTCATAAAACTGACCAATCCAACCTGCATTGGTTACAAACTTACAAGTACCACGTTCGAGATTCTTTTAATCGAAACTATGTCTAAGACTGCTAAATTCATTTTTCCCAGCAACAATGCCATTTGCAGGATGGTGGAGGAAATTTGATTGAAGCCAACTATCTTTGTTGTTATGGAGTTAGTTACTTTTAAGAGAGGGCCTTCTTAATAATTTGAATGCAATACTACCCTAAATATGTTTGGTAATTTAGGATAGTTTGATCGTGCTGAAAAAATAAGAACAGTGAAAAAATAAGAAAAAGAGTGAAAAAATAAGAACAGTGAAAAAACACAAAATAAAAGTGTTGATTTGTTTTTTTTAATAAAGGAATTATTGGTTTAGTCCTATAAAGGCTAATTGATTTTTATGTGCCCATTATCCAAAAGTTTAATTGTATCTCCATGTAATTAAGTGAACTTTTTTTAATCTTACTCTTTAATAAAAAAATGTCAAAATAAAATAGCAGAGGAAAAATTAATTAACTAGAGTTTATTAGGGAAATCAGAGATGGAATTTGACGAGCATTTTATCCGGAATTACGGATGGAATTGTGTTCATTAGGGAAATCAGAGATGGAATTTGACGGGCATTTTACCCGGAATTAGAGATGGAATTTGACAAGCATTTTACCCGTATTTGACGTCTAAAATTTCTGGATGCCGTCTTTTCGAACGTGGTTGGAAACGTGGAAACATACTTTTTGACTTGCAGTAATTTTCTCCCAACATTATTAAATCATATTTATTTTCACTCTGAATTTTGTAGTACTGTATTTTTATTTGTATTAATAATACAGATCTGAGATGAGTTGCAACTTGATCTGAATTTTGTAGTACTGTATGTTTATTTGTATTAATAATACAGATCTGAGATGAGTTGCAGCTTGATCTGAATTTTGTAATACTGTATGTTTATTTGTATTAATAATACAGATCTGAGATGAGTTGCAACTTGAACTGAGATGAGTTGTAACTTGCAACTTGCTGTGTACAGGGTTTAAATCAATATAAATCGCATATGAACAATATCACTGGGAAAAGAGAAACTAAACGGAACATGGGTAATCGAGTTCATATGGAACCATCTTAAAATTATTGCACCAGTTCGCCTGGTATGTAAACACGTTTTATTCAGCACAATAATATCTAGTCATAGTACAGTTTCACTTTGTTTATTTCTGCGTACACTACAATTCATTAGGGTAGATGTTTAAAGCATGTCAGCTATTTTGAATTTTTTTTTCAGAAGAAAAAATATGTGTCACGACATATTAGGACGAATTTATCCATTTTAATGGACGTAGTAGTTACCCTTAAGATGCAAGAAGCCACAGAGAGGTAAGTGAAAGTCTCTTAAAAAAAACCTATTAACCTCTATAATCATCGAAAGCTGCATAGCATGACAAGTAGGACATCGATTCAACTCATAGGGTGAGACTTGCATCTCTATAATCATCGAAAGCTGCATAGCATTACAAGTAGGACATCGATTCAACTCATAGAGTGAGACTTGCCATCTCATCTTTTTTTGTAAGGGCAAAGGGTATTACAATGTTACATTATTTTTAAGAATACATTTTGTTGACAATTATCAAACTAAATATGCACATTCCTTTTTTAATTCTGCACATTCCACCTTTAGGAGAAGACCTTAATCTTTTCATGAATGTACGAAAGATATACTTCAGTTGCATAGATCTAAAGAAACTAGCTCAAGCTACTCCATAAGATGATTATTCGGGTCATTTCTAAGAGACCTATTCTACTATTTTTTTTCTTCGGTAAACTGTTCTATAATTGCATTAAAAATAAGCTACATCAAATAAATTTCTTGATGGACCTCGCCAGGTGCTTTAAGAGAGTTAAAATTGCCCAGGATTTAGTGAAAATGGGGTTGACCGTTGACTCACTGAGCACAGTGCAAAACAGCCAGACTTTAATACATAATTTAATCCGTCAAGAAGTGCAAAAAGGCCCTTAATTTGTGGCAGAATAATACTTCAAAAGAATAATGTGTATCAGTCAAATACTAAATCTGTGTAAGTTAAATAAACAGATATTTCATTATTTTATGAGACCAACAGACAGGTTAACCTGTTCTACATGAACTTGTTATTTCATTCCAAACAGAACACGTTAATTGGGTCACTGCATTCATTTCACCCTTCGACATCAAGAAAAAAAGATTCAATGCATTCACATCTTACCCATCAACATCAAGGAGAAGAGATTTAAGTCATTCACATCTTCCATCCCTTAAAATAGTAAAACAAGATACCTGCCACATGAATAAATGAATTTCTGACGAATTGTTATCCGGGAAAACTCAGGGAAAAACTATATTTATGTATTCACTGCTTCCAGATACAGTGACATGCTTAAGCTACAACTGATGTTCAGCGAAGTACAGTTTCTATGTCAAACGTGTGTTCTTTGCCTTCCCATATTTAAAAGGAATAACTATAGATTTGAATGTCACTTTTAACAATTCATAAGAAATTAAGATAAAAAATGACACCTACTGACAGATTCAATTTTATCCTTAACTCGCTATGATGCATATGCTCATTTGTCCCGATAATTATACTATGGGGTCAAAGAAGTGTCCATGTATCATGCAGCCATAAATTTATATTTGAAAAAGTTATACCAAGCTAGGAAAAAATGTCGAATGCCCCAACGGTGGGATCAAAGAGCCGCAGGTTGTGTTTTGCATTGAGATGAATCTACTACTTGCAAATCTCAACTTACTTATAAGGCTGCAACCAGCACAAATGGTCTAACTCTTGAAACAATGCTAGAACCATTAGACTACTAATGTATTCTGCTCAAAAAGGAACAAATCAAATACCACTGCACCCCTGCTAAAATGATTGATACTGCATTCTCTGTATTACAAAACCCAAACATAACATTAAACCATTAACAATGAATAGATAATATTCAAATGAATAATAGGAAAATGCTCTCATACTGAACAATCTGAAAGCCTGTAAAGAAGATTCTTAAACATCAATTACCTATTCCAATTCTAAGACACATATTAATCTACCGATCACGTATTTAGAAGTAACAAGTTCGTAGGCAAAAGTTCTTTACTGACACTTCACATTAAAAACTATGCATCTTTATAAACTATGCACCCAAAAGAGTTTGATTTGATAGCAATTTGATATGTATCTAAACTAGAAAACATTTATGGAATGTAGCTTCGTATATAGCCATTCATTATATCCCTTTGAAACATAATTGTCAATGACCAGGAGGCTTGTGGTCTGAGGGTTGGAATTCACTGCTGTGTGTTGAAACTTGCAAGTTTGCAACAATGTTAAGATTTTATATATATATATATATAATAAATGAAGCATGGAGTAGTTGAGTGGACGCCGACGCACATTTTAGACGGCCGAAAAGATGGTTGGAGTCTGGAATAATATGAGCCATGAAAGCGCTGTGATCTTATTGATCATAAATTACTCAACCAAATATGCTAAATCCCGATTCCTGATCCGATTTAGGGTGATGTGGATTGTGCTAGTGCTCACTCATCTGGTTAATATGCATAATGTCATGTTTTCCTTAAAGATTATGTCGATCTCTTGATATTTAGAGCAATAAATTTCAACAACTACCGATGATCACACACCTGTAGGCTGCCATCAATATGGGTTTTAGGGCCCTCCGAAATAATAGACAGTCAAGACTTAGGACATATTCACTTCCCTTTGACCATCAATTTATATCAAAACTCATTCAACCACATGGGCCCTCTTGTTATTTCCGCTATGGATGGAGCTAACTCCCTTGTAATTAATGTGAAGGGAGCTGGAGCTTTGGAGCTTCGAGGCTAATAATCTGCGTCCACAACACTTCACAAATCTTAGATTCAAATACCAATGGACAACGGTTGTTCCAGATTAATCTTGCTTTCAACTTCATTATTGAATTTGAACATGCCTTTCTCAAAATGAAACCTTGACACTCATTAAGCACAAATTTGCATGTTATGAGTTCTTTTCACTTACTCTTTTAATGTTTTGACATGATATAACTTTGTTTTCGGTTAGAGTATCTCATATTGATTGATAATGACATTTTGTTAAACACATCTAAACTGATATGCGTTAAGATAAATAACTGATTTGTGTGTTATGGTTATTTCGATGTTTTGCTTATAATAAACATGTATTTTTTTTAAACATAGTTATGTTATTGAAGGGTAATTTTTTAATCAAGCTTTTATTCGTAAAGGGGTTAATTTATTATGAGAATCATTTTTAAAGGACAAAATTTAATCATAATGTTTCTTGACCAATAGCATAATGACCGAAAACGTAAAGAAAAATTGTATGACGGGCAAAGAGAAATCTAAATTCCAACTTTGAGAAGAATTTTGAGGTCTAAAATGGGTCTCCTAAGAAAAATATACAACCAAAATAAACTTTATAAGAACCAATAGGATTCAAGATGATGATGTCAACCTTGAGGATGATTCACCATTTTTGGATTAAAAAAGTAAAAATATTAAAAAATAATAAAATAATAAAATAATTTTTTCAATTCGTATTTTAAATTTATCTCCCTAAGGTTTTACTCAAATTTTGAGCAGGAGTATTCGTTGGATGCAAAATTTAATTCCTTATCGAATGAGTACCAATGTTGTATACTTTCGATGGACTCTGCTATACGATAAATGAGAAATACATGAAAAAATGTGATTGCAATCATGTTTTTCATGTCTTTTTCACTTTTCATGTATTCAAGTCCATCAAAAGTATGCAACATGGGTACACTTTGGATGATGAATCAAATTCTGCATCTAACGAGTGTTGCTGTTCGAAATTTGAGTAAACCCATAAAGGAATAAGTTGAAAATACGAGTTGGAAAAATAGTTTTTTTGTTTTTGTTTGGTTCCCTCTAAACTTTGATGATGTAATCTAATCTTATTTTATTATTTCCACTATTATTTTACAATTTCCTTAGGATGTCCATTTTAGACCTCAAAATTCCCCTAATGGAAGTTTAGTCTCATCTCTTTGTGTGTGAAGAGGTCGAAGAATATACTCTCAATATCACCCACTGTTTATCCACATATTTATATACACGAGTATAGATTCATCTTAACCACCAATCCCTGAGGTGCAAACTTATTTTAGAGTGTAAAATTAGAAAAAGATTTACACCTTTATAAATTTGATCCCTCTTAGCTCGTGATAGATCCATAATCAAGATGGATCTACACACACGCACACCATGTGTGATTTTTCATTGTTTAACCATATATAGATCCATCTTAACATAAATCCTTCTTAAATTGCATTTTTGAATAGATAGATGAATTCAACCCCTTGTAAACACCCTAGAGCACTTGAATTATAGAAACTACACAACTTAAACTTGCAATTCGAACAAACATTTGTTGAATTTGAGACAAAATGACCGAAATATTTATCTTAAAAAAAGGCCAAGATGTAGAAGAGTAAGACTACATGGAATTTTTTAACCATAAGATTTTTGTTTTTTCTAGTTGGTTTAATTTATTTTTTAACCCTACTATTTTTTTTTTAACAGTAACGGATATGGGTTGATTGTATTCATCTTGGCCTGAATGGCGATAGGATAATTACATTGGGAAACTCATTGCCCTGATGCTGCATTCTGCAGAGAATGCAGCTGAAACTTGCGGAGTTCCTAATTGCTAAAGAGACCATGAAATCCATATCAGTGATCTTCCCCCACTTGAAGATGCAGACAAATTTATTTAATAACCAACAATAGAACATGGCAGCGTGCGGTTTATGGGATGGGTTCCCAAGTTTATTTTCCGTCCTTCAACTTAGTTCCGGCGGGAAGGAGGACAGCTTTATTGGCTTCACTGTCCGCCTCTTTATTATTGATTCTCAGCACATGATAATATCTTAGGTTTTGAAAATAACTCTCCAAGCCTTTGATTCTGGTTATCATTCTTGCTAGCTTGAGATCAGAAACTGGGGAATTGGTAACCATTGCGTTGATGATGATCTGGGAGTCTCCTATAACGTTGGCTTCTTTTATGTTTAATTCTTTAAGGCTCTGGAGACCTTGAAGAAGGGCTAAGGCCTCCGCTTGAATGCTGAAAGCATACCTGAGACCCCAGGCAAAGGCATGTACTTTTTCTCCTAATGGATTTAGAACGATTCCTCCTGCTCCCGCTTTGCCCGGGTTGTTCTTTGATGCCCCGTCGAAAAAGAGGGAGTGTCTTTCTTGCATTTTGATCCAGCTTTGCATGTCATTTTCAGACTTCCTTATCTGCCATTCTTTGATAATTGGGGTGTTTTTAATTGCTGGCCGGAATTGAAGTCCAAGGGTCGATGCCCACTCGATGTCCTGCTGACTCAGATTAGTGTCATCTTTGATATCCACCAGGCACTCCTTAATTTGACATTTAATTTTATTTTCTAAAATCCTGAGGTTGTGCTTTGTATCCCTGAAGGTTCTTCTGTTGCGCTCCAGCCAAATCTGCCAACTTACGACCTTAGGGAGAATTGCCCACGCTGTTCTGATGATCTGGTTTTTAGGGGAAGGGCCGGGGTAATTGAGAGCCCAGGTGGAAAAGAGGGCTGCCATGGTACCTGGGAGCTTGCGGGTTGAATTTGGGATGAAAGAGGACCAAACCTGCTTGGAGAAGACACACTCAAGGAACAAATGAACAACTGACTCCACGTTTTCTCTGCACAGAGGGCAGATGGAGGGCCCATAAAATCCTTTTTTCTGAAGAATGTCGAAGGTGAGAATTTTGGTGTGGCAGAGCTGCCAGGCAAAGAAGTCAATCTTCGGCAGAGAGGGGATGCTCCATACGCCTCGCCAAGGGGCTGGATCGGGAGGGGCGTAAGGAAGCTCATTGAGTTTATTATACCCCCGAGCGACTGTATAACCTGTGACGCTCGTGCCCCAACCCTTCTGGTCTCTTAGTCTCCTGTTAATGGGCGCCAGACCATGTAAACATTCCAGGAGCGTGTTCCAGTCCCTTGCCAGATGCGCCGGCCCGTCAAAGCGTATCCAACCTGCCCAGGAATCATTCTGCCACTGTGAAATGTCCCACAGCGTGCGCATCGAGTTGAGGTCCATCCAGCTGCGCAGCGAGTTGAGGGTGACTCTGCTCTCGATTGGTTCATTATTCATGATTCGATCGCTCCAGATTTTAACTTGTTTGCCGTTTCCTGGAGTCCAGAAAGAATGCGCAGTTATTAGCTGGGCTGCTTTAGCATGTAGCTTCAGGAAAGTCGAATTGGGCATATGGATGGCGTTTTCCAAACACCTGGTGCGGGGACCCCTGAAGTATTTCTTCCAGAGAACATCTTGAGCCCATCCCAGATTGGATGAAGTGATTTTCCAAAGAATCTTTGCTGCCATTGCCACGTTCTGATGGCAGAGTTTTTTGAACTTTAAACCCCCCTCCCACAGCGGCTTGGTTATGGTGTCCCAGCTAATGAGAGGAATTTTATTTTCATTGTTTTTTCCTCCCTTCCAGAAGAATCGCCTGATGTATTCTTCCATTTTTTTAATGATGGTTGCCGGAGCCAGAAGGCCTGTGAATTGGAATAATGGTAGACTGTGGAGGACTGATTTAATCAAAACTGACTTTCCAGCAGTGTTTAACCAAGTGTAGCCCCAGGCTTGGATTTTTGATTTGAATTTTTCCAATTGTGGTAGCCAGTCTTTGCTCGTTAGATTTTTGAGGTGAACAGGCAATCCCAAGTATTTAAACGAAGTCCAGGAGGAAGAGGCTGCGAAGCCCAAGCATCTTGAAATATCAGACAACGTCCTCGGGGTAATGTTCCAGCTGTATATATGGCATTTGTTCTTATTTACAGCGCTGCCTGTAGCCTTACTGAGATCATCCAAAACCATTTTGAATTTTGATGCAGAGGAGAGAGTGGCAGGTCCCAGAAGCAGCGTGTCATCCGCAAACAGTGCATGATTTATTTTTTTTGCCCCTCTTGCGATGCACAATCCATTAATGTCTTGATCTTGCATTCTTTTGTTTAACAGGAAACTGAGGACGGAAGCTTGAATGACAAATAGCAGGGGGGAAAGGGGACACCCCTGCCTAAGTCCTCTCGAAGCTTTGAAGAAGTCAGTGGCTCTTCCATTCACTAATGGGGCGATCCAAGGCTCCGAGATGCAGGCCCGGACCCATTTAATGAACTTATCTCCAAACCCAAATTTGCTCATGACTTTTAACAGGAAGCTATGATTTACTCTATCAAATGCATTGGCTAAATCGAGTTTGATTGCCATACCTTGCTCTTTTCGGAGAAGACTTGAATGAATTGCCTCTTGGACGAGAAAGAAGTTGTCCACAATCTGCCTTCCTTGGATGAAGCCTCCTTGGTTCTCAGGGATTATTCTGGGGAGAATGGGCTTCAATCTGTTTGCAATTATTCTGGTAATTATTTTGTAACCAATGTTGCAAAGGGAAATCGGGCGAAATCTGCTGAAGGTGTTGGCGCCTTTTTCCTTGGGGATAAGGGCTAAGAAGGCAGAATTTGTGCTGCCTCCTATCTTCTGGGTATTCTGAGATTTTTGCACCATTCTGAGCAGGTCCTTTTCTATAATCGGCCAGTAGACTTAGAGGAATCTAGCTGAGAAGCCATCCGGCCCCGGGGCCTTATCCGGATCCATATCAAAAAGGGCTTTTTCTACTTCTTCTTTGGTGATTTTGGCCTCTAGAGAATCCTTAGTTTGTTGAGTTATTACAGCGGGCACCACATCTAGCAGATCTGAATTTTGATTCGAATCTTTGTCCTCGCTGTACAGGCTTTGGAAGTGCAAGAAGGCTGTTTTCTTTATATAATCAAAGTCTTTATGAATGACATTCTCTACTTTGATCTCTGAAATAGAATTAAAGCATTTCCTTACCTGGGATTGTTTATGAAAAAAGGCAGTGTTCCTATCCCCAGCTTTGAGCCAGAGATTGCGGGACTTCAATCTCCAGTATTCTTCTTCCGCTAGGCAAGCCTTGTGGTAGCGCTGCTGCAAATGAGATTCATGATCAATCACCTCCTTAGTTATAGTGACATTCTCCATGCTCTTTTGATGGGAATCCAGCAAAGTTTTCAAGGATTTTCTGTCTGTAGCCGGATTAGACAGAGTTTTTGCCCATCTTTTGAGAGCTCCTTTTACCCTTCTGAGCTTTTCTTCCCATATATAGAAAGGCGAGCCTTTGACCGCCTGGTTCCAACTATCCTTGACAATTTGCATGAAGCCTGGTTCTTTAATCCAAAGCGGGCTGAAGCGGAAGGGGATAGGGCCCAGATCTAGATGAGCAAGAAGCTCAAGTTTAATGGGCTTATGATCCGAGATGCTGTTAGGGAGAATGTGCATTCTTGGTTCTAGGCCTAGCAGCAAGAAGGAGCTTTGGATAAAGAATCTATCTAGCCTGGCAACGATATGGCCCGGGCCTAATCTTTTATTAGACGAAGAGTACTTACCGGAAGAGGGTTTGATGTCCAGCATGTCCCATTCCTGCAAGATGTCCTCCGCCCATTCCCTTGCTGGATCTCGTACTATACTGCCTCCCCTTTTTTCGGAAGAATGAAGAGTGAGGTTGAGATCTCCGGCTATTATGATATTCTCCATGTGTACCAAATCTGCTTGGTGTCTTATGGAATCCCAACAGTTCTTTTTATCCGCCGCAATGATTGGAGAGTAGACATTAAAAAGACAAAAAATTTCCTTGGTGGCTAAATTCTGCATTTTCAGTAGTAGCTAGTGGGTATTTCTAGCCTCAAAAAGTACAGCAAATTTACTCATGTTCCATATAGTGCCAATTCCTCCCGAGGCTCCCCGGGCAGAAATTGCTCTTGCTTCACTTTTATACCAGATTTTCTTACTTGAATGGATGAAGACAATGTCTTCCAGCTTTGTCTCCTGGACAAGAAGGATGTCTGGGGTTTCTGTTCTTATTAAATTTCTGATAGCTTCTTCCTTAGCTTTGCTCCCCATCCCTCTACAGTTCCAGGAGATGATCTTCATTATTTATGTTTCTGATGGGCTCCCTTGGAGCCTTGGATCTGGCTTTTCAACATCTTTGACTTTGGTGCCAGCAGCTTTTCCAAGGTAGGTTGGCTGCCCTGAAGTTTTTCTCTGTAGGTCTCCTGCTCCCTTTTTTCTTTGTCCATTTTCCGTCCTCTTGTAGATCTTCTTACTGAGGATTGGGACTCGCCTATTTCCCCTTCCTCTTCTGATTCTTCAGTTTCATGTTCTGCTTCCTCCTCTACTAGGTTCTTGGCGTTGGAATCTACAGTGTTGGCTCCTTTGGGGGAGGCTGAGGGGGTACCTTTTTCTGGAGGAGCTGATTTGTGGACTTCGGTCTCCTGAACCATATCTGTCTCTTTTTGGATCTCGATCTCCTGGGTGCCCTCTGTTTGCGAACTCAGAGGGTCAAATTTGTTTTCAGACGCAGTCTTGGTAGGTATCTGGTGAGCAGTAGCCTGGTGAGTCCCTTTGCCGGAAGGGCCTCCCGGTTTCTGATTCTTGGGGTGAACTTTGGATCTCTTGACTTGGTTCCATCCGTCCTCCTTCCCTTGCACTGTTTCATTGTTAGAAGGACAGTCTCTGGCGAAATGTCCATAGACATGACATTTCCGGCATTTGAAGGGCAGCTGTTCATAGTCCAGTTTCTGGAGGTGCGTCCAGCTTCCGACCTTTAAAGTAATGGCCTCCGGTAGTCCCTCCTCCAGATCTACCTCAACGCAGATCCTGGCACAGTCATATTGGTCTTTATTGTTAGCTCGGTCTATGAATTTTCCCAGGGCGTTTCCAATATGTCTTAGTGAGTCCCAGTTCCAACAGTGAACCGGGAGATTTGGGAGCCTGACCCATACCGGGACTGCTTTGGGCACGTCAACTGTCGGATCAAAGTCCGGGGTCCAGTTGTTTAGATACAATCCCTGAGGACCCATGAAGTAGGGGCCGTTTTGGAAGATCAGCTCCTTGTCTTCTTTGGATGTGAATTCGAAAAGGAAAAAACCTCTCCCCAGAAAATATGAGGTGACATTTTCTTTGATTAGCGGTGCCCAGTTTCTATTGACCCAGCTCTCGGTGGATTTTGGAGATGGCCATAGTCCTGTAAACTGGCCGATGAGAGCCCGCTCAGCTAACGACAGCACGACTTGAATCGGGGTTTCTGGAGGAAGAGAGATCACCGAGATTTCATCTAATTTTTTAACAAACTTTGCTGCATCAGATGTTCTCTTCTTTGGGAGGCCAGCCAGGAGCTGGGAGAAGGCCTCAGCTGGCGATCTCGGAGGGGGAGGCGGGGGAAGCGACTGAGGGGAGCCCAGCCCTTCCATTGAAGCGAATCCCAGGAGCTGGAGGGTCAGATCCCGACAGAATCCATGGATCGGCCAACCACTGCATGCAGAGGCGCAGGGTTCAGGACGCAGGTCCGATCGGCAACACAAGGTGCGCGTAGGGGCTCTCCAAGGTGTGCAGGAGACAGGCCGATGAGAGCCAGCCACTGCATGCAACGCAGGGAGGCCGAGATCGGGCAGAAGGGCGGCTGCACAGAGCGCGCACAGGTCGAATTGGTGTATTTTTTAACCCTACTATTTTAGTTAATATGGGCATGAAATATTTTATTTATGGATAGATTCTCCACATTAAAATATTTTTTAATTATTAATATATTTTTAAACATATGTCGATATTACTTAATTGTAAGTGTTGAAATATTTTATTTTTTATTTACATTTAATTTATTATTATTATTATTTTAATTCCAAACACCAATCTTATATTAAGAATTAAATGAATTACACATCTCTCTCTTATTGCTCTTATTAAGATATAATTGAATTGAACTTTTTACTTTCAATCGCTTATTTTATTTGAGCAATAAATTTTTTTATTGTTATCAATATTAAAATGTTTTATTTTCCTTAACTTTCTTTCATATATATATATATATATATATATATATATAGTTGATATTGAAATGAATTAGTTAACATGGATGTTCAAGTAGTGTATTTAAATTTTATAGTGAAACATTTTTTAAAAGAATAAGAACTATACATCCTTGTCACACTTAAAAGTGAAAATATAAATTTAGGTTATATATATGTACATGTATGTATGTATGTTACCATCATTTTATTTTATTTTATTTATTTTTACCACATCTCCTTCATAGTGAGTTGTAATATCAACTAGCCTATATCCATCTTAAATCTGGATCTACCAAATGTGAAGAAGGATCAAAATCCCTGATCTAGGAGGATCTTGGAAAAGCCAAAAATTCAAAGTTCCCAAAATTTGATGAAAACAACGTTGTGTCAAAGATCTCAATGAGACGATTCTAACACAACTTGAATCACCTCAAATGAAGCTCCAATGCAAAAGTTATGGTGTTCTGGAGTTTACGACAAACAACAAAAAAAAAGTTCGCAGGGCTGCCACGTGGCAACACCAGGGAATTCCACATGGTAGACCATACAATTGGTGTAGTACCCTCTACAAGTGTTGATGTGGTGGAACCAAACTATGGCACATGACAAAGCCACACGTTGACAGATGGTAGATAGATAATGACATGGCAAGCTAAGATGCTGACACATGGCAAAGGTCGTACGCTGACATGGCACTAAGGTGGCAACACTAGGGAATTCCACATGGTAGACCATACAATTGGTGTAGTACCCTCTACAAGTGTTGATGTGGTGGAACCAAAATATGGCACATGACAAAGCTACAAGTTGACACATGGTAGATAGATAATGACATGGCAGGCTAAGATGCTAACACATGGCAAAGGTCGTATGCTGACATGGCACTAAGGTGGAAACAAGTGGAAATTTTTTGGCATGCTAACATGGCATGGTGAGTGGACCACTGATTATGCAAGTGGATAGATGAAAAGTTGCCACATGGCACCTTTGGAACAATCCAGAAAGTCATTTGGCATGCTAACATGGCATGGTGAGTGGACCACTGATTATGCAAGTGGACAGATGAAAGGTTACCACATGGCACCTTTGGAACAATCCAGAAAGTCAAGTGGACGGATGAAAGGTTGCCACATGGCACCTTTGGAACAATCCAGAAAGTCAAGTGGACGGATGAAAGGTTGCCACATGGCACCTTTGGAACAATCCAGAAAGTCAAAAGTTGTTCAACGATTGGAGGCCATGGGATTGAACCTCTAACCTTGGCGAAGGTTAGCCAATGGCCTAGCCGCTAGGCTACAAGTGGCAGTTGTATTAAATTACTGAAATGTTATATTTAATGTATTTATTGAACTGCATGCCAATGTGGTGAGGCCCACGAGTTTGACCTTGCGACCTGCCCGGAACTATCCACATAGCCAATGTGTATGGTGATTCAACCACCAACGTTTGAACTAGTTTGTTAATTGGACACAATAAGGATGGTTGTAATATGTCGATTTGCTTAAACAACGTGCCACAGGGCACAAACTTGATTGGATCGTGGCTTATAGTTATGATACAATGTAAAATATGACCACCAACATAGATTGCCAAGGGATCGAAAGGTTAACATATATGCTATTTGCATATGTTGGACAACATTTGTATACAAATTATGCCAATCGACGCAAACACGACTTGTGGTTGGACGTTGGGTTCCAACAAATAAACAATTGTTAGGCTGCAACGGTATATGGTTTGAATTTGTTAAATAAATAATTCGTACTATGTGATAAGGCCGAAAACCTACGGGTTTGACCTCGGGTTCGTTGGCCCACAATGCTTTATGTGTTAAAATAATACCAATGCACCATAATAGTGAACGTCAAACTTATAAGAGAGATGAAGGCCGCTTGAGCATAGTTTTGAGCCTGTAATTTTTGTTAAACAAAGTTATTGGACCCGTTTTCTCGTAACAATTGAAAGAGTTTTAATTGATTTTTCAATACACTTCTTGGTGGCAGAGAGCTCTGTTTTATGTAGGTTTTGGAGGTAAATTACGTTTTGTAATTGATTTTGGGAGCATTAATAAATAAGGCCACTCTCGGTGGCAGAGAGCTCTATTTTATGTAGGTTTTGGAGGCAAATTACGCTTTGTAATTGATTTTGGGAGCATTAATAAATAAGGCCACTCTCTTGGAGGCAAGATTCGAAGATGTAGTTTACTTTAGACAAACTCTATTATCACGTGGTTGTGTCCTTATTTTCTCTCCTCAATCTTCTATATTAATTTGTAGTTTCTTTCAAGTTCTTCATGCTTGATATAATTAATTATGCTCACATTTTAAACTAGTAAAAAGTAACCATACACACTTGAACATTTTTACAAACCAAGTCATTTTAATGATCCTAGATCAAGTGGTATCAGAGCATGATTGGCAGTTGGTTTGTGAGTGTGCATGATAACGTGGAGCAAACTCAAGCAAGGTGAAGGAACTCTTATAGAAGTCAATCCGAAGATTGATTTGAATCGAACCCAAAGAATATAGATGACCTCACCAACAGAAGGAAGTCCAAAAGGAAATCGATTAAACTCCATGGCAAAGTTTTCTGAAGATTTCATGGTGATGAAGGCCATGGTAAATGAAATGTATCTGGAATGGAAAAAGTTTGGAGAAGGGAGCTCGTCAAAGAAAGTTAAAGATGAAGGAAATGGTGAGGATTTGAAAAAATTCTCCTCCTTCTGCTCATTCTCCTCCTCCATCTCCTCATGGGAAAGTTGTTTTCAAGAAGCCTTTATTGAAGTTGGACATCATATTTGATTTGCTAGTTTATGATGGGGAGCTCAATGCTGAAAAGCGTGACAATTGGATTAACTAGATGGAAGTCTACTACCGTGTTCAACAAATCATCAATGACAAGGTAAAAATTCAATTGGCCTCTCTTCATTGGAAGGTATTGCATTCATATGGTGGGAAACTAGGCTTCAGGAAGGTAAAAAATTTCCTCATGTTTGAATATACTTTAGCGTTAGAAAAACAATTTTACCCCTTGGCAAATAACCAAAAGGCAATAATAGAATGACAAATTTTGTGGCAGCGTAAAGGCCAAAGTGTGCAAAAATTTATAGAGGGGTTTAGGAAAAAGGCATTGACATAAAATATTCAACTCAACACATAAAAGACTCTTTTGATAGTACATTGGTAGTTTGCATTGGTATATACACCATCATTTTTCTGTTGAAGCCATCTAACCTAGATGAGGTATGTGTACAAGCAACCTATATTGCAGTAGAGGAACAAGGTGGTGGAGTCTCCATGGAAGCCATGTAGTGGAAAGAAGATAAGGAAAAGGAAAGGAGAAGCCTAAGAGAACAACTTTTGTGAAGAAGGTCAATGGAAACCTTTCTTGTACCCATTACAAGAGAGAGGGGCACGACAACAATCATTGTTGGAAGTTGCATATGGAGTTGAGGACCAAGTGGTACTAGAAGGGAAAGCAGAATGTAGCATCAACATTTCAACACGATTTGGGATCAAACTCTGGCAATGAGACACAAATCATCGTTGTGGGTTTGAAAGGTATATCGTCTACACATTTCCATTTTGCCTTCTATTTTTGCAAGAAAAAGAAATGAACTCTTTCACATCAGGTGGATAACCAAACATGTTAAAGTAGATGCCTTGTTTGACACTGGATCTCAAACCAACCTGATATTCGAGGAAGTTGTAAAGACACTGAAACTGGAAACAACACCACATCCTAAACCTTATCCACCCGAATGGATATGTAATAATACTAAGTTGTAAATAATTGAAAAGTGTAAGCTTAGGTTTATTATTACATCTAAATTTGTGGATGAAGTAGAACTCTTTGGAAGTGTAATTAGGTTCGTTCTTCATATTATTTTGTATTTTATGTAAATGAAGAAAAAAATTGTATTTGTTTCAAGCATGGGTTTCATGCTCAAGTCTAGGTTAAGCATGTTCTTCATGCTTTTAGGGATTTGTTGAGTCAAAGATTTGAAATTGAGTCAAATTCCATTTGAACTCTTTGTAAGAAAATGATTTTTTTTAATCAAAAGGAGTCAAATAATCCTCCATAAGACCAAGTCGGCCCTCTAGTTGGTCAAGTCGGCCTGTTGAATAGTCGTGACCCTTCCAAGGAAAATTTTAAGAATGGAAGTTATCTTAAACTTTAACAACCTTGGTGAATCTTACTAGTCTCTAATATCCAAAATTTAAAATGTTTGATGATATCTTTGTAAAAATGTTCAAATTTTGGCGATTTTTAAGGTAAAATAATTTTATACTATAAAATTTGGGCGAATTCATTTTCAGAAAAATGGAAACTAGCTTTTTTGGAAAAAAGCATAGAATATTAGCCCACCTCTGTATATTCCCTAGACCCTTCATCGTACAAACAACTATATATAGGTTTGAATCCTCCACCAAAAGGCAAGAAATTTGTTCAAGTTTTGAAGTGATATGTGAGTTTCAGTGACAGGGATATGCGAGTTTCTGTGGAAGGATAAGCAAGTTCTCTGAATTTTTGTGGTAGGGATGAAAATATGAAGAAGTATGAATTTTGTTATAGGGATGAAAATCTGAAGAAGTCTGCAATTAATGACATGGCCAAAATTTATTGCAAGTTGGTAATAAGACAATAATATGATTTTGTAGTTTGATTGAAGTTTGAAGAAGCTTGACTTTGATTATGTCTTGGGAGGAGGGTTGACTTGGGGATTTTATGGAGGAATTGTCTTGGTCTTTGGGTCTTGGACGTCTCGTTTTGATCTGATTCTATAAGAAGAGGATTGTTTGGGTTTTACCTAGTTGTGGGGTTTTTCCCTTGTGTGGAGCCTATATCTTGTGTTCTTTTTGTTTTGTGATATTTATGTTTTTTATAATTGTTTGATAAAGAAATACAAAAGATATATTGAAATGCCAACTAATATCACAAGTAATTATCAAGTAAGGAGAATCAACATTAATTTACAAATATGTTGATTTTCCAATAGAATTAGTTGTGGTTCCTTTGGATATTTGTGGAATTATGCTTGAAAGTCCTTACTTTTTTTATAGAAAGGCTATCTACTTTAGGAAGGAAAACATGTATCACCTTTTCAAGGACGAAGTTGAGTAGATCATCTAAGTTCATCACATAAAAGATGACTCCTCATTGGTAACCACATGACAATTTATTGTGACGAGTCAGGTACACAGAATAGGGTGGACAAATATCATACAAGTGGGAAGGCAGATCCCGCACTTGAAGTTTGATTAAAACCTTTTAGAGCTCCAAAAGTCTCGTAGTAGGGAGGATTGCTATGGGAGGATCTGGGAAAGGCCATAAATTCAAAGTTCTTAATATTTGATGAAAACAACGCTACATCGAAGATCTCGACGAGATGATTCCAACGCAACTTGAATCGCATCAAACAGAGCATGCATGCAAAATTTATGACATTCTAAAGTTTACGCCAAAAGGTTTACAAGGTTGCCACATGGCAAACCATACAATTGATGTGGAAGTCTATACAAGCAATGAGGTGGTGGAATCATGAGATGACATGTGGCAAGGCCACAGATTGACACATGGCAGAAATATAATTACATGGCAGGATAAGTTGCAGGCTGAGATGCTGACACATGGTAGAAGTTATATGTTGACATGTTGTCGAGGTGGAAACATGTGGCAAGTTTCTAGCCATGATGACATGTTACCAGAGGTGAAACATGTGGCAAGTTTCTAGCCATGATGACATGTCATGGTGACTGGACGATTGGCTGTGCAAGTGGACCAATGAAAGGTTGTCATGTGGCCTAATCAGAGTGCACCACAGGGTAGCTCAAGAACAATCTAGAAAGTCAAAATTTGTTCGACAGTTGGAGGCCACGGGCATTGAACCTTCGACCTTGGTTGAGGCTAGCCAATGACCTAGTCGGGGCCACGAGCCGAAATTGTACCAAATTACCGAAATGTTATATTTAATGTATTCGTTGAACTACATGCCAAAGTGGGAGGCCCACGAGTTTGACCCTCGTGACCTCCCCAAAACTATCGACATAGCCAACATGTATGGTGATTCAACCATCAACATTTGAACAAGTTTGGTAACTAGCCACGTCAAGGATGGTTGTAATATGTCGATTTGTTTAAACAACATGCCGTAGGGAACAAACTTGATTAGACTGCGACTTATAGTTACGATACAATGTAAAATAGGACTGACAACATATATTGCCAGGGGACCCAAATGGTTAACGGATATGTCATTTGCATATGTTGGACTACATTGTATACAAATTGTGCCAACTAACACCAACACAACTACTTGTGGTTGGACGTTGGGTTCCAACAAATAAACAATTATGAGGTTGCAATGATATATGGTCCAAAATTATTAAATAAATGATTCCTACTATGTGATAAGGCTAACAACCCACAGGTTCTAACCTGGGTCTGTCGGCCCGCAATGCTTTATATGTTTAAATAATACCAGTGCGCCAGAACAATGAATGTCGAACTTATAATATAGTTGAGGGCCTTTTGAGCACAATTTTAAGCCTATAATTTTTGTAAAACAAAGTTTTTGGAGCTCATTTTCTTGCAGCAAGCGAAGGAGTTTTAAGTGGTTTTTCAATACCACTTCTTAGTGGCAAAGAGCTTTATTTTATGTATATTTTGGAGGCAATTACTCTTTGTAATTGATTCTGGGAGCATTAATAAAGAATGTCACTCTTTTGGAGGCAAGATTTAGAGACGTAGTCCACTTTGGATGAACTTCGTTATCGCATGGTTGTCCTTATTCTCTCTCCTTCTTGATCTTTTATATTTTTTCTCTAAGTTGCAACTTCTTTCAAGTTCTTCATGCTTGATTTAAATTAATTATGTTCACAAACTAGTAAAAAGTAACTATACACACATGAACATTTTTTATAAACCAAGCCATCTTAATGATCCCAAATGAATCCTTGTCAGCGCGTGGTAGATTTAGAGTTAAGATGGAGCTAGGCTAGTCTTGCCCCCTTTTAAATATGATATATTCCACACAAATACCATGGGTCAATACATTATTTTTATTTTAGCGTATGGTTATGTTTATTTAACTATTTAATTATTTTTGTATGGTTATGTTTATTTAATTATTTTTGTTTACATAACAGGACATGACAAGACATTACAACATCAACATCTCTTCCATAGTGGGTTGGGTTGGGGTTAATCAAGTGAAAAAAGTGAGAATGTAATTATTAATGTTTGATAATGCTTTCAATTAAACTAACCAAAACATGTATATTCATTTTTGTTTTTTACCTTATTAGACCTTTTTTTTTTTAATTTAGATAATATTAAAAAAAGAAATAGGAGGTTAAGCACTAAAGAAATTAAGTATCTCCCTCATACTTAACTGGAGAATGAGCCAACTATCTATATATATTAAATGGCAGTAAATGCCCATAGAGATGAAAAAAACTCATCTCATGATACATTTCACATTGCCATGGTTAAAAAAATATTAAAATTAACTAAATTATAACTTTATTTTAAATTATTCTTATTTTTATTAATTATAAAAAGTAATGCATTATGTACATTTAAAAAATATGTAATTAAAAAAACATAATAAAGTGATAATACGCAATAATAATATTTCAATGCCAAAAATAAAAATCTAATGGAAACCTAACATTTATGTACATGGCATTTTTTAAATTAAATTAAAAAGATAAAGAATGCATAACTATGTTTGAGATAAGTATCTACTCTACTAAAAATAATGTGTAGTGATATATTTTGTAGATATTAAACCAAGATTAAATCCTTACCATTCACCTAATAATTATTACCATATTCCAATATAGACATGCATTTCTTAAAAATAAGAAAAACATTTTTTACGCATAGAATTTGTAAAGAAGGATTGAACTCTCTATCATAAAATATTCAAATATTCTACGAGCAAATTGGTATGAGTTCTGACCAATTGTAAATGAAGCATTGACACTGACATTGTCCTAAAATAACATATTCATATTATCTCATATATATTAGTTATTGATATTATCTCATTGGTAAAAGGTAAAATAAATAAATATAATATACTATGTTAATAATAAGTATATATAGCATAACTATACTTATATCTTGTAGTCTAATTAATAGAGGAAATGGCTCTTCACTAGACATTTTCCCCAAAATTAGGTAGATATTTTCATAAGTTTAAATTGTTTCGATTGCCTTAGGGGTTTTTAAGGGTGTTGAACCCATTTATTGATTCAAAAGTGCATTTTAAACGATAAGAAATCACAAATTTGCTCAAAATTGTATTGCGAGATTCATTTATTAGTTAGTTAGACTGTACCTATTTATATTATATACATTAACGTATATATTGTTGCCAAAATATCTTTAAAAAAAATTGAAGCACCTTTTTCCATTCATTTTAAGTTTTTTCTTACTTTTATTTATTTTTAAGGCTTTCTATTGTTTTTTTTTCCCAATTCAATTCTCTAATAAGATACAAAAAAATAAAAATAAAAATTTCAGTATCACAAAAATAAAAATATATTTCCTTAATAGTAAAAAAAATGCATTCATATCATTTCACATATATTCATTGTTAATATTGTGCCTTGAATAAAAAGTAAAGTAAATATATATGGGATATTATGTTAATAACAAGTGTTGTGTGCCGCTTAGTTTAAATATAGCTAAATTAGAGTAAAAAACAATAAAGAAATAAAAATGCATATACCTCATCTTGCAACAACAATATTCAATATTAACTACTAACACTATAAACATGTGTGTTAATTTTTAAAAGTTTGATGATGTCAATAAATGTAAGAAAATTATTTATTAAAAATATCAAAAAAACAAAGGTGAGATTTATTTATAGGGAAGAAAAGTCATTAAAATTAATAAATAAAATTACCATTCTTTTCACAGGTAAATACAACAGAACTCTGTGTTAACTTGTTTCTAAAGTCTCCACAACTTTGTTACATTTGTAGTTTCTTTTGCACAAAAAAGAGGCTTTTCATAATGTTCTTCCAAAAATAATATGTTGGAGCCACAAACCCAATCTTTCCTCCCAGTGAGTTGACCAAGAAACCCTCAGCTTAATCCAAATTTGCCTTCATTCCACCTTCTTCTCCTTTAAAGGAACCATCTATGAACAAATGGAAGGTACAACAATGGGATCCCCCTTGTCTCTTGTCGTGGCTAACATCTTTATGGAACACTTTGAAGCCAGAGCTCTCAACTCTTGGCATCTCAAACCCAAATGTTGGTTTCAGTGTTCTGATGACACCTTTGTCATTTGGCAATACAGACGCCACACCCTTGATGCCTTTCAGTCCCATCTTAATAGCATTTACCCCTTTATCCAATTTACTATGGAAATTGAATCCAACAAATCCCTCCCTTTTCTTGATGTGCTTGTTACTCACCTCCCCAATGGCTCCCTCTCTCATCAAGTCTATAGAAAAAAGGCTCATACTAACAATTATCTACACACCCTCTCCCATCAACACCCATCCCAAATGTCTGGTGTTCTCAAAACCCTCTTCTCCTTAGCACTAAAAGTCTCTACTCCAATCTCTCTCAGCTTAAAAGTCCCATCTAGTCAAGGCTTTCAAAGCTAATGGCTATTCCTTTGCTCAGATCTCCAAAGCGCTCCAGTCTGTTGCTCACCCTAAACCCAAAAATTTGGACCCCTCTCCCTCTTGTGGCCAAGTCACCCTCCCTTACATTAAAGGGACCACCGATCTTATTGCCAAGATTTTGGCTAAGAAAAGCATAAAAACTGTATTCAAACCCCATAAAACCCTCAAGCAATTGTTCTGCTCACCCAAAGACTTATCAGATCCAATGCTAGGATCAAGGGTTTATAAAATCCCTTGTTCCTGCGGTAAATCTTACATTGGTTAAACGGGTCGTCCGTTCAAAGCTCGCCTCAAGGAACATATTGCTGACACCAACCATAACCGTATTTCAAAGTCTGCCATTGCAAAACACTCTTATAAGACCAATCACTTAATATGTTTCAATCAATCTAAAGTCATTGCTTCTACCCCTTTTTACCACTCTCATATTATTTGAGAAGCCCTCGAAATCGAGAAAAGCCTTGATAATTTTAATAGGGAAGATGGTTACAAGCTCAACCAATCCTGGAAACCTGTCATCCACCGTCTCACCCTTGACTCTTGCCCCGATCTTGTTCTCTGTCTCCCCTTCAAGTATTCCTCTTTTTTCCCCTCTTGTTGGTCATCTTAAAGAATTCTGGTTCTCTCGTCTTTATCTCTCGAATTCTCTTTATCATGAATGTTTTTTCCTTCTAACTCCGTTGACTTTTCTATTTCAATTCTCTTCTTTAATAATTTCCTCTTTAATGTTTTGTCAGCTCTAATTTCTATCCCCTACCTTAAAATTCATTATTGTTTCATTATCTCCCTGCAGCTTAATAACCCTTTGAAATTTCATAAAATTATATAACCATATATGACATTAATTCATCTAGGTTCCATTTCTAAAAAGTATTCATATAATTTCATTTCTTCAATCAATTTTAATTAACTAAAAATTATTAATCTTTTATTTATTAATTTAACAAAATATTGTCCAAATTGTGTTCCCTAATTTTTCAATATTTGAACAAGTCATTTTAATAAAGAATAGGGTCAAATAAATTTTAAATATAATTACATGTCCCATTTAAAAAATGATTCATATATTTTAATTCCAAAATTTTTAGATATACTTATATGTCCCATTTTCAAATAGGATTCATATATTTTAATATTTTAATCCTCTATTTATTTTTAAATATCTATTATTATTAATCACAAACTTTTTTCAACTATCTCCTCCCTTCTGCCTTTAATCAAAACCAAATTAAAAAGCTAATTTTCTATTCCTCTTGGTCAAACCTTGGTCCATGAACCTATCTCAATCATTATTTGACTAAATTTTGGTCAATTAGTATAAAATTTAATACTATTTGTAATATTATTTCTACCTCTTAACTGTTAATTTATGAATACATAATCCAAAAAGTTCCTATAAAAAGACACTCCAACACTCGTTTACTCTCAAGGCTCTCCTTGGTCTTTAATGATGGATGGAGTTCCCATCCAAAATGTTGGACGGATCACATATATTACACAGTGCTCTTCCGAAAATCTATAACAATATGAATCACTGTGGAAGCCTCCAATCACTCAAATACTATGATGTTCTTAAATAATACAATTCAATATTGAATACTCAATCTGTGTGGGAGCTGTTTTACTAATATCAACACTTTCAAGAAAGAAATATCAAATTGTTCAATATGTTCAAGCTAAAAACATAAAATGCTTCAATACTCGATAAGGTAAGCATGTAATCATGCTTGTTTGCATAAAAAAATAACATAATAATACATCAAGAACAATAAAGATTAGAAACAAATGAAATTAGCAAAAACCCCATACAATTTTCAGCATGTTGCCCCATACAATTTCCAACATAAACAATATCATTTCTAGTTGAAAGCCCATGTAAAAGATAAAAAATATTTGAGGAAATAGTTGGTTGGAATTTATGCAATTAAAACCTTGCTATACCATATAATTTCTAGCCACTAAAACACATTTTCTAGTTGAAAATTTATGCATAATTTCACCAATGTATAATGAAGAATATGGTCGGAAAAATCTGCAATCAACGCATGGCTGTCCCATAAAATTTCAGTGTCCACAATGCCATTTTTCAATTTAGAGCTATAGTTTTCTATAAAACAAATTACTTTGGAGACAAATCAATGTACAAATAATTATTATCTAAAATAATAATAATACTTATATTAATACCCAATACATAGTGGTAGCTCGAATAATATTAAAAGTGCAACACAAAATGATATGGGATTTATGATATGAGACTTATTTGTAACACACGACGTTCCTATAGGACAATTTTTGCAAAATTCTACTACTTCATGCGCTACATTAAATAGCAGGGAAGAACATGTTCAGGGCCAATATGTTGTAGAGCTTTGGCATAGGTGCATGGGACACCTACACCATGGAGCTTTGAAAATAATGCAACAGATCACCATTGGACTTCCAAAATGCACCCGTGATCAACATGATGCCTGAAGGGATGCACTCTTATAAAATATGTTAAATCCTCCTTCCAAGGCCAAGATAGTAGAGATGGAGCCATCTTGGAGCAAGTTCACTCAAATGTGTGTGGACCATTCTCAACAGTATCAATTGCAAAGCACATGTATTATGTGATCTTCATAGATGATTTTTCCCGCAAATTTTGGATCTATTTCATGAAGAAGAAAGATGAGGTTTATTCAAAGTTTGTTGAATTTAAAGTCTTATTTGAAAATGAGACTGGAAATAAATTCAAATCCCTGAGAAGTGATATTGGAGAAGAGTATGTGTCTAATGCCTTCAACGATTATGTTCCAAGGAGGGTATTAGAAGGGAGATGATTGCACCTTACAACCCACAACAAAATGTGTTGCCAAGAGGAAAAATAGAAGTATTGTAGAATTTATTAGAGAAATGTTGCATGACCAGGGATTGACACTATCCCTGTGGGTAGAAGCTTGCAATACAATTGTTTACTCATTGAAACAAGAGCCCTCACAAAATTCTTGGAATGATTACAACTGAAGAGGCTTTCACTGGGAGGAAGACATATGTCTCCCACTTTCACATTTTTGGATCCATAGTCTATTGTCATAACTCCAAAGATAGTAGGAAAATGTTGGAGCCCACTCAAAGAGGAAGATCTTTGTAGTCTATACTGAGACACCTCATATTTTTTGGGTGTACTTTCCCTTACTTAGGATGAATGTTATGAGGAAGGATGTGATATTTGATGAGGAGAAAGTCGTGATGAGATCTCTAAAGCAAGATCTAAGCATACCACTAGAGGAGGAGTTTGTAGTTCCAAAGGAGAAGCCTTATTCAGATCCACACAGTCAGATCTTGCTCAAAGGCAAGAGGACATTCCTGAAGGATCATGTGGAGCAACCACATGTGGAGGAGAAAAGAGCGGACCAAGTGGAGGCACCCACTCACATAGATCCTTCTAGAGAAGGGAGAGAGAGGACCAATATGGTTGACAGGTTGGTGCAGGAAGCTCAAGAGTAGGTTGGAACTCCTAGCTCCTTTCACATGCTAAGGAGATCACCAAAAAGATATACCGAATCTATGGTACTCATGAAATACTTGATAGATTCCGATCCATCTTCTTTTGAAGAGGTTGTTTCCTAACAAGTGTGGGTATGGTGGAGGAGTATAACTCCATCATGAAGAATAATGCTTAGGAGGTGATGCATGAAGAACAATGTTTGGGAGGTGGTGCCCAGACCTGAGAACAAGTCATTTGTTAGTTCCAAGTGGTTAAGGTGAAACAACAATTGATGGTAGTGTTGAGAAGTACAAGGCCAGATTTGTGGCCAAAGGATTCTCATGGATGGAGGGGGTTGATTATGAGGATACATTTGCCCCTGTGGTAAGATATTCGTCTATCAAGACCATACTTGCATTGGATACACAGTTTGTGTGGAGGAGATGTTGTAACTTTTTTTTACCCTAGTTTGTTTTCCACTTTTCCCTTTATGTTCAAAAAAGAAAAAAAATAAGAAAAAGAATTTAAAAAAAAAACAAAAAGGAAAGAAAGAAATAAAAGAAAAGAAAATCCCTACCTTCCCCTCCCCCCCGCATACCACTTCTCCGCTACCATTCTCCCGCCATTCATTCTCCATTTTTTGTCCACCCGCCATTCTTCTGCCAGGTTTAACTACCACCAACTCCTCCCGCTAAATTGGCAGATGACCCTTGGTGCCACATTTATTCCCGCCAACGTCTCATTTCATTAAATCCTACGCACCAATAACGGTTAATCATTCAAACTGTTATTTCATTCCCGAATAAAACATTGCCACCTATTCAAATCAAGCTAGTTGCATTATGCCTATCGCTGTGATTTGAAGAACACCTGTTAGAGAAATTTCAGTAAACAATGACCTTCAACCACTATTTCTAGCCTAAAATCATCATGTATTCGGGTAAATCCTTGTAAATTGTCTCAATATTTTGTTTTTCCCATTGGCTTCACATAAAGGAACGTCAAAAGTTGTTGCAGATAATCCCTTCTTACCCCCTGTGATAAACCTTAATGAACTCCCATTAGTAGATAATCATTTCAAGATTACAAAAACTAATTGTCAATTTGATCTATATGAACTTCACAACTTGGCCTTTCAAAAGTACCAAGATACCAATGATGAATTTTATTTTTGGGAGTCCCTATTTCATCAATTCAATTTCTGACAAACCTACCATTTCCTAGAGTTTTTTGCTTGGTGTGGAGCTTGATATCTACCGAGTCAAAGAGTTGTAATAGCTCAAAACAATGAAACCCTTTTTTATGTGACTTCTTAATCAATTTGTCAATCCGTCCAGCCGAATCCTAAAGAACCTTTGCATCCATTTTCTACTGATGCATTAATGGAAATTTACCAAAAATTATCATTTTCAGACAGAGCTCATATCTTTGAATTTTTCTTGCTTGATAATTTTGGATTACCCAGGACCAATCCTCGCTATTCTGCTGCTATGTTCCCTGAATTGTCTAGGCAAGTCATTTCCTTAGTTTCATGTCTATTAGGATACCCCAACGACCAATGGGTTGATGAAGTCATCTTGCACTTCTTGTTAGTTTTCTCTTCAGGTAAAAAACCCTCAAAACTACAGTCAGTTTCTGTAAGATTCAATTCATGATCAATTCTTGAAGTTTATTGCAGAAGGTTCCTTCAAATACCAATCAGTTCTAATTTACTTGTTTCTATATCATCATACTGAAAGGTTTAAGTTCCCTATGCAAAAGTTGGATGTTGCAGGTGCCCCACAGTGACTCATTCATTGGACATCATTAGTGAGAAAGACCTCTGAAGAATTCTCATTTAGTGATTTGTTTAATCAATTCCTGTATATGGCCATTTTTTTATAAAATAGTGACGTTGTTCCTAGAATTTCAACTACAATTAAGAGAATTGTACACCTAAGTGAGAAGACTAAAGTGGGAGATTAGTATTTATACCAGAATTTCACTAAAATTAGAATTTATGGATGTGAACTGCAACCATACAAGTTGACTGTATTTCTCCCAATGAGAATTTTTTCTCTTGAGTATATTAAGCAAATGATGAATGTAGATGATGTTCACTTTTTTGCTAGAAAAAAAAGCTCAGTTTAAGTTGAAAGCACAGGTCGACCCTTTTATAGCCAACACAAGAGCTGCAACAAAAGAGGTTGATATTTTATTAAAACTGATCGATTTCAATTTCAGTTTCAGTTGGTCTTATGACCCATTGGGAATTATATCTTCAATAAGAGTTTCACATAAATCAACACCTTATGCTCATATGCCTAAACCTAAAATTGAACAATATGCAAATAAAGATGATTGGGATGAGAATACTTTTCAGGAGATTGAGGATCCAATATCTAGTCAAACAATACTGGAAACTTCGAGAATGACAAAGAAAGAACTAAAGAGGCCATGGGAAAATATAGCACCAGCAAGTTTAAATCACCAAGGTTCGAAGTTGCAGGAATCATATTTCAAGAGGTTAAAAGGAATAAAATTATAAATCTTGATGAAGAATCTTCAAAAGTTCAAACTTCTGAAGAATTTACTACTGTTGTATTGTCAACACAGTCTCCTTTTTCACTAGAACAGATAGAAGAGATCATAACTTCTTATTATTCTCCATTCTCTCTTCTTCGAGGCGACCAAGTATATTTTCTAAATTATTAGAAATGAAAAAGAAGAATGAAGCACTCAAGACTTCGACATATGCAAAGTTTTGGAAGCAGCTTTCCTCAACACAGAGAAGGTTACTTTAAGCACTAGATAGTGAGAAAGGACAATTTCAATTAGCATTTTTGGAGCCAAAGATCCCTGTACCAAGAACAAATGAGGATTACAAAACTTTTGTGTTTTCTTTTGATATAAAACAGATTCATTGTTGGGTTGTGTTATATTCTTTCCATGACTAGCCTATGTAGTTAACTAGGGGGTTAGAGGGGGGATGGAGCTCCCCCTTCGTTGTGCAGGGGGGCAATAGCCTCCCCTGTCCGGGGGGTTTGAGGGGGGTGGGTAGCCCCCCCTCTACAGGGTCTGGGGCAATGCCCCAGGGAAATTTTTTTTTTGGACCCTATATTAGGTTGGGCGGACCTACCTATGGTTTTGTGCATGGTTTTTGCACATGCTTTTGGATGCGATGGTTTTCGGTCCATGGTTTTGGACGCGATGGTTTTCGGTCCATGGTTTTGGACACGATGGTTTTCGATCCATGGTATTGGATGCTTCAGCATGTATAAATATTTATTGTAACATTGAAAGGAACATAATGAAAAATCAAGCTGATAGTCCCGGTTTTCGGATCCAGGGGAAAATCTCTATGTATATGTGTTTTATGTGTTATGCTCTCACATTGTTTATTTTCTGTGTTTTAGAAAACATATGCAGGTAATTTCTGTACGGGGTTAAAACCTACATTTGGTATCAGAGCTGTTTTGGCTTCAAGGGGACGCCTTTGTTGCTGAGGGGTTTCGCTCAGGCCTGTGGTAAACCCTATTCAGTGGAAGATCTGCGGGATCAATTCTAGTTGTGAAAGAATATGACGAGCAGCGAAAAGATAAAGATCGAGAAATTTAATGGTCAGAGTTTTGAGTTATGGAAACTCAAGATGGAGGATCTGTTGGTGGATAAAGATCACTGGATCGCGGTAGATCCTGGTACTAAACCAACAAGAGTGTCCGATGAAGATGGAAGAAGTTGGATTGGAAGGCTAAGAGCACAATACGATTGTGTGTCTCAGATTCAGTATTGTTGAATGTATCAGGGGAAGCTACGATGAAGGCTTAATGGGACAAGTTAGGGACTTTGTACCAATCTAAGTCTCTGGTGAATACACTGTTCCTACGGAAAAAGATGTATAACCTAAGGATGAAAGATGGAGACTCGGTGACAAAACATTTGAATGCATTTAATACTGTGGTAAGTCAGTTATTATCTGTTGATATTAAAATTTCAGATGAAGATAAGTTCATCAGTTTGTTGTGTTCTCTACCAGATTCGTGGGATAGTCTGGTATGCAACTGCCTTGTAGTTTGATGAAATAGTCTCATCCTTGTTGACGGAGGAGATGAGACGAAAAAATATGGAGAGCCAGAATGGTGATGCCTTGTCTGTATGAGGATGGTCCCAAAACAGAAACAAAAATAAGTCATCGAGTGGGAGATCTAAATCTCCAAGAAAACCTGTAAAGGTAGTTTGCTGGAAATGCGGAAAGGAAGGGCACTACAAAAGGGATTGTAAATCTAAAGCTCTTGACAAAGGAAAGGGATCTGATGATGCTCCTTCTGTAGAGGCAAAAACCACCTCAGATGAAGGTGGAGATGTGTACTTGGTTTCTTCAAGTACACATGTAGATCATGAGGCATGGTTGATTGACTCAGGTGCATCTTTTCACTTCACTCCTCATAGAGAGTGGCTCTGTGAGTATGAGAAATACGACGGTGGTGATGCCTTCTTAGGGGATGATAGGAAGGCTAGAATCATTGGTCGCGGAAAAGTAAAGTTGAAATTGCAAGGTGGAAGGGTTAGAACACTTTCGGGTGTTCTGCATATTCCTGCATTGGTCAGAAATCTGATTTCTGTAAGCAAGTTGGATGATGCAAGTGTAAAAAAAATGTTCGAAAAGGATACCTACAATATGGTTCGGGGAGCACTGGTATTGATGCGGGGAGTTCTGATTGGAACTCTGTACAAGCTGCAAGGAAACACTGTTGTTGATGGGTGTAACGATTATGTGGTTCCTGAAAGTAGAGCAGAAAATCTAGTGGTCTCTGGAGAGAAGACCATGCTGTGGCATCAAAGGCTTGGACATATTGGAGAGAAGGGCTTTCGAATACTTCATGTTAAAGGTATGGTAGAAGGTATGAGTAATAGATCTCTGGATTTTGATTTCTGTGAAAATTGTGTATATGGGAAGCAGAATCGGGTGAGTTTCCCCTTTGGTGGTAAGAGGGCAAAACATATATTAGAGCCTGTGCACAGTGATGTGTTTGGACCTGTGAATGTTCCATCATTGGGTAAGTCTGTGTACTATGTATCATTTATAGATGACTTCTCAAGGAATATATGGATATATTTCCTTAAGAAGAAATCTGAAGTCTTTGACAGGGTTAAAGATTTTAAGACTCTGGTGGAAAACCATACAGAGAAGAAGATAAAAGTGTTTTGACAACAGATAACGGTGGAGAGTTTTGTAGTAAGGAATTTGAAGAATTCTGTAAGAAGTGTGGTATAACACGACAGAAGACTACTCCATACACACTTGAGCAAAATGGAGTTGTAGAAAGAATGAACAAGATGTTGATGGAAAGGGAAGAAACATGCTCAGTGGTGCTGGGTTAGGAAAGGAATTCTGGGCAGAGGCGGTGGAGACAACATGTTACCTGGTCAACAGATCACCTTCATCAGTGTTGGAGGATAAGACTCCACAAGAGGTATGGATTGGTAAGAAACCCTCTCTTTCACATATGAGGGTATTTGGATGTGATGCATATGTACATGTTCCAAAGGAGAAAAGAACCAAGTTGGATAGTAAATCTGAAAAGTGCATCTTTATTGGGTATAAGGATGGTTTAAAGGGTTATAAGCTTTGGAACCCAGTAACAAGGAAGGTTGTGTACAATGAAATGAGGTGTTCAGAGAAGCGAAAGATGTTATTAAGCATGAAGTCCAACCAAAGGAACCTAAGAAGATAGAGTTTGAGCTTAACGAAGAAGAATCAGACTCTACAGCGGAGGAGGAATCAGAAGACGAAGAGCCACAAACTCTGGGTGTGAGAAGATCAGTTTGAGAAAGAAGGCAGCCAAAAAGGTATAGTCCATCTGCTTTCTGTTCAAATTTTTCTTTATCTGTTACTGATGATGATCCCAAAACTGTGAAGGAAGCAGTAGATTCAGAGGATGGCAAACTCTGGAAAGAGGCCATGGTTGATGAAATGGCATCTTTGCACAAAAATTAGGCTTGGGATCTAGTGGAGTTGCCGGCTGGAAGGAAACTCATTGGTAGCAAATGGGTGTTCAAGAAGAAGACAAATGCAGAAGGAAAGGTGGATAAATACAAAGCTCAATTGGTAGAAAAAGGTTATTCCCAAGTGCCAGGAATTGATTTTGGTGATATTTTTTCTCCTGTTGCCAAGGTAACTTCTATTAGATTACTTTTATCTGTTGCTGTTGCTTTTGATTTTGAGGTAGAATAGATGGATGTGAAGACAACATTTCTTCATGGGGATCTAGAAGAGGAGATCTACATGAAGCAACCTGAAGGCTTTGCGGTGAAGGGTAAGAAAGAACTAGTATGCAAGTTAAAGAAGTCTATGTATGGGTTAAAACAGTCACCAAGGATGTGGTATCAGAAATTTGATACATTTATATGGGGACTTGGCTTCATCAGAAGCAAAGCAAATCACTGTGTGTATTTTAAATTAATTGGTGACCGTGTTATTTATCTAGTCTGATATGTGGATGATATGTTGCTGGTTGGAAATGACAAAGAAATTATCCAGGATTTGAAGACCCAATTGTCCTCCAAATTCGACATGAAAGATCTTGGTGCTACAAACTATATTTTGGGCATGGAAATTAAAAGAGATCGGACAAAGAGGAAGCTTTGGTTAAACCAAAGGAAGTATGTCGAGACAATATTGAAGAGGTTTAATATGCATGATAGTAAATCGGTGAAGGTTCCTATTCCTGTAGGTGTAAAGTTATCTGCTGAACAGTGTCCCAAGACACAAGAAGAGGAAGAGGACATCTCCCATGTTCCATATGCAAGTGCAATCGGTACCCTGATGTATGCGATGGTCTGTACTAGACCAGACATTTTACATGTAGTGGGAGTATTGAGCAAGTTTATGTCAAAACCAGGGAAGGAGCGCTGGACAACAATGAAGCGGGTTTTCAGGTATTTGCGTGGCACTAGTGATTATGACTTCCGCTACCAAGGAGGACCAAGATTGGACAAAGTGTTGGATATTCGTGGTTTTGTTGATGCAGACTAGGCTGGAGATCTGGATCAGAGAAGATCTACAAGTGGGTATGTGTTTAACCTATTTGGAGGTGTAGTTAGTTGGATGAGTAAGAAACAATCTGTAGTGGCACTATCAATTACAGATGCAGAATACATGGCAACCACTCATGCAGGCAAGGAAGTAGTTTGGTTGCAGAGATTGTGTTCAAGTATGGGGTTAGTACAAGGAGCTATAAGGATAGACTGTGACATCCAAAGTGCAATTTTCTTGGCAAAGAACCCTGCTTATCATTCAAAGATAAAGCACATTGATGTTCAGTATCACTTTGTGAGGGATATGATAGAAGACAAAAAGGCGTTGCTGGTAAAGGTGGACACTTTGAAGAATACTGCAGATGCATTGACAAAATCTGTGAGCTCTGAGAAGTTCTCTTGGTGTAGAGAAACAATGGGTGTTGCAGGGTTGAATAAATGACTAAGCTCTCATGTGGAAAGAAAACAACAAGTGGGAAAATGTTGGGTTGCGTTATATTATTTCCACTACTAGCCTACGTAGTTAACCGGGGGGTTAGAGGGGGGGGTGGGTAACCCCCCCTCTATGGGGTCCGGGGCAACGCCCTAAGGAAATTTTTTTTTGGACCCTATATTAGGTTGGGCGGACCTATCTATGGTTTTTTGCATGGTTTTCGCACACGGTTTTGGGCGCAATGGTTTTTGGTCCACGGTTTTGGACCCGATGGTTTTCGGTCCATGGTTTTGGATGCGATGGTTTTCAGTCCATGGTATTGGATGCTTCGGCATGTATAAATATGTATTGTAACATTCAAAGAACATAATGAAAAATCAAGCTGGTAGTCCCGGTTTTGGGATCCAGGGGAAAATCTCTGTGTATATGTGTTTTATGTGTTATTCTCTCGCGTTGTTTATTTTCTGTGTTTTAGAATTCGTATGTAGGTAATTTCTGTATGGGGTTAAAACCTACATTCATCCTATAGATCAAATTGATCTACATAAGCAAGCAGGGGATATGATTTACTCATCCTTGACAAGTTCTACCATGACAACTTCTAAGCTGCAAGCATCACTCAATAATACTCATTCTCAGTTAAAACTAGAAAACATGTCTTCTTTGTCTAAGGATACAAGAATCAAAGGACTTGAAGATCTAGTTTTAAAATTAGGATTAGATCCTAAATATGTTAAGGAAACAAAAGAGATAATTAAGAATAGAAATGTTGATATTCAAGTATTAAGGAAACAATTAAAGCTTCCCACCTCTGAACATCCACAAGCACAAGAAGTTGGCCAATTAGGAAGGGAGAAGGAAAATATGCTTAAAATGATTGTTGAACAGAACATGTAGATTCAAAAGATGGAAGCAGAAATGGAGAATTTGATTAAAGAAAGAGAGCAAAAACTCAATATTACAACTGTCACTCCCATAGTGACACCTTCTATAGCAGGTACTTCAACAACAGGGACATCTACAGAAGCAACAATCATAGTAGAAACACAGTCTACTGATTCAGTAGAGCAATTGTCAAAGGCCATGGGAGACTTATCTTTGAAAGATCAAGAAATTGAGAAACTTAAGATGCAACTCCAAAAGATTCAAGAATAGAAAATCAAGTTTGATAATGCATATTTGGCTGAGATTCAAAAGAATTATAAGTTAACTAAGAAATTAGAAACTTATGAGAATGAATCATTGATTGCACAAACTATAGCTCAGGCCAAAGAAAATATATGGATTGATATCAATGCATCAGTAACTGAGTTATGGCCTTTCATTGATTTTTTTTTTGAACAAGAATATTTATTGCAGGGGTCAAAAGCAATAGTAGCAGAAATAAAGAGGACCTAGACCATAAACCAGGAGATGCCACAAGGATAATTAAAGTCCTAAACTCCAAAAAAAAGCATGAACCTGAAGAATTTTGGATTGAAGATAGAACTGAAGTAGTCTTGGAGGTAAGAAAAGTTTTAACCAAAAAGAAATTTGAGGTTACAAATTGAAAATAAGTGTCAGAGCTTAACTTAGATAAAAAAAATTCACATAAAATTCAATGCTCTACATCATAAAAGACTTCCAGTTTGTAGGGTATAGGTGGCAAGTTGATTCCACTTGAATACTATCAACACAAGTTACATGAGATAGTAGTAGACAAGGCTAAGTTTTCCAAAATCAAAGGAATTGTAACTTGAAGCTTTCATTGAAGGTTTAAATTATGATTTATTCAATCAACATGAAATTAAGCATATGTTTCTAACTAGGCCTACTTTTGAAAAATACACTGAAGTTGATGAGTCATACAAAAAGTTGTTAAATTCTCTATCCTTGATGAAAAAAGATGGGATAAATTATGTGAGCTCATCGAATAGAACAAGATGCTAAATTTCAGGAGCATACAATAGATTAAAAGGAGCAGTGAACAAAAAAGTATATTTCTAGCTACAATCATCAAACAATAACACTCGAAATATGTGCAGAGTGTTCAAATAAGTTCAGATTTACTATTTTTCAGTATTATTTTTGTAATATCCCAATTATTTTGGATGATATTATATTTTGTAATAAATTTTAATTTAAGTCTAGATATTTTGAGTCGAACTCTATAAGTATTTTGTAATTCAAAGAAGAAAGGGGTTGAACCCTTGTGATGAACCAATGACACGATTGTAATTTTCTAAGCTATTTTTGAAGCTAATAGAAGGATTCTGGATTCATTCTAAGCAGTTTGTGTATCTACGTGAGTTCTTCTAGTTATTCAATTATGTTTCCATTTTTATTTTCTCTACACATGTTCAAGGTAACATAAAACTTTGGGTAGGATTAGATTGAATGTCAATCTCTCTGAAAGCCCTTGCAAAGTTATAATTATTAAAAGAGATTAATTAATTGAAACTATGTGTCTTAGTTAATTCCTCTAAATCTTTTAATTGTTTCCTTTTGTCATCTCTTTCACACGTATTATTTGGCTGTGGAAAATTTCTATATGCATCTGCTATATATAACATATTAGATATTCAATATGAATGTTTAAGGAATGATATATTTTCTTAAATTTTTCTTTCCAAATCATTTTAAAGATTAATTCTGTTAAGAATGAAGAATCAACCCTTCTGTTTTCTCAAAAACATTTAGGATTTACATCTGTTTTAAAGTTTAAAGCAATGGTCATCCATTTAAAATAACAAACCTTACTTTATATATTTTGGCATAGTTCCTCAACCTAGAATTGTCTACAAAAGACAAAAAGATCCACCAAATGGATGTTAACACTTCCTTCCCTAATGGAGTGGTTGAGGAAGAGATCTACATTGAGAAACCCGAGGGGTTTAAAACCTTTAGTAGGGAGACACATGTGTGTAGGCTCAAGAGATCCTTTTGTGGTCTCAAGCAGGCACCTCGAGGGTAAACTCACATAGAATTTTATCTTAGTGGATTGTGCTTCACTACGAGTGAAGCATATGCCAATATCTACTACATTATGGTAGATGGTTGTCTACTCATCTTATTTCTCTATGTGGATGATTTGAGATTGATAAGAGATGACAGGGTAATTCAACCTTGCAAGGAGGACATTGCAAGAGAGCTTGAGATGAATGATATGGGTTTGATGCACTACTTCCTTGGCTTGGAGGCGTGGCAGGGAGATGGAGAGATATTTATTGGGAATGGGAAGTACACCTCTGAAATCCTTCAAAGATTCCATATGCAGGATTGAAAACCAATGGATACTCCTCTAGGTACTAACTGGAGGAAAGAGGATGCTTCTACAAGTGACGCAGTAGATGGAACTATCTATAGACAGTTTGTAATATCCCAAATGGGAAAATTGGATAGATTTTTAGAATTTCAACTCACAAATGCGTAGGACAAAATTTTATTAAATTACTAGAAGATTGCCACGTAAAATATAACCAATAAATTTCAGCAACACAACAACATGACAAGCAGAAAATGATCTCAGCTTTCATTATAATAGATAATCAGGGGTTACATGCATATACAACCAAAATAGTTGAGATAAGAAGGTAGCCTCCAAGATAATCTACTTTACTGCTACATGGGCTCTCCTCCAAACTGACATGAACTGCACTGCTAATCTCTCCATTGAATTCTGGATGAATTCACCAAGGG
Organism: Pinus tabuliformis; assembly: GCA_031772625.1. Taxonomy (NCBI): domain Eukaryota; kingdom Viridiplantae; phylum Streptophyta; class Pinopsida; order Pinales; family Pinaceae; genus Pinus; species Pinus tabuliformis. The sequence goes on along the minus strand of CM062813.1, from coordinate 477,235,237 downwards.
GAGATAGGGACTCGCCCAATCTCACTAAATCACTCGAGGGTTTCCGTCTTGGGGCTACAATGAAGTAGACAACCAGGTTATCAAACCTCTCATACAAGACAATTCTCAAATCCAATATGTCCTCTAATGGCCTCCTCATTCTCTTTTTAAAGATCTGATGGACCCCTCTAGAAGCTCCTATTATTTTAATCATTGAGCACATTTCCCTTATTTAAATATTCTTTTTAATGTGGGAAAATGGTGAATTAGCCACCATGCTTATTCAAGCCACCGAAAATCACTTCTATCCATCCCATCTTGTAGATATTCTTGTTATGGTTCCAACGAGCTATTGCACTAAGGTGTTCTGCCAAGTATTCCTCTCGAAATTCCACCTTAAGCGTAATTAATTGAGTTAGGCCCATTAATAACTCAGTTTTTTGAAAGTTGTCAGAATGAATCAGAACAAAAGGAAAACTGTGTGGATGATGGAATATACTAAGAAAATTCCATCAGACCTCATAAAATCTCCTCAAAACCCCATGAAACACCTCCAGAAACCCATGGGCCCATTGATGAAGTGAACCTACACCTATGACCTATCTGCCCCAACCATGAAAGTCCATCCTAACCATGTCGTGAGGAACACCAGAAAAAAGGAATATTACAAGTCCTCCCGCCCCAAGATTTCTTGCCCTTAAACAATCCAAACATGTGGACCAATTTGGTGGCCCAATGAAGCTGAGACCCAATGCCCAGATCCCATACAAATCGTTCTGTGAGGCTATGCCTCTGTGTCGAACCACCAAGAACGAATCCCTCAATGCCCAGATCCCAGGCCAATATCTGACTAAACCTGTCATCAATAAACCCTCCTGGATCCCAATGCCACTAAGAATCAATGCTCCATGGCTCCTGCTGGGCTATAACTCCAACTGTGAATGTTACCCTATCGACTGTGTACCAACTCATTACATCTCTCCAATCCAACCTTTGACATAGATCGAGGTTAACCCTACACTTCTAATGCTAGGCTGGTGCTACTGGAATATTGATGAACTGTCGTTCCACAACCCACTACTCACTGGAACATGCAATAACCCTCTCGTCTAAGGGTTCATGTTGTATTGTGACCCAAACTAAGAATGATACTCCATCAATATGATACCAACTCATGATCTCCCGCTAATATAATGTATGGACACCTGTGCAAGGAACATGTCTACTAGTTTGATACTGGTCCATGCTCAACTCATGATGCTCTACCCAGTCAATCAAAACTTGTCCAAGAAATATTGCCTCTCTCTCACTAATGGGAAAAAGTGGGCAAGTTGATTTTCAAGCCCTGTCTATGTACTCTTGGAGAGGGCTGCTACCTGAAAATGTTGCGGCTTTGTTGGCCGCCACTACATCTGTTTTCACCTTATCAATGGGTAGACCCAAATATGGATGCACTGTCATCTCCCTTGCCTAATAGGAAACTCCACGCTCCTCCAGCCCACCAATCTCCTGCAAAACTATCCTGCCAGACTCCATCACCTCTTGAGGACAAGTGTCTATAAATACTACCACCCCGCTAACTGTTTGTACATCTGTCTGCTCCTCATCAATGGATGACCCCAAGGGTGGCTGCTTATCCTCCTCCATCATGAGCTCAATAAGATCCTCCAATTGAGTCCCCCAAAAAGGCTCATCATGCATACTGTGCATATCGTCCTCCTCAACTGACTCATGCTCCACCATATGCTGCTCATGCTGAATCATCACGGGTGACTCATCATCCTGAATGTCTCCCATAGGGTCCACTGATTGCTCACCATCCACACTAGAATAGAAATGTAGCCTCCTGTCAACGACTCCATATAACTGCTCATGCTCCCCATAAGCATCCTCATATGACCCCAGGACTCATCCAAAGAAGAGTACACATCCTAAAATACATAAGGAATATCCTCCTTCTATACCTCTTCCATCTCCTCTGCATCTCAAAAGCAATATTGGTCAGGTCCCCAAGGTTCCTTATAGATGAAGCAAAGACCCTTCCTCCTCAAACCATTCCTGCTACATGGTTGGTCACCATAAATTCACTACAACTCCTCTTGGGTCAACCGTCTCCTGAATAGTCCAATGTTCTGCTCAACTAACCTTTCAGCTAGTTCATAAGCAGCAGGTGAAACCAACTGTTTCTCCCTCCAAATGGCCAAAAAATTAGACTAAAACCTCCTGCAAACGGCATCATGGCCTCCCATACATGAGGACAAAATGGACTGCATGTGTGTTATGATTGTATCAGGATGATGTTTTTTAATGCTGAAGAAGCATTAGAACATCTATAGGATAAAATCGTCACACTCCAGGTCAAACATGAGGTCATAAGATCTAACCAAGGCCACGAATGTTGAAAATATAATTTCAACTGTCGTGCAGCTGAAAACCGCTGAGCCATTTATCGCACCGTTTTTTCACGGATAGTGGTATTCTCCAGAGGGGCAGCGATACAATCACCATCTGACGCGTGTCCTCAGTACATTTTCAAAATAGCTTTTCATCGGAGCGTAATGTTCGTTTGGCTTGACAGAGCGATATCCATCCGATCGAAATGAAGGCTGTCCACCGTCGATTGAAGCCAAAGCTGCGTACATGCCTGCACATGGAGTTGACGTGAAGTTTCGGGTTTGACTGCCGTTTGTTTCAGTAAAGTAATTAATGGTATTTACTCCTGTTCGTAGAATATTGGTAAAGTTTTTAAATTTTAATGTTTTTTTATTTTACGACAGTATGGCAAGTGAAAATGTGAAGTAATCTTTTTGGTATTCGTATATGTAATGTTTTTTAATTGTTCATTGAATATATGAAAAACTGTAAGCACGCAGCAGCGCGTGAGCAGGGAGAAAAATGAAAACTCGCAGCAGCGCGAAGGGAGTGGTGTTGTTCGTTGAGAACAAGAAATGCAATGCACGCAATGTTGATGTATGAATTTTTTTTGTGTTGAAATGAAATATGCAGCAGAGTAAATGAAACAAGAAGATTTTCGTTTACAACAGTAAATGTAAGAAATATTTTACACACAGTAGTGTAAAATTTCCAGAAGAGACAGAGTAATTTTTTTGTATGGAACTGGAAGTTCTTGATGAATCCCTCTGTTAAGAGGAAGATCCTTTTGTAACAGGTTGTCTTATTAATGAATACAATGTTTTTATGAGTGTGTAAAACTTTGTTCTTCTTCAACAAACAAATTTTTGATCCTGTGGTTAAAAGAGAGCATTGTTCTCTGTTCTTTTGTTTTGGAATTAAGCAGAAAATTCCCAACAGTGGTATCAAAGCTTGTCCAGGCTCTTTGAAGGTGTCAAAGAAGCTAAAGGAAGGGTTTTCTTGCTGCAGCAACTTATCCAGCAGAGTGAAGACTCGGTCAAAAATCCAAGGTATTTTTCAAGTCAGTTTTTTGTGTTACTGCTGAAGACAGTCAGTGATTTTTAATACACAGTCAAGTATTTGAAGCATAGTTAAGAGTGCAAGAATGGCTGGCTCCAGCACCGACACTAGCATGGTTATCTTTAACACTCAGCTCCCACAGTTTAATGGGAAAAACTATGAATATTGGGCAATAACCATGAGAGCTTTGCTTGCCTCACAAGATTTATGGGAATTTGTTGAGGATGGATTTGAAGGACCAGCAGATGAAGAAGAGTTCAATAACTTGACACAGGCAGAGAAAGATCTGTTGAAGAGCTATAAGAAGAAGGACTCAAAAGCCCTCGTATTTTTGTATCAAGCAGTGCATGAGAGTGTGTTTCCAAGGATAGCAGCAGCCAAGACATCCAAAGAAGCATGACAAACTCTCAAGACAGCCTATCAAGGCATGGAGAAAGTGAAGACAACAAAACTACAGTTGCTGAGGAGAGATTTTGAGAATCTTTGCATGAAGGAGTCAGATAGTATTGACTCATTCTTCACACATGTAATTGGTCTGGTCACACAGATAAGGTCTCATGGAGAGATTCTTGAAGAAAGGAGGATTGTGGAGAAACTGTTGAGGGTCCTACCCTCAAAGTTCGATGTGATTGTCACCACCATAGAAGAGACAAAGGATCTCACAAACTTCTCAGTTGATGAACTACATGCATCACTAATAACACATGAGCAGAGATTGAGTAGAAATGAAAACTCATCTCTAGAACATGCCTTCAAGACCCAGATGTCCTTTGGAAGAGGAAGAGGTCAAGGCAGAGGAAACAAGAGAGGAAGAGGCAGAAGCCAAAATAGAGGTGGAAGAAACAGTCCAGCAAATGCTCAAGGAAGAGGCAGCAATCCAAATCAGAACCAAGGCCAAGGCAGTAGCCAACAAAGTGGACAACATCATGCTCAAGGACAAAGGTATGAAAAATCCAATGTCCAATGTTATTATTGTAAAAAATATGGGCATTATGCAAATGAATGTAGGAAGAAGTAGCATGATATGAGTAATAGAACTAGTGCAAATTTCACTAGAGAAAATATCAGCCAAAACAATTTGTTTTTAGCCTGTAATATTGCTGAAGAAAAGAGTGAAGATGTATGGTTTCTAGACTTCGGTTGCAGTAACCATATGACAGGAAACATAGCCCTGTTTTCTATGTTAGATCAGAGTGTGAAGTCACAAGTCACACTAGGGACTGATAATAAAGTTTCTGTTATGGGAAAAGGAGAAGTAAAAGTTTTAACAAAGAGAGGTGAAAAGAAAACCATAGCAGATGTTTATTATGTTCCTAGAATGAAATGTAATCTCTTAAGTATTGGAAAACTTGTTCAAAAGGGTTACAATGTTTACTTTGTGAATGATGTATGCACCATCATGGATAGAGCACCTAGCAAACAATGCATTACTGAAGTAAAGATGACAAGGAACATGATGTTCCCTCTCAGAATGAAGGCAGATTTAAAAAATAAAGAAGTAATCGCAGCAGTTACACAAGAGGCTTTTCAAAGCAAACCAAAAGATGAAAATTGGTTGTGGCACTTGAGATTTGGACATCTCAACTTTGGAGGTCTTAATTTGTTGAGTAGAAAAGGAATGGTAAGAGGATTACCATTGATAGAGAAACCAGACAGCCTTTGTGAAGGTTGCATCTTGGGGAAACAACACAGAGAAAGTTTTCCATCAGGGAAAAGCATAAGGGCAAAAACACCCTTAGAAATTGTCCACTCAGATTTATGTGGACCGATGAAAACTCCATCACTTGCAGGCAGCCACTATATATTAACATTCAATGATGATTTTACAAGAAAAACTTGGGTTTATTTCCTTAAGAAAAAAAGTGAAGTGTTTGAAAAATTCTGCAATTTTAAAGCACTTGTAGAAAACCAAAGCGGGCTGCATACCAAAGTTTTGAGAACTGATAGAGGAGGTGAATATATCTCCAAAGAATTTCTACGGTTTTGTAGAGAAAATGGAATTCATAAGCAGTTTACCACTAGGTACACTCTGCAGCAAAATGGTGTTGCCGAAAGGAAGAATAGGACAATCATGGATATGGTGAGGAGTATGTTAAAGGCAAAGCATTTGCCAAATGATTATTGGGCTAAAGCTGTACACTGTGCAACATACATTTTGAATAGATGCCCTACAAAAGCAGTCATGAACAAAGTGCCGGAAGAAGCATGGAGTGGGAGAAAGCAAAGAGTCACCCACATGAAAGTTTTTGGATGTGTGGCTTATGCACACATTCCAGATCAGCTAAGGAAGAAGTTGGACAACAAATGGCAGAAATGTATTTTCATTGGATACAGTAAGGAATCCAAAGATTACAGGTTGTATAACCCATCCACCAAGACGCTTATTGTGAGTAGAGATGTTCAGTTCATTGAGGAGGAAGCTTGGGATGGAAGCATAGAGAAAACAGTGAATGTTAAAGACTCTTTGTCACATAATGAAGAAGATGAAGAGATGGCTGAAATACATCCCCAAACAGCAACACCAACACAAGGACAACAAGGGACACCCTTGAGGAGAAATGAAAGTGCTTTTACAAGCACACCACAAGGAGGAAATTCAAGTGCTTCTTCAAGCACTTGTACACCAAATGAAAGAGGTAAGAAGTTCATAAATTTAACTGATATTTATGAGCAAGAGACAGCAAATGAAGGTATGAATTTTTTGTTTGCTTTATATTGTCATGTTGATGACCCTATTCATTTCGAAGAAGCAATTAAGGATAGGAAATGGATAGAAGCTATGGATGAGGAGATCAATGACATAGAAAGAAACAAGACATGGGATTTAGTTGAACTACCAAAAGGAAAAGAAGTCATTGGAGTTAAATGGGTCTATAAGACCAAGAGCAATGCTGAAGGCAAAATAGAAAGACACAAGGCAAGACTTGTTGTCAAAGGATATAAGCAGCAGTATGGGAGAGACTATGAGGAAACTTTTGCACCAGTTGCTAGAATGGAAACCGTGAGAGCAGTGCTGTCCATAGCAGCACAAAACAAGTGCAAAGTTTACCAAATGGACATGAAGTCAGCATTCCTAAATAGAGTGTTAAAGGAAGAGGTTTATATTGAACAACCTCTAGGCTATGAAAAGAAAGGCCAAGAACACAAAGTGTGCAGATTGAAGAAAGCTCTTTATGGGCTGAAGCAAGCACCAAGAGCATGGTACAGTAGGATAGATTCCTATCTACTGGAAAATGGATTTGAAAAGTGTGAGGGAGAACCCACCCTCTACATCAAAGAAAAGGATGGTAAAATACTAATTGTTGTGTTATATGTTGATGATATTATTTTCACAAGCAATGATGATTATCTTATTGGAAATTTCAAAACAGTCATGAAAGAAGAATTTGAAATGACTGACATGGGTTTGATGAGATACTTCTTAGGAATAGAAGTAGAACAAAATGGAAATGAGATTTTTATCTCACAGGCAAAATATGTTAATGAAGTGTTGGAAAGATTTAACATGCAGGAGAGCAAGGCAGCAATCACTCCCACAGTGATGGGATTAAAACTCAGCAAAGAGGACAGCATCAAGGTTTTTGATCCTAGTTTGTACAAGAGCATAGTTGGCAACCTCATGTATTTGACTGCAACTAGGTCGGATATAATGTATGCTGTTAGTTTAATTTCCAGATTCATGGAGAGGCCAAAAGAAGCACATTGGCAGGCAGCAAAAAGGATTCTGAGGTATGTTAAAGGTACTAAAAGGTTTGGAATTTTATATACTACTTCAGAATGTTCATGTTATGAAACCAGCTCACACAAAGATAGAAAAGAGAGATCCACGCCTTAGAATTCAGCCTCTTCGAGGGGGAAACCTCCTTTACATTACATAAATGAACAATTCTTGGATGATACAAATGACAAAACCTCCTTTCTATATATAGGAGTCTAGGGAGTCACAATATAATCCAGCCGACCTAACAATAATAATATAAAGCCACAAAAATAACAATAGAGGGATTCTATGGGGCACAGAAATAACAATATGGGGGTAATAGGGGCACAACAATATAAATAAGGGGTATAACTACAATAGTAATGGGGTAATCACTAGTATTATAGGGACCCAACATGCCCCTCTCCTTCAAAAAAGTGTTGTCCTCAACGCTTGAGTAGTTCTGGATACTTCTGCATAAAATTCTCATCCTCCCATGTGGAATCTTCAGCGGATAAGTTCTTCCACTTGATAAGATACTCTGAAATTGATCGATTTCGTAGCTGTCGAGTTCTTGTTTCTGTGACTGCTTCCGGTTCCAATATAATTTTTCCTTCCTGTCAAGTTCTGGCAATATTGTTTGAATTGGGAGCTTGTCACCTATAACCTTCTTTAAACATGAAACATGGAAAACTGGGTGCAATCGAGAAGCTGCAGGAAGCTCCAATTTGTATGCCATAGTACCAATCTTTTGCAACACCTTGTACGGACCATAATACTTTGGTGATAATTTATTATCCTTCTTAGCTTGCTTTAGGGACATTTGCTTATATGGTTGTAGCCGTAGGAATACCCAATCACCTACATCAAAACTTCTTTCACTGCGATGTTGATCTGCCTGTTGTTTCATTCTATTTTGTGCCAACACGAGGTTATCCTTTAAGAGTTGGAGGACTTGTTGTTGATGTTCGATGTGATGTTCCACTGCCTGAACCTTAGAATTTTCTCTTAAATATGATGTGATGGATGGTGGTTGATACCCATAAAGTGCCATAAATGGGGTCATTTTTGTTGCTGTATGGAAGGAAGTGTTATACCACCATTCAGCCAGAGGCAACCATTTGACCCATTGTGTCTGTTTATCAGATACAAAGCAACGAAGATATCCTTCCAAACATTTGTTTACTATCTCAGTTTGCCCATCAGATTGAGGATGATAAGATGAGCTATGAGCTAACTGAGTACCAAGACAAGAAAATAATTCTGTCCAAAAATTTCCAGTGAAAATGGGATCTCTGTCACTTACAATAATCTTTGGGTTTCCATGTAGCTTTTGAACTGTTTCCATAAATGCAGTAGAAACTGTACTGGCTTTAAATGGATGTGATAATGCACAAAAGTGTGCATACTTGGTAAGTCTGTCAACTACCACCATGATGACACTCTTTCCCTCAGACTTGGGTAAACCTGTGATAAAATCCATTGAAACCTCCTCCCAACGTTGGCTTGGAATGGATAAAGGTTGTAATAGACCTGGTGTCTTAATTGTTTCAACTTTATTTTGCTGGCAAACCAAACATTCCGCCACAAACTTTTGAATATCTGATTTAAGGCCATCCCAAAAAAATTCCTTCTTAACCCTGTGGTAAGTTTTTAAAAATCCTGAGTGCCCTCCTAAGGGAGAAGTGTGCAATTCCATAAGAATCTTTTGTTTTAGCTGGGAATTCTTACAGAGGTATAAGCGATCTTTGTACCATAACGAATCATTTTGCCAGCTAAATGTATCAGAAGTACTGGAATCTTGTTGTAACTTTCGAATAAGTGCCCACACTTCTTCGTCATTCTTCCATTCCTCCCTTGCTTCGTTTATCCAATCTGGTTGGATAATAGAAATGGCACACAACAATGCTTCCACATCCTCATCCTTTCTTGAGAGTGCATCTGCCACAACATTTTGCTTCCCTTTTTTGTAGATGATTTCAAAGTCATAACCCAACATCTTTGTGACCCACTTTTGTTGCTCTTCAGAGGATAATCTTTGTTCTAAAAAGTATTTAAGGCTATCATGATCCGTTTTTACCTTGAAGTGTCTTCCCATTAGGTAGGGTCGCCATTTCTTAAGTGCATGGAGTATTGCCAACATTTCCTTCTCATAAATAGCTTTGCTTAAAAACTTTCCCTTGATTGGACGACTTTCAAAAGCAATGGGTCTTTCATCTTGCATTAGAACAGCACCAATTCCATTTCCTGAAGCATCACATTCCACAATAAAGGTTTTTGTGAAGTCCGGTGTAGCTAAGACCGGTGCTTGGCACATTGCCTCTTTAAGATGTTCAAAGGCCTTTGTTGCTTCCGGAGTCCATGAAAATGAATCTTTCTTCAATAATGTTGTTAGAGGTGCTGCTATTCTCCCATAATTCTTAACAAACTTGCGATAATACCCTGTCAACCCAAGAAATCCTCGCAGATGCTTTATGGATGTGGGGATTTTCCATTCCTTAATGGCTTTAATTTTGCTAGGGTCTACCTTAACTCCTTCATGAGATACAATATGACCCAAATATTCCACCTCCTGGACTCCAAAGAAACATTTGGATCTTTTTGCATATAATTGTTTCTCCTCCAATAGTTGTAGCACCCTGTCAACATGTTCAACATGATCCTTCCAAGACTTGCTGTAGATTAGTATATCATCAAAAAATACTAACACAAATTTTCTAAGGAATGGTTTGAAAATTGAATTCATCAAACCTTGAAATGTTGAAGGTGCATTGGTAAGGCCAAAAGGCATGACCAAAAATTCATAATGACCCTCATGAGTTCTAAATGCCGTTTTCGGAATGTCTTCAATCTTCATTCTGATTTGATGATATCCTGAACGAAGATCCAACTTGGTGAAGTAAATTGATCCATGCAATTCATCCAGTAATTCATCAATAACAGGAATGGGGAACTTATCTTTAATAGTGAGCTTGTTGAGCTCCCTATAATCGGACACATGCGCCATGATCCATCCTTCTTGTGCACCAATACTACTGGAGCTGAGAAAGAACTTTGACTCGGTTGAATTATACCAGCCTCTAGCATTTCTGCAACCATACGTTCAATTTCACTTTTTTGGACATAGGGATATCTGTACGGCCTGATGTTTGGAGGAACACTTCCTGGAATCAGATGAATAGCATGATCATGATCACGCATAGGTGGGAGACCTTTGGGAGTCTCAAATACCTTGGAATGATTGTCCAGGACTTTTTGGAGATCTGGAGAAATAGATGATTCCAATGTGGAAACATCTAGCGAACATAATTGTGCAATTACACCTCTTTGCTCCTTTTTTAGAAGCTTTGTCATGCCATTAGAGCTGATTATCTTTCCTGGTTTCCCTGCAATACCCCTTAATTCAACTTCCTTTCCTTCCACAGAAAATTTCATGAAAAGTTCTTGAAAATTAAAAGCTATTGTACCCAAGGATTGTAGCCATTGGACTCCTAGTACAACATCAGCACCTCCCATTGGAATGGAAAGCATTGGGCTAGTCAATACATATTCTCCCATGGATAGCTTGATATTATGGCACTTTCCAGAACAATTTATTGTTCCTCCATTTGCAATCATCACTTGACACTCTGGTGCTGGATATAGGAAGCAATTCAATTCTTTTGCTACCCTACAATGAATAAAATTGTGGGTGCTTCCTGAATCAATCAACACTATTACCTTTTTCTTCTTGATTTGTCCTTCTATCTTGATGGTTTGAGGAGTGGTAATTCCTGCCAATGCATTACAAGATATGGTCGGATTTATTTGTTCTTCATCTAGGCTTTGTTCCTGGAATATATCCTCTTCTTTTGACCTTTCTTGCTCCTTTTCTTCTTCCTCTTCACAATCTATGTAGAATAATTTCTTCTCAGCACACTTATGACCTTTTGTGTATTTGCTATCACAATTGTAACAAAGCCCTTTTGCTCTTTTTTCTTCCAATTGTTGTGGTGTCAACCTTGTAGGTTGTGGAAGACTATGGGCAACAACACTTCCGTCTTTATAGTTGTGAACGGTATGCTTCCTAGTTGCCATAATTTTGCTTTCCATTTTTCTTGCTAACCTGAATGCCTTCTCTAATGAATCAGGTTCCCAAAGGCGCACATCATGTTGGATATTATCCTTTAAAGACCCTATGAACACATCAATCCTATGCTCCTCTGGAATATCTTTTACCCTTATGTTCAATTTTTGGAACTCCTCAATGTGCTCCATTATTGAACCCTTTTGTTTGAGACTTATCAATTGGCTAAAAAAAGTGTTGCTTTTTGTATCCTCATAATGTGCTATCAATTCTTCCGTAAAAATTGCCCAAGTGATAAATTGTTTACGAGAACAAAGCCATTGATACCATACAAACTGATTTGGTTCCAAATATAAAGTTGCCATACGTACCTTTTGTGTGTTTTGCACATTATTGAGATCGAAGAATTGCTCCATCTGTAATATCCATGTGGCGGGATCCTTGCCATCAAACTTCCTCATATCGATTTTTGGAACATGGTGAGTCTTCGATCCAACATTAGAGTCTATGGAATCATGATTAACATTTCTTTTATTCTCATCATGAGTTTCCTTTACTACCTTTTCACCATTAGTGACCCTTTCTTGTAGCAACTTCTTCAATTCATCCATCTTATCATCCATGCCATCAAATTTAGCGTCAATCTTAGCTTCCATGCCATCCATCTTAGATTCCACGCCACTTATCTTAGCTTCTGTTAGCTTTTGTGAGCGTGACATTTGTTGCACTTGTTCTTGTAATTTTGATATATCATGTAGCATTTCTTCCTCTTCTTCATGAGTCATGCTAGAGCTTTCAGGTTCCTTACTAGGTGTTTGCATTTTCTTTCCTCGGGGCATCAGTTACCGATAATAATGTTTTACTATGCCCTTTGAATTCCGTTAAACCAAGCTTACACAAAAAATAAAAAAAAACTACACACCTTTTTTCACTTTATAGAAGCCTGATATTGAATCTGATGTATCTCTGTAATTTCGGATCATCCAATTCTGAAATTGCTACCTGTAGTAGCCTTCTGCGTCCTCTTTCCAATGCCACAAGTCTGAGCCAAATTGGATTCTCCAAGGAAGAGTTATGTGAAATCTCCCACAGTGACTTGCTTTTAGACTGGTTCAGTAGAGCGAACTTGTACGACGTGCCACGAGTCACTGTTTCAACCTTTGAATCTGAAACACACGCACAAGAAACTACAGTCCGTCCTCTTTCTGTACCTTTTTACGAAATTTCAATCCGATCCTCAGAGAGAGAGTTATGACGATTTTCCCCAGGTCACCTGTTTTGAATGTAATTCAGGAGTTTGCAAAAAGACCAACTTCCTCAAATCATATCTCCGAAAATATCGCGATAAAAGCTCTGAAATTTGGACCCAAGGTTCAGCGACAATTCTTCTCAAATGGGTTTTTTTTGCGACTTCTGAAACGTCACAGAAAAAAAGTTATAGCGAAAATGCCACGATGACCTGTTTGGAGCAGCGAAACCCTAGAATCCAAAGCTCTGATACCAAATGTTATGAAACCAGCTCACACAAAGATAGAAAAGAGAGATCCACGCCTTAGAATTCAGCCTCTTCGAGGGGGAAACCTCCTTTACATTACATAAATGAACAATTCTTGGATGATACAAATGACAAAACCTCCTTTCTATATATAGGAGTCTAGGGAGTCACAATATAATCCAGCCGACTTAACAATAATAATATAAAGCCACAAAAATAACAATAGAGGGATTCTATGGGGCACAGAAATAACAATATGGGGGTAATAGGGGCACAACAATATAAATAAGGGGTATAACTACAATAGTAATGGGGTAATCACTAGTATTATAGGGACCCAACAGTTCAGATTTAATTGGATATACTGATAGTGATTGGGCTGGAAGTGTAGATAATTGGAAAAGCACATCCGGTTATGTTTTTCACATGGGTTCAAGGGCCATTTCATGGGCTTCTAAAAAACAGCCTATTGTAGCATTGTCTACAGCAGAGGCAGAATATGTGGTGGCTACAACAGCAGCGTGTCAAGCAATTTGGATGAGAAGGATGTTAAGGAGCTTATGCCAAGAGCAAGTAAAAGGAACTGTGATTTTTTGTGACCGCGTGAAGGCAGAAGGCCCACGGGTCATGAACTTCTTTTCTCGGAGAAGAAAAAATGACGGTATCTAAGGAATAAGCATCGGCTAACGCTGTGCCAGCAGTCGTGGTAAGACAGAGGATGCAAGCGTTATCCGGAATGATTGGGCGTAAAGCGTCTATAGGTGGCTTTTCAAATCCGCCGTCAAATCCCAGGGCTCAACCCTGGACAGGCGGTGGAAACTACCACGTTGGAGTACCATAGGGGCAGAGGGAATTTCCGGTGGAGCGGTGAAATGCGTTGAGATCGGAAAGAACACCAACGGCGAAAGCACTCTGCTGGGCCGACACTGACACTGAGAGACGAAAGCTAGGGGAGCAAATGGGATTAGATACCCCAGTAGTCCTAGCCGTAAATGATGGATACTAAGTGCTGTGCGTATCGACCCGCGCAGTGCTGTAGCTAATGCGTTAAGTATCCCGCCTAAATAGTTCAGCTATTGCATTATCCAAGAATTCTGTGTTTCATAAGAGAACGAAACATATTGATACAAAGTTTCATTACATCAGGGAATTGGTAAACAGTGGAGAAATTGTTTTAAGACATTGTAGAACTCAGGAGCAGGTTGCTGATATTCTGACCAAGCCATTGGGCCAGAAAAGTTTTGAATTTTTGAGGAAATGTCTGGGTATGACTGATAACCCAGCAGTTGAAATTAAAGGGGAGTGTTGAAAATATAATTTCAACTGCCGTGGAGCTGAAAATCGCTGAGCCATTTATCGCACCGCTTTTTTCACAGACAGTGGTATTCTCTGGAGGGGCAGCGATACAATCACCATCTGACGTGTGTCCTCAGAACATTTTCAAAACAACTTTTCATCGGAGCGTAATGTTCGTTTGGCTTGACTGAGCGATATCCATTCGATCGAAATGAAGGCTGTCCACCGTCGCTTGAAGCCAAAGCTGCGTACAGGCCTGCACATGGAGTTGATGTGAAGTTTTGGGTTTGACCGCCTTTGTTTCAGTAAAGTAATTAATGGTATTTACTCCTGTTCGTAGAATATTGGTAAAGTTTTTAAATTTTAATGTTTTTTTATTTTACAGCAGTATGGCAAGTGAAAACGTGAAGTAATCTTTTTGGTGTTCATATATGTAATGTTTTTTTTTATTGTTCATTGAATATATGAAAAACTGTAAGCACGCAGCAGCACGTGAGCAGGGAGAAAAATGAAAACTCGCAGCAGCGCGAAGGGAGTGGTGTTATTCGTTGAGAACAAGAAATGCAATGCGCAGCGCTGATGTATGAATTTTTTTTTGTGTTGAAATGAAATATGCAGCAGAGTAAATGAAACAAGAAGATTTTCATTTACAGCAGTAAATGTAAGAAATATTTTACACACAGTAGTGTAAAATTTCCAGAAGAGACAAAGTAATTTTTTTTGTATGGAACTGGAAGTTCTTGATGAATCCCTCTGTTAAGAGGAAGATCCTTTTGTAACAGTTTGTCTTATTAATGAATACAATGTTTTTATGAGTGTGTAAAACTCTGTTCTTCTTCAGCAAACAAATTTTTGATCCTGTGGTTAAAAGAGAGCATTGTTCTCTGTTCTTTTGTTTTGGAATTAAGCAGAAAATTCCCAACAACAAATTCTAGAATCTCAAGCTTCTTCCCAAAAGTATGACCCTCAATGTTATCCAAATCCTGAAAGGTCTCTACTGTCAAACTGAAGACTCTCCTCATTATGCCATCACTATAAGGAAGTATGGGTGCAGACAACATTATGATAGTGCTGAGATAGGAGGCAATTGAAAGTTTGACTCCTAGACAAGGGTTCTCCTGCGCTTGGGTTGTACTAAGAAAAGCATGGTTGGTTTTAGATCCCAAATCAAGCTCCTCCCATCTCACTGATCGACCTTGGAAAGAAGTGAAGCAAATTCTTCTAGTTTGAGAAGGGATTTTACTGAAAACCTCATGGATTTTAAATCTGTCCCAAGTGTGAAGAGTTTGTGTCTCATCTCATGTCCTTTCGTGCGAATCATTTAGTTGTGCTTGTTGTAATATAGAAAGTATCCCCTTGGAAAGGGATCGGTTGATTGTTGCTGTTGATTTATTAAAGGAGTCTATGAGTGTTTGATCCATGTTTTTAGTTGAATGATGTCAAGTACATGACTTTGACTTAAGATTCTACCCAAACTCCTACTCAACTTTACATGACATTAATAATCCAGATTTGTGCACATAGTACTCTGCATCAAAGGTATACAACCATACAGATTATGATTGCTCAAACCTTGACACAATTTCAAAACACACTCAAGTACATGGACAAAAACATACTATTAGTTCATGGCTATACAGCAATAGATTTGGCTTCATATTTCAACCATACCTGGAATGGACGTCTGCTAGTCGAAAATAACGTGGGGATCACTTAAGACCAATTCATCCTTCCCAGGAAGACTACTATTGGATCGTTGTCAAATCGACCTCTACAGGTGTCAACGCAAAACGTCATTCCAATTGACTATGCTTTGCACATTGATGCTAATATGCACTGTGTCCACCCTTTCACCATCGAACCTTATGTGTTAGACAACTTACAATTGGATCTTGCTTCAGGTTATACGCACAGAAGAAGACTCTGCAACCTCAACTCCGTTATGAGCACGAGGATGCTTATTCACACTCTCACACTATCACATATGGAAATGCGATTTATCATTGTCACTTGTGAACTCTACATGCAGACTTCAACAACACCGTTGTATATTGTCACACTCCCTCACATCAGAACACGTAGTTGATTTTTAATTCAATGCAGGGCACGCTCAACAACCGACTGCCTACCTTGCATTATACACCGAATAGTCATTCATTTTTCTAGCAAATAATATGGCCCTCCTAGATGTAAAACATTCCTTCCTCATGCAACAATATATAGGGCATCATCAAATGCCAGCGCTGACAACCCTCCGCATATCGCAATAACAACTACAATAGTTTACATAAACTGTGTCTAAGAATACGTGATTTGCTCCAAATTAGACAAACAATGCAGGGTACAAGTGCTGCTACAGGTATGCTCCAGCCAAGGCACACTATGCAGTAGACGAATGTGTCAATTGGACGTCACTTTACATGCTGGCAATGACACATTTAAAGTCCCGTCTCAATACAATACACTGTCAGGAAAATGTCAAGATCTCGACCTCCTAATTGCTCGATCTAGACACAACCCGATCTGGCCGGCTTGAGTCCAGGATCTACACATCAGTAAACTAATGGTCGCTCTCCACACTTGTTTTACACGATCGATATGGTTCAACAAATTGTTCTCCATGCGCAAATGTCACACCAGCTTGGCCTTATGCACCCTCGGATGGTCCAGTGCTACAACATAACAAACAAACACAGATACGAGGGGACTGATGATTTGAAAAAGGAATGGAGGAGAATTCTGAGATTGGCGTTGACTCAACACATGGTCAATGTTATGATTATTTGCTCGGCCTTCTGAATACTGATGCAATGCGGCCCTTTCTTGCATGCATGGCTACGTCCTACAACATTTCTCAGTTGTGAGTGAACGCTGTCCCATGTCATTGTGCCAAAATTTTTGCATGGTGACCATCTAATTCACTTGACCCAGCCGCCTCCCACTGCGACAATCGCGTCAGGGTTATCTCCACAAACACCACAGATTGTCCCTCGTGGACTCATTGACCACCATGATTTGACTTGCCCATGATATGTTTGTCGCTATGTGTTTCTTAGTTTACGAATTTTCCCAACAATCACTCGCACAGACTCTTCGATGTTGGGGATTCCACTGAATTTAGGTGGACTCGCTCATACCGGTGCAGGATGCAAATCGGGCAAATTCTCATTTTTTATTTTTATTTTTATCAATGCTACTTCAACCTACAACTATGAGATATGCTAGCATCCCTATTCTAAGAGATCGAACACTAATATGACCTCCGTCAGTATAATCTACTCAGCGTTCAAATTGTTACTCAGACAACGAGTGGAACAATAATCTCGTTCTTTAGCAGCTCTCTGTCAAATAAGGACAACTTCTAAAGCAATTTGGCCTTCACTGGAAAATATATTGGGCAAGTAATAATCAGCAAAACACTTTGAAACCATAAGCTTGGATTTCAAAAAAAAAAAAAACCCACTATCTTGCCTTAGAATTTATTTGCTATAAAACCCCTCAAGTTAGCAGGAAAACCAGCTCTGATACCATTTGTAATATCCTGAACGGGAAAATTGGATAGATTTTCATAATTTCAACTCACAAATGCTTCAGATAAAATTTTATTCAATTAACAGAAAATTGCCATGTAAAATGTAACCAATAAATTTCAGCAACACAACAACATGACAAGTAGAAAATGATCTCAGCATTCATTATAATAGATAATATGGGGTTACATGCATATACAACCAAAATAACTGAGATAAGACACTGACCTCCAAGATAATGTTCTCTACTGGTGCATGGGCCCTCCTCCAAACTAACATGAGCGACACTGCTAAGCTCTCTTATGAACTTTGGATGAATTCACCAAGAGGAGATAGGGACTTGCCCAATCCCACTAAATCACCTAAGGGTTTCCATCCTGGGGCTACAATGAAGTAGAGAACCGGGTTCTCAAACCTCTCATACAAGACAATGCTCAAATCCAAGATGTCCTCTAATGGCATCCTCCTCCTCTTTTTAAAGATCTGAGGGACCCCTCTAGAAGCTCCTATTATTTTAATCATTGAGCACATTTCCCTTAATTAAAATATTATTTTTAATGCAGGAAAATGGTAAATTGGCCACCATGCTTCTTCAAGCCACCAAAAATCACTTCTATCCATCTCACCTTGTAGATCTTCTTGTTCCAGTTCCAACGAGCTATTACACTAAGGTGTTCTGCCAAGTATTCCTCCCGAAATACTACCTTAAGCGTAATTAATTGAGTTGGGCCCATTAATAACTCAATTTTTTGAAAGTTATCGAAATGCAACGTAACGAAAGGAAAACTGTGCAGATGATGGAATATACTAAGCGAATGCCATCAAATGTCATAAAATATCCTCAAAACTCCATGAAACACCTCCAGAAACCCCTAGGCCGACTTATGAAGTGAACCTGCACTTGTGACTTGTCTGCCCCAACCCTGAAAGTCCATCCTAACCATGTCCTGAGGAACACAAGAAAAAGGAACATTACACAGTTGGTAGGGTACTTGATGTACTTGGTGAACACAAGGGCCAATATTTGTTTTGCACTTAACCAACTTAGTCAGTTCATGGTGGAGCCTACCAAGCTTCACTAGAAAGCAACAAAACATGTTCTAAGATACCTCAAAGGCAGAAAAAGGTTTGGTTTATGGTACATATAGACTGATGGAGTGAAGCTAGAAGGATTCACATATGCAGATTGGGCAGGGAGTCTCTCAGATAGGAAGAGCACATCGACTGTGGTCTTCAGTGTTGGGTCAGTAGTAGTTTCTTGGTGATGAAAGGAGATTTTGGGGTAAGGCAAAACCCCTTTCATATTAATTTTTTGAATCTGAGGCCTGTGAGTTATGGACCACAGACCTATCAGAAGCATTCATTTGAGGCCTTAAGCTTTTAAACTGAGACCACACTTCACATCGAAATACACAGGATACGCGGGAAAAACTCGACCGAGCAGATAAGTCGGACTTCAAAATTTATACACTCGCGTTCATAACTCGTTGGGTCCGCTCCTCCAGTCCTTTCCACAACACTTTCTGACCTCTGCATTCTCCGATCTTCGATCTCCGCCGTCCATTTTTTTCTTCAATCCAACGGCTATTGGCGCATCACAATTCCATCGCGTTGTCTGCCAGCCCTTCACCTTTGCGATTAGCAATTAAATCGCGACCGTCAATGTGGTGCTTGATCTGATGGTAGGTCTTCACCCGATCAACAAAACATAACGACGATCCTCCACCGTCGATCTTCCTCCATCATATCCGACGACTAACAGAGATTTTGGGTAAACAACAATCACGAGGATTAACCGCCTGATAAAGTAGTTTCCTCTCTCCACCCTTGTGCTACGTATCTGGTAGTGAGTGGAATCAGAGGCCTTCCTCGAAATACCACTTACCGCTTTTTGTCCACCCAAAATACCACTTAAGGTTTTGAAAAACCACCTCTTGCACTGATTATCTTTCACGCTCTTCCACCATGCGATGAGCGTTGATCTATGAGATCCAATGAATCATGTGCATCATTTTTCCAACCTCCTCTTGGATTTGATATCTCCTACGATTGATGGATTTATGACTTTCTCGGGTTTTCCTCTGCCACACTCCGTTAACACACGACGCAACAATTAAATCAATATCGTTAGATCGCTATCAATCCTACAGTGATTGATGGTCGATCGCACCTACAACATTCTGATACATTCAGACTATTTATGAAACAACACACAAACGCACAATTTCAACACAAGCACACTTTTATATTATACAGAATAGTTACAATCTAAGGCATTTCAGCCTTAGGCACAAGTTCCCCTTCCACTACATTGTATCCCACACTCTGTTTTCATAGTTTTTTTGTCTATTGCTCTATATCCCTCTCACACACACAGACTCTCTTTTTATAAGAGATTACAACAGTCGTAGATCATTTAAGATGCACGATTTCTTCCCACAATCACTCAACAAACCCCTAAACTCTCTATATGCATACATGGCAGATTTCATTTAATTAAGTCTTCTAGAGACTTATCGCTTCCATCAAACTAGCTCTATTATAACAGAATGTGTCCCATCTTTACTCCGATGGTCCACGTCCTCCTTGCTCTGCTTTGGATTCCTTCTTTAATAAAAAGTGCCTGATGCTCCTGCATCAGACTCCCGAGGCACAAAAATTTATGACCTCTTGGTCATATGCTTCTCCTTATCCTTAGCAATTCTACCCACTTCTCAGTGGAATTACCTTCATGATCTTTTGTGAGCTGAAACCAACCTCTGCAGTGACAGTCTTCCTCTGCTACACGATACCACACCAAGCTTTCTCCTTTAAGCTTTAGCCTTTTGGCATCCTTCTGGTTCTCTCCTCTGGAACCAATTGAGCACACCTTGCTCTAGGTTGCTGCAAGTCTTCTCACCTTCCGCTGCCGCTATGTGTACGACAGTAAGACCACAAACTCTCCAGCTTTAAACAACTATTCCTCCTTCTCCTTCTACTTGCACTCTTTCTTCCTTCTCGCAGAAAAACTTTGCCTTAACCTTTCCCTGCTCTAATACCAAATGATGAAAGGATATTTTGGGGTAAGGCAAAATCCCTTTCATATCAATTTTTCGAACCTGAGGCCTGTGAGTTATGGCCCACAACCCTATCGGAAGAGTTCATTTGAGGCCTTAAGCCTTTAAACCGGGACCACACTTCATATCGGAATACACAGGATACATTGGAAAAACCCGACCAAGCACTTAAGCCAGACTTCAAAATTTATACACCCGCGTTCATAACTCGTCGGGTCCGCTCCTCCAATTCTTTCTACAGCGCTCTCCGACCTCTACATTCTTCGATCTCCGGTCTTTGATGTCCATTTCTTTCTCCGATCCAACGCCTGTCGGCGCATCGCAATTCCATCGCACTGTCCGCCAGCCCTTCACCTCTGCGATTTTAAATCGCTACCGTCGATCTGGCGCTCGATTCGACAATGGGTCTTCACCCAATCAACAAAACAGAATGACAATCCTCCACCTTCGATCTTCCTCCATCATATCCGATGGCTAACAGAGATTTTGGGTAGACAACAAGCACAAGGATTAACCGCCCGATAAAGAGGTTTCCTCTCTCCACCCTTGTGCTACATGTCCGGAATCGGAGGCCTTCCTCGAAATACTGCTTACCGCTTTTTGTTTGCCCGAAATACCACTTAAGGTTTTGAGAAACCACCACTTGCGCTGATTATCTTCCACGCTCTTCCACCATGCGGTGACCATTGATTTATGAGATCCAACGGATCCTGTGCATTGTTTCTCCAACCTCCTCTTGGATTTGATCTCTCCTGCGATTGATGGATTTACGCTTTTCTCAGGTTTTCCTCTGCCACACTTCGTTAACACACGACGCAACAGTTAAATCGATATCATTGGATCACCATCGATCCTACAGTGATCGATGGTCGATCACACCTGCAACACTATGATACATTCAAACTATTTATGAAACAACACACAGACACACAATTTCAACACAAGCACACTTTTATATTATATAGAATAGTTACAATCTAATGTTAGGATATTCTGACACATAGGAAATAGTTAAGTACAACTTGGTCTAGTATAGAGTTAGGTATAGAGTTAGGTAAAGTGTGTTTCTTTACTATGTACATTTTGTAACTTACAGTCCAACGGTCACGATATGTAGTGATTCGACGGTTCATTCTCTCCTCGGTATTACCGACACTTGATCCGTGGCTTAACACCCAATTGGTCCATGATCTCTATTTAAAGAGCATGGAGGGTCATTTGTAGGTTAACCATTCATGAGAGAAGCTTATGTAAATTTTCATTCTTTTATTAATAAATTGCCTGAAGTGGCCGCGTTGGCTCAGGCCGTGGATTGTTTCCCTCTTTGAGGGTTTTAACCACGTCAAAAGTACTGGTGTATTGATCTGTGATCTGTTTGTGAGCGGTGTCCTTTGGTGTTCTGTCTGAGGAACTTACCCTGTAAATTCCTACATGGTATCAGAGCTATTTGAGGGCCGCGTCCGTTGGTGATCCAAATCTGAAGCCGGTAGAACTGCATCCGACTACCGTTTCCTAGATCTACTATTTCTGACTGCTTTCGGGCCGAGAGGATTGCTCTGTTGTGTTTGGAGCATCTGTTCCAGTGAGGAACCCCTTTCGTTTCACGCGAAAAGGTTTCCGGTAGCCCTAGCTGCGTCATTTTTAAAATCTGGAGGTATACAGTGTTTAAGTGCAGTTTACAGTTATTTTCTCTCTGTTTATTTCGATTTTCGGTTTATTTAGTTTTTTTTTATTACCGGATCTATACCTTTCATTTCTACGTATGCTCTTTGCCCTGCGACTCTGTGCAATCTGGGCAAATCAGAAACAAAAAGGAAGGATTTTTCTCATGCGTATGCTCTTTTCCGCTACGCCTTAGTGTGATCTCGGAAAATCAGAAACATTGAGAAAAATATTTAGTTTCCGGCTAAAGCTAACTTCGAGCCGCAAGGTTCGTTTTTTTGTATGTCTGTGCTGGGTTTTGTGTTTTTCGTTTTGTAGGGAAAAAGAGCTTTCTCAAAGCAAGCACGCAACCCAAAGCATCAACCCCCCTCTCTCTCTCTCAAACTTTTTGTATAGCTCACTTGGTCCAAAGCTAATTTATGAGAGTAGAGGTCTTGGGTTCAAGTCTCCATTTTGTGGGGGCAGATTTTTCATTTCTGCACATTCCCACACTTCATCGGCGACTTCATCAAATTTTCTTCAAAAAGCCATAACTTTTTCATCCGGAAGCCGTTTTCAGAACCGTTTTTTTTGAAACAGCCTAATTTTTCGAGATATTTCCATTGAAACACTTAGTTTCAGCATCTATAGCTTTAGTTTTTTTTTTTTTAAATGGAAAGTCCATGCCAAGTTATTCTTGACAGCACCAACTACTTCCAATGGTGGTCCTACATTGTGGATTTACTTAGAAGTAAAGGTCTTTACAGAATAGCCACAGGCCAAGAGACCAAACCGAAAGATGAAGACAAGGCAGCTAAATGGGAAAATAGGCAAGACCAAGCACGTGGGTTGATAGGGATGTCTATTTCTCCAGATCTTAGATTCCATATTGCAGAACTTGATACTCCTGATGAAGCAATGAAACAGATTACTAAAGTCTTTGGAATTAAAAATGAACTTAAAGCCCATCAACTTGAAAATGAATTGCTTACATTGGACCCCAATAATTTTTCTTGCATTGAAGATTTTTTGTCCAAGTTCAAGACCCTTAGACTTCTCTTGGAAGGTGTTAAGGTTAAGAAAGAAGATAGTAGCCTTATCTACTCCATTCTTACTAAGTTGGTACTAGCCTATTCTGTGTTTGTTTCCACCTTCCATTCTACAAGAGAAGCCTTCATTTCTCAAGGACAAACCTACAAGTCCCCTTCCTTTGATTCCTTTTGTGATTCTTTAATAAGAGAACAAGAAAAACTCTTACACCTTGGTCTTCTTCATCTTGGAAACTCTTCTAAGAAAGCATTAGCCGCTCAGCAGCAACCAAATTCAAAGAATCCTATGAAGTCGTATCCTAAAAGGAATGGTCCTAAACCAAACAAGGGTCCTAGGCAATTTCTGCCTCAAAATGAAAAATCATTTCAACAAAATGATAAGACAAATAAAAACAAATGGAAGAAGACCGATAGACATTGCAACTTTTGTAATCGAGATGGCCACTTAGAATCCAAATGCTTTAAGAAGATGGAAGCCTTGGAAGCAGCAATGAAGAAGCATAACATCCATTTGGAGCAATCTTCAACTTCAACTTCATCTTCAGGAATGGCACTTTCTGCATGTGGTTGTCAAGCATCTCGGTTTGGCTATGCACTAAATGTATCTTCTTCTTCTCATTCTCATGAGTGGCTCATCGATTCTGGAGCTTCTTATCACATGGCCAAAAACAAAGCCATGTTTTCTTCTTTAAATGATTGTAACACCAAAAATATATATGTTGGTGATGATAGATCTCTTAGTGTTGTAGGGACTGGAACTGTTCATCTAGACAATGGTCAGTTTAATGATGTATTATGTGTTCCAACCTTATCTTGCAACCTTCTATCTGTATATCAGATAACCCATTCAGGTGAAGGTAAAATTGTTGAATTTTCACCTCACGATGTTGTAATTAAGGACCTAAGAGATCCTAGACAGATCTTAGCTACTGGCATTGCTGATGATTCTACAAGGTTGTATAAGTTTCACAACTTTGGGTCATCAAATCTTCCCTCAGTATTTGTTGCTCATAATGATGAAGTGAGCAAACTTTGGCATGAGCGATTTGGTCACTTAAACTATCGCTCTCTTCAGAATCTATGTAAAGAAAATATGGTAACAGGTCTTCCAATGGTATCTTGCAGAGATGGTGTTTGTTCCGGATGTGTACTCAGAAAACATCATTGGGACAGTTTTGAAAAACGTGCCTCTTGGCACGCCTCAACCCCTTTACAGCTCGTGCATAGTGATTTATGTGGTCCACTTCCAGTTGCTTCATTCTCTGGCTACAAGTATTTCTTAACTTTCATTGATGATTTCTCCAGACGCACTTGGGTATACTTCTTAAAATTCAAGAGTGAAGTATTTAACATGTTCTTGGCCTTTGTTGAAAAACAATCTGGACATCAAATTCTTAAGCTAAGATCTGATAATGGCGGAGAATATGTTAAAAACACATTCATCAACTTTTGCACTGAGAATGGAATTCAAATGCAACATACTGTTCCATATACTCCACAACAAAATGGTGTAGCTGAAAAGAAGAATCACACCTTAAAGGAAATGGCTAATTGTATGCTTCAATCTAAAGGACTTAGTCTTAAGTATTGGGCAAAAGCAATTAACTGTGCAAATTACATAATAAATCGCACTCCTACTAAGGTTTTAAAGAATATCACTCCAGAAGAAGCATGGAGCTCAATCAAACCAGATGTAAGTCACTTTCGTGTTTTTGGAAGTGAAGCATGGGCCCATATTCCAGATGAGAAACATAAAGCTTTAGAACCTAAGAGTGAAAAATGTATTTTTTTTGGATATTCTGAAGATGTCAAAGGATATAGACTTATTCCACTTAAGTCCAAAAATGTTATCATTAGAAGAGATGTAAAGTTTGCTGAAAATATATCGGCCTGCGAGCCTAGTTCGGCGGATGTGCCACCTCTCCCTATCTCTTCTACTTTTGAAAATATTTCTTCTTCAGATGATGAATGCGAGGATGAAAATCCTCCCCCACCTTCTCAGGATCCTCCTTCAGCTCCTCAGCTTCCAAAATGGGTCCATGCTACTCGGGATGCAGCAGGTGATCTTGTCGGTGATCCTACAGATCAGCGACGTACACGTTCTCAGTTCGAGAGAGCCTCTTCTTTACTGGCTCAAGCTTTAGTGAATTATGATCCTGACACCTTTGCAGAAGCTTCAGGCCATCCAGATTGGGAAGCAGCTATGAATGAAGAATATCATTCATTATTGGCAAATGATACATGGGATCTTGTTCCTCTACCAAAGGGACGAAAACTCATTAGATGCAAATGGGTTTACAGAACCAAGTATGGACCAGATGGGAAAGTTGATAAACATAAAGCTCGTCTTGTTGCTAAGGGTTTTTCACAAGTTGAAGGCATTGACTATACTGAAACCTTCTCCCCTGTTGCCAAAATGAACTCTATCCGCCTTGTTCTTTCCCTTGCTGCCTCTTTCGAATGGGAAGTCCATCAGATGGATGTTAAATCCGCCTTCTTGCATGGGGACTTGCATGAAGAAATCTATATGGAACAACCTGTTGGCTTTATACAAACAAACTCCAGCCTTGTATGTCGGCTTAAGAAATCCCTTTATGGTCTCAAGCAAGCTCCTCGAGCTTGGTATGCCAAAATGGATAACTTTCTTTTAGAAAATGGCTTTTCTAGGTGTCATTCTGACAATACTGTCTACACCAAGAAAGTGGGCAAGTCTCTTATCATTATTGTTCTTTATGTTGATGATCTTATCCTGACTCGTAGTGATCCCAACCTTATAAACCATGTGAAGTCTAGCCTTAAAAGGAAGTTTGCAATGACAGACTTAGGACACTTACATTATTTTCTTGGTCTTCAAGTCTTGCAATCCAAGGAAGGTATTTCCCTTTCCCAATCCAAGTATGCCTGTGATATTCTACGCCATTTTCACATGGAAGACTGTAAGCCAGCCCCTTCTCCCTTTCAGTCTGGAGTCAAACTTTCAATCACTTGTACTTCTCCTGAAGTTGATGCTACCTTATACCGTCAACTTGTAGGAAAACTTTTGTATCTAACCCATACTCGTCCTGACCTTTCCTTTGCTGTTGGCCTTGTTGCTCGATTTATGCAAAACCCACGTGAAAGTCATTGGAAAGCAACTAAAAGAATACTTCGTTATGTTCGAGGTACAATTCAGTTTGGGATTCATTACAGTGCCGAAGCATCTCCTCTATTGGTTGGTTTCACTGATTCCGATTGGGCTGGTGACCCTGATGATCGGAAGTATATTGCAGGTTATGTGTTCACTCTTGGTTCAAGACCTATTACATGGGCTTGCAAGAAACAAGGTGCCATTTCTCTTTCTTCAGCAGAAGCAGAGTATCGTGGTGCCGTAGAAGCTAGTAAGGAAGCCTTGTGGCTTCGTCAGACCCTGTCAGAGTTTGGCTTTTAGCAGCAGCATCCGACTACACTTTGGTGTGATAATCAAAGTGCCATTCAACTATGCAAAGATCCAGTCCAACATCAGCACAGCAAACACATTGAACTGCACATGCACTTCATCAGAAAGCTCATTCATGACCATGTTCTTGAAGTGCAATATTGTTCAACAGATGATCAAGTTGTATACATCTTTACAAAGGCTCTCACAGAGGCGAAGTTCACTAAACTTCGATTTATGGTTGGAGTTCAGGAAGTTGTCACTAAGGGGGGATAGGCTCTAGTGCCTCCTTCCTTCTCCTATTGTGTCATATTTGTAAATCCTTCAATCCTATCCCAAGTTGTTCTTAAGGGGGGATGTTAGGATATTCCGACACATAGGAAATAGTTAAGTACAACTTGGTCTAGTATAGAGTTAGGTAAAGTGTGTTTCTTTACTATGTACATTTTGTAACTTACAATCCGGCGGTCACGATATGTAGTGATCCGACGGTTCATTCTCTCCTTGGTATTACCGACACTTGATCCGTGGCTTAACACCCAATTGGTCCATGATCTCTATTTAAAGAGCATGGAGGGTCATTTGTAGGTTAACCGTTCATGAGAGAAGCTTATGTAAATTTTCATTCTTTTATTAATAAATTGCCTGAAGTGGCCGCGTTGGCTCAGGCCGTGGATTGTTTCCCTCTTTGAGGGTTTTAACCACGTCAAAAGTACTGGTGTATTGATCTGTGATCTGTTTGTGAGCGGTGTCCTTTGGTGTTCTGTCTGAGGAACTTACCCTGTAAATTCCTACATCTAAGGAATTTCAGCCTTAGGCACAAGTTCCCCTTCGACTACATTGTATCCCACACTTTATTTTCACAGCGTTTTTGTCTATTGCTCTATATCTCTCTCACACACAAATTCTCTTTTTATAAGAGATTACAATAGTTGTGGATCATTTAAGATGCACGATTTCTTCCCACAATCACTCAACAAACCCCTAAACTCTCTATATGCATACATGACAGATTTAATTTAATTAAGTCTTCTAGAGACTTATCGCTTCCATCAAACTAGCTCTATTATAACATAATTTGTCCCCTATTTACTCCGATGGTCCATGTCCTCCTTGCTCCGCTTTGGATTCCTTCTTTAATGAAGAGTGGCGGATGCTCCTGCATCACTTGGTATAGCAAGAAACAAAGATTTGTAGCACTTAGCTCAGCAAAGGCTGAGTATATGGCTATTAGTCAAGCAACACGTGGGACTATTTGGATGAGGATGATTCTGGTTGGTTTTTTCAGTTAGGGGATGGATCCTACATTAATCCACTATGGCAATCAGAGCTATACAAAACTCTCTAAAAATCGAATGTTTCATGATAGGTCCAAGCATATAGACATCAGGTACCATCACCTAAGAGATTGTGTATAGAGGAGGATTTTTATGTTACTTTACATTCCTATAGAAGAGCCAGATGCAAACATCTTGTTAAAGGCTTTTCCAAGAGGCAAATTCGAGTTCCATAGGAGAAAGATTGGGGTTGTTTAGAACCCTTTTCTTGCTAAGAGGGAGAGTTAGTCAAATGAAGAAATTTGAATTTCCACTCCACCAGGATGAGTTGGTAGATAGTTAGCAGGAGTGACATGGCCAAATCGCTCAGTTAAGTCAGTCAATTTGATTTTTTGGGCAAGAAGTAGAGTTGTGTATGAGTTGATTACTAAGGTCTAGCTAGCTAATAGAGTTATATTTAGTGAAACTCAATTATCTGAGCTCTAGTTTAGAATAGAGTTAGTATGAGTTCCGTTGAGTAGTTTTAATTGTTCCTAACTCACTGATATCTCAGTTAACTAGTCAATTTACTAAAAATATCCTTATTCATGGATGCAATTTGAATTGCCTAGTGGAGTGGAGGAAAAAGACACAATTGCAATCATTATTGTATACTAGTGAGTGTCTAGTGTTTGCATTGAGCAGGTGAGCTAATTATCTTGGGATTTACACAAGGAAATAGGACCTTCCTTATTTTTTAGGAGTAGGAATTGCACAAGAAAATAAGAGGAAGTAGGAGGCCTATTTTGCCTAAGTATTAGGCAAATAAGACTCAGGAGGAGGAGATCAATATGGAAGTGCATGTTGAGCTTCAAGGATTGAAGTTGTCATTGTAATAGATCATTATTATCATTTGATTAAATACAAACAGAGGAGGGGTTTTTCCCATTTGAGTTTCCCAGTAAAAATTGTGTTTATTACGATTAAATGATTGCATGTGTTTCTAATGTCAGTTTTCCTTCCGCATAATTTAGTAGAAGAAATTTGTGTCTATTGATTTCATTCTACTTTCATTAGCAGCTGCAAATTTCGAGTTATTTCTACATGGTATCAGAGCTATTGAAAACTGCATACAAACATGGTTCCTAATCATCTCTCAAAGAAATTTCGAATAGTATATTTGTGTTGCAGGTCTTTGTTTAATGCAGGAAAAATGTCTTTTAATGGATTTAGGCTTGAGTATACATTGGAGGGAACTTCGAATTTATGTGTTGTCAGGCTCCAAAATTGTCGTATTTGATTAATTATTTTTACCTTTGTTTACTCATGATTCTATCTAATTTCCTATCATTATTGAGCTATTATCTTCAATTAGAAGCATGATAAGGTAATTATTTATTTTTTAGTATATTCCCTTCGTTTCAATACAAATTATATCGAGATTGTTGTTAATGATAGTTTTGTGTGTTAATTTAGGTCCTCAAAAAGATGCATGAAACACGATTTAAAGATATACAATTGATTTCTAAGTGCATCAAGTTTTGGCCTGCCTGCACTCAGTTCATTTCCTACAAGCAATCCCTGCACCAATTTGGGCCTTTGATTGGTTAGTGCACTTTCAAATAAATCTAAGAAAGGTTTTTGTCCAAAATGGTGTTTTAACACCTCTACATGGGTCAAAATGCACCTAGGTCACACGTGATTTTCTAGAAGCAAACTGACAAATCAACCTTTCCAACTGTCAACTTCCTCCATGCCAATAGCAGCCAATATTAAAATTATAAAACATGGGTTTTATTGCCAGTATAGGAAATTTATTAAGGTAAGGGCCATTTTCCCAAATTCATTATGGTCTGGAGATACAAAAGGTTCTTTGAAGATTTTTTTTTTTAATATAAAAACACAATTTTTCCAGAATTCTAAGATCATGCCCAGAATGCAAATTATGCACCAAATCTTAATTTTTTTGATTGGATGATCGCTGAACTAAATTTCCATTGATGGAAAATTGTTGTGATTCAACTGTTCATCTTAATTGCAATGGATTGGCTGGCCTCAAGCCAAAATTGTATTGTAGGGATTTATATAAACTAAGCCATGGCTTCAAACCAAACTAGCAATACTATTGGAGCAAGTTTGCTGGTCTAGATCCAGAGGCATCCCACTATTGGGCACTAGACTCTGCTCTTTTTCTTCATGATGTAACTCTTAACAAGTTCGTAATGCAAACTTTTGTCGGGTTCTGTGTGCTACTGTTTTTGTTTGATTACTTGGTGATTTGAATCTTTTCCAGGAGGCACCAGCTGGTTGGTTGGGCCCACCAACCAATCTCATTGCTGTTTGATTACTTGGTGATCTGAATCTTTTCCAGGAGGCACCAGTTGGTTGGTTGGGCCCACCAACCAATCTCATTGCCCCTTTCTCTTGTTTAATTGCTTGTAAAGTTTAGATTTGCATTTAGTTTCTGGTGTGCTAATTTATGAGTTTAGTTTCAAATCTAGAGATTTCCTATGCACAATTTATATCCTTTGTTTCACAAATAAATTGGTTTATATTCATGATTCTGGAAAATCTATAACTGTTGATGATCTTCTATGGTAAAATACACACGGCTCTGATCCCTAGAAAGAGTTTTGGAATGTTTTATTAATAGATGCACCGAGATTTACTAAACTGAAGAATGTTTTGTTCATGCTTGCCTACTAGAACAAAGGATAAATAAATATTTTTTTCAGAAAGAAAAGCTTTATATTATATTGAGGCAATATATACAAAATAGTTATGATGGATCTGTTAAAATATCAATGAAGGATCGTCTGAGAGAGAGACATACAGAATAGTTCTGATGGATTGGTTGCAAAGATCGCCTGAGAGAAAGACTGATGGTCAAAATACATAAGCATCAAAGGATGGTAGAAAAAAACCAAAAGGAGGTTGCCTACAGAGACAGCCATGATAATAGAGACAAAAATAAAACCACAGAGGGTCTGCTTCAGCGATTTGGAGAATAGAGAGCAGAGAAAAGAGATAGAACATATATGGAGGAGAGGTTTGAGTCGTCAAATTTTTTTTTGTTCCTCCATTTCCAGAGGCTCCATATAGCGATGGGAAGGATTGGACGAAGGGAAGCATCCTGTCTTCCCCACCATGCAAAAGCTGCATCAACAGAAATGAAGCAAAGGTGCGGAAAGGAGAAGAGCAGTGCTAGATCGAACCAGATTTGTTGGGAGACTGTACATTTGAAAAACAGGTGAAAATTGGTTTCCTCCTCCAGCTTGCAGAGGGCGCATCTACTGGGCCCATGCCAAGAGCGCTTCCTTAAGGACTCCCATGTCAGATTTTTGTTGAAGAACACCAGCCAAGAGAATAAAGTCACTTTGAGGGGGCAGCCTAGATTCCACCAGAGTGCAGGAAAACGCTGGCAATTCAGTCTATTTGAGAATGATATAAGGTCCAGATAAATGTCCTTGACAATTGCTTGAGTGGAGGAAAGAGATAAGGACCAAACCAAATGGTCATCATCAGCGGAACGCACTATACCACCCTGAAGGAGAGAGTTATTGAGAATATCCCATTGAGGGGACAGATCTAGAGGAATGCCAATGTCGCGAGCGTCCTTGAGCGCTGGAGAGGGGCCTCTCCAATCCTTGATAACTTTGTCCCATGAGAAAATGCCAGCTCTGTGGAGGTGAAATAGGATAGAAGAAGGAACAAAAAGATTACCCTTGAATCCTGCAAAGGAATCAATGCCAATGAGAACCTTCCGACCTGTGTATATTTTCCATTTAAGGTTGCTGAGGAAATAACGCTGGATCCGCCTGAAGCTGAGCCAATAGCAGACCCATGCTGCGACCCAATTGAATGAACCTGAACCAGAATTCTATGCCTCGACCTTTTTGATATTTTTGGTGAATAATATCACTCCAGGGGTTGGTGCTGAAAATGCCTCTCTAGAGGGATTTACAGAGACGAGCAGTCCCAAAGAGTTTTATGTCCAACAGGCCCCAACCTCCTTGCTTTTTTGGCAATGTTAAGAGTTTCAGCTTCGCAAGATGGATTTTACGCCTTTAAGCTTTTGCTCCCCATATAAAATTGGCTGTAATTCTGTTGATGGCTTGAATGATGCGAGCCGGGAGGAGATAAAGGTGGCCCTAGTAAACCGAAAGCTGCGATAAAACCGATTTGACAAGCACAACCCTGCCGCCCAGAGAAAGGGATCTGAATTCCCACAGTGCAATCTTGCTGAAGAAGCGATCAATAAGCCATCGCCAGTCCGACGTCCTGTAGGCCTTTGCTTTGAGGCGAAAACCAAGGTACTTAAATCCATCAGACAAAAGTCTGGATTCGATTCCAAGAAGCTATGTTATCCAGGAAATCAGAGTGTCATCAGAGCCATTATGGAAGAGAATTGATTTGGCTTTATTGATGGCAAGGCTCGAGGCTTTATGAAAACGGTCCAAAGTTGATTTAATGCACAGCCATGTTGTCTTGGATAGCATAGAAAATAAGAGAATATCGTCTACAAACAGGTTATGAGAGATATGGATATGCTTGCATATCCTGACCGGAGAAAATTCTTTTAACTCCACTGCATGGTTGATGTGAAGGCTCAAAGCGTTGATGGCCAAGATAAAAAGGAGGGGCGACAGCGGGCAACCCTGCCGGAGGCCCCTTTCGGCCTGAAAGAACTGAGAAGGCCAACCATTGATCAAAATGGCGTAGTTGACAGTTTCAATACAGCCCATAATCCAACGAATGGCACCCGGATTCATCCCAATTTTGGCTAGAAGACATTGAAGATATCCCCAGTCTAAGACGTCAAAAGCCTTCTGCAGGTCGATTTTCAGAATGGCTGCCCTGGAGTTGTGCACAGACATGGAGTGAAGACATTTTTGCGCACTGGCCACTGCATCATGGATATTTCGGCCCTTTAAAAAGGCATGTTGATTTGAAGTGAGATATAATGCCAGAGTGCTTTTAATCCTAGCTGCAATGATTTTTGTGATAATCTTGAAGGAGATGTTGCAGAGGGAGATAGGGCGGAAATCCAGGAAGGATTCAGGCTCGTCCTTCTTGGGGATAAGGGCAATAAGAGTGGACGAAAGATGGCTGTGAATGTTGCCTGAGAGTCTGGAGCCCTCCACCATACCAAGCAAGTCATCTTTAAAGAGGTCAAAAAAATGGATGAGAAAATCTATTGACCATCCATCAGGCCCCGGGGCCTTGTCCTTTTTGAAGGATTTCATGGCCATAAGGAGCTCGTTTTCATCAACAGGGCGGAACAGTGCCTCATTCTTTTCTTGATCAAACATCACTGGCATCAGGTCGATTCCCCATCTTATATCGCTGAAACTGCTTTCATTGGATCTACTATATTGCTTTTTGAAGAAGCTTACAGCCAGCTCTGAGATGTCTTCTTGGGAGACAGCATAACCACCGTGTTCATCCTTGATTTTCCATATGAAATTCCTTTCCCTCCTTGCATTTGCGAAGTTATGGAAGAACTTCGTGTTTTTATCACCCTCATGCAGCCATATGGCTCGGCTTTTGAGCCTCCATTTAGATTCTTCTTGTTTCAGCAAACAGAATCTCTTATTTTCCAGCGCTCTAATGCGGCATTTTGTTTCAAGAGAGCATGTGGAGAAGTCAGTAGATTCCAACATCTGGTCCAATTCCTGTTGAATTTGTTGAAGATTTTCTTTGTCCTGCTGGTGCTTTCGAAACTGCCATTTTTTCACCATATCCCTGATCTCAGCCAGTTTTTCCCTGAAAGTTGTAAAAATAAATTGTTTGTCCCGGCCTTTGATTTCTTGCCATGCATTCTGAATGAAGGTGTTGAAAGCAGAGTCAAGAAGGAGGCTGTTGTCGAACTTAAAGGAGTAACCTTTTCTGAATATTTTCGCAGGCCAAGATATAAGGATAGGAAAATGATCCGATATCATGACATTCTCCACCGAGAGCCTTGGCATACCCATTTTGTCGATAAGACTAAAATGAATAAACATTCTATCAAGCCTTTTGGCTATATAGGCTTTTCCAATCCTACTGTTTGACCAGGTCGGCTTTCTTTTGGTAGGAATAATGTCAACCATGTTCTTATTGATCATCTCAGAGTTGATGAGGTCTGCCAAACAATTGTTTATCTTCCCCTGTCCCCAAACCTCGTTGGAATACAAGGCTACATTTGAGTCGCCTGCAATGAGAAGATTATTTATATTGAAGAGCTCGGATGCGAAGAACCTGGTCCAGAAAGGGGTTCGAGTCTTATATGGAGCGTAGAGGTTGAGGATGTTGATCGGAACATCTACACCTCTGATAGAAGCCGATATTAGAATTCCTGCAAAACACCTGTATGCCTTGGCTTTGACCTTGGTAGGATCCCATAAGGTAATCATACCGCTTGATAATCCATTTGCCTCTGTAGCGGCCATGTGCCATGTAGGCATCATTTTCCTGAAATACGACAAGGAGTCCTCCTTCCTGTGCATGGTTTCCTGGACAAGAATGATTGAAGCCCTGGAGACGGAACCATGACACCCAGAGCGCACAAACTCCATGAAAACATATGAACATCATACAGCCAAGATGGCAGGGAGAAAAGTTGGTATCTGAGTTAACAGAACTAAGATAAAAGCAGCAAGGCTGGAGAGCACAGCCTGGCTAAAAGGGGCAGAGGGAACAAGCACGGGGAGAGCTGCAAGCAAGTTTCAGAGTTGCAGCAGCCAGGGCAGAAGGGTGGCGGAAAGAGCTTTGAGCAGGAAAACTGCATGCATGGGGGACAAAGCAATAAAATAACTTACGAGTTTTGCCGCATGTTCAAGACGTAGGATGGCAATGACCCGTCTAAGGCGCTGGTTGGTTGAGCATGTGGCGAGCAGGCGATGAAAATTCAAAGATTCATATTTGTGAGTTTCACAAGAATTTGAGTTAATTTTATACAATTTGGAACTGATCTTTAGAGTACGCATTTGAACTTTTATGAGATCCTTGAATATATCGGTAACTGCTATGAAGGTGCAGAGTGCATGCATGATTGCATATTGGACTTATTTTTCTTCATTTCTTTATGCGAAAAGAACGAAATGCGAAAAGAACCTGAGTTTAAGGCTATACTTTGCAACCCCTGGAAACCATTTGAAGAGATACATGATTCCAGAACATACTCGTTGATGGTGCGTTGAAATTTCTATATGTATTCACTAAGGAAGCCGTAATAAAATTCCAGGTTGCCTTGTTTGCTTTATGACTGACTTAAAATGAATTTCTGTGCAAAACCATTTTTGAGAATATTTGAATGCTTGGTTAAGGCCTACACTGTAAGAATTTTTTTAAGAAAGATCTTAACTTTAATATAATTTGCAAACAAGATTTGAAAAGTGCATTTTATTTTGACAAAGGTCTTATCTTTGGTTGAATGTGGCAACAAGCAAAATTTCATTCTTCTCAGATTTTAATGCATGCACAAGTTTTATTAGAAGAAAATCACATGCCATATTTGGTAAAATATGTGCTAAGCAGGATTGTAGGTGTGGATCATTAGATCCTTTAATAAACTATTTACCAAATCCTTGTAATTGCTGGACATTCATATTTTTGTGGCTATGTCATTTTCTCAAGATTAAGCCTTTGTGATCATTGATGCCCCTGTAGCTTAATCTCAAGAGCCAATTTATTTTTCTGTGCAGGAACATAGTGTTGAATATCTGTAGATTACGTATCAAATTTGTATTGTTATTTATAAAATCCAGATTTAAAGAACAAGGCTCTTTTGAAGAAGAAACATAATTTTACATCATATACCCTAGGATGAACTTTTGATGATTAAAAAAGTTGCATTGCTACAATAGTCTCCTCGTGAGTTGAACCCTATTGTTAAATAAAGATTCCACAGATTACACTTTTCCTAATATTTCGAATGGTTCTACATGCACAGACTTTGCCTTTTGAGTGACCATTTTGAGAGCGTTGAGTTTGTCATGTTGATTTGAAGAATACTAAGATGTTTTCGTTTAGGAAGCCATGATTATACAATAGCAAATCTATATTGGATTGACATAAGTTAGAAGTAGATTTAAAGATTTTCTTTTTCATTTCCTATGACACAAAAGTAGTGCAAGTTTACAAAAGAATTGGTTGTTTTTATTGGTGTAGAAGTTGTCAAGAGCTAGAGTCTAGGGTTTTTCTCTCATTAGGATTTTCTCTTTAATCACCAATACCTAGGGTTTTTTTCTTTACTTTCCAATACTTAGGGTTTGTTTTCCAAATTGATTTGTATGTGGAGATTTCTTTTTATTCGTTACTAGTTAGGGTTTTGCCTTTTTTTCAATAGTTATGGTCTATTTTTCACCTACTAATAATTAAGGGCTTGCTTTCAATAGTTGATAGAGTTGCATGATTGGTATTTATGGCTTCATCTCTAAAAATTGATTTTGAGTGTAGGATTGGAACATGGTATTGACACCTACTAATAATTAAGGGCTTGCTTTCAATTGTTGATAGAGTTGCATGATTGGTATTTATGGCTTCATCTCTAAAAATTGATTTTGAGTGTAGGATTGGAACATGGTATTGACTAGTGTAAGAACTCAAGGTGTGCGTGATTTTTTGGCAAATTAGGGTTTTGTTTTGTAGGTTCCTGAAGTCATTCTCTGGCATTGCGAGTGTTGTGCCTTGAAGTCCTTGAACCCTTGATTGACATTAAATGGTGGTCCATTCATATACCCTATACTACACCCAACATGTGCTTGGAAAGGCAAGATAAAATTTATGCTAGATGACAATGGAGTATTAGAGTACACACAAACTGATATTCCAAAACTAGCAACATCAAATGCACAATAGTTTGCTCAGTGGAAGAAAGACACAACAAAAGCTAGGAGGGTTATCTTGGAGGGAGTCAACTATCATATAGTTTTGAATTTGCATGGTAAGGATATTGCTTATTCAATGTGGAAAATCCTCACATACCTATTCCAAAGCAACAGTGATTCCAGGAAGCTGACATTGAAAGATAAGCTTAGGAACATTCAAATCAATAAAAATGAAATCTTTGTTCAATACCTATCCAGATTCACTCAAGTGAGAGATGAAATTGGAGGAGTTGGAGAGAATGTGCCATCATATGAACTTGTGATCTTAGCACTCCTTGGTCTTCTGAAATCTTGACACAACTATCAGGATTCGTTTAATGGAAGAGACGAGCTTCGAGATTGGGAGATATTTTGGTCTGACTTGGTGCAAGAGGAGATTAGAAGAAACACTAGGGATGGAGTCACATCCAAAACTGATGAGGAAGAAAACTTTTCTTTAACATGCAAAGGAAAGAAAGCCGAAGCTAGGTAGGCCCAAGGCAAGGCAAAATCTTGCCTGAACCATGGCAAGAAGAAAGACCTTAGTAAAATTAAATGCTTTCACTGCCATGAGTATGGACACTATGCAACCAAGTGTCCACACAAGAAATCCAGTAAGAATTATGCAACAGGAGCAGGAGAATATGCTCTCACATCACAATTCGAATAGGATTTCACCCTCATTGCATGCATGGAAAGTATTGTATGAGGTAGTGTATGGTACTTAGACTCTGGTGCTTCATTTCATATGACATGAAATAAGGATTTCTTCAACAACTTAGAGGAGAATGCTTACAATTACACACAAAGCTTGGAGATGGTGGAAGGTATAATACCAAAGGGATTAACACTATCACCTTTAAGAGGTAGTTAGGCTCCCATATTCACCTAGAGAATGTAATGTATGTGCTTAATCTGAAGAAAAATTTAATTTATGTTGCTTTACTTGAAGATAGAGGATATGATGTGGAGTTGAGTAAAGGGAAGGTTTATCTGAAGCATGTTGCTACTGGACAAGTAAAACAAATTGATGTTCGGGTTAAAAATATCTAGATGCTAGAAGTCAATGCATGTGCTGCATTGAGTAGCAAGGCAGAACATGTTTAGCACCAAGATGTTGGAGAGCTCTAACATAGGCACATGGGACACCTACACCATGGAGCTTTGAAAATAATGTAGCAGATCACCACTAGACTTCCAAAATGAACCCTTGATCAACATGATGTCTGCAAGGGACGCCCTCTTGGAAAATATGTTAAATCCTCCTTCCAAGGTTAAGATAGTAGAGATGGAGCCATCTTGGAGAAAGTTCACTCAGATGTGTGTGGACCATTCTAAACAATCACAATTTCAAAGCACACGTATTATGTGATCTTCATATATGATTTTTCCCATAAAATTTGGATCTATTTCATGAAGAAGAAAGAGGAGGTTTATTCAAAGTTTGTTGAATTTAAAGCCTTAGTTGAAAATGAGTCTGGAAATAAAATTAAATCCTTGAGATCAGGATAATCGAATTTGCAGATCAGTGCAACAGGATCTCTTCAATATGAGAAGATGACCTTCAACGGGTTGAGGCTAGAGTATGCCTTGGAAGGAAAATCTATTTTCATCACATGGAGGCAATATTGGATGATAATGGATTGCTAGAATACATCAAGACAGGAGTTGCAAAACCATAGGCATCTGATGCCCAAAACCATGCTCAGTGGAAGAAAGATGTAGCCAAGACAAGGAGAATATATTGGAGGGAGTACAGGATGACATTATCTCAAATATCCACAGAAAAGAAACTTCGTTCGTAATGTGGAAAGTATTGACATAATTGTTCAACAATAGTAGTGGCCACAAGAAGCTGGCGCTCAGGGATAAACCTCAAAATATCAAGATTCAGAAGAATGACACTATTCCACAGTATCTGAGTAGGTTCGCACAAGTTCATGATGAACTTCGCAGGGTTGGTGTTAATGTTGTAGAAGAGGAATTGGTAAGCCTAGCCCTTCTATGCCTTGCCAAGCGCTGGAATAACTACCACAATTCGGTGAAAGACAGGGATAAATTACCGAATTTCAAATGCTTATGGTTCAATTTGGTACAAGAGGAAATAAGGTAGAATACTAGAGGTGAGACTTAATCCAAGGGCGAGGATGAAGAAAACTTTGCATTGGTTGGAAAGGGAAAGAAGGGAAAAGGGAAGAAATCTCAATTCAAACCAAAATCTAGCCAAGGGGGCAAGAAGAAAGATTTGTCCAAAATTAAATGCTTCCACTGTCATGAATTCATGCACTATGCAATGGAGTTTCTACACAAAAAGGCAAGCAAGAAGATCTCAGGAGAAGCAGCAGGTGAAGCCTTGACTTCACCGTTCGAGCTTGAATTTACCCTTATCACATGCATGGCTAGCATAGTGATGGGAAGCGTGTGGTACTTGGACTCAGGTGCATCATTCAACATGACAAGGTGTAGAGAGTTTTTTAGTGACCCAGAGGAGAAATATTTATATATGCACATTGAGTTGGGGGACAACAAAAGGTACAACACGATCGGGGTTGGTACAATCACCTTTCAGTGGGAGTTGGGCTCCCATCTCAGGCTCAAGCATGTCATGTTCATTGCGGGACTGAAGGAAAATCTTATCTCTATTGCAGTATTGGAAGACCGTGGTTATGATGTGATATTTAACAAAGGAAAGGCATCCTGAGACACATATCCATGAGATAGGTGAAGAAGATTGGAGTTCAGGTGAAGAACCTGTATAAGCTAGATGTGGAAGATGGTGTTGCATTAAGCACAAAGGCGGAGAAGGTGCAGAGCCATGATGTTGGTTAACTTTTGCACAAAATACTTGGCCATTTTCATCATGGTGCCTTAAAGATTATGCAACAAATAACCACATGCCTTCCCAAAGGAGCACTTGAGAAGAAGGATGTATGCAAAGGATGTAACTCGGGGAAGTGCACTAAATCCACATTCCATGATTGTGACAAAAAAGCACATGCGGTCCTAGAAATGATCCACTCTGATGTCTATGGACCTTTCTCGATAGCCTCCACTGCCAGACACAAATATTTTGTAATGACTTCTCACGGAAGTGCTGGATCTTCTTCACGTGGAAGAAATATGAAACATTCTCCAAGTTTGTAGAAATCAAGGCACTGGTTGATAAATAAAATAATAAGAAGGTTAAGGCTCTTAGGAGTGATAATGGAGGTGAGTACGTGTTGAATGAATTCAAAAATTTCTGTGTGAAAGAAGGCATTCAATGAGAGTTGACAACACCCCACAACCCACAATAGAATGGGGTGGCTGAGAGGAAGAACCGTAGCATTGTGGGAGCAATGAGGGTGATGTTGCATGCCCAAGGCCTACCACTACATTTATGAGCAGAGGCATGCAACACATTAATCTATTTGCAGAACCAGAGTCCTCATCAGATTCTGAGCATGATTACACCATAGGTTGTTTTCTTAGGGAGAATGCCGAATGTGTCGCACTTCAGGATTTTTGAAGCCTCTGTTTACTGCCATGTCTCTGAAGAATCAAGGAAGAAGCTTGAGATGAAATTAGAATTGGGGGTATTTCTAGGTTACACAGAAACTCCTCACAACTATCATGTGTACTTTCCATCCCTCAAAATGACAACCGTGTGAATGGATGTAAAGTTTGATGTGGAGAAAGTGATGTCGTACTCTCTTGAGAAGGAGCTTCAAATCCCACCAGAAGAGGATATTTTAGCTCCAAAGGAGGAGCCTCAAGAGGTTGTGGAGCAACCATAAATTGTGGAACAAAGAGTGGAGATAGCCACTCTATCAGAACCATCCAGAGAAGGAAGGAAAAGAACCAGGGAGGTTGAGAGACTTGTGCAGGATGTGAGGGATAATGTGGGTGCTCTTTCAAATTTGCGCAGGCATAGAAGGTCACCTAATCAGTACAATTTCTACATGGATCTAATAACTGAACTTGTAAATACTGATCCATCCTCTTTCGAGGAAGCAGTAGAGAAACCTGTATGGGTTTATGCAATGGTGGAGGAATACGAATCCATTGTAAGGAACGGTGCTTGGTAAGTGGTCCCAAGACTAGAAAATAAATCAATTGTGGGTTCGAGATGGATCTTCAAGGTTAAACATACAGTGGATGGAATCATAGAGAAGTATAAGGCCAAATTTGTGGCCAAGGGGTACTCTCAAGTTGAAGGAATTGACTACGAGGAGACCTTTGATCCTGTAGCAAGGTACTCATCCATTAGATCAATTCTTGCTCTGGATATGGGGATGAAGATCCACTAAATGGATGTAAAAACAACATTTCTCAATGGGGTTATTGAGGAGGAGGTGTACATTGAGAAACTAGAAGGTTTTGAGACATTTGATTAGGAGTCTCATGTGTGTAAACTTAAGCGAGAATTGTACGGTCTCAAACAAGCACCCCATGCTTGGTACACTAGGGTCAATAGCTACCTCACTAGTTTGGGCT
Organism: Pinus tabuliformis; assembly: GCA_031772625.1. Taxonomy (NCBI): domain Eukaryota; kingdom Viridiplantae; phylum Streptophyta; class Pinopsida; order Pinales; family Pinaceae; genus Pinus; species Pinus tabuliformis. The sequence goes on along the minus strand of CM062813.1, from coordinate 477,193,997 downwards.
TCACCAAAAGTGAAGCAGATGCAAACCTCTATCATATCTTGGTAGAAGGTTATTGCCTATTAGTGTCTTATATGTTGATGATTTGATTTTAATTTGTGATTAACAACTGATTATATCTTGCAAGGAGGACCTTGCAAGGGAGTTTGAAATGAAGGATATGGGTCTCATGCACTACTTCCTCAGGTTAGAAGTATGGCAAGGTGATGGGGAACTATTTGTGTCTCAAGGAAAGTATGTAAATGAGATACTACAAAGATTCCACATGGAGAATTGGAAACCCATGGAGACACCTCTAGTGACCAACTGGAGGAAAGAGGATGCCACTTCAGGTGAGGAAGTAGATGCTACAATTTATCGACAACTAGTGGGTTCACTGATGTACCTTATGAACATGTGACCAAATATGTTCTATGCATTCAACCAACTGAGCCAAGCTATGGTTAGGCCAACCAAATTATTTTGGAAGGTAACTAAGCATGTTTTATGGTACCTCAGAGGAACTACCCATTTTGGACTATGGTACAGAAAGACAGAGGGAGTGAATCTATGTGGCTTCATAGATGCAGATTACACTGGGATTCCACTAGATCGGAAGAGTACATCAGGTGGAATTTTTATTTTTTGGTCCACAGTGATTTCCTAGTACAACAAGAAGCAAAGATTTGTGGCACTCAGCGTAGCAAAAGCAAAATACATGGTTGTAAGTCAAGCAACATGTGAGGTGATTTGGATGAGAAATATAGTTGTGGGACTAGTTGCTTAGCTGATGGATCCAAATGTGATATACTATGATAATCATAGTTGCATTAACCTCTTTGAAAATCATGTATTTCATGATCGATCCAAGCATATAGATATTTGGTATCATCATTTGCGGGACTGTGTGCACAAGTAGATAATGTTGCTCCAATAAATTCCGACAGAGGAACAAGACACTAACATTTTGACAAAGGCCTTGTCTAGAGGGAAGTTCAAGTTCCATAGGTGCAGGATAGGGGTGGTTGATAATCCCTTTCTTGCTGAGAGGGAGTGTTGAAAAATGCAACAAGAAATTCTCAATTTGATTTTGCCTTGATTAAATTGAGAAAATTCAAATTTCCACATTAGTAGACAACTTGGATAAATATAACTAAGGTGACACGACTCTTGTCACTTAGTTAGCTTAGTAAATTCTAGTTGGAGGAGTTAAAGTTCAGTTAAGCATGTGTGATTGCTATTTTGTAGCAATCAAGGTCAATTAATTCAAGTTGTTTTTAGTTAAACTAGTTCTAACTATTGGAGGAACTAGTGGAAGGTCAATCGTGCAGTATGACTTCAGTCAAACTCAGTGATCATCCAGTTAACTGATCAATCAACCAAAAATAGGTAGTGCATCAGAGAATTCGAGTTCCCCAATTGTGGTGGAGATTCCAAGGTAGTGTAACATCAGTTGTAAACTAGTCTTAAATGTATAGGTGTTGCATGCAGTTAGATAATCAACCTTGGGAATTGTGAAATCAATTTGAGGAATTTCCTAAATAATAGGGGCCTAATTTCTCAATGAATTGTGCAAGGAAATAAGGGCTCAAGCAGAGGAAAAAATTGACTAAGTCTAGGTCAGAGCTTCTCAGTGAGCAGAGAGATAGGTTATTCACTTGCACGTTGTGCTAAGTTGAGCAAATCAATTGTAATACATCTCTATTCATCATATTAATGCAAGCAACCATTGTGTTTTTTAGAAAATTTCCTTCCCTAGAAAAAATACTATGTGCATGTGTGTTATTTTTCATTGCATGTTTGTGATTGATGTTCTAAATTGTGAATTTATTTCCGAAAAGAAGTAGAGTAGGTTTTTGTCTTGTGATTTTGATTAAAACTTCATGAATAGTTGCAAATCTACATCATAATTCCTACATGACTGTTATGAGGAGGGAAACGAGATTTGATGAGGATAAATCCACGAGGATCTCTCTAAAGCAAGAGTTGAGCACACCACTAGAGGAGGAGCTTCTAGTTCCAAAGGAAGAGCCTCAGTCAGATCGAAAGAGTTAGATCTTGCTGAAAGGAAAGAGGACATTTTAGAAGGATGATGTGGAGGAACCACATGTGGAGGTGTAGATAACAAGTTGAGTGGAGGCACCCACTCACACAGTTTCTTCCAGAGAAGGGAGGAAGAGGACCAAGATGGTTGACAAGTTGGTGTTGGAGCCTCAAGATCAAGTTGGATCTCTTAGCTCCTTACACAGACATAGGAGATCACCAAATAGATATACCAGATATATGGCACACATGATATACTTGATATAATCCAAGCCATCTTCTTTCGAAGAGTTTGTTTCCCAGTAGGTGTGGGTAGATGCCATGGTGGAGGAGTATAACTCCATCATTAAGAATAATGTTTGGGAGGTGGTGCCCATACGTGAGAACAAGTAAGTTGTTGGTTCCAGATGGTTGTATAAGGTGAAACATGTAGCTGCTGGAAATGTTGAGAATTAAAAGGCCAGATTTGTGGCCAAAGGCTTCTCACAGGTGGAGGGGGTTGATTATGAGGATAAATTTTCCCCTATGGAAATATACTCATCTATCAATACCATACTTGCATTGGAAACACAGTTTAGGTGGAGGATCCACCAAATGGATGTTAATACTAACTCCATCAATGGAATGGTTGAGGAAGATATCTACATTGAGCAGCATGAGGGGTTCAAGCCCTTTAGCAAGGAGACACAAGTGTGTAGGCTCAAGATAGCCATCTATGGTCTCAAGCAGGAACCTTGTCCTTGTTACACTCGCATAGATTATTATCTCAGTGGATTGGGCTTCACTAAGAGTTAAGAAAATTCCAATCTCTACTACATTATGGTAGATGGTTGTCTTCTCATCTTAGTTCTCTGTGTGGATGATTTGATATTGTCAGGAGATGACAGGTTAATTCAGTTTTTCAAGGAGGACCTTGCAAGAGAGTTTGAAATGAAGGATACGGGTTTAATGCACTACTTCCTTGGCATGGATGTGTGGTATGGAGGCAAAGAGACATTTGTTGGACATGGGAAGTACACCTCTGAAATCATTCAGAGATTCCATATGCAGGATTGCAAACCCATGGATACTCCTTTAGGTACTAATTGGAGTAAAGAGGATTCTTCTACAAGTGAGATGGTAGATGGATCTATCTGCAGACAGTTGGTGGGGTCCTTGATGTACTTGGTGAACGCAAGGAATGATATTTGTTTTGCAGTGAACCAACTTAGTCAATTCATGGTGGAGCCTACCAAGCTTCACTGGAAAGAAGCAAAACATGTTCTAAGATACCTTAGAGGCACAAGAAACTTTGTTTTATGGTATATACATACTAATGAAGTGAAGCACCAAGGATTCAAAAATGCAGATTGGGCAGGGAGTCCCTCAGATAGGAAGAGCACATCAGGAGCAGTCTTCAGTGTTGGGTTAGCAAAAGTAGTTTAAATCTCACAATCTTAATTTACACCCTTCATTAGCACATAAATCTGCATCTTTATTAACATCATAGAGAACATGGAAATATGTTATTGAAGAGAACCCTGCATATATATGAAATTATATGTATTACCAAAGTTTTAATAAAATTAGAATGGAATCTAATTAGATGGGAAAAAATATGTCTTCTGAAAAAAGGAGGCTTTAATCTTTGTGATCCAGAGATACTATGAAAAGCCTTAAGTGATAAAACCTGGTGGAGATGGATCAAATACCCGGAGGCTTTATGGAGAAAAATGTGGAAATGTAAGTATGCTCACAATACCCAAGAATATGAGCTCATCAGAATGACAAGCAACATTAGGGGTTATCATATCTGATATGCTACTTGGAGCAACAAACATCTCTTCTAGGAGCATAGATTTTGGGAAATCAAAATGGAAATAGTGCACTTTTTTGGATGAATCGTGACATCACTGGCCAAAATTAGCTTAGAATGAAAAAATCCAGTCAACCAGGGACTCCCTCATCTCTAGGGGCCAAATACTAGTTTCACATTACTGGGACTCATCCCCTTGCACTTTTGAATGGTATGTTAAGTTATGGTATGTTTTATGCTTATAACAGTTTACTTATTTTCTTATTATATTCCACAGATTAGCAATCACATGTACATAAAGTAAAGTGCAGATAGAACATTAAACGATCGACAGAAAACAAGCCAAGACAAGAGACACAAGATGTGGCAGCTAGCTAGGGACAAACCCCACAATGTGTGGGGAAACCATTTGATCAAATATTCTTTTATCTTCAATAATTCAGCAGAGAGAAATAGTACAATAAATCTGATTTATATCAGCAATAGAAAACCCTAGATCAGCAGCATTAGCATTAGCGGCGTCATCATCAAACTAGGGCAGACGATATCTCATAGACCGATTGTCGGATCGGCTTGATTCCACCACCAAAAGTTGTGGCTTCCAGAGGAGGTTTAGATGAACCTACAACACAGTTCAGATGAGGAGATCTTTTGGTCCATGAAGGTCAAACTTTACTTCTGTAGTTGCAGCTTCCCTCAAACTAGGGCAGTCGATATCTTGCAAACCGTCCGTCGGATTGACTTGATTCCACCACCAAAAGTTGTGGCTTTCAGAGGAGGTTCAGATGAACCTACAGTGTAGTTTAGATGAGGAAATCTTCTAGTCCACGCAGGTCAAACTTTACTTCTGCAATTGCAGCTTCATTTTCAGCAGCTTCCGGCTTCACATGTGCTTTTCTACGCAGTAGAGAAGAGACTCTTTTCTGTGTAGTAGAGAGAGAGAGATGTGATGAGATGAGTGAGTGAAAATGAGGAAAATTCCTCCTATATTTATACACAACGTTGGTGTTTGAATATATGCGACTGTTGGGCTTCTGAGCCTACATGAGTTGTAGGTCGGCTTGATAATAATTCCATAATAAAAATAAATTCATATATCCATGAATACTTATCGGAATCAGATGATCTTTATATCAATCCTACACCTCTCGATGAGAGGAATCTAATAAAAATATTATCAGCCATGAATAAGATGACTGACCCACATGAAATTTTGCCCTAGTTGCCAATTTTAACACTCCCTCTGAACTAGGGAGAACTTCATCTGCAATCTATCTATCAGTCGTTACTATTCATCCATCAAATGCACTGCCCTGTACAGCCTGACCCTTGCCCCGCTTTTCTCTATTCTGTCTATTCTTCTTTGCTTGTTCTGCCCTGTACTGATCTGTATTGTTCTGCTCTGTTCTGCTCTGCTCTTGCATTGTTATGTTCTACTCTTCTTTTGTTCGAATTATGAAGAAGAATAAATGATGGAGGATGTATCATACTGACTCAAAGTCAGTCTCAGATTATATACCACTGGTCCCAGACCAGTCTCAACCAACCCGAAGTCAGCGTCATAGTGAGTACAACTCCACTGGTCCCAGACCAGTATCATCCTCCACTGACTCAAAGTTAGTCTCAGAGTGCGTACCACTGGTCCCAGACCAGTCTCAACCGACCCAAAGTCAGCTTCATAGTAAGTACCACTCCTACCACTGGTCCCAGACCAGTATCGCAGTCTCAGAGAGTGTACCACTGGTCCCAGACCAGTCTCAACCGACCCGAAGTCAGCATCATAGTATGTACCACTCTCACTGGTCCCAGAACAGTACTGCACTGAAGTGAGTCTCAGAGTATGTACCACTGGTCCTAGACCAATCTCAACCGACCCGAAGTTAATTTCATAGTATGGTACAACTCCTACCACTAGTCCTAGACCAGTATCATTGATCCCAGATAAGTGGAGGTCATCCTAGCGTAGGGAGTACGGTAGATACAATGATGCGTACATCAATACTACTATGGTCCCTAACTTCATTTCCCTGCTTATTGATAAGATGAGGGTACTTCCCATGAGTCCCAGACTACATGGCTAGGATGCCTCGACAGGAGAACTAATCAATCCTGTCCTCATAGGAGAGCACATCAATCCTGCTATAATCGTTATGGAGAACACATCAATCCTGCTACAATCACCATGGAGAACACATCAATCTAGGCCTCATAGGAGAACACATCAATCCTGCTACAATTGCCATGGAGAACACATCAATCTAGGCCTCACAGGAGAACACATCAATCCTGCTACAATCGCTATGGAGAACACATCAATCCAGGCCTCACAGGAGAACACATAAATCCTGCTACAATCGCCATGGAGAACACATCAATCTAGGCCTCATAGGAGAACTAATCATCTTGCTACACAGGAGAGCGAATCATCCTATTCCACAAGAGAGCGAATCATCTTGTCCCACAAGAGAGCAAATCATCTTGTTCCAGTGTGCACCACCAAGGGAGGGTGAGTCATCCTGTGGTCGTATATCGCTCCAGTAAGAACTGCAAGCCCTCAGAGCTCCCAGAGCTCAATGTATGCAACATGCAGGACCCTTGTACAAGGGTTTCTTGACGACTCCAAGTCGTTTGGGAAAATAATAGATTAGATCTTTCCTCGGGGCTTTGACAAGGTGTATCAACCTGTACATCATCTTAATGCGATGTGAGCCTCCTTGCTCATCGACTTACCATATCCCAGATGATGTCTATCTGCTGGAGCAATCGACGAATACAGGATTCCTCAATAATCGAATCCCATCTCTGGTTGTTACAGAGAATCACAATGGTATGTGTTCAAACAACTCATTGAATAGCTTCCCCAGCTAGGCAGCTTCATACGAGATCATACTCGTAGATATGTATCCAGTCTCGGCGGTGCTTATGGCAACGACTTCTGCTTCCTACTCATCCATTATGTCGAAGCAGAATCCAAAGAGAAACAACACTAAAAAGTTCTCCAGTGATCCTCCACACTACCTGCCTAATCAGCATTCGAATAATCATGCAGTTTCATATTTTCGGCAGTGTATCTCAATCCATGAGAGATTGTGTCCTGAAGACAGCTCAGAAGATTCTTGGCACCAATATAGTGAGGCTCAACCAAATATGATCTCACAATGCTAACTACAAAACATATGTTCGAACAGAGGTTCACCAAGAACCTCAACGCGAATGAGTTTTTGAAACTCAGAGGAATTTCCCAAATCTGGTCCGACATCACTACCATATAACTTCTAAAAGTTAAGATCCTCGAGGTAGTCACATGCTTGCAGTCTACCATACCAAATATTTTTAGAATCTTCACCACATATTTTCCTTGAGATAGGAAAATTTCCCTTGGCTTCTGCCACACTTCAAGTCCTTGGTTCTTCATTTCAAATTCAAAAGCTAACTCCCTCTCACATTTGTGAATGAGAGGGTCTGCACCTGTTAGAAAGAGGTCATCCACATACATCACTAGTATGAGAGAATTGTCATCTTAAACCTTAAAGTAAAGGTTAGGATCGACTTCAATCCTAGTGAATCCCAGCTTCATCAAGTAGCTATCGATCCTCTCATACCATGCTCAGGGTGCTTGCTTCAACCCATAGAGAGCCTTCTTCAACCTACATACATGAGATTTTCGATCATAAATCTCAAATCCTTTGGGTTGCTCCATGTAGACCTCTTCTTTGATCGAACCATGCAAGAACGCGGTCTTGACATCCATCTGATGTAGGTTCCATCCTTGTGAAGCCGCAAGGGCTATGATCGAGCGAATGGTCATATATCTTGCAACAGGTGCAAATATCACATCATAGTCTATACCTTCCTTCTGGGAGAAACCACGAGCAACAAAACGAGCCTTATACTTTTCCGTACTTCCATCTTCTGCAGCTTTATCTTGTAAAGCCATTTTGAAGTAATGATTGTCTTGTCCTGGGGTCTGGGAACTACTTTCCAGACATCATTCTCCATAATGGTCATAGCATCCTTCCATACTTGATGCTTGATGGCATCTGAGAATGATGAAGGCTCATTTTGTATGGTTGTGCTCATACTGGTTAGGTATCCCTGATACCTGTTGGGTTTCTTACTTCCACAGAAGGTTCCTCGGGGTGCAGCATGTCTTTCAGCATCATCAAGTATCCCCCTAAGCCATGAAGGCCTCTTCCTGGAAGAGGAAGGCTCAGATGGATAAATAGGATCCATCGGTTCTTCCACACCAGGCATTGTTACATCATCTACCCATAGAGACAACTTCTACAATCGTACGGTGCCACACCATTCTACTCTGGAGTATGTGGTGTAGTAGTCTCCCTCTTAATACCAACCTTAGGTATGCCTGAGTGAACCAACTGTAATATATCGGAGGTCTTGCTTAGGATTGAGGGGAATGGTCCCCTTTTGAGATTTCCTTCGACACATCCCGAACATACACCTTCTTTCTCTACTCGGAATTCAGGCATTCCTGTCACCATTTGTCTTACACCGAGTAGAGCTTTATAATGAAGGTGGGAAAACCTCCGATGCCAAAGTTCGGACTAACGAGATGTGTCATAAGACATGACACCTAGTGGACTTCCATCGACCTGATATAATGAATCAACACAAAACCCAAGAGTAAAGGCATCTTTAACATTATTTTTCAATACACATACCTTGCCATCGCTGAAGGTTACGTTGTAGCCTTTGTCTTCCATTGCCGAGATGGATACTAGGTTCTTTTTTAGATCAGGTACATATAATACATCCTGGAATTTCTAGACTTCTTGAATGGTTGTCCTCTTCCTTGATTCCCAGCTCTCCTCTTACCTTTGCTATTGAATTTGTCATTCCTTTGATTGCCATTAGAGGGATTTTGATCATCGTCCCGATGTGAGTCCTTTCTATCAGGGCACTCCCTGGTATAGTGACCTGCTTTATTGCAGATGTAACATCGTCCTTTTCTTCCACCCTTAGGTCCAGCCTTTTCTTTTGATTTAGTCCTGGAATTATTTATTTTCTTAGCATGAGAAGAAAAGGCAGTAGGAGGACCTTTAGGCATGGGCATTTCTTGCTCTTCTACCCTTGTTTCTTCTTGAAAGCATCTAGCCATTAATTCCTCGAAACCAGGAATTACATTATTGTTCAGAAGAGTAGTCCTGAACACGTACCATTCGGATGGTAATCCTCCAAGAGTCGTGAGTGCCATTACCCTGTCAATAATAGCCTCCCCAATAGATAGGAGATCGTTCTTGATTTCGGTGATCCTTAAGAGGTATGCTTGCATACTCTCATCTTTACCCTTCTTGATTTTCCTTAGTTTATTTCTAAGAAACAAAACTTGATTTGCATCATTAACTTTAAATAAACTCACCAGTCTATCATAGATTTCCATGGAGGTGTCCAGTTCAGAGATGTAGGCCACCAAGTGCTTGTCAATAGAGTCCCAGATGATCTTCTGTTTTGACTTCTTTGGTTTTCCATTTGTTCTTGGCAGTAGAGGATGCATTTGATGGAGGCTCAACAATATTGCCTCTGACATGGTCCAACACTCCTTGATCTTCTAGGGTTAGATCGATAGACATCTTCCATCCGTGATAGTCAGCTTTCTCACGGAGCTTGTCTTCGGCAAGAAAGAGTGTTGAGGACCCCATAGTTCTTTTAGGATAACCTTGCCAATCTTCTCTTCGGTGATTACTCTTGCTCTTGCTCGGGATTTTTCTTCACCTCAACTCTGATACCATGTTAAGTTAAGGTATGTTCTATGCTTATAACAATTTACTTCTTTTCCTATTATATTCCACAGATTAGCAATCACATGTACATAAAGTAAAATGTAGATAGAACTTTAAACGATCGACAGAAAACAAGCCAAGACAAGAGACACAAGATGTGGCGGCTAGCCAGGGACAAACCCCACAATGTGTGGGGAAACCCTTTGATCAAATCTTCTTTTATCTTCAATAATTCAACAAAGAGAAATAGTACAATATATCTGATTTATATCAGCAATAGAAAACCCTTGATCAGCAACATCAGCATTAGCGACTTTATCATCAAACTAGGGCAGATGATATCTCATAAACTAACCGTCGGATCGGCTTGATTCCACACCAAAAGTTGCGGCTTTCAAAGGAGGTTCAGATGAACCTTCAAGGAAGTTCAGATGAGGAGATCTTCTGGTCCACGTAGGTCAAACTTTACTTCTGCAATTGCAGCTTTAGTTTCAGCAGCTTCCTTCAAACTAGGGCTGTCGATATCTTGCAAACCGTTCGTCGAATTGACTTTATTCCACCACCAAAAGTTGCGGATTTCAGAGGAAGTTTAGATGAACCTACAACGCAGTTCAGATGAGGAGATCTTCTAGTCCACGCAGGTCAAAATTTACTTCTGCAGTTGCAGCTTCAGTTTCAGCAGCCTCCGGCTTCACATGTGTGAGGGAGAGACCCTTTTCTGCGCAGTAGAGAAGAGACTCTTTTCTGTGAAATATATATAGAGAGAGATGTGATGAGATGAGTGAGTGCAAATGAGGAAAATTCCTCCTGTATTTATACAAAACGTTGGTGTTTGAATAGATGTGACTGTTGGGCTTCTGAGCCTACATGAGTTGTAGGTTGGCTTAATAATAATTCCATAATCAAAATAAATTCATATCTCCATGAATACTTATCGGAATCGGATGATCTTTATATCAATCCTACACCTCTCGACGAGAGGAATCTAATCAAAATATTATCAGCCATGAATAAGATGACCCACATGAAGTTTTGCCTAGTTTCCAATTTTAACATAATTGGAAGTCATGTCAGGAATGGATTAATCATCCCTCCCAAAACAAAAGTGCAATTAGCAAGCAAGAATTAACAAACAAAATAATTGTGGTTCAAGATGGAAACAATATTATTTATTGGGGTTATAATCCTTCAAGCAATTTTAACCTCTCTGAAGCTTGTTGTCTTCTCACAAGAAACAACAATGAGGATGATCAAGGCAAATCACATAAAATATGGAATCTCAAACACTGGCCCAAAATCACTCTTTTTTTGTGGGTTCTATTATGGGACTAAACTTTAACATATGATAATCTTCAAAGTTGTGGTTTTTAGGGCCCCTCAAAATGTTTTATTTGTTTCTCTAATTCAAAAAATGTCAGTAATACTCTTAGAAAATGCAACTTCTCTTCTTTTATCTAGTACCACCTTGTTATGCTCTTTTGACAGAATAACAAAAAACAAAATACTGTCCTCTCCACTTTACAATTATGGCATGAATCCACTTTTACTAAACCCATTGTTAATAGAGCATGGAAACTCATCCCATGATTCATCCTACGGGAGATTTGGAGAGAGTGTAGTAGATGAATTTTTAAGAATATTATGAAATGAAGTTATAAGAATATCATGAAACGAAGGTAGAACAAGGTTAAACCTCATTTGAATATTGCAAGTGGCATAGGGAGATATAGGAGGACTCAATAGGAGAATTCTATCAGATTGGAAGAGATGGAGTAAAAAATTAATAGTATTGACCGCAAGATGACCATTCTAGTCAAGAGATCATCCAACATCTCCTTCTCCTTGGATGAGGATAGTGACCAACCAACACTAATTCTTAGAGATTCTAGAAATTAGTTGTTACGGCTCACTGACTTTTTGCTTGCAGCACGAGTAGTCATGTTTGTGTTCTCATATTGATGTATGGCAATGCTTTCCATAACCAATTTGTTTTTATAAGTTTTTGTTTACAATATGCTCTATTTAGATGAGGTATTATCAAACCTCAAGGCTTTGAACTTCTGTTGTTGGTTAGGTTTCCCTTCGAGAAGACCAATAGAAAAAAATTGTACATCTAGAGATTTGATACATACACCAAAAAATTGACGTAATGCAAAGTGCCTAACATTAAAAAAAGAAAAAGGTGTTAATAAAAAAAATATATTTTTATGCTTAGAGATGTGAAATTTATATAAATATAAATAATATTATTAATAATCAATATAGATCCATCTCAACTCTAGATTTACCAAGTGTCAAGAGGGATCAAATCACTTAATATACAAATCTCTTGAGTGCAAAAGGTTTGTACATCTAGAGATTTCATTCCTCTCTACTCTTGATAGATTAAGATTTAAGATTGATCTTCCTATTTTCAACTCAATGTTGCAATAAGACTTTAATTATTTTCATCAATACACAAATAAAATTTCGATATATCACAAAAACAAAATATTGTTTGTCTCATGTTTGATGTTAAAAAATAAATATTATAATCATCTTTTATATGTATATATATATTGCAACTGGTAATATATATATAGCCTTTAAAAAAAGAAAAGAAAAAAAACTTTATATTAAAAAAATTGAATACACATGTTTCAATCCAAATAAGGATCCTTAAGACTGCACTACCTTCATAAACTAGATATAACATCTGCATGCTTGTATGGACTTTCTTTTTAATAAATAACTAATACAAAGCTAAAAAGTTCATAAGACTAGATCAAAACATGATTATACAAAACATTAAGAAAAATCACCATCTTTTTATCAAAGGCAAGATCCTATCAACATTTATCAAAAGTTAGATTCTTCCATTAACAACCTTGCAGACTATACCTTCATACGAAAGAGAGAAAGGGTAACTATATTTTCATATCCATAGTTTTAAAGATCTCACCATCAATAAATTATTTTAAACCAAAGAAGCTTGGGAGAGAAAAGGCTTCCTTGTATAGTTCATTAGTGTGAATAATCAACTCTTGGAAAATAAGCTTAAAGGATAGCTAATCAAAGGACTAAAGAGACCCCTAGATGATCTAAAGGATAGAACCAAAAGGCATATTATCCATTGAAACATAGAACCAAAAGGCATATTATCCATTGAAACATAGAACCAAAAGGCATATTGTCCACTGAAACATATTTGTTATGACTAGGTGAGAATTGCCAAAAACTAACCATACAAGAAATTTGACCTTATTATTTAATCATTTCACTTGGATATAATGATTATGGGAAAATAATAGAGCAATACCAAGCCACATAAAGCAGATGACCCTAATATTGTAAGCTATGTTAATAATGAAAATATATAATATTATTATATCCGCCAAATGTAGAGTATAATATAATCATTTTGGGTCAAAATGATTTGACTCTTAATTCATTTTCACATTTTTTGAAGCTATTTTTAAATATTATTTAAGTTTTGGTAAAATTGAATATTAAACTTTTTTCTCTTTTTTTTTTTGAATTTGAATTTTTTAATTTTTGATTGGTGGATGAGTAATTTTATGTGGTTTAAAATCAATTTGTCAAATTAAAAAAAAAAAGAAAAAGCAGGGGCCATTCATTATCATACTTATTTTTAACAATAAATATTTATTAACCTATAATCATTCCTTGATCGCTTTCTATTAATAATTATATTTTTTCTAATAACAATGTTTTTTCACCTTTTTTCATTAATATATTTTTTTAATCATAATATTTTTTTAATAGTTTAATTATTTAATTCTTACGAATCCTTTTTTCGTAAAACTATTTTATTATGTACCAATGGATTATTAGCAATTTGATTCCCCCCTCCACCAAGGTTGCGGTACTTAAATCATGCACTTAATATAACTAAGTTATATGATTACATTCACCCCCATAAGGATTCTCTACTTTTTGCATAAGAGGCAAGTACTAAGCAGCAATGCTGCATATTACACTTGTTATATTTATATTATATATATTAATATATATAATGTTAAAAAATCTTCACAAGATTATGAGTTTTATGTAGAAAAACGTAATTGAAAGAGCCATTAATTATAGATTTTTTCTTGCTCTTTTTTTCTTTCTTGTTTTTTTTGTGTTTTCAATTCAGTTTTATAATAAAATTTATTTTTTTTAAAGAAAAATGCAACATATATATAACTATGTATTATCAAAGTTTATATATACCTTTTTAGGGATTAAAAAAAAATCTTTATATTAAAAAAAATTGAATATACATGTTTTAGTCCAAATAGGGAGTACATAGGAGCAAAGCCTTACTAAGTTTAGAAACTGGATACAACATTTTTAGACTAGATGAAAACATGACTCTATAAAACACTTTGCAAAATTGTCATCTTTTATCAAAAGGTGGATTCTTCCATTTCCTTGTAGAGGATACCTTTAAAAAAAAAAGAGAAAGGGAAACTATATTCTAAGAGACTTCACCATCAATAAATTAGTTTAAATTAAAAAAGCTGCAGAGAAAAAGCTTCTTTGAATAGTTCATCCGTGTGAGTAATCAACTTTCAAAAATTATGCTTAAAGAGTAGGAAATCGAAGGCCTAAATCTACCCCTGGATGATCTAACGGATTTAACCAAACGACATAATTTCCATTGAAACACATTTGTTATGAGCAATGGAGAATTGCCAAGAACCTATAGTTTCTTTATGCCTTTCTCTTTCGCCACTTCCAATAAACTCCAAGGAACAATAAATTTGACTTTATTGTTTGACCCTTTAACTCGGATATAATGATTTTTTTGTTTGTCAAGTTATTTGACTTCTTTGGAGATTACTTTAAGTTTGATTTGTGGCTTGCGAAACTGCGATCCAGTGGCATCTAAGCCATCAAAATCACCGAGAGATTGCACCTAATCTAGGCCACACCAACCCTTAACATCACTGTATTTGTTGCCCATGGAGTTTCGAACCAGTGACCTTCACATCACATAGTGACTTAACAATACACCCCATCACCGTTTATTCTACACCCATGGGCAACTTGCATATAATGTTTATCCAATGATTCTAGGAAAGTAACAGAGCAACACCAACTCCACATAGAGGGGATGACCCTAATATTATATATTATGTCAATAATATATATATATATATATATATATATATATATATATATATATATATATATATATATATATATATATATATATATATATATATATATATATATATATATATATATACATTGATGTATATGATTTTAAAGAATCTTCATAAGATTATGAATGGTGAGTAGAGAAAGTAATTGAAAGAGCTTTTTCTATTAGTTATAGATTTTATTATTATTATTTTTCAATTTATTGTCTTTTATTTATTTATTTTTCCATATGTTTAATTTATTTTACAATAAAAATTCAATTCTTTTTACCGTTAAAATGATATAAAAAGTAAAAATAAAATTTTAATATGTCACAAAATAAAATATTATTTCTTTAATATATTACATAAACAAACAAATAAATATTTAGAATCAAAGCATATATTTATTTTTTGTGTGGTTCACTATACCAAAGATCGATACTAACTATATTCACAGAAAACCCACCCGTGTGTAGGTTGTAGAATTTACTCCCAAAGAGTGAGAACGTTAATCTCAATGGGATTGGAACTTGGGTGAGGAGGATAATAGTGACTTATCCCCACCACACGATCAACACCCACTTTACTATAATCAAAGCATAATTAATACAAAGTCAACCATGATTATAATTCATCCCTTTTTCAAAAATTCCTTTGGACTTTTTCCTCTAACCATTCAATCTTTGTTGGTCATTACTTTTTTTAATACCCTGGGATGGTGTATCTCCTTTTTTTCTATGATGGCATTTGGGTTGAGCAAGAAATCATCCCCTACTTTCTTTCATCAAAGTGGGAAGGAAGGAAGAGTTATGCTCTCGCTTTAGGTAGGGGTGTTCTCT
Organism: Pinus tabuliformis; assembly: GCA_031772625.1. Classification (NCBI taxonomy): domain Eukaryota; kingdom Viridiplantae; phylum Streptophyta; class Pinopsida; order Pinales; family Pinaceae; genus Pinus; species Pinus tabuliformis. Next base: position 477,178,471 of record CM062813.1, on the reverse strand, counting down.
TAGGTAGGGGGAACAAGTGGTTAAATTTTCCTGTATCTCAGTTAGGGGAGGGTTGGGAATTTGTGCTACAGATCAAGAGTTCCTTTTGTAATGGACTACCTTATTTAGATTTCCCTATAAGTCATCATATCTTGGTTTTCACAACAACAACTCATATTTTCAAGCCCTTATTCGTTAAGGGAAATTTCACTATGCCAAGGGAGAGGGGTCAAGTGAGAAGAGGAGTTGCATATTATGAAGAACATTCCCACAAAGGGAATTCTTGCCTACATAATAGGGTTGTGGGATTTTCAACAAGGTATCAAGAACATATCCCCATGCATGTGCAAGAAGAATTGAATTGGGTGGACAGGGAAGATGCTTCTCAAATATATTCACTTTCTAATGTTACAGTGAGGCCAAAATGGGAAGAGTGGATCCAAAATGTTGGAAAAATGAGGAGCGAGATGAAACAATACATGCAAGCCATATATATTTATTGGCAAATGAAGTTCCTTTTAGGACGAGTTTTATTGGACAACCAGGAGTCAACAAGGTGCATGTTTTATACTTTGGACCATATAAATGGTCGTATGAAGCATAATGATTACAGTTTGGATATGGTAGATCATCGACTGGTTTAAATTGAACAACACTTTGGTATCCCTTTAGCAACACCCAAACCTACAACAAACCCAACAAGCCTATTCCCTGTAGCAAGCTCATATTCCGAGCCACTCTCTTGATCATCTGATGACTCATGTTTATGATTTTCTTTTGTTTACTAGCTGTGCTTGGGGACGGATGGGTTGACACCATAGTACAAGCCTGTTTAATTTTATATACATTGTGTTATGTTTATCGCTTATGACCCTTCATAGGGTTCATTTTTCGATATGATTTGGTCTCCCTAGAAAGAGATTAGAATGAATTATGATTTTTTTTTCATGTAAGCTCTTGATTTGAAGTAATAGATGTAACACCCTCCTCCCACATCTACCCAAGTAACTGTCAAATCGAGGTAAACATGTGATGATAAGTTACTATTATATGATTCGACTCCCTATGTGTCAATTAAGGAAGTGGAATTAGTGGAACACATCACACAAACCTTCCATATCAACAACAAAACTCCCAGGAGTAATCCCAACCAATCAACGAACCAGCCCCTGAGACCAACCGAGGTTTTAATGTATCAAATCCCTGGAAACCCCCTTTATATGGACCATCATGCATCCAAAAGGCTCCAGATTCTCCCACAACAAGGGCAAGTGAGCGTCTAGGGATTTTTTTACCCAATGTTGTGCTTGCAACTCCGAGATTTGTGCCACTTTTTCAGGTCCAGAGCCCATGTCACTTCCCATAACTCAATGACACTTTCAGAGATGAATTTATACAACAAAACAATGATACATTTGCAAAACCATTGAAAAGGAGTAAACTGGACCCCTACTAGCCATGATAGGAATTTCGTCAAATATGTCACAAACATGAAATCTACATGTCTTAACAGTAGAGCTGAGCATAGAGGTCTCGTACTTATGTGAGATTCACTATGTGGCATTGTTTCCTTATCACATTAGCTACATTATCATCTATTAGGCCATGGATACATTGTTCATTCATTTACAAGTAAAAACATGATGGGATCCATACATAGCCATTGTCATAATACCTATTCATAACCAACATAATAACAACAAAAATACCAAGGAAACAATAACCATATCATCTGTTAGCTACCTATACCAATAGGTTTCATATTTCATGATTGGCCAAGAAAGTTCCAAATATGCTCTGCTTTGATGATGCAAAGATCCCATATTTCCAAAGAGAACACACTGTGTGTATACAGCTTTATGTTGACTCAATTTTGATGGATGGTCCAAAAGCCTAATCTGGACCAGACCATGTTTCAATTTTTGTTGTAGAATAGAGAAAGAAGTCTGTCCAAACTGTTTAATCTTGGCAGGCCAGTAGCTTAGGTAGAGAATTAAGGTTCCCAACTGCTTAATCTGGGACCTTGGAAGTGATAAGGGTAGTTCTAGATAGGAAATCAAAAGAAAAGGCCAAGAGAAAAGAAAAGGCAAATAAGGGTCTGCAAGTCCAAGTGCACCCTCCATGAAGAAACAAAAAATGCTAGGAAAATAGATGGGTAGGCAGATAGGGGTTGCAGAAATGTCATTCCTTACAATTGAATGTGTGCTAACCTATTTACAAAGGAAAATCAATGGATTGAGAAGGTCTTCTTCTTCTCCATCAGGTTGCAGCAAAGCAAAGAAGCATGTCTAACTTCCCAATTTTCCCCTTTTCCATTCATTACTAACATCCCCTCATCAGTTGAGATTCATGGAAGAATTGGTGGTTTTATGGTGGTTCTTAGTCTTTTAAAAGCCACATTTCCTGTCTAAAATTCTTTTCATTTTGATCTACTCCCTAAGATAAGTGATTTTCAAATAAACTTAGTGATATCACTCCCCATCCACCCTTTCATCTATATTAACCCCTAACATCTATTATGTAATTCCCCTATGTCACCCTTTCCCTACTATTATAACACTATGGTGTATAAACCCCCAAGCATTGTATAAATATCCCTCCCCTTGGCATTATAGCCATATGTTCTCTGTCAGGGATCAAATTGACAGCTGGTCAGTTTGAGAACCCTAAGCCTTACCCCTTTTTCCCCTCTTAAAGCCATTTGCCCCATTAAAACCTTCATTTGCTAAGAAAAACCTTATGAAAAAACCCCTCTTACCCATAACCCGCTTCACTTGCAAAAGGCACACAAAAACCCACTTTTTCCATTTTATCCAAAGTATCGGCGCGATATTATTTTTATTTGAAAATACATTGAAAAACCATCAAAATCCGCCACATCCCAAAGGTTTCCGCTGAGCACCAGTCCCAAAAGATATATTATTTTAAATCCCGCCCCCCTTCCGTATTGCCCGATCACCTCACTGATCCGTCAACCGTCCGATCAAGCGCCTTTGATCGGACGGCCATTATGCATATCGGGTTGGGCCCGACGTCCGAAAATTAGCACCCGAGAAACTGTCAGAGGGTGACGTCAGGCCTCTGCCACGCGTTGCCCTCACAATTTCTCGGGTTACCCTCTGACAAAACCGCGACCGTATCTAAGGCGGTCCGAGAAAAAACCATTACCGCTTATGATTTACCGCCGGTTCTGCTATGCCTGCGTCATCACCACGTCAGACCCACGTCAGTGCCACCCCGCCGTCGCGTCAGCACTCTTGTCCGCCCCTGCGCTGATATGTCTGCCACCTCATTATCCCCGTGGACCAATCGCAGCTTGCCACATCACCCGGTGACGTCATGCTGACGTCATCCGACCTTGACCCCACCTGATGACGTCATGCTGACGTCATCCCAAAAACGCGCCAATATGCCAAAAATCCATATTTTAGCCAAAAATTCGTGTTTTTCCCACTTTTTGCCAAAGCAACTATTGTTATTCCTGCATGCATTTCACGACCAAATCAGCGCCAACCTGCACAACTCGACTCTGAAACCGTGGGCGCCTCCGTCGTACCTGCATTTACAACTGTTATCGGCAATTCGTAAGGTATTTCTCAAAATTGTTCCCTGCACCTGGTTTTATCCATATTTCTACAAGCAATCTGTTTAAGAGAGTGTAAAGCACTGAATTCACCATCAAGCATCCAGTGACCTGTACCCATTTCCAACTGGCGAGGCAATGAACCTTCTGCAAAGCCTGCATTTGACAAGATTGACCTGAATTCACAGGTAGTTCGCACAGTCGTGAACTAGAACCTCAACTACATAAACTCACCATAGAAACACTCTTGTCAGTCCTGGTACTGGTTGCATCAGTCCTCTAAACGGTATTTCAATTGCTGTTTGCACAATTCGCCCTTTGTTCCTTACAATTCACATTTCCATTGCAAAGAGACCCCTCTGTGCTGCTCTGCTCATTCAAACCAGCTTACGTACAAGTCAGAAGCCTTATTAGCCATGGAAACACCAATAGCCTTGAATATTCAGCCTCTGAATGCCCCTCAAAGGGAGTTAGAATGGAAAGCCCTGGGAGATGTAGATTATCAGATGATAGACTGGTTCCCAATGGGCTCTAAGTTTAATATTCACATGCTAAATGAATTGAAAGCCCAACACCTTGGTGGAGCTGATATTTTAGGGATTTGGGACTCAAATTTGCCCATTTACAACCTCCCTCAAGTCAATGCCCTTCCAGACTTGATCCACAGATGCCAGGAATGCTATGATCCATGCCAAAGAGCTATTCTCAGTCCTACAGGCTCAATCTTGTTCCATATCACCCCAGAAGCCATAAATGAGATGCTGCATTTTCACACTGCAAGACCATTGGCCCCTCTCTCCATGATCGACTTGGTCAAGAAGGGGAGTAATTTGTCAAATGCCCAGATCACCAAAATCAATCAGTTATTCATACAGCCAAGCTCCGAAACTATAAGAACTCCTCCTATTGGATATCCTTACCTGAATGACTTGGGCAGAATGCTGGTGGATTTGATCAGCTATGTCCTGGGGTACAGGGGAGTTGAAGATGTTGATGACACTATAATGGCAATGCTGTCCATATTTTCTCCTGGAAAGCCTCCAGCTGTACACTATGACTATGCCACATATATTGCAGAAAAGATCCATGAACAGCTAATGAATCTACAAAGGGAAAGGGTGTTCAGATACACCTCCTACATCTACCATCTGTTCTTATTTTATCAACCAGACAGTTTCCCCATTCCCCTCAAGAAACTTAATGCCCAGGGGAATCCAAGGTCAGTTGTGTTTTGGACTTCAGTTTTTCATAATACTTCTAAATCACCATACACATACTGTGAATTCATAGACCTGTTCATTCACCCGGCTATGACCTTGCTGTATGGTGTTCCTCCTCCAAGGTTGACTGATGACATGCAAAGAATTCTCCATCTCTCCAAGGCCTACAACATTGGTGATTGGTATTTTTACCAACACCACACAGTAATCAGAATATATGGCTGTGAGTTGAACCCTTATAGGCTGCCAAGATATGTCCCTATGAGACTTTTTGCCTTAGAATACTTCAGGCAGTTTGGAAATGCTGACTACATCCATTTCCAAAGTAAAAACAAGAAGGTGCAGCTGAAGGTAAGGAACCAGCTAGGTCCTTTTCTATACAACAAAAGAGAGGAGGGATGGAAGGAGGCAGATATGATCCTAGAGGGCCTCAAATTACAAACCAGTTTCAAATGGACACCTTATGACCGTAATCATTTTATTTCCCTCAGGAGGATAAAATACAAATTGGGTAACTATGCACATGTAAGGCTGCCTCATGTTGAGCAGTATGCCAATTCTTTGAGCTGGAAAGAAGGCACTCTAGAAGAGCCAATTACTAGAGAGCAGATGCTAGAAAGAGAGGCTAGGAATATTCAAAAAGAGGCTGACTTGGAAACTTGTGGACAGGTTTCCTTCTCATATCAAAGGCAACTTGGAGCAGCTGCCTCATCTTCAACGACACATCAGCAAGCTGCCATGGACACTCAACAGACATCCAGCAAAGGCAAAGAAAAGCGGGTGGAGCAGGAGCAACCACCTCCCATGACTGAAGAGCAAACAGAAAAGGAGGTGGAACAGCAAGAAGAAGTGCTGCAGCAGGAAGCGCATCAACAACCACAACACCAACAGCAAGAAGAACAAAGACAGGAGCAGCCTGTGCAGCAAGAGCAAACAATGGAAGCCCCAAAATCCACTGAGCAACAACCACAACAAACTGTGCCTCCAAGGCAAGAAACATCAGCTGAAGCATCAATCCTCCAAACTCCACAAAAGGAGGATACAAGCAGGAAAAGGGACAGAGAGACTCCCCTTACAACATCGACAACTTATGGGGAGAAAAGACAGAGAATGAATCCTTTCTCAGAGGAGGAAATGCCAATGGGACAGTCTTTGGGCATGGGCCCACCTAGCAGGGAGGCCTCTGCAAGTTCCTTCCAGCAGGGACAAGACAGAACAGTGGGAGGAGAAGTCAGCTCCTCAAGCCACCAAAGAGAAGGTGAACTGGGCATCAAACAGCAGTTCATTGACATAAAGAGGAGAAGTGAGCCAATAAAAATACAACTATATAATCATTTGTTGAAGATGGCTCCTACTAACCAGCAAAGACTCATGTCTGCATATGATGTAAATGAGGGGAAGATGATCATGAGTCACTTCATGCCAACTACATTGCAACCACAGTCTCCTTCAGACTACTTGAGGACCAATCTTGAGGTCCTTGCCAAGGACATCCACCCAATGGACAAAATCGAATTGCATAAGCAAACGGGTGAGATGGTGTATGCATCCTTGGCAGACAAGACACTGGATAACTACCGGCTAGTAAATAGCCTAAATAATACAGCTGCTCAACTTGAGTTGGAGAGGGCATCCTATCAAGCAAAGGACAACAGAATCAGGTCCTTAGAAGATATAATCATAGAGATTGGGCATGACCCCAAGGACATCAAGGGCATACAAGAAATATTGAAATTAAGGGATGCAGACATGGCAGCTTTGAGGAGAAAGATCAAAATCCCAGCAACAATTCACCCTCAAACAGATGAAGTTGCCCAGCAAAGACATGATCAAGATGTTGCAGCCTTGCTGGTATCTTTATACAAACAGCTCATCCAAACACAAGAGAAGCTGGGAGAATCAGAGGCTGCACAGGCAGCATTGCAGGCAGCTTTAGAGCAAAGGGAAGGAGGTCAAACATCTCAGCCTCCTCCAGAAATAATTAATCTTGAGGAGCCTCCTCAAGCTACTGCCCCTCCCATACAGCAAACAGAACAGGCAGCACCTTCTACCTCAGCACCAGCACCGACAACAGAGCAGGCTCCAAGCCTAGATATGCAGAAGCTCAAGAGTGAAATCCAAGCCTTGGAAGCCCAAATGTCAGAGTTAAAAGAGTCCAGGGAAAATTTGGTCAAATTGAATGAAAGATATGACAAATCCAAGCAGACTGTAGCAGAAAAGGGCAGGGAAATAAAGGCCCTTAAGGACAGGATAAAGGAGCTGGAGAAGGAGCTCACATTGGATAAAGTGACAGCTGAGCTCAAGACTGTGCTATGGGCCAACATTGGCCAATCCATCACTGACCAATGGCAATACATTGAGACAATTCATGAGAAAATAGAGCTCATAGGAAAAGCACACAAAGAAATCCAGAGATCAAGGGCCTCTCTAGGCAATATGCCTGAAGTTGCCAACAGGATGATCAATGTGCTTAATAATAGAACAAGTGCTCAGTTAGCAACTATGGGAATCTCCAACAGAACTGAGACCATCCAGCTAATAAAGAGGGTCCTAACACTGAGAAACCTGGTGCAAACATTAGAAAGAAGGACCCAGGACATGCAGACCGAGGTCAATAGATTCATGGAAAAGTTTGTGGCATTACAAAACAGAGGTCTTCCAAGCTTACTGAATAGCGCAGGAAAACTACTTTCCCATGAAAGCTATGCCAAGAGGGTGAACACCTTTGCCACAAATCAGATCACAGAGAAGGCCAGCACCTCAGAGGAAACAGGGCCAGTTACAGGACAAACTCTCTACAACAAGGTAGAGAATTTATTCTTTATAATGAATGAAATCAAACATCTGTTTGAAGTGCCTCCCAATTTCTATAAATACACAGAGGCAGATGAGACACTAGAGGCAATTCTGAGACACCAATTGCCCACACAGGAATACTGGACCAAAATGATACAGCTGATATTATAAGCCAGAGCCTGTAAATCAAGTTTTGTTATTTGTTATTCAAATTTACAAGTGATCATGCACAGGAAAACTTGGAAAGATCAGCATGCATGAAAAGGGAAGGGCTGAGCCAACTCAGCAGAACTATTTGGCCAACAAAGCACAATTGACAGCTAACAGGTAGCAGGGCCGAAAGTTACAGCACGACAACCATAAAGACGCATTTTCCAGCATTAAAGCAGAAAGGTCAGACCGACTCAGTGGCCTCCAAAGGCCAAAATATCTTCTGACAGACACAAAGAGCATTTATGTTGTATTAAAAGCAGTAGTAATTTCTTATCTACTGTTCTGTACAAGTTGGTGAAAACATTTATTTCTCAGATGACTCAACGCCTTAGATATTTTGTATGATCGTTTGTATATATTGCCCCTCGCATAAGTTTGCAGGGGTTGTTGTTGATTTCTCTTCAAGAGTTTCTTATGCTGTAAGTTTCGAGACTGTTAATGCAAAGGCTGATGGAATTTCCAAAGCACTGTGTTCCCTGAGTTTTGTGGGGTGTTGCTGAATGTTACAGGATTCCTGCGTATTCTCATGGCACAATAAGTCCTCTATAAACTTTCATTATGTGTTTTTGTTACCTTTTCATGGCTCATTCATGCTTCCATTTTCTATAGTTTAATAGCATAGAAAAAGAATAGTTTCAGGATTTATTCACAGGATACCCTGAACTCAATCTATGCTATTATGAATGTTTTCTTCAGTTGTAGACATAAGGTGTAATTCTTAAATGCTACACTTTCGAGCTATAGCTTTCTCAGTGATCGTTGTTTCAGGAATTTGAGTTTGCTCCTATACAACATATCCCTTTCTTACATCTCAACTTAGTGGAGAATTCTTAACTGCTTTTCACTGGTTGAACACACCTCATAATCACAATTTCAGAACTGTTCCTTGAGATATTTAAATGGCCCTGCAATATCAGCAAACCTACACAATACTCCAGACAACATTTAGCTACAGACTCCATTGCCCAATGGACTAATACTCTTTAAAAAACTTGCACCTTTGATGCAGAAGACATCCCTCAACCAAAACATAAAACAGAACCCTGAGCATAATAGCTAGCCTAAAAACACTATCAAAACCAGAGACATATCATAAAGAGAGAGCCCTCTCTGATTGTAGTTTGGCTAGAAACTGCAATCCAAAGATTGGTTAGTGGTTACCCCGGCCGTATTCCCTTGGGAGTCATAGGGAACAACCTAGGTGTTAACATCATCCAAATATAAACCAATATAATACTCATGAATTAACAAGGATAAATAACCTCATATTAATGATGCAAAGGCCAACCCGGTGTGGGACTTGTGTGACTTCCATGAACTACCCAACCGTAGACATGGCTGAGCCAAATCTCTCTTCAGCCAATCACCCCCATGCCATATTCCATGGATGAATGTGGGATCTCATAAAACACATCAATCAAAACCATCTAGGGCTTCTGGAGACCAAACCATATGAACCAATCAAACAAGGATTCCACCTCATAATCGAACATCAAAAACCATCACCAGATTGGTATTTACCCAAGCCTTCTAGGGCTCTAGAGTGTTTGTTCCAACCAAGGCTTCGAAGACCAGTAACTCAACCCGTAACTGTCGCCATGATTCCCGAATGTTTGTCCAACCAGGGCTTCCAGGACTAGTAACTGAACCCACCAAGGGATTCCATAGCATTTGTCCAACGAAGGCTTCCAAGACTAGTAACTCAATCAAAGTTGTTACAGGGCTTCAAGAGTGTTTGTCCAACCAGGGTTTCCAGGAACTAGTAACTTAACCCAAGCTAAAGGAAACATGAGAACCAACCAGAAAAATAAAGAAATGAACCCACAACACCATGACTATCCAGGAAATGGAAAAGCTAGACAAATCCATTATCAATCCAGGCAATCCTCCATGCCAATGACATACCATGAACAATAAACCACATGCATATCCCATGCATGCCAAAACTATTGAGGAAAACATACATGTACCGTGGTATCCTCTTGCGCTAGCTTTCTCTTCCTTTTCTTTATTGCTCCAAAACTCTAAGTATGTCACACTCCTCCAAGAGTGATCCAATAAAACTCTAAGCGTCGAAGAGTATGAGAGAGAGAATAAAGGGAGAGCTCCAAAACTGAACTGACAAAAGTCTATGAACTGATACTCATAAGCCTTCTTATTAATGAGGCCTCTATTTTCTTCATTTTCCTCCTCACATGCAACATGTGACTTTTCACCTCCCTTTTCTCCTAATTTCCATTATTTTCATAAATAAGTGTGACAAAATACCACTTTACCTTTCGAAATCCTTTTCCATTGCCTTTTCCAATTTCCTTAGCCATTAATAAATCACTAGTTATACCCATTACTATGATTTTTCCCAACATTAGCTTGGAATAATTGTCCCATCAGCCGTCGTTATTATTTTGCATTTATTAACTTTTATTACATGGAATTTTCACTAGGGCTGTTACAAAACCCTCCCCCTTGGGGGAACATCGTCCTTAGTGTTCAACAACACATACAACCAACAAGGTTTTCATAAGCAAAACATACTACCCATGTAGCTTTATAACTTAGCTCTTTGCAGTATTTACAATGATCATCCTGCTGCGAAGCAAACTAACATGACAACATGAAAAATATAACATCATAAATGACATGACACCCACACCGCTTATTGGAGCTTTATAAGATATCTCATGGCAGTATTTACATCCATATACATATGTACATATACCAAAACATATACTGAAACATATACCAAAGCCATATACTAAAACATCTGCTCAACCAACGAATACGGAAGGATACATAGCACACATCTAATCTGCCATCTCCCATGTAGCTTCATTGGGCCCAAATTGCTTCCATTGCACTTTAACCTGCTCGATTGCTCAGTTCTGGAGCATGAGCACCTTTCTCTGCAAAATACACTGAGGTTTCGGATGGTTTGTCCTTCTGGCTCCAACTGCAATACAAACTAGTCAATTACATGATCAACATATTTAACATATTCATTAAGAAATGACACATGGAAAACATCATGGAATTTTACTATAGTAGGTAGTGCAAGTCAATAAGCTACCTTCCTAATCCTCTCAATAATCCTGAAAGGTCCAAAAAACTGGAGTTCCAACTTGGCGCATGATTCAATCTGCATGGAGATTTTATTTTGTTTGATGCGTAAGTACACCTATTCCCCAACATGGAACTCCTTGAACAACATCTTTCGATCTACATAACTCTTTTTCCTGTTCTGTGTTTCTTTTAAATTCTTCTTTATTACCTTTATTTCCCACTCCATGTCTGCCAACATGTCCGGTCCAATCAACACCCTGTTAACTAGATCACTCCAACTGATGGGAGTATTACAACTCCGCCCATACAATGCCTCAAACAGACTCATCCTTAGTGACTCCTGGTACCCATTATTGTAAGCGAACTCTACCAGTGGAAGGTACTCTTCCCACTTCCACTGTTGATGCATCACATACATCCTCAACATGTCCTCCAATATCCTACCGACCCTCTCTGTTTATCCATCTATTTGCAGATGATAAGCTATGATGAAGGCCAACTCTACGCGCAAACATGCAAATAGCTCCTTCCAAAACTTGGAAGTGAAATTTGCATCCTTTTCTGACACAATATTCATTTGAACTCCAGGAAATATGACCACGTCCATGATGAACACATGCGCTACATCACTCGCTGAGAATGTAGACTTCACTAGAATGAAGTGCGCTACCTTTGTTAACTTGTCTACCACTACCATGATGGAATCATGTTGTCTCACTATCCTTGGAAAACATGTGATAAAGTCCATGGAAATGACCTCCCATTTCCACTTTGGAATTGGAATCGAGTATAGGAGTCCACCTCGATGCTTACACTTTGCCTTCACTTGTTGAGAATCCAAACACCTAACCACAAATTTTGCTATGTCTCTCTTAAAATTCAGCCAATAATAAAATTTCTTCACTGCTGTTAGCGCCTTCTGATAACTTGGGTGTCCTAATTGTGGTTTTGCATGAAACTCCCTCAATATCGCCTTCTTGAGCTCACTACTATCTAGTACATATATCTTGTCCCTAAATCTAACCAATCCATATTAAACGATAATCCACATCTTGTGCACCGACATCTGTACCTGTACCTGTACCACTACCTTTACTCTGCTATAACCTGTGCACAATTTCCATATACCTGACATCCTGCTGACCTACTTGTAAGATCCTATCCTATAGATCTGTCCCATAGGAACTCATAACTGCTATATGATTTACTTGTATCTTCCTGCTAAGAGCATCCACGACCCTGTTCTCCTTTCCTTTGATGTATCTGATCTCAAAATAAAACTCACTGATCGTGGCCAACCATCTAACTTTCCTGGCATTCAAGTTTGGCTGGTCAAATAGATACCTTAATCCATTGTGATGACTCATCAATACAAACCACCTGGAAAGAAGATAGTGCCTCCATATATTCAATGCATGTATGATCACTGCTAGCTCAAGATCATGTGTCAGATAGCTCTACTTGTGCTCACTCAGTTTCAGTGACTCATAGCATACCACCTGTCCATCCTACATAAGGACTCCACCAAGTCCTCTCTTGCAAGAATCTATACATACTACAAACTCTTTGTTCAGATATGAAATATTTAAGATAGGATATTCCGACACATAGGATATAGTTAAGTTCAACTTGGTCTAGTTTAGAGTTAGGTATAGAGTTAGGTAAAGTGTGTTTCTTTACCGTTGTACATATTTTAACTTACAATCCGACGGTCACGATATGTAGTGATCCGACGGTTCATTCTCTCCTCGGTATTACCGACACTTGATCCGTGGCTTGACACCCGATTGGTCCATGAGTTCTATTTAAAGCGCATGGAGGGTCATTGTTCGGGTAATCCGTGCATGAGAGAAGCTTATGTAAATTTTCATTCTTTGATTAATAAATTGCCTGTAGTACCCACGTTGGGACAGGCCGTGGACTGTTTCCCTCCTTGCACTTTGAGGGTTTTAACCACGTCAAAAATACTGGTGTATTGATTTGAGATCTGGTTGTGAGCGGTGTCCTTTTGGTGTTCTTTCTGAGGAACTTACCCTGTAAATTCCTACATGGTATCGGAGCTATTTGAGGGCCGCGTCCGTTGGTGATCCAAATCTGAAGCCGGTAGAACTGCATGTGGCTGTCGTTTCCTAGATCTGCTGTTTCTGACTACTTTCGGGCCGAGAGGACTGCTCTGTTGCGTTCAGAGCATCTGTTCCAGTGAGGAACCCCTTTCGTTTCACGCGAAAAGGTTTCCGGTAGCCCTAGCTGCGTCATTTTTCAGATCGGGAGGTATACAGTGTTTTTTGCAGTTTACTGTTATTTTCTCTCTGCTTATTTCGGTTTCTTTTTATTTAGCCTTTTTTTTTAACCGGATCTATACCTTTCATTTCTGCGTATGCTCTTTGCCCTACGACTCTGTGCGATCTGGGCAAATCAGAAACAGAAAGGAAGGATTTTTCTCATGCGTATGCTCTTTTCCCTGCACCTTAGTGTGATCTCGGAAAATCAGAAACATTGAGAAAAATATTTAGTTTTTCGGCTAAAGCTAACTTTGAGATTTTTTTTAAAATTTCTAGTTTTGTGGCTAAAGCTAACTTCGAGCCGCAAGGTTCGTTTTTCTTTGCATATTCGTGTTGGGTTTTGTGTTTTGTGTTTTGTAGGGAAAAAGAGCTTTCTCAAGGCAAGCACGCAAACCAAGGCCCCCCCCCCCCCCTCTCTCTCTCTCTCTCTCTCTCTCTCTCTCAAATTTTTTGTATAGATCAATTGGTTCAAAGCTATTTTAAGAGAGTAGAGGTCTTGGGTTCAAGTCTCCATTTTGTGGGGGAGGATTTTTTTCATTCCCGCACATTCGCGCACTTTGCCGGCAACGTCAACAATTTTTTTTCAAAAAGCCATAACTTCTTCATCCGGAAGCCTTTTTCAGAGCCGTTTTTTTTAAAACCGCCTATTTTTTCGAGATCTATCCATTGGAACACTTACTTTCAGCATCTTCAGCTTCAGTTTTTTTTAAAAAAAATGGAAAGTCCATGCCAAGTCATTCTTGACAGCACTAACTACTTCCAATGGGTAGCCTACATGGAAGATTTACTTAGAAGTAAAGGTCTCTTCAGAATAGCCACAGACCAAGAGAAGAAACCAAAAGATGAAGACAAGGCTGCAAAATGGGAAAATAGACAAGATCAAGCACGTGGTTTGATAGGGATGTCTATTTCTCCTGATCTTAGATTCCACATTGCAGAACTTGAGACTCCTCATGAAGCATTAGAAAAACTCGCTAAAGTTTTTGGGATTAAAAATGAAATTAGAGCCCATCAACTTGAAAATGAGTTGCTTACTTTGAATCCTAATAATTTTTCTTGCATTGAAGATTTCTTGTCCAAATTCAAGACCCTTAGATATCTCTTGGAAGGTGTTAAAGTTAAGAAAGAAGATGGTAACCTTATTTATTCCATCCTTACTAAGTTGGGACCAGCCTACTCTGTATTTGTTTCCACTTTCCATTCTACAAGGGAAGCTTTCATTTGTCAAGGAAAAGACTACAAGGCCCCTTCCTTTGACTCCTTTTGTGATTCCTTAATAAGAGAACAAGAAAAACTCTTACACCTTGGTCTTCTTAATCTTGGAAACTCTTCCACGAAAGCGTTAGCTGCCCAGCAGCAACCAAATTCAAAGAATCCTAAGAAGTCATATCCTCAAAAGAATGGTCCTAAACCAACTCAGCCTCAAAATGAAAGATCATTTCAGCAAAATGATAAGACCAATAAAAACAAATGGAAGAAGACTGATAGACATTGTAACTTTTGTAATCGAGATGGCCACTTAGAATCTAAATGCTTTAAGAAGATGGAAGCCTTGGAAGCCGCAATGAAGAAACATAACATCCATGTGGAGCCTACTTCAACTTCAACTTCCGGAATGGCACTTTCTGCATGTCATTGTCAATCATCTCAGTCTGGTTATGCATTAAATGTATCTTCTTCTTCTTCTCATTCTCATGAGTGGCTCATTGATTCTGGAGCCTCTTATCACATGGCCAAAAACCAAGCCATGTTTTCTTCTTTAAATGATTGTAACACCAAAAATATATATGTTGGTGATGATAGATCTCTTAATGTTGTAGGGACTGGAACTGTTCATCTAGACAATGGTCAGTTTAATGATGTATTATGTGTTCCAACCTTATCCTGCAACCTTCTATCTGTCTATCAGATAACTCATTCAGGTGAAGGTAAAATTGTTGAATTTTCACCTCATGATGTTGTAATCAAGGATCTAAAAGATCCTAAACAGATTCTAGCTACTGGTCTTGCTGATGATTCCACAAGGTTGTATAAGTTTCACAACTTTGGGTCATCAAATCTTCCCTCAGTATTTGTTGCTCATAATGATGAAGTGAGCAAACTTTGGCATGAGCGATTTGGTCACTTAAACTATCGCTCCCTTCAGCATCTATGTAAAGAAAATATGGTGACAGGTCTTCCTATGGTATCTTGCAGAGATGGTGTTTGTTCCGGATGTGTACTCGGAAAACATCATCGGGACAGTTTTGACAAACGTGCCTCTTGGCATGCCTCAGCCCCTTTACAGCTTGTGCACAGTGATTTATGTGGTCCTCTTCCTGTTGCTTCACTCTCTGGCTGCAAGTACTTCTTAACTTTCATTGATGATTTCTCCAGACGCACTTGGGTATACTTCTTAAAACTCAAGAGCGAAGTATTTAACACATTTTTGGCCTTCAAAGCCTTTGTTGAAAAACAATCTGGACATCAAATTCTTAAGCTAAGAACTGATAATGGTGGAGAATATGTTAAAAACACATTCATCAACTTTTGCACCGAAAATGGAATTCAAATGCAACATACTGTTCCATACACTCCACAACAAAATGGTGTAGCTGAAAGGAAAAATCGCACCTTAAAGGAAATGGCTAATTGTATGCTGCAATCTAAAGGACTCAGTCTTAGTTTTTGGGCCGAAGCAATTAATTGTGCAAATTATATAATCAATCGCACTCCTACTAAGGTTCTAGAGAATATCACTCCAGAAGAAGCTTGGAGTTCCATTAAACCAGATGTAAGTCACTTTCGTGTGTTTGGAAGTGAAGCATGGGCCCATATTCCAGATGAAAAGCATAAAGCTTTAGAACCTAAGAGTGAGAAATGTACTTTTGTTGGATATTTTGAAGATGTTAAAGGTTATAGACTTATTCCATTTAAGTCCAAAAATGTTATCATTAGAAGAGATGTAAAATTTGATGAAAATAAATCGGCCTGCGAGCCTAGTCCGGCGGATGTGCCACCTCTTCCTATCTCTTCTACTTTTGAAAACATTTCTTCTTCAGATGATGAAAGCGAGGATGATAATCCTCCCCCACCTTCTCAGGATCCTCAACTTCCAAGATGGGTCCGTGCTACTCGGGATGCAGCAGGTGATCTTGCCGGTGATCCTACAGATCAGCGACGTACACGTTCTCAGTTTGAAAGAGCCTCTTCTTTACTGGCTCAAGCTCCAGTAAATCATGATCCTGACACTTTTGCAGAAGCTTCAGGCCATCCACATTGGGAAGCAGCTATGAATGAAGAATATCATTCATTGATGACAAATGATACATGGGATCTTGTTCCTCTACCAAAGGGACGCAAACTTGTTAGATGTAAATGGGTTTACAGAACCAAGTATGGACCAGATGGGAAAGTTGATAAACATAAAGCTCGTCTCGTTGCTAAGGGCTTTTCACAGGTTGAAGGCATTGACTACACTAAAACCTTCTCCCCTGTTGCCAAAATGAACTCTATCCGCCTTGTTCTTTCCCTTGCTGCCTCTTTAAAATGGGAAGTCCATCAGATGGATGTTAAATCTGCCTTCTTGCATGGGGACTTGCAGGAAGAAATCTATATGGAACAACCCATTGGCTTCATACAAACAGACTCCAGCCTTGTTTGTCGACTTAGGAAATCCCTTTATGGCCTCAAGCAAGCTCCTCGGGCTTGGTATGCCAAAATGGATAGCTTTCTTTTAGAATCTGGCTTTTCTAGGTGTCATTCTGACAATACTGTCTACACCAAGAAAGTGGGCAACTCTCTTATCATCCTTGTTCTTTATGTTGATGATCTTATTCTTACTAGTAGTGATCCCAACCTTATAAACCATGTGAAGTCCAGCCTTAAAAAGAAATTTGAAATGACAGACTTAGGACACTTACACTATTTTCTCGGTCTTCAAGTCTTGCAATCCAAGGAGGGTATTTTCCTCTCCCAGTCCAAGTATGCTTGTGATATTCTTCGTCATTTTCACATGGAAGACTGTAAGCCAGCCCCTTCTCCCTTTCAGTCTGGAGTCAAACTTTCAGTCTCTTGTACTTCTCCTGAAGTTGATGCTACCTTATACCGTCAACTTGTAGGAAAACTCTTGTATTTAACCCATACTCGTCCTGACCTTTCCTTTGCTGTTGGCCTTGTTGCTCGTTTTATGAAAAACCCCCGTGAAAGTCATTGGAAAGCAGCTAAAAGAATACTTCGTTATGTTCGAGGTACAGTACAGTTTGGGATTCATTACAGTGCCAAAGCAGCTCCTCTATTAGTTGGTTTCACTGATTCTGATTGGGCTGGTGACCCTGATGATCGGAAGTCTACTACCGGTTATGTCTTCACTCTTGGTTCAGGACCTATTACATGGGCTTGTAAGAAACAGGCTGCCATTTCTCTTTCGTCAGCAGAAGCAGAGTATCGTGGTGCCGTGGAAGCTAGTAAGGAAGCCTTGTGGCTTCGTCAGATCCTATCAGAGTTTGGCTTTGAGAAGCAGCATCCAACCACACTTTGGTGTGATAATCAAAGTGCCATTCAGCTATGCAAAGATCCAATCCAGCATCAGCGCAAAAAACACATTGAACTACACATGCACTTCATCAGAAAGCTCATTCATGACCATGTTCTTGAAGTGCAATATTGTCCCACAGATGATCAGGTTGCAGACATCTTCACAAAGGCTCTCACAGAGGCGAAGTTCACTAAACTTTGATATATGCTTGGAGTTCAGGAAGTTGTCACTAAGGGGGGATAGGCTCTAGTGCCTCCTTCCTTCTCCTATTGTGTCATATTTGTAAATCCTTCAATCCTATCCCAAGTTGTTCTTAAGGGGGGATGTTAGGATATTCCGACACATAGGATATAGTTAAGTTCAACTTGGTCTAGTTTAGAGTTAGGTATAGAGTTAGGTAAAGTGTGTTTCTTTACCGTTGTACATATTGTAACTTACAATCCGACGGTCACGATATGTAGTGATCCGACGGTTCATTCTCTCCTCGGTATTACCGACACTTGATCCGTGGCTTGACACCCGATTGGTCCATGAGTTCTATTTAAAGCGCATGGAGGGTCATTGTTCGGGTAATCCGTGCATGAGAGAAGCTTATGTAAATTTTCATTCTTTGATTAATAAATTGCCTGTAGTACCCACGTTGGGACAGGCCGTGGACTGTTTCCCTCCTTGCACTTTGAGGGTTTTAACCACGTCAAAAATACTGGTGTATTGATTTGAGATCTGGTTGTGAGCGGTGTCCTTTTGGTGTTCTTTCTGAGGAACTTACCCTGTAAATTCCTACAAAGACTGGTGCATGCATCAACAACTACTTGAGTTTCTCAAAACTGGACTTGCACTCCTCTATCCATTCAAACTTCTTACCTTTCCTCTGCAATGATGTAATAGGATAAGAAATCTGTCAAAATTTCCTAATGAACCTCCTATAATAACTTGTGAATCCCATGAAAGATCTCACCTCATCCACATTCATGGGAGTTTCCCACTCCATGATATCTCTTACCATTCTTGGACCCATTGCTATGCCATCCTTGGAAAGCACATGTCGCAAGTAGTGTACCTCAGTCTGAAAGAAACTACACTTGCTCAACTTAGCATTCAACTAATGCTCTCTCAACAATATCAACATTGTTACTAAATGCTCGACATGCTCTTCTTCATTTTTAGAATATAACAATATATCATCAATGAACACAATAAAAAACTTGTCCAGATACGGATGCAACACACTATTCATCAAGCACATAAAGGTAGCTGGAGCATTCGTTAAACCAAATAGAACTACAAAAAACTCATAATGCACATACTTGGTCCAGAAAGTTGTCTTGTAGATGTCCTCTTCTTTAATGTGTACTTGATGATATGTGTATCTCATATCAATCTTCGAGAACACTGCTGCTCCCTTCAACTGTTCGAACAAGTCATCAATCCTCGATAACAGATACCTACTCTTGATATTCACTTTGTTCAAATGCCTGTAATCAATGCACAACCTGAGAATACCATATTTCTTCTTTAGAAACCGTACTGGTGCACCCCATGGTGATACACTTGGCATAATGTACCCCTTATCAAGCATTTCCTTCAACTGCAACTTAAATGCTACCAACTCAGGTGTACTCATCCTATAAGGTTGCTTTGATGTTGGAGCTGCCCCTGACACCAAATCAATAGAAAAGTCTACTTCCCTATGAGGTGGAGAATCTAAAATCCTCAGAAATGCATCCTGAAACTGTTGTAGAACTAGGTACCTGCTCAAAATATCTGCATCCTCAACTTTTTTACCTTTGTCACTAGAAATGTGCACTACAAATAACACACACCCTTTCCTGCGACTACGCTTGGCCTACATAGCTGTCAGCATTCTAAGTGATGTTGCTTTCTTCTTACCCTGCAAGACTCTTTGTTCCCCATTGTCATCCAAGCACTCAATGGCTTTGTCATAACAATCCACCGTGTTTCTATGAAGGTACAACCAATACATGCCCAACAACACACTGTATGATCCTAATGGTAATACAATCAAATGTATTGAGGTAAGCATACCATTCAATTCAAATGTATAAGCCCTTATCCAATGTTGAACTTTCTTTTTGATACTTGTAGCCAACTGCACTAACCAAGATTCTGTATGCACTTCTTTATTCAAACAATACTCATCCACCAGGTCAGGATTAACATAACTATAATTAGATCTAGGGTCAATCCAAATATAAACAACTTGATCACAAAGCTTACCGCCCATATCAATGATAGATGCCTGATGATCTGCCTTTCTGTTATCTGGCACTGCATAGATCCTAAGAATTCTGCCCAACATCTCCCACTGCCTGTGCCTCCTGAGCACTATAGATCTGTGGTCTACCACCTTGATGCTATGGACAATATCTCCTACAATTGTCTCCTCCACAATTCCTATCCTCGGTTAGATGCATTGAACTTCCTAGATGGTGTTGCATTCTCTTTATTACCTATACCATTAGGTCTTGCTCGCTTCTTGTCCCATTTTCCTTTTTTCTTTGCATTACCTTTCCATTCTGACTTAGTATCAGATTTTCACTTAGATTGCTTCCAGATGGCCTCCTCCAATGATCTAGGCACATCAAACACAATTTGTCTTTGAATGCTATTGATAATCCACTAATGAATCTCTTAATCTTGGCCTTCTCCTCCTTGAGTTAAGGCACATACCTCAACAACACCAAGAACATGTTAGTGTACTCCTCATCTGTCATCGATCCCATATTTAACTCATAGAATTAATTTTCCCTATCATCATAATACCTCTCCGATAGGTACTTCTTTGTTAATAGTCTCTCAAATTCACTCCAAGTCAATTCCACCTCATAAATATCTCTGATGTTCTTTACATATTCCCTCCAGGTGTCTGCTTTACCTTTAAGACTGAATGTAGCTATTTTGTCTTTCATGTTCTTTGAATAATCATGCAACCTGAAGAACTCCTCATACCAAGAAACCATGCCTATGCATCCTGTGATTTCTTCATTTCTCCATAAAATGTAGGTGGATTTGCTTTCTTAAACTCATTCAGCAAATATCCCTTGTCACTCTTGTTAGGATGATAATGATGCTGATCATAATTCCTGTTAGATCCAAAACTAGAATAGTACTTGTTTCCATCACCTCTCCTATCTGGAGTATCCAAGGACCTACCATCTCTAATCGTGTCATCTCTATCTGAACTGTACCCACCAGGAGACCTATTTCCATTTGCCCCATTAGTTTTGTCCTCCTGCTCATGCCTGATACAAAGTGGTCCCGGACACTGCAATTTAGACAAACTATGAAGTATCACTAAATTTACCTCTGCTTGTTTCTCCTGTGCCTATATGATTATGTCATTATCTACCTTACACCTCCTTATTTTTTTCCTTTAAGAATCTTAGTGTGTTGATAAGCCTCATCATTGGGTAACTATATGGACCTTAGTACACCTCCAAGCTTATTAAAATAAACTCTTCTCATAAGTCCTTACATATTTTAATTATATTTTGCTTAATGAGATGAGTAAAAGTAAGATGTTATGTCTAGTGGTCTAATGTGCATTGATTGCAGGTTTTTTGAGAGAAAATCATAGCAATTTTGGCTAATTAAGGGCAGAAACTCGAATCAGACAAGGAGGAGAGATTGTAGGAGATATATCCTCCTCATTTAATCCTCACTCATTTGAATATTCTTCCAGCAAATCACATTAGCTCGGAGTTGCAAGCAGCCAAGTCATGAAGATCATGGGCAGCCGAGCCAGTGACAGTTAAGAGCTAGTTCACCTAGAGTTTGGGAGCCAAGCCTCCCTAGATTTAAGGAAGTCATTTGAGACTTCATTTGTATATATAAGGAGGCCTAGAGCCTCGTTAGGATTCATATTTTTTTAATGTAAGAGCACTAAGCATTTTCGAGTTCAAGACTTGTGGAAGACATTGTTATGTAATTTTTTTGATATGATACCGAGAATGAGCATTTCCTTGATCCAACACTAAGTTGACTTAGAGGGTTGAAACTCTTGGGTTAGGGCCCAACCCTAGCAGTAAAAGCTCCTCTTCTTGTACTTGTATGCTTAGTTTATTTCATATATTAATGGTTGAATTGTTGTTAGCATTATTTCATTGAAAGTAGTTGTGAATTTGATTAGTTTGCTTCCATTTCTGCATTACTATAGCAGTAGCCTAGAAAGATAAAGGAATACCAAAAAGTTGTTAGCAGGTTGATTTGGCATCAATCCTCCCTTTAGGGACCATGGTTTGAGGAAAGAACTCCTATGCAGCCCAAAAAGATAAAATTCTGATTTCTTATGGAATTTAGGGTTTTTTGCTACTTAGGCTAGCATCTTTTCAGTTTTCAAGAATAAGATTCAATTGTCATTTCTGATATCTTCAACCTTATATTATATCTCATAATGTTTCACATTATTCTGCAAGTATTTCCATGCATGAACTAGGCAACTAGATAATGAATTTATATTTTCTTTAGTTGATTGAAAATATTTCTTATTTGACATGATTCATGGATAAATGCCAGTGATTGATGTAGTGTAGGAGTTTCAACAGTGCAAGGAGATCTCATGACCAACAACCCCAACCTAACCTCATCCATCCATGAACACCAAAAGCCACTAAGTCCCTCAACCAATTCATCATTCCATAAGAACAACTTTCCAAGTTTGTTGAGAAAATCCAACCATCTTACAAACTCTGTTTTGAGCTCTGAAGAAGTCTTAGTCACTCCCTTGCCTTATTTCTCCCACCATTCACCTTCCCTAAGCCCTACACCACCTTCCAAATCACTCCTATTTCTCTCAGCCGAATCCTGTAGGAATACAAGGGATCCTATAGGAGCATTAGGACATCTTGTAGGAAGCATTAAGACATCTTGTAGGATAACCTGTAGTGGCCTGTTTTGAGGACGAATTGTGGAAAAAACATCCAGGAAGATAGGAGAAGACCCCTACTTGCCTCCCAGGCCATCTGACCTTTCACCACCATCTCTAGCCCACCCGCCACATCACCAAGAGGATTTAGCATTCATATTTTTCACACAAAAGAGGACAAAAAGGAAAAAGAGTTATTATGTTCATTTACATGCACATCAATATAGTGCTTGGTTATTTCAGATTGCATGCTTAGGACAGTAGGATTACACACATGTTAACTTAGCATTCTTTTGAAGTAAAGCCTCTTAGCAATTAGTTAGATGAGTGGTGTGTTTAAGCATTTGATTTCAATCTTTCCTTACTACAGTAGACAATATTTTAGTTAGTGCAAATTCCCCATTTCCTCATTGGTAATCAAACTTCTTCTGAATCAATAGAAGGCTAGTTTGAGAAACCATAGTGGTATATTGCCAACCTAGCAGTGACAAAGAGTGGACCCATCACATCTTCTTGTGTATACAACACTGTCACCTCCAAGTTTGTACGAACCCTGGGTTGATAAAGTAAAGTTGGTAGCCCAAGGAGTTGTAGCATTCTTGCTGCAATACTGGTGCTCATCACTTTTTGGCACCGTTGTCAGGGAGGTGTCTGAGTAAGATGTGACTTCTACTTTCTTCCTTCCATTTCTCATCTCTGACATTCATATATTAGCTTCATTTATGAAAAAGCAATTGTAAGTTGGTTTGCTTTCTTCTCTATTCTGTAAGTGAGATTTCATTCAACAAATAGTTTTCATTCAATTTGTTATTTCAATTCAGCAATTAGTCTCAAAGCTTGAAAAAAACCACAAAACAAAACAAAAACACTTCTTTCATGCCTCGTAGGAATAGGGATAACTTAGGAAAATTTCTACCAAATACCCCCACCACTTCAAACAACCAACCTTCCCTCTTCTTCAGTAGCTATGAATTGGAGGACCCCTTAGGCGAACAACCAGAGATTTTTGAAGAGCCTACAGGGGGAGAAGAAGAAGGAGAACCCATTCCAACTGACCTAATGGCTGAAAATAGAAATGATAGAGGAGATAGAGAAAGAATTGAGGGTGATTTTCCCATCAGAGAAACTAATGGGGATACCAAGATGAAAAACATAAGCCCCTCTGCTCTTCCTCATTTCCATGGCTTGACCTCAGAAGATCCAGATACTTTCTTGTTTGAGTTCGTTGTCATATGCATAACTTATGATTACACCACTGATGAGCAGAAGTTGAAATTATTCCCATCCACTCTCAAGGATGCAGCTCTGCACTAGTTCATGGGTTTACCTGGGGATAGCATCACAACCTGGGCTTAGATGCAGCAAGCCTTCAACAACAAGTATCGAGACTATTGTAGGTCCAAAGACACTAAAGAGGAAATTTTTAGGATGACCTTGGGGCATGATGAATCCCTAGAGGATTATGAAGAAAGATTCCAACTTAGCTACAAAAGGGCCAGGTGCACACTTGATCCTGAGTCACTGAAGCTAGTCCTGCTCTGAGGGGTAAGGGAAGATCTCCTGGATACCTTAAACCTACTAGCAGGAGGTGACATCTACCAGCTACCTTATGAAGATATCAAGACTGTCTCTAGAAACATTCTAGGGCAACCAGGAAAAAGGGTAGGGGTAGTCAACCAATGGCCAACTCATCCTTTTCCAACACATCCATAAAAGGTGAAATTGTAAATATGTAGGAAGATTTCAAGAGTGAAAAGCTGCAAACCCTTGCCCTATAGATGGATGCTATGCACATCAAGAGAAATCAGGAGGAAGCAGAGAGATCATTACCCATCTTTTTCCCTAGATGCACAAGGAGGCACCCTAGGAATGAATGTCCAGTAAACCTGATCGAAATTTGCTCGGTATGTGGAGAAAACCACTCCAAAGATAAGTGACCTTCTTTACCTGGACCAAAAGCTGTGTATAAGGGAATTGAAGGGATGACTGAACAAATCTGCTACATAAATCAAAGGAGACCCCATGGGCCTCAACCATACCAGTGGGGCATGCAAGGGTCATCCCATGCATATTACAACCCTAACCAGAACACATCCATTCCCTCTTTGGACCCCCTGCTCATCCCTCCTGTTCTACAACTCCTCCTTGGTCTTTTGCACCTCAATACCATTCCCAGCTAATTAGCCAGTCATTTCAACCATATACTCTGCCACAACCTCAGTGGAATGCACCACCCCAGGGGTGGAGACCCCCATACAACAATGCTCCATCCTTATTGCCTTCACCTCCTACTCAACCACAACTTTTACACCTTGCTCCACCTAAACAACCTCAGATGCCTACCCAACTAAATCTGAAATCGAACAACAAACATGCACAACAAGTATATAGTGGAGAGACATCCTATCCTGCTTATGCTATGGAGATTTAGGAAATCAACCTAAGATTTTGGAGAGTACTCCCAGACAACCAACCTCCATATCCACCTAAGGAGCGTGAGGAGGAAAGAGAGGAATGGATGCCTAGAGTGAATCCACCAACCTTTCCTGAGAGATTAACTCATCTAGTCTAACCTACCCCAGAAGAGAATGAACTTCTGGATGAATTGAAAAATCTGTGTCAAAATTCCACTTCTCCAAGCCATCAAGGATGTACCTATTTACAACAAATTGATTAAAGAGAAGTGTTTCAAACAACTAGCGAGGAAAAAAAGAGACACCCCTACCATTAATGTCATTGGACAAATGTATGACTTAATGCTGGGGTAGGTAATTTTCCCAAAGTATTTGGACCTTGGAAGCCCTGTAGTAGATGTGCACATCAATGGCACCATTGTCCCACACACTTTGATTGATCTTGGGGCTTCCATTAATGTAATGACTAAGGACACCATGCTCAAGCTCAATCTCTAGGGTTCATTAAGAAAGACCACAACAGTCTTGCAACTTGCAGACGTTCCACAGTAGCCCCTGAGGGGATTGTTGAGGATGTGATGGTCTCCATTGACTCCTGGGAGTACCCTGCAGACTTCCTAGTTCTCCAGCCTAAGGCCAAGCTTAGTGGTTATCCTCTCATACTTGGGAGGCCTTGGTTAGCCACTACCAATGCCTACATCAGCTGTAGGGTTGGAAATATGACTATCAAAAATGGGCATCTATCCAAGAAGTTGGTCTTGTACCCTCTTGCTTAGCCATATCTAGAACATAAGTTACATTTATGGCTAGAAGAGGAGGAAGAAGATGAAATCTACTCAACCCAAATTTATACCCTAGAAACTGCCATGGGAGGAGGACAACCGGATGAAGATGATTTGATTGAACACATACTCCAAAGTCCAACTCCCAACACCTTGTCCTTAGAGGAAGTAGTAAATGAAACCAAGAGAAAACATCAGATTGATTTATTCTTAGCTGATTCAAACCCTACTTGTCTCAAAACAATAGAATTCGTCCCTGAGAGAACTTTGAAGATCAACCCCTCTTTCTGTACACCAAGAAGAAAAGTTGTGCAACATGCTAAGGGAACATCTAGATGCCTTTGCTTGGAGTTACAAGGAAATGAAGGGAATGCACCCCTCAGAGTGTACTCACCACATTTATATCAAAAAGGTTGCAAATGAGTCCGACAACCCTAAAGGAGAATGAATCCAGCTCTCAAGGATATAGACAAAGAAGAACTGCAAAAGCTGTTGGATGCAGGATTCATTTACCCTATCTCGGACAATGAATGGGTTTCTCCTTTGGTCTTGGTTCCAAAGAAAAATAGTAAGTGGAGGATTTGTGTTGATTACAGAGAATGAAACAAAGAAACAAAGAAGGACCATTTCCCTCTACCTTTCATTGACCAAGTGCTAGATGGCCTGGCAGGGATTTTTTGTTTGTTTGTTTCCTAGATGGATTCAGCAGGTACAATCAAATCTAGATTAGCCCAGAGGACCAGTATAAAACCACCTCCACTTGTCCTTGGTGTAATTTCACTTATAGAGTCCTTCCTTTTGGCCTATGCAATGCCCTTGCCAATTTCCAGAGGACAGTCTTGAGTATCTTTACCGAGCTAGTCCATGATGCAATAGAAATTTATATGGATGATTTTACACCCTATGGGTGTGATTTCCAAGAGGCTCTGTCCAACTTGGGTAAGGTGCTGAACAAATGCATTGAAATGAACTTGTCCCTTAGTCCCAAAAAATGTGATTTCTTAATGACTGTAGGGATTGTTATAGGTCATTCAATATCCTAGAAAGGGCTCTAGGTGGACCCAAATAAGATAGCCATCATCCAAAGGGTCCCACCTCCGCAAAAACAAAGGGATGTCAGAAGTTTTCTAGGTTTAGCTGGATATTATAAGATATTTATAAAAGACTTCAACAAGTTAGCTTCTCCTTTATTTGGGTTATTGGCCAAAGACTCTGAATGTTTATTGTCATAAAGCTGTCAAGAGGCCTTAGACAGCCTAAAGGACAAGTTGACCACTGCACCTATTCTCCAAGGCCCAAATTGGGCCCTTCCTTTCCATATACATGTTGATGCCTCTCACAAAGCCATAGGAGCAACTCTAGGCTAGATAGATGACAAGTTACCTTATGCCATTTACTTCATCAGTAAGAATCAGTCAAAAGACGAATTGAACTACACAGTGACTGAAAAGGAGCTCCTAGCTGTTGTGCATTCATTGAAAAAATTTAGGCATTACGTTACAGGGTACCAAACATTTTTACATACTAACTATGTTCATGTAATTAAATACTTGATGAATAAACCTTATGTGAATGCCCGGATTATTAGATAGTTACTTTTATTACAGTAGTTTGATCTAACTATTATTGATAAGCTTGACAAGGAGAATGATGTTGTAGATTTTTTTTTTTATCTAAATTGACTTTACTTGTAGGGGAGGAAGGAATGGTTGATGATCAGTTACCGGATGAACACTTATTCGCCATTTCAATTCTCTCTCCATGGTTTGCTAACATAGAAAATTACCTAGTTTCTGCACAATTTCCACCAAATTTGTCCTCCAAAGAGAAAAGAAAGATTGCGAGGGAGAGCACCCCATTCACTTGGATTGGGGGAAACCTCTTCAAACGAGGCCTAGATCAAATTCTAAGAAGATGTGTCAGGGAGGTGAAAGTATTTGACATCCTCCTGACCTGTCATGATGGGCCTTGTGGAGGTCACTTTGCAGCCAAAAGGATAGCATTCAAGGTGCTACAAGCTGGTTATTACTGGCCCACTCTTCACCAAGATGTGAGGAGGTATACTAGTTAGTGTGATCGGTGCCAAAGGATGGGGAAACCTACCCCAAGGGATGAAATTCCTCTGTAACCTCAAGTGAATTTCGAGCCATTTGACAAGTGGGGCATGGATTTCATTGGACCCATTGACCCTCCATCCAGGAAAAAGCAGTACATCATTGTGTGCACTGACTATTTAACCAAGTGGGCTAAAGCCAAGGCCATCAAAGCAGCAACAGAGGAGAAAGTGGTTGAGTTCTTAAGGGAAAATGTATTTTATAAGTTTGGGTACCCTAGAGAACTGGTCACTGATCAAGGCAGTTAGTTTACATCTCACATGATTGAAAATCTGTTAAGCCAACACAACATCAAGCATAGAACATCCACTCCTTACCACCCATAGACCAATGGGCAAGTGGAGGTAACCAACGGAGCGCTGGAAGGAATTCTAACCAAAGTAATTAGCAACAACAGAAAGGACTGGGCAGATAGATTAGTTGAGGCCACTTGGGCCTACAATACCACCTAGAAGACCACAACTGGATTCACTCCTTATGAGCTAGTCTATGGGAAGAAGGCCCTACTGTCCATTGAATTTGAATACAGCACCTTAAGAATGGCAACACAACTAGATCTAGATCTCACTAGGGAACAACAAGAAAAATTTCTCCAGTTGAATGGGTTAGATGAATTTAGAATGCAGGTCCTCCTGCACATGGGTGACTCAAGTTCAAAGGAAGATTTAGCATGACAAGAACATAAAGGAAAAATAGTTTCAAGAAGGTGATTGGAATCTGTTGTATGATTCCATATACAATGATTTTAAAGGTAAGTTAAGGACTAGATGGTTAGGGCCTTATGTCATAGAAAAATATCATGATAATGGTTCAATACAGATAAGAACCATTGATGCAGAGGCTATTCCTTTACTTGTCAATGGGTATAGATTGAAGGTCTACAAGAAGCCCTTGTCAAAGCAAGAATTCATCAATGACATCAGAAAGATAGTGATGATGGTGGAGAAAGTCTCAACTTCTACCCCATCAAATCCCTGCAAAAAAAAAAAGGCTCAGGTGAAAACCTCCATGAGGCACCTGAGTCCCATTGTTGGGTTGAAAACCTCTTGAGGCGGCCCAATGGTGTCCCTCCATGAGGCACCTGAGTCCCACTGTTGGGTTGAAAACCTCTTGAGGTGGCCCAATGGTGTTGAAAAAAAAGAAAAAATAAAAAGATCTCTGGGTGAAAACCTCTTTTGAGGTACCCAGGGCAAGCAACTAGGATGAAAACCTCTTGGAGGTAGACTAGTTGTTTTCAAATAAAAAAACAAAATAAAAAATAAAAAGAAAGAAAAGAAAATTTTTGAAATTGTTGTTTGCAGGTCAGCAGGAGGAGGATCAGAGCAACTTGAGAGTAGCATAAGGACCTATTCAATCCATATTTTCATTCCTTCATCCCATATTCTTCATTATCCCCTCATTCCCTCCAAATATGAACTCTTCCAGCTCAGTTTACACAGGCTCTGTGTTTTCTACAAGATTCCCTATAATCCTATGGGATTCCCTGAAAACCTATAGGAGTTTCCTGTAGGAATTACAATGGCTTGGGAATCCCAAGAAAAGTGACCTTAGAGCAAGGGGATGACTAGCCTGTGTCAAAAAACAAAATGTTTACTCTACCACCTCATCAACATGCCTCCCATCACCATGTTACCCCTGCATTTATCCAATAAGTCAATTCCAAAAAGATTGCAGTTTCAAAGGAAAAAAACAAATGGAAGAGGGTGAGAATAGAGGACAAGCAGACAATACTTGAAGGCTATACCTGTCACCTACCAATCACTAGACCCCTTATCTACTCACGACAACAATCCTCATGCTCCAGAAGTAATAAAAAAAAAAGGATGAAAAGTTTAGGGGAGAGGCAGCTACAGGACATCCTGTCGGTTTCGTGTAGGAAATACTGTAGCAGCCAATCCCACGAAAGGAAATTTCACAAGGTTGCAATCATCTTCAACATAGAGATCCCAATGTCAAGGAAGCTCCTCCAGAGCTTAGAAGCAGCAACAGGATCATCAACATCACTCTCCAGTACCACATCAAAGGAAACAAGCATTAAAAGAGTTCAATACAAAAAATATGCAGCAAATACACAACACAGGGACATCATTCTCCAACAAGCAGCATCATCAAAGCATCTTACCCACAGGTATGTCATCTTGCTTATGCTCTCTCGTTAGCATGATATGATAAAAAAATGTAGGATTATGTAAGAGTTGGTTTTCTAAGCAAAGGTGGCCAGTTAACTTGGCCACCTTCGGCCAATCAATGAAGAGAAAATAGTTAGACCACTCCACACATGGCAACAGTCAAATCAGAGGAAAAAAGGAGATAAGGCTAAAAATGGTTAAATTACGAATGATCGAAGTGGGATATGATTACAAGGTAAGGAGGAATGATGGAGTGATAGTGGGACCAACAGTCCAAAAGTGGGTGCTTGTACTTAGGCAACCAGCACATCATCCCACACGATCACCCATATGAGCAAATAAAACACTGATTTCCATGCAAAGAAGGCATTTTCAATCTCAAGGATTCATCGAAACAAAGTTTCTCTCAACCTCTTAAACTAGCGTCTACAGGAAAGACAATGAGTATTTTTCAGTGCAGGGGCACCTACAGGATCCTACAGGAAAACCTATAGGATCCTATAGGAAGACCTACAAGATACAGAGCAGTCATCTACAGGATTATCAGTGGGCATTTAGGGAGGAAAGATCAAAGGTTGGCCTCATCAGACAGTAACTAGGAGGTAGGAGCTATACCTTCCCATATTTTCCAATTAAAAATAAAGAAAAAAATCCTCCATTTGGTTAAGGAAGTTGCAACATAGGGGAATTGTATTGCAGAATTATCATTTTAAATCTCTCACCCACTAGAATTCTCGAAATATACCCATACAAGCCTCCACAATTACCAAGAGAAAGATGACAAGGGGTTTTAACAAGAGGGAACCCACAAACACAGTAAGAATTCATCAACACCCTCCTGTAGTAGAAATCTTCACAAGGCACAATTGGATGGGTTTCTTTGAAAGAATGAGGGGATACAATGATGAGGTGGCCAAAGAATTTTCTCTCTCACTCATACCCCTCACTAGGACCCATGCCACTGCTGTGGTGAAAGGCCTATCAGTAGAAATCACCCCTGAAGTCATAAGCAAAATCACCACACTTCCTTTAGGGTTGCCTTGGAGAAAAGAAGATAAGGGTAACAACACCCTTGCAAAGAAGAAATTCTTTTTGGAAGGGGAGGAGGCAATGGAGGAAAAAAATGGGGTTAGAAGAGAAAGCCTTCCATACCCTTGGAATGAAGTTAGCTACCACCTCATTAAATATATATCATGTGAAGGGAGATATAGTGTGGTGTATGGATACCATTTCAAGGTTCTCCAAGAACTGAGATTTGGAGCAGACACACCTCCTAAAAACAAACTAAGTATACCCTACTTTCTTCTTCAATCAATGATAGATATGAGCATCAAAGTGCAGGAGGGAAAACATCAACAACTAGCCCATCATGGGTTAATCAAACTTATCCTAGAAGATGCTCTCCAAAACCTAAGACTCCCTATTACATGGACAAATTTCAGAGACATGAAGGCAGAGGGAGAAATAAAAGCTCTTGAATATGACAAAATCCCCACTGCTAGTGAAAGGGATGAAGAGGAAATAGAGGAGGAAAAAGAGGAAGAGAAGGAGAAGGAAAATGAGGAAGAGACAAAAGAAGAAACAAAAGAATAAAAAGATGAACAGAGTGAGGAACTGGAGGAAGAAGAGGAAGAAAAAGACAAGGATGAGAAGGAGAATGGGAAAGAGGAAAAATAATAGAAAGAAGAACAAAGGTCTATAATTCAAGGCAAAGAAGGGGAAGAATCAACAAGGGAATCTCCAAAACCCACTGAGAAAGAGGCAACACTTTCTCTTAGTGCCCTAAGTACACCTATCAATTCAAAAGGGAAGAGACAGAAACAAACCCCATTGTAATTTAGGACAAGAAAAAGCACAAGGATCAGGCAAGGAGGACCTCAAACACCCACAAAAATTCCCATTGTCATTGAAGACTCACCAAAGCAACAAGAAAAGATAACTCCTCTTGAGAAAAATCAAGGAGAAGGATCACCAGGGCACGCCTCTCCCAAATATCCCATCACCTATGTTAGGAGACCTTTCAGAAGGTCTGCCTCATCAAAGGGAAAAGGTCTCCTATAAGAGACACCTAAAGACCTACAGGAAGTAGAGGCCATCCTGTAGGAAACTTTGCTAAACCTATAGGAAACTCAGAAAATTGACCAAGAAGGTATCACTCGGAAAGAAACAAAGAAGGAGACCCAGAACTAAGAGAACCTAGTCCTCAACCCAACCTCAACTCTTACTACATGTTCATTGAAGGGGGTAGGGTCATCCCACAAAAATTTTCCATCCCATTATTCTTTGAGCTTGAAAAAGAAAGGGCAAGAACACACAGGTGGATGCAAATTGCCAAATCCAAAGGAGTGGAGGATGTGGGCCACATGGAGGAGAAAGTAAAGGAGGTGGGTAGAGAACTAAGCAACATAAGGGATAGAGAGGCACTAATGAAAGCTTAGTTGAAAGTAGAGAATGCATGGCTAAGGGGACAGTTACAAGAAAGGGAAAGCCAGTTGGTAGCTATGGCCAGTTTATCCTTAGAGGCAATCCAATGCAGGATGCCAACAAAGTCTTATGCCTTGTATCTCAAGGAACAATGGCTGAAATTCCAAATTAAGACTTTAGCACAGAGAGGCACTATGCCCTTCCAAGACTATATACAATTCATTGATCTCTGTGATCAAAGCACCTTGGAAGATAGAGAAAAAATGTTTGAGTTTTACCTACACAACTTGGCCTTGACAGATTTAAATGTGTGGGACCCAAATTCAAAACTAGGGGACTTGAAATTGATGGCCTTAACATCATGGATGAATCATGAGGAGGCAAGATCTGCAGAGATGAAGAAGGTAATGGAAAGAGAAGAGACAAAACCCCTCATGGTAAGAGCTTAGTAATCTAACCCAATGGATGTCATCAACGCCCACAACTTGATTGCAAATGATCCTAAGCTTGCACCTAGGTACCTTGCTTCCCAAGAGCAAGCAATCACACACTTTGAAGACATGTTTAGGCTATTAGGAGATGACAACATGCAAGCTTGCCAAAGGAGATGGAACACCTTTCCCTAGAACCTGAAAATCAAAGAATACCATTCTCCTCAAAGAATGAGAGAGGCACTAAACAGAACACCCATGTATAAGCAAGCTCTACAAAGACTCAAAGTCAATTGGATTGGCTTGAGACTCAGTCCACCACTGATCTTAGGAATGTTGGAAGGAAGGAAAGAAGAGGAAGAAAGAAAGCAGTGGGAAGAGATATAGAGGAAGGCAGGATTTTATTCATAGGAAGAAGAAACTACAACAAAAGCATGGAATGTCAGTGAAGCCACCAGAAAAATGAAGGACATGGATATAGATTGAGTTGCTCAGAGGATGAGCAACACTTTCAGTAGGGGGGTGATGATGAGCCTCATCATTGGGTAACTATATGGACCTTAGTACACCTCCAAGCTTATTAAAATCAACTCTTCTCATAATTCCTTACATATTTTAATTATATTTTGCTTAATGAGATGAGTAAAAGTAAGATGATATGTCTAGTGGTCTAATTTGCATTGATTGCAGGTTTTTGAGAGAAAATCGTGGCAATTTTGGCTAATTAAAGGAAAAAAATTGAATGAGACAAGGAGGAGAGATTGTAGGAGATAGATCCTCCTCATTTAATCCTCACTCATTCGAATATTCATCCATCAAATTACACTAGCTCAGAGTTGCAAGCAGCCGAGTCATGAAGATCATCGGTAGCCGAGCCAGTGACAGTTAAGAGCTAGTTCATCTTGAGTTTGGGAGCCAAGCCTCCCTAGGTTTAAGGAAGTCGTTGGAGACTTAAGTTGTATAAATAAGGAGGCATAGAGCCTCATTAGGATTTAGTTTTTTTTTATGTAAGAACACTAAGCATTTTCGAGTTCAAAACTTGTGGAAGACATTGTTATGTAATTTTTCTGATATGATAATGAGAATGATCATTTCCTTGATCTAGCACTGAGTTGACTCAGAGGGCTGAAGCTCTTGGGTTAGGGCCCAACCCTAGCAGCAAGGCTCCTCTTCTGGTACTTGTATGCTTAGTTTATTTCATAGATTAATGGTTGAATTGGTGTTAGCATTATTTCATTGCAAGTAGTGTTGAATTTGATTAGTTTGCTTCCATTTGTGCATTAGTTTAGCAATAGCTTAGAGACATAAAGGAATACCAAAAAGCTGTTAGTAGGTGGATTTGGCCTCACTCCTCCCTTTAGGTACCATGTTTTGAGGAAAGAACTCCTATGCAGCCCCAAAAAGACAGAATTCTGATTTCTTATGGAATTTAGGGCTTTCTACTACTTAGGCCAACATATTTTAAGTTTTCAAGAATAGGATTCAATTTTCATTTATAATATCTTCAACCTTGTATTATATCTCATAGCGTTTCACATTATTCTGCAAGTATTTCCATGCATGAACTAGGTAATTAGATAATGAATTTCTGTTTTCTTTAGTTGATTGAAAATATTTCTTGTTTGACATGATTCATGGATAAATGCCAGTGATTGATGTAGTGCAGGAGTTTTAACAGTGCAGGGAGATCTCATGACCAAAAACCCCAACCTAACCTCATCCTTCCATGATCACGAAATGCCACTAAGTACCTCAACCAATTCATCATTCCATAAGAAGAACTTTCCAGGTTTGTTGAGCAAATCCAACCATGTTATAAAATCTGTTTTGAGCTCTGAAGAAGTCTTAATCACTCCCTTGCCTTATTTCTCCCACCATTCACCTTCACTAAGCCCTACACCACCCTCCAAATCACTCCTATTTCTCTCGGCCGGATCCTGTAGGAGCATTAGGACATCCTGTAGGAAGCATTAGGACATCCTATAGGATGACCTGTAGTGGCCTGTTTTGAGGTCGAATTGTGGAAAAAGCATCCAGGAAGACAGGAGAAGACCCCTACTTGCCTCCCAAGCCATTTGACCTTTCACCACCATCTCTAGCCCACCTACCACATCACCAAGAGGATTTAGCATTCATATTTTTCACACAAAAAAAGGACAAAAAGGAAAAAGACTTATTATGTTCATTTACATGCACAACAGTGTAGTGTTTGATTATTTCAGATTGCATGCCTAGGAAAGTAGGATTGCACACATGTTAACTTAGCATTATTTTGAAGTAAAGCCTCTTAGAAATTAGTTAGACGAGTGGTGTGTTTAAGCATTTGATTTCAGTCTTTCCTTTCTACAGTAGACAATATTTCAGTTAGTGCAAATTTCCCCCTTTCCTCATTGGTATTCAAACTTCTTCTAAATCAATAGAAGGATAGTTTAAGAAACCATAGTGGTATATTTCCAGCCTAGCAGTGACAAAGAATGGACCCATCACATTTGCTTGTGTATACAACACTGCCACCTCCAAGTTTGTACGAACCCTGGGTTGATAAAGTAAAGTTGGTAGCCCCAGGAGTTGCAACATTCTTGCTGCAATACTGGTGCTCATCATGTGTCTAACAAATCAGAAGAGTGCCCAACACCACACTGCTCATCTAATCCATAGGGAGTGTCTCAGGAACTGTATTTTACCATCTTGCTAGTCATATTTGATATTCTTCTCGCAAGGTATATCATATCAAATAAACCAAATCACTGTTGGGCGTGGAATCCCCCCAAGGCATGTTTTGGGGCTTAAACCACAAGTTTTGACCAAGTCCATTGTAAAGACTCCGTGAATTGTGGGCGCGGAGTGCGAAGTCATAATTGACTCATAGGGTTGTCCACCCTTGTTTATGTAATGTAATGTCAGTTTGAAAGATCTACCCATGGTCCACGGACCATGGGATTGTATAAATAGAGTGAGCCTCTAAGTGTAGAGCAGATAGAAGGTAAAGGATGATGAGTCTAAGGTATTGATGAAGTGTTGAGTCAAGTGGAAGTTGTGTCTTTGGGTCGTAGAGTAGGAGAAGGCTCTGTAGCTGAGTGTGGAGAGGCTTAGTAGTCCGCAGTTGAGTGCGCAGATCCCTGCAGATGAGTGTGCAGGGAAGGTTGAGTCTGTAACCATTGAAAGAATTAATAAAGAGAAGTTTTACCATTTTTCTGTGTATCTTTTCTTGTTTTATGTATTACTGTTTATTTACTGTGCGGAATCATATGAATGTATTGAATAAGTAAATATAATACAAGGAATCTGTTTACGCGAAGATAACTAATTGTTATAAGAAGATAGGTAAAGATCTTGGGTGTGACTTAGGGAAATAGTGCAGAGCGCTGCTCCAACAACACGGAAGCCCCACATCCCCTGGTTAGGGTTGCGCGAAGGCAAATATATTAGGGCGCAAAGGCCAGGGAAGTGCACAAAGTAACCTGCACGAATGGACTAACAGTCGGACCCGATCAAACCCTTAGACATCTCAAGGGTTCGGAAACCTAGTTCCAACATCCCCCCCATACTACTTCGGGTGAGACCTCAGTCTGTGCTCCATGGACTATTGCTGAAAGGGCCAGTAGTACACGGATTTGTTTGGCTAATTAACTTCGAACCTAGGTCAGGCCCCAACAAGCCAACAAATGGTTCTGTTGTTGGGACTAGGATCTGCATAGAGATATCTGATGTCGTATCACTGGAATCCAACTAAGAAAGGAATTGAAGATTGGTTGGATAGGAAGATTCACGAGTTCGCAGCGCAGGAGAATAGGAACCCATGACTATCGAAAGAAGAGCAGTTAGATTGCTACCTATACACGGATATCCATGAAATTTTCTTTGCATCTTTCCCTATTGAGCTATACAAGTGGATCACTAAGCTAGCAGATAGCCAAGGAAGGTGCAAGCTCAACAGACCTATTGTTTGAACCCCAGAATTGGTGCACAGATTGGAAGTATCAAAGGATAATATCGCACACGTTTTTTATCACTGGCTTGATCGAATTATAAGAGGATTCATCATTGAGTTCGTGGTAGACACTTTAGTCAACTATAGTGAGGCAGAATGATGCTTCCTCAAAGGACTGCGAGGTAAGTACGTTAAGTCTTTGAACACTTGGATTAAAATGCTACTATGTGAAAAGCGGGTTATGTGAATAAATTGATGTTTGGGGCTACACAAAGTGGGAAAATTTACAGAAACGAAGGTAGGGCAGAACTCGAAACTAGCCCCTTGATTTCACCTCTATGACGGGACGAGGAAGAGCTCGCGAAGGTCTCACCAAGAAGTGTGATCAATTTGATAAGACACAGGATTCTGCGCATACCACCCCCACCCACACCACCACCAGTTTCATTATCTTCACCCCCATCTTCGCCCATATCACCTCTGCCACCACCGCGAGTCAATATGGCAAGTGCAATAAAGTTGCTAGTGTTCAAGGGAGTAGTAAATGATGATTTGGACTAGTTTTGGTTTGCAATAAAAACTGTATGGGAAGCGTAGGGAGTTACGGATGACAATATAAAGAAAGCAACGTTGGTCAACGCTCTGTAGGATCACGCGTTGACCTAGTACATTAAGCATTCCAATGACAATTTGAATGGGGGGATCACGGATATCCAAACTGCGTTAAACGAAGAATTTAGCAGGCCAAAGTCAGAGGCGCAGTCGATCATTGGGATCAAGGAAATCACAATGCTTCCAGGCAAGACTCCTTGGGAGTTGGATCAGATACTGAAGTGCATAATTCGCGAAGCTAACATGACTTTTACGAATGGACAACACCGCGAATGGTTTGTAGCATCGCTAACACCACATTTAAGGAACGCACTGTCACAACAGAGGCTAACAACTCAGGCTGAGGCCTTGGATATCGCAATGAGACTGCATGAAACCTCGATACAAGATCCTAACCTGGGAGTTTAGAAGATACACGCGCAGTTGAAAAACTTGTGCCTTGAGATGCAGAGTCTGAAACAAGACAGGACAACTCACCCAGAATTGTGCGACGAGGTATGGTGCATAAAGTGCAAGGGTTAGGGATATGACAAGAACCACTGTCCAGTGTTTGCGAATTACCTCGCGGGAGGAGGACCGATGCCATTGAGACCAGAGGCACAAGCAGGACCTAGCGCGATGCCTGCATTATGGTGCGCGATTTGTCAAATAGGGGAAAGCATGCTACAGACAACTACCATCTGTTGTAGAAGTACATGCAGAATTCACAACAGTTGTTCTATAATTTCTGTAGATCAGTGGGACATGATGAGTGCACCTATAGGAGTTATGAACTGATGATGGAAAAGACTCCCAACTACAAAGTCCAGGCCGAAACGTGGCCCCTTGACCAGAACGCAGGGATGGCGCGAACCAGATTTCAGGGGCGCGAACGAGGCCGAGGTGGAGGAGGACCTCAAAGAGGTCGCAAACAGTTGATATGTTACAATTACGGAGGGCCGGGACATTATGCCCGCGATTGTACGAGTCCGACGCATCCATCATGCTTGTATTATACATTGTTTGATCATCAAACGAAGGATTTCCCCACACTAATAGTGAGGCTGCGCGATAAAGGAGCGCTCCAACCTCCCCTGACTCAAAACCTGCAAATGATGAGGTCTGAGCCACGTGTGGAAGACCCCAATGTGAACTTTGTGCTTTGAAGTGGAATTACAACAGGGGATGATAAAGGAAAGCAACCTGAAGATAGTACTTGGGTTCACAAGGCTCCGACGAAAGAGCCAGAGTTTGATTTGGAGCACGCTAAGGAAACCTTCATGGAAGCTAGGAAGAGCTTCATCGATGCCTCCACTTCAGGAAGAAAAGACAGACCGGAGCTAGAAATGGACCCATCGATGCTCACGATGTTCCTGGAAACATGTATGAAGCTGCTGCGCAATAGCAAGGCTCTAAAGGGACTGCAGGAAGTTATAACTAGATGCGCTAGGACCGCACCAAGAGAACCACGCGTAGTCCAGAAGATAAGAAACCACGCGATGGGGACATGAAGGGAGATGAGATTGACCATGCAAATTGGAGAATATGAGATGTACCAAGTGATTCTGGACCTAGGATCAGACGTGAACGTTCTACCGAAGAAAACATGGGAGTGCATCAGAAGGCCTACACTGCAATGGTCTCCTATCCAACTGTGAATGGTGAACCAACAAAAGATCCTACTGATGGGAAGATTGTAGGGGATCACCGTGGATATAGAAGGAGTGAGCGTTGGCAGATTTTGAAGTGATAGAGATTGTTGATGATAGCAATCCCTACCCCGTGCTATTAGGAATCGATTGGGCCACTGACATGAATGGGGTGATAAATCTGAAGAAGCGCAAGATGATTTTTGAGAAAAAGTCTTTGCACGTAGTTACCTTTGGACCCTGCAGAAGGATCACACTACACAGAGCCAATGTGTGACTACGACAATGATGATGACTTGGACTGCATCTACAAAATAACCATGTGAGAGAAATACTGGGTAAATCCAACCGTGGAAGGACGAATATCATGGGAGCGTAAAAGCTCCTGTACATCGGATTCTAACGAAGAGATAGAGCGATGGTAGAATCGATCACATGAGGTAACCACACTGGACTGTAACATGATTACGAGATCACTGCATTGCATATCAACAGAGGTAAGGGATCTACCTACGTATGATGGGTTAAGCGAGGTAAATGAATTCTTGAACAGATTTGGAAGAGAGGTGCCAGAACAGTAACGCTACAAGGCTTTGAAATGGGTACTGCGAGCTACGCCTGCGAGGCGGTGGGGTACACACCAAGGAATCTTTGAGGACTGGCGCGAGTGTAGGAGAATGATTTACATATGGTTTGGGAAGCCTCAGGTGCGATTCATAGACAAGAAGGCTGGAAGGAGCGATCTGCACGTGCACCTTTCCAGATGGGTGCAGGCATATGTTACAAAACATGCACGGATGCATACAAACTTCGCGTTAAGAAACACGGTCAGTAAGCATGTGCAGGCAAGGCAATTGTGTGAATGACCTCTCAGGTTGGAAAAATAGAGTATGGAAAGAGCGGGTGGGCAGAAAGTTATCCACGCAGAAGCCTTTGACGAAGTATACGAAGCGCTGAACAAGGTACACAATGTGTAGCATAGTGATTCAGACATGCACGTTCCTGCAGTATTATGGGCTTATAGGACAACATGCAAGAAACTGATGGTATAAACACCTTTCCAATTGGTCTATGGTGTGGAAGCTGTCATGCCAATGGAGTATATTGTGCCTAGTCTACGCATAGAAGCACTCACAGGTATGACAGACCGAAGAGCCCTGGAAGAGAGGCTCGTGTAGTTGGAAGAACTTGAAGAGGAACGGTTCCTGGCTGGCTTCCATCAATAGGTACAAAATCAGTGCGAAAAGGCTTGGCACAATCGCCATATTAAGTTGTGCACCTTCAAAGTAAACGATTTAGTGTTACTGTATGACAGTAAGTTTGATAAATTCTCGGGAAAGTTTAGAATGCATTGGCTGGCACCGTATGTTGTTAAGGAGGTCATAGACGGAGGCACGATGCAGCTGGTAAAGCTAAATGGAGAACCTTTCCCAGGCAAAGTGAATGGCAGTTGATTGAAGCCATACATGGGTGGCCCGACTATCTAACTAGCCGAAAGAAGCATAGTCTTCGTGCTGCAAGTAGCTAGAAGAAGGCGTGGGACTATAAACAAACACAGGGGATGTAGGAACAAATCTAGGGAAGTAGTTCTGACACCGCGGTCTCGGAACAACGTGCACAAGAGATTCAGCAGGCAGCTTCCCAATGCGCTATCGACCTTGTAGTTGTACGAGCAAAGTTGGGAGGACTCCGTTCGAAGATCTCCGCACCAACAGAGTGACTTGAGGGTGAGTCACGATGTTTGTGTTGGGGGCCTGTTGGGCATGGAATCCCCCCAGGGCATGTTTTAGGGCTTAAAGCCCAGGTTTTGACCAAATCCATTGTAAAGACTCCACGAAACATGGGCGCGGAGTGCGAAGTCATAATTGAGTTATAGGGTTGTCCACCCTTGTTTATGTAATGTAATGTCAGTTTGAAAGATCTACCCATGGTCCGCGGACCATGGGATTGTATAAATAGAGCAAGGCTCTAAGTGTAGAGAAGATAGACAGGAAAGGATGATGAGTCTAAGGGATTGATGAAGCGTTGAGTCAAGTAGAAGTTGTGTATTTGGGTCATAGAGTAGGAGAAGGCTCTGCAATTGAGTGCGTAGAGGCCTATTAGTCCGCAGCTGAGTGCGCGGACCCCTGTAGTTGAGTGCGCAGGGCAGGTCGAGTCTGTAAACATTGAAAGCATTAATAAAGATAAGTTTTACCATATTTCTGTGTATCTTTTCCTGTTTTATGTATTACTATTTATTTACTACGTGAACTCATATGAATGTGCTGAATAAGTAAATATAATACAAGGCATTTGTTTACATGAAGATAACTAACTGTTATAAGAAGATAGGTAAAGATATTAGTTGTGACTTAGGGAAATAGTGCAGAGCGCTGCTCTAGTAGCGTGAAAGCCCCACAGCCCCTGGTTAGGGCTACGCGAAGGCAAATATATTAGGGTGCGAAGGCCAAGGAAGTGTGCGAAGTAACCTGCGCGAAGGGACTAACAGTTGGACCCGATCAAACCCTCAAACATCTCAAGGGTGCGGAAACCTGGATCCAACACCCCCCATACTACTTCAGGTGGGACCTCAGTCCACGCTTAGTGGACTGTTGCCGAAAGGGCGAGTAGTATAGGGATTTGTTTGGCTAATTAACTCCGAACTTGGGTCAGGCCCCAACAAGCCAACAATCACATAAACCAGTGTACTTTATCATAATTCGGGGATGATACCTCGTTTGCAAGATTAAAAATCAATGTAATCCATGTATAACATAATCATGACAATAGATAGAAATATAACTCATAAGAAATATAAGCATATAACCATCATTCTAGCTAGAGTCCAATCATCAATGCATGACCATATCAACTACACATACCATGACCTCATGCATGACAAAAACCACCACATCACTGTACACTTTACCACATGTGAATACTAATGTGCATAAACAATGCATAATCAACCATACACTCATGACGACACATTACACAACGACACCATCAACTTCCCATGGCGACCTCACATCAACCATACCCATACCATACAAATGAAACAAGAACATGGTATCACAACAAAAGAAACACATATGAAACTAACATGAATGCATGACCAACACACAACCCATCCAGTCTGAGGAGTGAACCATGCTCTGATACCACTTTGTGGCATCAAATATCACAGAAGGAGAACAAAAACCAGAAGCCACCCAAAGAGAACAAAACTTGCTCTGATACCACTCTGTAACACTCTCCTCCCACATCCACCCAGGTAACCAACCAATCAGTAAACATGTGATGAGAAGTTACTATGTTATGATTCGAATCCCTATGTGTTAGTTAAGGAGGTGGAACTAGAGGAACACATCACAGAAACCTTCCACATCAGCAACAAAACTCCCACGAGCCATCCCAACCACTCAGGTAACTAGCCCCTGAGACCAACTTGGATGCTCCCTTGATATGGGCCAGCCTAGGAGGTTCCAGACGCTCCCACAACAAGGGAAAGCGAGTGTCTGGGGACTTTTTTGCTTAGTGCTGTGCTTGCAACTTTTAGATTTGTGCCACTTTTTCAGGCCCAAATCCCAGGTCACTGCATAGAACTCAATGACAACTTTAGAGATGAATTTATACAGCATAACAATGACACATTTTCAAAAACATTGACAAGGACTAGACTGGACCCCTACTAGCCATGACAGGTATTTCGTCAATCATGTCACAAACATGAAATCTACAGGTCTTAACAACATAGTTGAGAATAGGGGTCTCATACTTATCTAAGATTCACTATGAGGCATTGTTTCCTTATCACATTAGCTTCATTATCATCTATTAGTCCATAGATACATTATTCTTTTATTTACAAGTAAAAACATGATGAGATCCATACATAGTCATTGTCATAATACCGTTCATAACCAATATAATTACAATAGAAATACCAAGGAAAAAGCAACCATATCATCCACATATAAACTAGTATAATACTCATGAATTATCAAGGAGAAATGACCTCATATTAATGATGAAAAGGCTAACCTAGTGTGGGACTTCCACGAAACACCTGACCATAGACATGGTTGAGCCAAATCTCTCTTCATCCAATCACCCCCATGCCATATTCTAAGCATGAATGTGGGGTCTCATAAAACACATCAATCAAAACCATCCAAGGCTTCCAAAGGCCAAACCACCTCAACCCATCAAATATTGATTCCACCTCATGGTCAAACATCACGAACCATCACTAGATTGGTCTCTACCGAAGCCTTCCAAGGCTCTAGATTGTTTGTTCCAACCAAGGCTTCTAAGACTTGTAACTCAACCCACAACTATCGTCGGGCTTCCAAGGCGTTTTTCCAACCAGCGCTTCCAGTGAGTTTTTCCAACCAAGGCTTCCAAGACTAGTTACTCAACCTAAGCTGTTACAGGGATTCCAGAACATTTGTCCAACTAGGGCTTCTAGGAACTAGTAACTCAACCCAAGCTAAAGGAAACATGATAACCAACTAGAAAAATAGAGAAATGAACCCACAACACCATGTTTATCCAGGAAATGGAAATATTAGGAAAATCCACTATTAATCCAGGAAATCCTCCATGCCAATGACAAATCCTCCATGCCAAAACTACTGAGGAAAACATACATGCAACTCGATACCTACAAGAAAAACCCGTTGTAGCTGTTGATCTTGATTCCCTCTTTCACTTTCCTGATCTTCCTTTGTCTTCTTTCTCCAAAACTCCAAGTATGCCACACTCCTCTAAGAGTGCTCCAAGTAAACTCTAAGTGTCCAAGAGAATGAGAGAGAGAGAATAGAGAGAGAGCTCCAAAATTGAATTGAAAAAAGCATGTGAACTGATCCTCAAAAGCCTTTTTATTAATGAGGCCTCTATTTTCTTCATTTTCCATTATTTTCCTTCATTTTCCTCCTCACATGCAACCTGTGACCTTTCACCTCCCTTTTCTCCTAATTTCCATTTTTTTCGTTAAATAAATGCGCCAAAATGCCACTTTGCCTTTCTAAAGCCTTTGCTATTGCGTTTTTAAGCCTTTGCTATTGCCTTTGCCAATTTTCTTAGCCATTAATCAATCATTAGTGATCTGCATCACTATGATTTTTCTCAACATTTAGTTTGGAATAAGTGTCCCATCAACCGTGGTTATTATTTTTCCTTTATAAACTTATATTACATGGAATTTTCACCAGGGATGTTACAATAGAATTATCTTTAGATAAAAAAAAAACTACCCCTTTTAGGATAAGTTTGG
Organism: Pinus tabuliformis; assembly: GCA_031772625.1. Lineage (NCBI taxonomy): Eukaryota > Viridiplantae > Streptophyta > Pinopsida > Pinales > Pinaceae > Pinus > Pinus tabuliformis. Next base: position 477,134,215 of record CM062813.1, on the reverse strand, counting down.
AACCCATGTTATCGAAATACTGATATTTGTTGCAGTGACCTTCATGGTTTAGGAGGGATTTCTAAAAGCTAAAATATTAACTCAAATTTCCATGGATGATCTGAGTGAGAGGTTTGATATGTTGTAGTAACAAATAAGATCTTCTAAGAAAAATAATGTCAATCTGGACTCTTCTTACCAGAATAGTCATTTAGCAAATGGAGGATACCTAAAGGAGCCTAATTAATAGAGTGGCTTGAAGGAAGAGATCCAAGTGCTGGTCAAAAGTTGGTTAGGGATCCTAAGGGAATTTTTAATATACAAACTTACAATAGTTGCTTTTGGTGGCTAAGTCATGTAGCACAATCGTGCATGTATTGTGGGAAGAGATGGAGACTTGTAGATTGTCCCTTTGCCTTTCTGCCACTTGACCCAGTTCTAGATGGTGTCTGTGTTGGATCATGTAATTGGGTGGCACACAACTCTGGTGCAGTTAGTTATTACTAATTTAGCATAATATAATAAAGTTTTTCATGTTTTGTTTATCTTTCTTTCTTTCTCCTCTTTTAAATTTTAAAATATTTAAGATATAAGGTTTAAAGTTATTAAAGTAATATATATAATTAATAAAAAATAAATTTAGGAAAGGAAAATAATAATCATTCCTCCTAATCATTCAAAAAAAATCTAGTTAACATTTATATATAAACCAACCTAGATCCATCTTAACTCTGGATCTACCAAAGGATAAGAGAGATCAAATATTTCAAGGTGCAAACCTATTTTTATTACAAAACTTGAGGAAACTTTGTACCTTGAGAGATTTGATCCCTCTCAGTGCTTGATAGATCTAAAGTTGAGAAAGATCTAGGCTAGTTTAGTTTTTATAAATTTTGTTTTATTTTTTAGAATTTCAAACATTTTATACAGAGCATAATTATATACATATTCCAAAATAAACATTTAAAATAGGAATTTTTTTAATCTTACAACACACACACACACACACACATATATCGTTAAATTTTAGGAAAGAAACAAAATGTCAAAACAATTAAAGTTTTGCTACTTAAAAGTTAAAACAACTAGAGTTCAACACAAAATGACCCAATACCCATTTAAATTTAAAAACTATGTTGGAGGAATAAATCATTCACTGCAAATTCCAAGAAAAAAATGACACCAAGGAAAGTATCACAAAAGACATTAACCGTTTAAAATTCAAAAATTTTGTTGAATAAATAAAACATTCATTGCATATTCAAATGAAACTTGACATGAAGGATATTTATAAAAAAACACTGATCATTTACAAAAACTCTCTTGAAGAAATAAATCATTGACTACACATTCACAGAAAACTCGACATGGAGGAAAAGTATCGAACAAGATAATTTTGAACGTCAAAGAATTGAATTGAGGAATTTTAATGATGTGCACAAGACAAAAATGGTCTTGGGGACCAAGATATCCAACCAACAAACATCACACAATCAAGATTCTCTCTATAACAGCCCTCTTGGCATGGATCATGATAAAAAGGTTTTATGTCTTGTGAAGCCTTCCTTCCACAAATATCTCACATAGTCTATCCACTTTCAAGTCACTTCCGAATTGATTATGACTGTCCTCATAGGCAATAAATTCCATGATGAAGTCCCAATCGGTTTCAACCACTCTTTCCCCACAAAAGGCACAAGTTATTTCTTCCCACTCTTCCTTGGGAACTACCCATCTACCTATTTGACATCTAAGATGATGGGATCCATTCCTTTGTTGCATTATTAAAATTTTTGCCTTTCTCTTGATCGGGGCACTCAAATAGGTTTTTTCATCATGTGACCATGTTGGGTTGAAATTATTGACATATATCATTTTTACGACCAACCTATTTTTCCCACATGGCAGTCCTAGATTTTTCAAGCAACTAATTTTTTATTTCCACTTTAGAATTAGGAAAATCCCGCCAATTGATTCCACATTTTCCCATCCACTTGTCATTTTTCTTCCTCTAAGTTTTCTTCCTATGCTTTAACTCTTCTGCCACAATCAACTTGGGCCAATGTTGTTCATCCATGCCATCCACCTTTTTTAAAAGCGTTAACAAACGCGTGATTGCTAAAGCTTCCATCGGAAACAAACCAGCTCCACCAGCAAAATCTCATATGGGATTATTGATTTAACTTTAAGGTTACTAGTGATTAAGTGTTTTTGAATTCTTTCTACCTGTCTCCATTTGTGATCTAAAATGCTACTCCCCCAAACCTCGCACCCATAGAGGACAATCAGAGTAACTAACAATCCAAAAAGAGTTTTCTTGGTTTTATAATCCCATAATTATGATTTCTTGCATCTATTCTAAAGAAGGTAAGAAGCTATCCACCCCCTTTGAATCCTTTTAGTTCTGCATTTCTCCCAACTGAGCCTATTGTGAAAAGTAATTCCTAGGTACTTGTACTCTTCAACTATCTCTAAGGTTTTTCCCTAAAAAATAAAGCTAGCTTTCTTTTTTTCCGCTTCAAGTAGAAGATCACGACTTTAGTTTTTCTATTGTTTACTTGCATCCCCACCTCTTGACAGAAGAGCCTTAATGCCTTCCAATGCTATCTCATACCATGAGAAGATTTTTCAATTAGAATAAGATCGTATGCATATAGAAGAAACTTCACCACATATATTGCTATTTGAACACCCTCTGCACTAGGATTGTTCACCCATTATTCCATCTTATCAATAAATAAACTGAAAAGTGTGGGGGAATGGGGGCACCCCTTCTTAACCCCAATGTCACTACCAAAGCATTCAAAAAATCCTTTGTTCTGATTTTTGCTTTAACTTTCTCATAAAGTTTATGAACAACTTCTCTATACTCCCTTGGAATTTTGAGCTCTTCCTTTCTTCTCCAAATCTTATCTCTAGTAAAAGGCCTCCTCACCCTAGACGTCTCAAATTGTTTTGATGAAGTGCCTAAGAGTGATGTAATGATCAATGGTAGAGTGCCTTGGCCTAAAACCAACTTTCCCTTTAGTCCCTTTACCCTCTTTTTCCACCCAGTTGCTAATTCTACGCTCCAACATTCTCCCAACCAATTTTCCAAGAAGAGGATTGACCATCATAATGTGGTAATTAGAGGGATTATTGGTGTCTCCACTTTTGTAGAGAGGATTAACCACATTCATAGTCCATTCCATTGGAAAATTGCCTTGCATGACGTTGCTGAATATCCTTTTAATGATTAGTGCCAATGTATCAATACCCCACTTTAAAAATTATTCCTGCAAACCATTAATGTATTGAGCCTTACCACTTTCTAAATTCTTTATACCCACTTGACCTCCTCCACTGAGAATAACTTGTTTGTAGTGTTGATTATGGGGGTGGGGGTGGGGGTTACTTTTCTCCTTATCTCTCTCATAGAGAACCTTCACATAATCTAACCATTGCATAAATAATATATATTATTATCTATTTTCTTTGCTATTAGACCATCAGGGGATATCCTAAAATACGACAAATTGTAAATAAAGCTTTGGAAGCATATCATATAGTTCACCACGCTTTGACCATTGTAAGTTTTACACGTGGTGCCACCGGATCTTGGTCAAGTTTTCAAGACATTGCAAATGACCATGTTGTATAGGCTACATAATCCTAACAACTCAATGACAAAGTGGGACACACTCTCATTCCCATCCAAAGAGGTTCTTTTCCACATGTGATCCTTGTTCTCCTCTAACCAAAGAGGGTTGTTGTCCATATTCTCATTGCTTCCCAATTGAATATACTGATTGGATTTTGTCCTAGCATTAAAGTCACCAATTACCACTATATCTCTTAACATCCTAAAGGTATAAATATCTCTTTTTAAAGCAGCAAAAGGGTCTTCGTTATCTAAATTTTTCTTCTTGAAAAACTTTGAGTTTTTTGGGGCAAAGTAACATGCAACCACCCTGAATGTTACTTTTTTGTTAGTTATAATAAACCATTTAAATTGGCTATCTGGATTTTATTTTTCCACTTTTACTATTATGCTCCATGATTATGTTATTAGAGCCGTGATCCCTCCATGTCCTTTATATATTCCTATTTCTTCATTCCCCACGAAAAATTTATTGGATCCTTCATAATCTGGAACCCTACAACCCTCATGCTCATGAGTTTATAAAATGATAATGATGTCTTTCCCTTCTGGTATGGGCCCTAATCCCAGACCTCTTGTTGAGCCCTGAACTTGCATCTTTCCTATACACTTTCCTAGACTTTTTCCATTCTCCTGGACCTCCTAAGCTATCAACATCATTGCATATTAATCATAAAAGAGCATTTAAAGTGGTTTTTAACTATGTTTTGTGTCTGATGTTTGAATTAGATTTTTGCTCATTGCTGCGGAATCCTGTCACTTTCCGGAGTTGCTTCAACTTTCTGCAGCTGTTTTTGTTAAAGTCTACATTGCAGGTGTCATCAGGAAAATCGAGCCACATGGGCAAGTTGGAAATGACTTGGACATGGACCGAGTCCTATTGGCTCAGTCGGATTCATCAGGGGAGGCCGTGGTCAACGGTGGTCAAATAGAAGAGTCCTACGGCAACAGGACTCTGTTTCCAAGCACATGAAAGATTTTCATGGCCATTTCTAGATTTCTGGAGGCACGCTGACACCTGTAGGCTGCCCACGATGTGAATCCAACAAGCCGTTTTCAATAGATTGCATAATCTCGGCAGCATGATACTAAATCCATGGACACTATCGTTTACGTGTCCTCTGTCAGCGTAGTTTATAGGAAAATAGTTATGTAACCTTTTGCTATAAATAATGTATTTCTATACGCATAGTAGTTAGTCTTTTGAATATAATTTTGCTGTTAAAAAGCCCATTGTGCCGTGACACTAGTTTCATTGTTGTGACTGCGTTCTGAAATATATGAGAAGACTCTGTTTCTAAGCGTAATTCTTGATTGATAGTTGTTGCCCGAGGTTGTGCAGAGGGCCCCTGCACACACCGAGGTTTTGTTCTTTTATTGTTGTACAGATTTATGTAGTGTTTCTTTAATTCCGTTACATATATTCCACAGTTATTCACTTATGTATATTTCATTTACTATGGTACTAACACTTCATTCTTGTTCATAGTTTTACATGCTTTGTACATTGTTGTTAATGCTGATCAGTGTGTATGTTCCAGATTACAGTAGGCAGCCTGGGCATTTGCATATAATTTTCACAATGACTGATGACATGGAATCATTCTTTCTGCTGACTTACTTTTCTTAGCTTTTAATTCCAGTTCTGTTTTGTTTATTTCAGTCTTGTTCATTGGTTTTATTAGTTATTTTAGAAATCAACTTGCTCATAACATTGTCAGTTACCTCCGAAAGCCCTAGCAGGACTAACTGGCGAGGGGTCAGACTATGAATTGATGTGATTTGATTTCAGTTTTGCTTTTCTGCAATTAGATATCAGATTGCTCAAGTCGTTGATGATTACCTCTGAAAGCCATAGCGGGACTAACTGGCGAGGGGTCAGACTATGAATTGATGTGATTTGAATTCAATTTTACTTTTATGCAATTAGATATCAGATTGCTCAAGTTGTTGATGATTACCTCCGAAAGCCATAGCGGGACTAACTGGCGAGGGGTCAGAATATGAATTGATGTAATTTGATTTTAGCTTTACTTTACTTGTAATTTTTGGATTTCTTTGAGTGCAGTAGCTTAATTCATTTCTTTTGTATTTAGATAGCAGCAGGGATAATGGTTTCATGATCAATATCACTATTTGTTTGATTAGAATAGTGGCACATTTTCATTATTTTTTTAGGAATTAATTTCATCATTAGTATGTTCTAAGACCCTCTGAAGTTTGAAGTTTTGGAAATCATTATAAAGGACATAATTGCTTTGAACATTTATATCCATACTTGTCTTTTAGAATTTCCATTTCACATTAGGAGATAAACAAAGATAAAAACTCCCAAAACAAATAAAAAAATCAAAAACGACAAAAAGTAAGAAATAGGTTATCTTGCACATATAGTGCGCCACACTTCAACAATTTACGACTCTCGGATTGACAATTAATATAGCAATTTAGGACACTCTAAATTGACCAGACACCTCTCCTCTATGTAAAACCTATACAATTCCAACTCACCATTTTTAGATACTCCCGGGGAGCCCCGAATCCCTATTTGTGACTTGCTAAATGCTCATTGAATTGGGTTTTCCCATTTTTCATCCACACACACTTTCCTACTTCTCTTGTTGATTTCACATTCTCCCATTCCTTCCTTCGTTATACCTATTGGTCCAATGCCAAGTCATCTTCTAGGTAAATGTGAGCGCCTCTTAGTAGCCCCCTATTTTTTAGGATAGCTATTTTTTCTTTTGTACTTCTTAAAGTAATTCTCACATGTCTATTCCTTCTATTTTCTGATTTCCTACCTATCCTATTTTCTTGCTAAATATAACATGTCCATTTCAATTTGTCCTTGAGAAAATCCCTTGTTAAAATATATGTTCTCTCTTTCTCTCCATAGTCCTTCAAACCTTTGATGATGAAATTTGTGGCCTTATCTTGTCTATCTTTTTATTCTCTTATTTTCCTCTTGATTTGTCTCTCCATGGTTTCTTTTTTCTCCACCAATGGTTCCTTTACTATTTGAGCCCATGATTTAGCCTCTTCTATTTGTTTTCTTAGTTTTTTTAATCTCATTTCCATGTTTGCAATTGTTGACTAAAGCTCTTCCATCTGAATTTCTTTGTTAATTTTCCTTGTCCCTATGTCTTTTTCCTCTACCACTTTCGCTTGCTCTAATTCTTGTTTCAATGAGATCAAATATCGCTACCCTCTTTCCATATTGCTTTGCAAGTTTATTACCTACTCTCTAAGGATCTTGTTTTCCTTTTCAAGTTTCTGATTGGCATCCAAAATTTCTTTTAACTTGAGATCATCGAATTTCCTTTTTAGCTAAATGATCTCAATTCTTTTTTTCATGTTCATGAGTTTTCTTACATAGAGCTCAGAAGACCATAACAATGAAGTGGTTGTGGGGATATCTGTGCCCATGCTTTTTTGTTTCTTCTCTATTTGATGGTGTGACTTTGACTTCACCCGACTTTAGACTAGACCCCTCATGTGTCAATAAAATCACCTTGTTTTTACCATTGACCACACTCAACCCTTCCTATTCCTCTACTAACTATTGTAACTTGGTCATAACACTTGCATTAATTTTAGCTAATTTAGGTAGGATCCAAGTGATTTTTTTTTCCTCTGTGATTGTCTCAACTTTTTGGCCTATCTGCGCCTTAAAATCCCCTTGTACTACTTCTCATTCATAAAATCCAACCTTTCCTTTGTGCCGAATGCATTATCTTGAGGCAACCTAGGAAAAAGGGGACTCCAAGTCCCGCTTGTACTCTCAATAAGTGTTGGAGTAGGTATCCCTATCTCTTTGTGAGATTTGGAAAGTGTGGTTCTAGGGTGTGCACTAACCCTCCTCCGAAAGCCCCCTTAAAATGAAACTTAGTATTTGCATTTGAAATTAATTTACTATTTCCCAATTGTTTAATATAACTTTCCCCACCTCTTAGATTTCAGAATGCTTTTTTTCCACCAAAACAAGTGTTTTTTCTACAATAGACCCCTTTGCCTCCATTCTAAAATACATTTGACTTTAAAATTTTCTTGCTAACAAAGGTTTAACGAGCCCAATTTTAGAGAGCTCTAGTTTGATGATTTGAAATGAAGACAAAAAACACATAAAATAATATGAAAATGAGGGAAATCTGGCCCAGCCAGCAAAGATTTTATATGCTTTGTGACTAAGATCTGCATGGGCCCCAAGAACGATGCTCTGGCTGGGCCCAAGAATGTTTCCTCTGTAACACCCGCACCTTAAAAAATACAAATATACAATTCACTACTGCTGGGAACTAGAAATAATAAGTGCTTTCTCTTTGAAGAACAAATTAGAAGGTTTTTCCTACTACTATATGTCTTGTCCTATCCTCACCTCTCAGTTGCTCCTATATTGCAGGTATCAAACCCCAATTATGACTCACTAAAATTAAAGTAACTGCTAGTGGCATATCCCCCCTCTTCTTACTACATGCAAGCAGATCCCAAAAGTATTTAAAACAAATAACATAAAATTTAATAATAAAAGAAAGGAAAATTCACAATACAAGTCATTGGGAGAGCTTAGCATCCCAAAAATATGGATAAAAAAAGAAATCCAAAAAAAATCAAATTACTTCACATAAGTTAAAATTTAAAAACCAACTGAAAAAACATGAAGTTAAAAAGGAATCATAAGGACAATAATGGGTCATTCATGCCCTTAAAAGCCAAATTGATCATAAAAAGAAAAGGAAATTTAATATATGAGTCATTAGCAAAGACTAGTGTCATGAAAGCATTAAAAAAATCCACAATTCAATCATATAACTAAGTTTTGTAGAATAGAAAAAAACTGAGATATCTACATCGAAAAATTTGGAGAAAAACAGAAATACCAAAAAATCAAATTACAACACATAAATACAAGTTTAAGGATCGGCTAATAGAATTGGAAGTTAAAAGGACCCATAAGGCAAATCATGGGCGATTCAAACCACATAAGATCCAAATTTATCATGAAAAGAAAGGGAAATTTAATATATGAGTCATTGGCATAACCCAACATCCTCAAAGCGTTCAATTGGAGTGTTTGTTGAATATATATTGAGTTTCTTATAGATTTGAACGCAAGCTACGTGATCGAGAATTTGTGATATCTCTAACCATTGTTTTGTTATAGCCTTGTAATGATTCTAAATTTGAAAAATCTTTTACATCTAGTGTATAATCAAAGAAGAATTCTAAAGGGCTATTGCATTCCTTTTCACAATCATTTAAAAAAAATATAAAATAAAATGAAAAACATACAACATGGGTAACAACTTATAAAAAACTCACCTTTGAAGGCTATGTAACAAAGTGAACATGGTTCTTTTCTCAAGTTTTACATGGAAAGACATACATCCTTAGAGCTACAAAGTCTTTGTGTCGTGTCTTTATTATTTTTAGATTTTAAGCTTTTGTTACAATGAATGTCTCAAAATAGAGAAGAATACCCTTAAATAAACTACATTGGAGAAGAATACTATAGGAAAAGCCATGGGTTTTCAAAACCTAGAGCCCAAAAATTGTCAATTGTAAATTGACTATTTAGCTAAAAATTATTTTAATTATTAATTTTAATCACCCAATATGGTTCATCAATGAAGAGTCTAAGCATTATTGAGAATAAATAAGATGAATAGTCTAAGCATTGCTTGAGAATAAATAATATAACGATATAGAGAAAACTAATTTCCAATAATTAAATTATAATAATAATCTCATGAATAATAATAAATTAATTAAAAGAAATTTCCAAAAATTATTCAAAAACTTGAAAATTAATAATTTTTTTAATAATAATTTTTAAAAAATAACCAATAAAAATAAATCAATCTAATCATAAATAAGAAAATTACCAACCTTAATCAAACAATAAAACAAAAAAGCAAAAACATATAAAAAATAATAATAAAAAGAAACAACCAGCCATAAAAAAACAATAAATTCTATCCCAAAAAAAAACCTTAATAAATTAAAATATATAAATATGGTTTAATTAAATATAATAATGGTTAAAGACAGAAGATTAAAGAAAGAAATAATAAAAAGATAATAATATATGAAAATAAATAAATATACAATTTAAAAAACTAAAAATAATCATGAAAAATAACCCACCCCTCGCAAGAAGAATAAATTATGAAATAATAAAGGAATATTTAAATAAATTATAAATATAAATGTGTTTTAATAAAAGAAAGTAAACAAAAAAAATAATAAAAAATATTCATATATATAAATTAAAAATTTATAATAAAACATGTTATTGATAATGGTGATGGTGGTTAACATCCACTGAAACCAAACTTTGGTCTATTGGACCTAAAGAAACTAACTATTTAGTTTGATTTAATATTTTATTTCTATGCTCAAAAAGCTTGGAGAGAAGCCTCCCGAGCTCACTGTAATTTTGACAACGTAAAAGGCTAGGAAGGTCAGTATTGCAACAAAGATTTTGAAACTGAGATCTAATGTGGTTGTATGCAGGTCACTCTAAGAGGAAGTGATTTTCATCCTCGATGTTCGTATTCTCACAGAGATGACAGAACTTTTCCATCCATGGTGTTTTAGGAACTGCCCAACGACCCGTTTCACTATAGAGCTCATGAGAGTTCGTTCTAATCTTGGGTACATTAATTTTCTTCTTTGAACTAGTTAAAACAGAGAGATACTTTTGATCTTCTAGGGTGGGGTTGAAGACCTCCTTATAATATCTTAATTTTCTTTTAGTTGCTAAATCTTTCTCACACCACAATTTTTCTTTGAACCTAGAAGTAACAATATTTTTAATGTTATTAATGTTTTGCAATGCAACATTCTCTTCGATCTCCCAATGGTTTAACCAGGCCCTGGTGTCTTTATACCAAACTCGTTTGAGCCTTAGGTGGTTTTGGCTGGAATTTAAAGCTAGCTTAGGAAATCTATGGTCTCCTATGTTATTGAGTTTGTGCTTGAACAACAAAAGCCTAGTCACAACTAGGCTCTCGACAAGGGAAAGACCCACTTCTATAAGGAGAATAGGAAAGGGTGTGTTGCTTCTAATTTTGAGGTTATACGTTATAAAACACTTCTGGATTTTCTCAATATTTCTCGAGGATTCTCTAGAGATGCTACAACCCCAAACCTCACATCCATATAAGATAACCAGAGTGTCTAAAGTTTCAGAGAGGAACTTCTTTCTATCCCACATTACGAGGTTTTCCGTTTTAAAATTATTTTCAAGACCAAAATAAACTTTCCATCCCCATTAATCCTTTTCTCAATGTTATAGTTCTAGTTGGGCTCGTGATGAATATCAATTCCTAGGTACTTGTAGGAAGACACTTCCTCCTACTATTGTCATACATAAAACTAGCGTAAGTGTCCGTCTTGGATTTGATACATAACTTTTGTTTTGTCAGTGTTAACAATCATACCCATGGTAGAGTAGAAATCCATAAGAAGTATTAGTTGCTTATCAAGATCAGATGGGCACTTTGCGAGAAGAACAATATCGTCAGCGTAGAGAAGTAGGATGATGACTATCCCAACTAAGATCATGCCAGCACATCCTGCTTCCTCTAAACAATCTTCTAGCTTGTCAATGTAAATGCCAAATAGGGTAGGGGAGAGGGGGCAACCTTGTTTAACTCCAATATTACACTTAATATCTTTCGATCACCCGTCATTTCTCTTTGACTTAGCAATTACATTCTCGTATAACCTTATAGCGGCAACTCTCAACTCAAAAGGAACCTTTAGCTCTTCTAATCTATTCCAAAGGTTGTTTCTAGGAACCGTATCGAAAGCCTTTCTAAAGTCCACAAAGCAACAAAAGAGATTGGATTTATCATTGCGACATTCCTCCACAATGATCCTAAGTGTAATGAGGTGGTATATTGTTGAGTGATGCTTTCTAAAACCCGCTTGGCCTTTAGCCCGCTTACCTTCACTTTCAAGCCATATGCTCAACTTCCTTTCCAAAATAATACCATATAACTTGGTTAGGAGAGGGTTGATCATAATTGTCCGATAATTAGAGGGGTTATTTGTATCCCCACTTTTAAAAAGAGGGATAATGAGGCTTTGAGTCCATGGTTTAAGGAATCCTTGCTTAGAGAAAAAGACAAAAAAATAAAATAAATAAAATAAAACCTTAAAAAATTAGAAAATGAAATGATAAAAATAAATACATAACTTAAAATAAAATAAATAAGAACTAAAAAAATTCATGATAAACTAAAATATCTAAATAAATAAATATAAATATGTATTAATTAAATATAATAATTGTGACAGGTATTCAAATTGATTGAGGAAAAAAAAACTAAAATATGAATTTTTTAAAATCTATAATTAAAAGAATATAATCAGGATAAGAAAAAGAAATCACTTTCGTTAAAAACAAAAAATTATAAATGAATATATAAATATCTTATAAATATAAATATGTTTTAATAAAACAATGGTCAACCATAATAAAAAAAAATACTCTCATATAAATAAATAAATATAAAGAATAATACAAATTAATAATCTATAATAACACATGTTATTAAAGGACTAAAAAGTGAAAAGTAAAATAAATAAAGTAAAACCAAAAAATAAAAAGTTAATAAAGAATAAAGAATCTAAAATATAGAATAAAAGACCTAGCTTTATATAGAAAAAAAGAAATTATAAAAAATAAATATATAATTTAAATAAAAGATATATATATATATAGAATTAATATATATTTATTAATAATTATAGAATTTAAAATAATAAAATGAAACAAAAGGAAAAAATAACTATAAAAGGAAGAACTTTAAGAAAAAAGTGCAGGGATCCAACAACTAAAGATTTTCCAACAATCGTCTTTATTCAGAGTATTAGGATTTCTCTTAATCTCTATGACCTCTCTAAACTTTTGGTGATAGAAATGATCAATCCTAGCAATGACCTAGGCTTCTTTAATATAAATACCTAAGAAAAAAACAGAAAAATAAAATAAATAAAATAAAACCTTAAGAAATTAGAAAATGAAATGATAAAAATAAATACATAACTTAAAATAAAAGAACTCAATGTTGGAATATATTCATATATATATATAAAAAGAGAACTAATATATATTATCGATAACAATAAATTCTAAATTAAAAAATAAAATAAAAAATCATGATAAACTAAAATATCTAAATAAATAAATATAAATATGTATTAATTAAATATAATAATTATGACCAGTATTAAATTGATTGAAGAAATATATATATATATATATATATATATGAAAATAAAAAATTATAAAATATATAAATAAAAAACTATAATTAAAAAAATACACTCCATAATAAGAAAAAGAAATCACTTTAGTTAAAAACAAGAAATTATAAATGAATATATAAATATCTTATAAATATAAATATGTTTTAATGAAATAATGGTCAACCATAATAAAAGAATACTCATTTATATAAATAAATAAATATAAAGAAATAATACAAATTAATAATATATAATAACACATGTTATTAAAGGACTGAAAAGTGAAAAGTAAAATAAATAAAGTAAAACCAAAAAGTCAAAAGTTAACAAGTAAAAGACCTAACTTTATATAGAAAAAATAAGTTATAAAAAATAAATACATAATTTAAATAAAAGTATATCTATATATATATATATATAACCAAAAAAATTAATATATATTTATTGATAATTATAGAATTTAAAATAATAAGGAATTTCTTAAAAAAAACACAAAAAGAATTAAGTTAAAAAAATGAAACAAAAGGAAAAAATAACTATAAAAGGAAGAATTTTAAGAAGAAAGTGCAAGGATCTAATAACTATCGATTTTCCAACCATCGTCTTTATTCAAAGTATTAGGCTTTCTCTTAGTCTCTATGGCCTCCCTGAACTTTCAGTGATAGAAATAATCAATCCTAGCAATGACCTGGGCTTCTTTAATATAGATACCTGAGCTTCTTTAATATAGATATGGTGTTTTATCTTCTCCGCATATTCGTCCAACCTTGAGGAGTGAGTCATACCATGTTTGATGTTTGTTGCATGCTCAAGAATCCTTTGATTTATGGAGTGGCTAGTTATCCAATGTAGGGTGTCCCACATGAACATGAGATTAAATCGCCTTCATATTTCTAGGGTCCACCTGGTCTTTGATTGGTCTTAGGGAGCTCTGAATGGTATTTATGGGCTTAAAGGTTGAAGGAACCTTGTGCTTCCTAAGGATCCATGTTTGATGTTTGTTGCATGCTCAAGAATCCTTTGATTTATGGAGTGACTAGTTTATCCAATGTAGGGGGTCCCACATGAACATGAGATTAAACACCCTTCATATTTCTAGGGTCCACCTGGTCTTTGATTGGTCTTAGGGAGATCTGAATGGTATTTAAGGGCTTAAAGGTTGAAGGAACCTTGTGCTTCCTAAGGATCCAAGCAATCTTGTCAGTGGTCCTCTGGATAAGTTTTTTAATATTGTTTATAATCTATGCATAAAAACTTTATGTACATCCTCACCTATATTTCTAGATTACATTAATAATGTATTAACATATATAGGACTGGTAGTACGAAGAAATTATAGTATATCCATAACAAAGGGAAGACAATTAATTATATCGCATGTTTCTAACATTACATTATGATATAATAAACTCAATCGACTAAGATTTAATTATAAATGTATTAGCTTTCTCCTCTTCTCCCAAGAGAACACAAATAATTCAATGTAATTCTCATTGATCCTTTTTAACTATGAAATTCCAATTCCAATTGATCCTTTTCAAATTAAAATATTTATAGTGGACTACCATTTATCGAAGTGATGTGTTATCTTCTCTTCTGAAATTTTCTTCCAATTAAAGTTTCTATTTGTATATGAGATTTGATGTGTTATTTTGTTATAAATATTATTGTCATTGATGTCAAAGACAAAGTGATAATTTGGATATCCAAGATAAAAATTGCAAAATGAAGGTTGTTGGAAATATTGTTTTTGGAAAAAATTTTATGCCCAGTTTTGATAACCTATCTTTGAAAGTCTTTTTACTCTAAATACCTAACTGATGTGGTAGCATAGGATATATGGTTGAAAATATTATTCCAATACCTTTTGAATGGTATATGGAACTTTCTCTTACTCCATAAGAACGAAGAGATATGAAATATTTTTTTAGTTCAACCCATCCATGAATTACAAGTTGACTCAACTAGTTTTTACAAGTCAACCCCATAAACTAACATGAAAACACTATAAATAAAGGATAGATGAGAACATTTGAAGTGTATCCAAGAAAAAAGATTAAATACAAGTGCACAAAAGAGATTTGAGGTTTGAAAGAGGAGTTGAGGAATTTTCATGGGGTTTAAAGCATTTTTTGTGAAGTTATTTTTTTATTCTTGTAGGCAATATTTACATTAAAATTTCATAGTTTTGTGTTGGTATACCACTAGGGAACGAGACCATTAAAAAAATTGTAATTTCCAGAAAAACAAAATAAAGAGTTATTGAGTTTGTACCAAAACAGAGCAAAATCGTTTATAAAGACAAAGCCACAAGGGGAACTTTCCATCATTGAAATAAAAAAACTAAAACTAAGATAGAAAAAACATATGGGCCAAGAATGCACTAGGATTTTTCAGAGTCAGAGGCCTCAACTAGGATAGGGTCATTGGCATTTTATAGTGAGTATCCCAATGCAGGACATAGTCCTAGGTGAGACTCGATTTTTTTCAATCTGCAATCCATGGATCATGAGAAAACTGTTGATCATTTTTCCTACTAGGGGGGGAATTCGACCTCCTAGGGCCTAAGTGCAAGTCCTTCTACATTTTTAGAGAGGTGGTACTCCTCTTTATGAACACACTTAAAATAACTTGAAGTAATATTAAAACATTAACATATGAACATGTGAGTGGACTAGTTGTTTTTTTAAGAATGCAAGGAAAAGAATAATCAAAGATATAATAATTGAAATCTTAAGCACGATATCCATAAATTTTGTCAGGATAGGAAATTATAATTGAAGCATATCGAAAGGGTAGACACAAGATAAATAAGTTTATATATCAAATAGATATAGAATAATTTCATTCATGTAAAATCATGAGCACATGAGAAAAAAACATCATGAGAATCATACAACTTTAATTCAACTTTTTTAACCACGGATGAGCTAATTTCCTAAAAAGGAGCTCTTAGTGAGAGTTGAAAAGTATTACAGATTTAAGATTTTTGAAAAATGTCTAGTGCATAAGGCACTCAACAAAATCCAGATACCTAAACTTGATTTAAAATGTATTTGTCCCAAAAAGGGTTGGGATTTGACACCTGTGAACTGAAATGTAAATAAGATACCTAAAAGAAAAATAAGAGTTACAGTTAGGCATCTGCTTAAATGATGAAAAATACAGTCAAGAAAGCTTAAATGACCAAAGACTAGGAAGAAGAGAGGGAAATGCTTCATGATTTTAAAGCACTCACAAAATGTGGAATGATTGAATTCTCTGGTACTGAAGTCTCTACTTCCTTTTATAACTAGAGTTGTAGTCCTTACAATAATTGTTTTAATCGTTATTTGGGATTAATGACTTCTTGAAGTGATTGTTTCAACCATTCTTGAATGTAGTCTTTCAAAGGAGGAATTGTGATATCCATCTTCACACTTTGATTAAATATTTCCTCCTCGATTTCCCGAGTGCCTTCTTGTAATTGTGCAATTAGGGAAGATTGATCTTCATTTACATTCACAAAAGGAGCTAACAATTTTTTTATTTCTTTCTTAGAAAAATCAATTATATTATCAAATTCTGACCTCGTTGACTCCTTAACATTATTCAATTCATCGTTTAATATATCCTTGAGAATTAATATAAAATATCTTATCATATGAAGACCATGTATATCAACCACTTTTATTGTCTTAAGAAAGACACCATTTCTCCTATCATTAATTTTGTTACACTCAAGAATAATCTCCTCTATTACATTAATTCTTGCAAACCATCCAACTTTGATTTTCTTCAGTCTTTTAGCTTTGGGAGACTATTGTGATCTACGTAACTTTCTAAGTGCACTGAACTTTTGATTAAAAGTAGATAATTCATTGTCTACAAAATTTTGATCATGCTCAAGATATCTTTTGAGATAATCAATAAATAAGAAATTATCTGCGTGAAAGTTTTTAAATGGAATTAAAGCTACTTACCATACATCTTCAATAATCTATAATATTTTACTAACATTTTTAACAATGTAAGATTTGACTCCATGAGGCAGACCACTTTTTTTTACCTTGCCAAGGTGTCCCGAAGGTGAATGTTTTTTTCTGTTGCTTTTTTTGCAAAGGGGTCATAAATAAAGAGACAAGATTAAGATCTTCTTCTAGCTCTTTTATTCTTCTTTCTAATTTCAAAATTTCTACCTCTTTCTCAGTGACTGGATGTGCTAATGCTTCCCCTGTGGTCTAATGCAATTTTAAGAGATCAGTGGCTTTGACTTCTAAAATATCAATATCCATCTAAGTCTGGGTAGTAACTTTTCTATTCTAAATCCTCACCTTTTCAATTCTCATTTTTTTGTTACTTATGTCATAATTTACATTTTAAAAAGTGACAGGGTGATCTTCCAATGTGGATGTTAGAGCATCCAGAGGTCCCTAGACACTGGCATGGCCATAGCATGAGAGCATCCAGAGGTTAAGTGGCCCAAAATCTCAGTGGGACCCAGGGATTGGTTGGAAGAAAGGTTGGATTGGTTCCTGAGGGTCCTAATGTTAATGTTGAATGTCTGTATGGTGTGTTTCTATCAGTTCCACTTCCTTAACGTGACTTGGGAGGTCAAAGCATATCATAGTGGCCTCTCGTTGCATGTTTACCCCGACTAGCCAGTTGCTTGGGTAGATGTAGGAGGAGGGTGTTACAGAGTGGTATCAGAGCATGGTTCACCCCTCAAACTGGATGGGCAGTGTGTTGGTCATGAATACATGTCAGTCACATGTGTGTCTCTTACGCTTGCATTCCATGTGCTTGTTGCATTTTCATGATGTTAATAATGGTTGTAGTGATGTTGTCATGTGGAAGTTGATGTTGTAATTGTGGAGTGCATCATCATGAGTGTATGATTGGTTACATGTTGTTATATGTCGCTTGCATGTATAAATTTGTATGTTTGGTTACATTCTTGTATGCTTAGTTACATGTATCATTCTTGTATGTTTGGTTACAAGTATTGTTCGTTTATGCTTGATTAAATGTGTTTATGCATGTGTGTGGTTGGTTACACATTGATTATGCATGTTAATGTTTGCATGTGGTCATGTGTACAAAGATGTAGTGGTTATTGTAATGCATGAGGTCGTGGTATGCATTCATTAGGGGAATTTTGAGGTCTTAAATGGGCCTCCTAAGAAAAATGTACAACCAAAATAAACTTAATAAAAACCATTAGGATTCAAGATGATGATGTCAACCATGGGTATGATTCACCATTTTTTGAGTAAAAAGGTAAAAATATTAAAAAATAATAAAACTAATTTTTCAAGTCATATTTTTGACTTATCTCCCTAAGGTTTTGCTCAAATTTCAAGTGGGAGTACTCGTTGGATGCAAAATTTAATTCTTCTTCCAAGGAGCACCCATGTTGCATACTTTCGATGTACCTTGTTACACGAAAAATGAGAAATACATGAAAAAAATATTGCAATCACGTTTTTCATGTATTTCTCATTTTTTGTGTAAAATAGGCCATCAAAAGTATGCAACATGGGTACTCCTTGGATGAGGAATCAAATTTTTTATCCAACAAGTTTTTCCCTCAAAATTTGAATAAACCTATGGGGAGATAAGTTGAAAATACGAGTTGAAAAAATAGTTTTTTCTTTTTCCCCCATATTTTAATGTTGACCCTGTTTTATTTATTGATTATTTTTCTTTGATATATATATATATATATATTTCTTTTGATTTGTGTATACTTTTGTTTTATTTTATTTATTTTCCATTAATTATTTTTATTTATTAAATGATCTTGTCTTGATTAGGGTCTTGACTCTTTTTATAATTTTTGACTTCCCTCCTTATTTGGAGTTTGATGATTTTTTTTAATTGATTTAAATATTATTTTTCAAAAACTAGCCGTTTAATATAGTAGTTACTTATTAATATTTTTAAATAAATTAATATACTAATATCATAATTTAAATATTATTTTTCAAAAACTAGCCATTTAATATAGTCGTTACATAATAATATTTGTTTTCAATATATTATAAATTAATATCATAATTTAAATATTGTTGTTCAAATATAGTCCTTACTTGAAATTTTGGTCTCTACATGGCTCTCTATTTAAGCCTTTGTCATGGTCTATCTCTTCATCTGGTCCTGATGATGAACCACACTTGTTTGTTCGAAACGCGTCGGCCAAAAATTTCTCTTATGTGATTTCTATCGAAAGACTTTGCCTAATCTTATTTTATTATTTCCACTATTATTTTATAATTTCCTTAGGAGGCCCAATTTAGACCTCAAAATTCCCCTAATGGTTGACAAGGTCATGCATTGATGACTGGACCCTAGCTATAATGATGGTTGCATGGTTATATGCTTATGTGTTATGTTTGTATATGTTTTTATGATTATGTTATACATGTATCAGGTTTATACTAAGGTACGTTGGTATATTGTGAATTGGTTTAGCTGACATGATATACCTTGCAGGAAGAAATATCAAATGGCTAGCAATATGGTAGACTACAAGGACTCTCCCTATGAATTAGATGAGAAGTATGGTGTTGGGTATTCTTTCGATTTGGCAGATACATTGATAAGCTTAAATGAAGAAATAAGGAGTTGTAAGGCAGATAATGACATAATCATACAGGGACAGGAGAAACTAGTAGAGGTAAATGTAGTGATACTTCAACGTTTTTCAGATTTGCAGTGACATGGACCACTTCGGATCAGCCATGAGTAGGAGGAATAAAATAACAGGGCATATGGTAGTAGGTCACATGGTGGTCACAGGTCAGATAGTGATGACATGGTTAGAGATGCCAGATTGTTGGACACTCTGGATAGGAGAAGGGATAGACACAGGTAGCATTCTAGTTCTGGTTCTGACAGGCATGATGATCGTTATCATTATCATCCATACAAGAGGAGTGATAGGGGATACTTTCCAGATGAGTTTAATAAAGAAATGCCACCAACATTTGATGGAGAGATGAAGAAATCACAGGATGAAGAGGCATGGTTGCGTGGTATGAAGAAGTTATTTAGGTTGCATGACTATTTAGAGAACATGAAAGCCAGAGTAGCTACATTCAGTCTCAAAGGTACAATAGACATTTGGTGGCAAGATGTGAAGAATGTCAGAGGTATACAAGAGGAGGACTTGACTTGGAATGAGTTTGAGCAGTTATTGAAGAAGAAGTGTCTATTAGAGAGATACTTTGATCACAGGGAAAAATAATTCTATGAGCTGAAGATAGGATCAATGACAAATGAGGAGTGCACTAGCAAGTTCTTGGAGCTAGTGAGGTATGTGCCTTACCTCACGGAGGAGAAGACCAAGATTCAGATATTCACTTGTGGGTGACCAATGGACTTCAAATATAGGATTGAGTTCGATGAGCCTAGATCATTGGAGTAGGCCATCTGAAAGCTAAAGCATTGAGATGAACAATCGAAGCACAAATCTGAGACTAATCTAGACTAGAAAGGCAATGAAAATAACAAAAAAAATGGGACAATAAGTGAGTAAGACCACATGATTAAGGTAATAAGGAGAATTTTGCACCACCTCAGAGGTTCAATGCATCTAACAGAGGACAGGGACATTGATATGAGGAGAAAAACAAGGATGCAGGCTGGAAGCCTATAGAGTGTTAGACTTGTGTAAAAGATCATTGCCGGAGAGATTGTCCATATAATCAGGGTGGTAGGCCTTAGATATATTGTGCACAAGATGCATAGACTGTTGGGGATGTTAGTTAGAGCGTTTCTCGTATTTATGCAACATTGGACAACAAACATGCAGATTATCAGGCATATATCATTGATATGGATGATAAGATTTGTGATCAAGTTATTTCTATTTTGATTGACCCTGGATCTAATTATAGCTATGTTAGTCCTAACTTGGTGGATAAGTGTGGTTTGAGTAAGGAATTTCATACAGAATATTGGTTAGTGCAGTTGGATATATGTACAAAGAAGCGAGTTCATCATTGGGTAAGAGATTGTGCATTTTATTTGAATGGTATGCCGACCGTAACACATTTGAATGTATTGCCATTGGGATCATACAATATGTTGTTGGGCATGCATTGGTTGTACCTTCATAGAACCAAGGTGGATTGTTATGACAAGGCCATTGAGTGCTTGGATGAAAATGGAGAACCAAGAGTCTTATAGGGTAAGAAGAAAGCCACATTAGTTAGGATGGTAACAACTATGTAAGAAAAGCGCAGTTGTAGGAAAGGGTGTATGTTATTTGCAGTGCACATTTCTAGTGACAAGGGTAAGGAAGTTGAGGATGTAGATGTTTCGAGGAAGTACCCAGTTTTACAACAGTCTAAGGATGTATTTCTTGAGGATATTTCAGAGTTTCCACCTCACAGGGAGGTAGAATTTTCTATTGAGTTGGTGCCAGGGGCATCTCTGGCATTAAAATCACCTTACAGGATGAGCATACTTAGGTTGGTAGAGTTGAAGCTATAGTTGAAGGAAATGTTGGATAAGGGATACATTAGACCAGTGTATCACCATGGGGCACACTGGTATTGTTTGTTAAGAATAAATACGGTACTCTCATATTATGCATTGACTATAGGAAGTTGAACAAAGTGACCATTATGAACATGTATCCATTACCAAGGATTGATGACTTGTTTGATCAGTTGAACGGAGCAGCAATGTTCTCAAAGATTGATCTAATATCTAGATGTCATCAAATATGCATCAAAGAGGAGGACATTTAAAAGACAACTTTCTAGACCAGGTATGGGAATTATGAGTTTGTTGTAGTTCCATTCGGTTTGACTAATGCTCCAGCTACATTTATGTGCTTGATGAATAGTCTCTTGCGTTTGTATTTGGATAAGTTTATTATTGTGTTCTTCGATGACATATTGGTATATTCTAAAAATGAGGAAGAGCATGACGAGCATTTAACAACAATGTTGAGGTTGTTGATAGAGTATGAGTTGTATGTTAAGCTCATCAAGTGTATTTTCTTTCAGACTAAGCTACACTACTTAGGACATGTTATCTCCAAGGAGTGAATTGTAGTAGATCCAGAAAAGATAAGGGCCATCATGGAGTGGGTAGCTCCCAAGAATGTAGATGAGGTGAGATATTTCATGGGGTTGGTAGGCTATTATAGGAAGTTTATCAAGAACTTCTCACATATTTTTTTATCCTATCACATCATTGCAGAGGAAAGGTAAGAAATTCGAATGGACAAAGGAGTGTGAGACTAGTTTTGAGTAGCATAAGCAGTTGTTGATACATGCACCAATGTTAAAGATTGCAGATCCGGACAAAGAGTTTATAATATTGAAAGATTCTTGCATGAAAGGACTTAGTGGAGTCCTTATGCAAGATGGAAAGGTTGTATGCTATGAGTTGCAAAAATTGTATGAGCAAGAGAAGAACTACCCCACAAATGATCTTGAGTTGGCAATGATTATACATGCATTGAAGATGTGGAGACACTATCTTATGTGTAGGAGATTTACACTAATGAGTGATCATAGTGGTTTGCAGTATCTATTTGACCAACTAAATCTAAATGGTACGCAGGCTTGGTGGTTGTCTACGATCAATGAATTTGATTTTGAGATCAGGTACAACAAAGGACAAGAGAACAAAGTGGCAGATGCTCTTAGCAAGATGATACGGGTAAATCACTTAGCAACTATGAGCTCCTATGGGATAGACTTACAGGATAGGATCTTGCAGGTAGGTCAGCAGGATGTTAGATATATGGATAGGATCTTCCAACAAAGTACTGGTACTAGTACAGGTGGTAGTACATGTACATGTGATAGTATAGGTACATGTATAGGTAATGGTATAGGTGCAAGTGCATATGATATGGGCTATTGCCTTACAACAAATGGAATTGTTAGGTTTAGAGATATGATATATGTTGCAAACAATAGTGGGCTCAAGAAGGTTATCTTCAGGAAGTTTCATGTGAAACCATATTCAGGTCACCCAGGTTATCATAAGACACTCACACTAGTGAAGAGATTTATTATTGGCTGAACCTGAAGAGGGATGTAGCAGAGTTTTTTGGCTAGGTGTTTTGATTGTCAGCATGTGAAGTTAGACTGTTAACATCCAGATGGACTGCTACAACTGATTGCAATTCTAAAGTGGAATTGGGAAGTAATTTCCATGGACTTCATCACAGGTTTTCCGAGGACAGTGAGACAACATGATTCCATCATGGTTATTGTGGACAGGTTGACAAAGGTTGCACATTTCATTCTAGTGAAGTATACATTCTCAGTTATCGATGTAGCACAGGTATTCACCACAAATGTAGTTAGATTGCATGGTGTTCCGAAGAAGATTGTGTCAGACAGGGATGTGAAGTTCACTTCTAAGTTTTGGAAGGAGTTATTTGCAGGTTTGGGTATAGAGTTGGCCTTCAATGTAGCTTATCATCTACAAATAGATGGACATATAAAGAGGGTCAATAGGATATTGGAGGACAGGTTGAGGATGTATGTGATGCATCGACAACAAAAGTGGGAAGAGTACCTTCCACTAGTAGAGTTAAATTACAACAATGGGTATCAAGAATATTTGAGGATGAGTCAGTTTGAGGCATTGTATGGGCAGAGTTACAATACTCCCATCAATTGGAGTGATCTAGTTAATAGGGTGTTGATTGGACTAGACATGTTAGCGAACATGGAACATGAAATGAAGGTAATCAAGAAAAATCTAAAGGCAACATAGGATAGGAAGAAGAGCTATGCAAATCGAAACTAGTTGTTCAAGGAGTTCCAGGTTGGGGAACATGTGTACTTGTGCATCAAATCGAAGAAGAGCTCCTTACGAATTGGATAATGTGCCAAGATGGCACCACGATTTTTTAGACCCTTCTGTATTATTGAGAGGATTGTGCTAGTAGCATACTGACTTGCACTGCCTCCGACAATGAAATTCCATGATGTTTTCCATGTGTCATTACTTAAGAAGTATGTTAGAGATGTTGATCATGTCATTGAATGGTCTGTATTGCAGGTGGAACCAAATGTAGAATTCCAGCTAGAGCCTCAGTATATATTGTAGAAAAAGGTGCTCATGCTCCGGAAACAAGCAATTGAGTAGGTTAAGGTGCAATGGAAGCACTTTGGGCACAATGAAGCTACATGGGAGTTGGTGGATCAGATGTGGGCTATGTATCCTTCCTTATTTGCTTGTTGAGGCAAAGCAGTTTTGGTATGGTGTTTTGGTATATGTTCTTGTGATGTTTCTATATGTACATATGTATGTGGATGTAAATACTGCCATGAGCTATGTTATAAAGCTCCATCAGTAATATATTCTGCTTACAACAATTTTATGGTTATATGCATTGTTGAACACCAAGGACGGTGTTCCCCCAAGGGGGAGGGTTCTGTAACAACCCTAGTGAAAATTCCATGTAATAAAAGTTAATAAACTTAAAAATAATAACCATGGTTGATGGGACACGTATTCCAAGTTGAATGTTGGGCAAGACATCCTAGTGACAGTGTTCATTTGGTTATTAATGGATAAGGAAATTGTCAAAGGCAATGACTAAGGCTTTGGAAAGGAAAAATGGCATTTTTGGCACATTTAATTATTAAAATAATGGAAATTAGGAGAAAAGGGGGGTGAAATCTCATAGGTTTCATGTGACAAGGAAAATGAAGGAAAATAATGGAAAATGAAGAAAATAGAGGCCTCATTCATAAAAAGACTTCTAAGGATCAGTTGTTAACCTTTAGACAGTTTGTTTTTGGAGCTCTCTCATTATTTTCTCTCTCTCATACTCTTGGATACTTAGAGTTTCCTTGAAGCACTCTTGGAGGGTGTGGCATACTTGGATTTTTGGAAAAGCGCAAGAGGACATTGGGATCAACAACTACAACGGATTTTGCTTGTAGGTATCGATTTGCATGTATATTTTCCTCACTAGTTTTGGCATGCATGGCATATGCATGTGATTTGTTGGTTGTGATTTGTTATTGGCATGGAGGATGGCCAAGATTGATAGCGGATTTACTAGTATTTCCATTTCCTGGATAGCCATGGTGATTGTGGATTTGTTTTCCTTGTTTTGTTTTGGCTGGTTCTCATGTTTCCTTAGCTTGGGTTGAGTTATTAGTCCTGGAAGCCCTGGTTGGACAAATGCTCTAGAAGCCTTGTAACATCTTAGGTTGTGTTACTAGTCCTAGAAGCCTTGGTTGGAAAAACACTCTGGAAGCCCTTGGTGGGTTGAGTTACTAGTCCTGGAAACCCTGTTTGGACAAATGCTCTGGAAGCTTGGCAAAAGTTATGGGTTGAGTTACTAGTCCTGGAAACCTTGGTTGGAAAAATGATTTGGAAGCACTAGAAGTCTTGGATAGATACCAATATGATGATGGTTTTATGACGTCTGACTGTGAGTTGGAATCATTGTTTGATGGGTTGAGTTGGATGGCCTCTAGAAGCCCTAGATAGTTTTGGATTGATGTGTTCTATGAGATCTCACATTCATGCTTGGAATATGACACGAGGGTGAATGGTTGAAGAGAGATTTGGCTCACCCATTCTATTGTCAGGAGGAACGTGGAAGTCCCATCCCAGGTTTGGATTTTGCAACATCAATATGAGGTTATTTCTCCTTGTAATTCTATGAGTGTAATATTGGTTATATGTGGTTTATATGGTTGTGATTTCATTGGTATTTATTCAACTATTGTGTTGGTTATATATATGTTTTATGACAATATATGTGTATGCCTCTCATCATTCTTTTACTTGTAAATGAATGAACAATGTATCTATGACCTAATGGATGAAATGTCAGTTAATGTGTTGAGGCATCATTGTTTCTTAGCAATTCTCAGCTAAGTATGAGACTCATAGGCTCAGATTTGTTATTTACACCTGTAGATTACATATTCGTGATATGTTTGACGAAATTCCTATCATGTCTAGTTGGGGTCCACTCAAGGTATTATTCAAGTAATTGCAATTGTACTGCCATTTCTTTGTTATTTTACTGATTTGAAGATGTCATTCAATTCTAGGTAGTGACCTGGGATCTGGGCCTGAAAAAGTGGCTCAAATCCTGGGGACATTGGCATAACATTGTAAAACATAGTCCCTGGAAATTGGGTTGTAGGTTTGTGACAGCTTCGAGAGGTCCCTGGACGCTGGCATGCCCATAGCATGAGAGTGTCCAGAGTTCAAGTGGTCCAAAATCTCAGTGGGACCTAGGGGCTGGTTGGTAGAAAGGTTGGATTGGTCCTTGAGGGTCCTAATGTTGATGATGAATGTTTGTATGTTGTATTTCCATCGGTTCCACTTCCTTAACGTGACTTTGGAGGTCAAATCATATCATAGTGGCCTCTCATCGCATGTTTACCCTGGCTGGCTGGTTGCTTGGGTAGATGTGGGAGGAGGGTGTAACAATCTGTTGCAGACAGTGTCATCTCCTAGCTGGCTAGTACCTATGACCTACAAAAAGAAAGAGACAACCTAGAAGTACCAAATCTTTTCCATCAAAGAGAAAAAATCTTAAAATAGAAATAGAAAGTGAGAAAAAGAAAAAAATGCTATTTTTTTTTTAAACAACAATCACTAGGGTTCTCAATTTTTAAACTAGTGGAGACTCCATTTATTAGTATAATTTTTTTGGAAAGGTGTACCAAAAAGATTCACTTAAGCTATTGGTGATAAATAGCCCTAACAAAGATAAATAATTGTCAATGTTCTCCAAATCTGCAATAAAAATGTTTTGAAACCCTGAAAAATTAACATGAAAATGTAAAGAGACATATAACCGTATAAAATGATATGAAAATCCAATGGAACACGAATTATTTTTATTATTATTAAGTAGAAAAAAATGAATACAACTCATGAGGAGAATATGTGGACTCGACTCTACTAAATCCCCCTCCTTGGGATGGGTCCTTTGATACCCTGTGCTTCAACTACAACTTTCTCTCTTTCTCCAAGATGCAATGGGTAATAAGGAAATGGTAGTGGCTTGAACTAAAAAATGACAGCTCAAATTGCATGAGGTTATAGTGACGACGACAAGAATGGTCATCTGTAGAGAATGAGGAGAAAACCCCTCTATTTATAATAAAATATTAAGATAAATCTAGATCTAGAAAAATAATAAAAAATTATTAGACTAAATCAAGATCTAGCCGTTAGAAATATTTTATTATATTTTAGAGAGGGAACGATTATTTGAAATGGTCAAATATCTTTATTTAGAAAACTAACTCAAAAAATAATGATTTATTGACGTAACTAGGAAATGGTTAAAGTAATTAATAAATTAAAAATAATTTAATAATTACTTTAAGAATATATGGTCAAAGAGGGTTGTAGATAACTACTAACTAATGATTTAATAATTATCGCATTAGAGAAATAAGGGA
Source organism: Pinus tabuliformis (assembly GCA_031772625.1). Classification (NCBI taxonomy): domain Eukaryota; kingdom Viridiplantae; phylum Streptophyta; class Pinopsida; order Pinales; family Pinaceae; genus Pinus; species Pinus tabuliformis. The sequence continues at coordinate 477,106,933 of CM062813.1, read as the reverse complement.
TAAATAAGGAATAATAAATAAATAATGATTTATTTAATTATTCTTATGGGTTTTTTTGGGTTTTAATGAGAAATAATTTAGGAAAATGGCTCTCTAAATTATTTTAGTAAGGTGAAATTTGGTTTTAATGTGTAAAACCTATCCTATATGGTGTACTTCAATCAACCTACTAGGAAATGGCTAGGTAATCATTTTTTAGGTGATAAAAATCATAGGTGTAAAAAATTGGCATCCATGGAATAAATCAACCACCTATAGCAATTCCTCTTGAATATATCACCCGTTGAATATAAAACCATACCAGTCAGTAGTTGCACAAATCTGTGACCTATCAGTATTAACCCCTAGAACAAATCATCCATTTATCATGAGTTCTCCTAGGAATCACACATGCTGAAAATACATTGGTAATAACCACCAATATGGTAGATCCATCACCTCTCATCATGAGAAAAACCCAACAAAACCTCTCATAGGTGCACATTATCATTTCGATCACACAAGGGTTTCACTTTATGTTCCACCACGAATTTGAGATGGAGGGACAAAAGTGTGGGGAGACGCACAAGGGCGATGTGTGGGAGTACCCTCAAATTTTAGGGAAATTTCAAGGGACAAGGAGATGTCGAGATATATATAACTTGTTTTATCTTCAATGGGTGTGATATATATATATATATATATATATATTCAATAGTGAAAGTATAAATACATTGATCCATTCATAATTGAATAAAATAATGAAATGCACTGATCAATACTCATCATTCATACTGATGCATATATCATTCATCTATACACCATGATATTTAAGTGAGATACATTGATCCATATTTATCATTCTAGAATATGCGTTGATTTAAAAACTATATTCGTTATTCATCATTATAGATTCTAAATTGATTTAAAATTTAAGATCATCATTCATCATTGTAGAATCTAACTATTACTAATAAAAATAGACAATAGTAGATACTGAAGTCTGAAGGCTAGAATGGTAAATTGATAAAATAGTAAAGAGTGACAAGTCAAAGAATCAGTCTAAGGTCGTTGATAACTAGATTCAAGACTCGAAAGTTAAAACAGGAAATTTAAAATGGACAATGAGCATCGTTGGAGCGTGCATGGGAAGAGGAGCTCAGCCAATAGTTAATTGGTAATTTAGATAGAATTTTGTGGTAATCCAAGTAGAGGTAAGCTTGGTAAGTTGAATGATTGAGTTAAGGATTTCAAATTAGTTAGGTTTTGATATTTGTTATGTATTTCTCTTTTTAGTTTTAATTTTTTTTCTTTATTTTTTTATAATTTCAAGGACTATTAGAAAAAATTAAGGGGGACATGTCCCCCCTCAAAAGGGGTGATTATGGTCTTAGTTCTCTTAATTAAATGTTATTTACAGACCCTCATACTTGATAGAATCCAATAGAAACATTTCAAGGCCCCCAATCCTAAAATCTTGAAAATTGTTAAATCAACTGAATTTTGAATGGGATATGAAATTCTATTTTCTCCACATGAAGTCTGATGAGGTTGGAATCGCTATCAAACATCCAAAGTCATTTCATGGTAATGTTAAAATTGTAAGTAAATGTGTGAAAATGAAGGATAAAGGATAATGTCACTTTTACTTTAAGAATTTAACAATACCAATAATTACATAGCATTAGTAGGGTTGTAGGATTGAATATTAAGCTCCCTCACTCATAAATTATTATTTTCAAGAATAATTATGGGGGGATGCCCATAAGCACCCTTTTTGGGGATTCACATTCTCTCCACTAGGGAAAATCCCATCTCCCTCGCTGCGTCTCCCTACATCTCCCCAAAAGGGGTACATGGGTAACACTTCACCCAACCTTGGGGGATGCATCCTGCAGAAAATCGTTTTAATGTCCAACAACCTCAAGCAAGGTCAAGCACCTTTATCAAGTGTCTTTAGTTGAAATAGAAGCCCTTGGTTACACCTATAGTGGTCTTAGCCACAAACGTTCTAACACCATATTGAAATTTTGGAAGCAAAAATGACATTAATGCAAAACAGAAGTTTCAACACTTAACCAAAGAATTCTTGGATCCTAAATGTGTAAACATTTATTCTTAGGGTTTTTATGCTATACAAAAGAAAATAGTGGAGACAATGGACAATATTTCAATTCTTAACACCCTAACCTTCTAGGCAATCCAAAAGAAAGATACCAAAATGTTCTTTATAAGTTTCAGCCTTCTAGGGAAATCTCATTATGAGTAAAGTAAATCTATAAATCTTACTTATTGATGTTAATGCAACAATAAAATAACCCTTTATCTCCTTCAACTAGGATCATAAATCACTTAACTTAGTTGTCTTTATGTTTTGTTAAATTAAAATAAATATATAGCTAGAAATTACAAAGCAAGAAGAACATAGATGGCTGAAAATCAAATCTGCAATTTAGACAAATGTTAGACAAGTTGAAAACTTCATTAACATGTATAAGATGAAGTTTATGTACATATCATATCCTTATTAGGATTCAAGACAATTAGACTCCAATATGCATGATTAAAACACTAAGCATGGTTAGGTTTAGTTTTGAAATGTGAGTTTGAGGCTTCCTTTGGGTCATCAAATTTTCCCAGAATTTGTCTTACACAATATGGGTATTATTACTTAAAAGATAATAGATTCAAGATGTAACATTATCTTCATTATAAAATATTCTATCTTATGAAATTTTTTGGAGCATATCCTATTCTATCAGTTCAACTCAAGCAAAGTAGTTCTATCTTATCAACCATTTTGGATTATATCATGTTGTTCCATCACTTATACTCAAGCTTCAATATTTCAGGTATACAACTTAATTGGCTTGCATCAATGATTTTTCACATCCTTTAGTCATTGAAAACATGTTTTACTTTGCCATTGACCTCTACATTCTCTGATTGTGATTCTTTACCCCTTTGAAAATTTTGGTCATGAAAACCCTTGGATCTTAGACCCTCACATATCAAGTCAATTTAAATTTCGATAGCAACAACTTAGCATAGATGTATTCATAAATTTATTTCAACAATATTTGGTTAATGTTTAAATCCTATGGATAACTATTGAGTTGTTAATTATATTTTAAAAGTAGCAACATGCTTCATGCTTACAATCTTATGGTTCTATTCATATATCTATTATAATGATATTTATGGTTGATATTAAAATCTTATTGGTTGTATCCACATGTACAATTTGTATGGATAACTATGAAGTTGACAGTTGAATTTTAGTAATTCATCATGTATACATCTCTGTGGTTCTATTTGTAATCAAGATTCAGTACACTTTATTTTCTTCAAGTATTAGCAGTATGATAAATTAGTAGCAGTACAAGGGAGCTTAACAAAGAAGAATAAATAAAGTAACAAGAAAATGAAGTTACATCTAGTCCACTTTGCTCTTGTATCAGATAGCAATATATTTGTTGGTGATATTTTGAACAATCTAGGGTATTTTGAACATTGATGAGAAAAAAAATGTCTTGGCACATTTGATCAACTACAATTACTAGTGTAATCCACAGTATACTTAAAAGTGGTGCTATATCCATTTCTACTGGGGGAAGATATTGTAGAATTTGAATGATGAGAGAGGTTCTTATCTGGTTCTATTTTGGTTTTGGACAAGAATTTGAGAAACTTTTGATAGGAGTGAATAAGGAAGCATAATAGGTATGAAATTAGAGATCTATGCCATTTTTTGCTCTTTAACATCAACTAAAATGTATAAAAGTTGGCTCTTGAAATTTTAACTATGAGGGAGTCTCTTGGGTTCTTCTAAACTTCTAGCTTAGTATTATATAAGAAGCTTTTGATAAGAGAGAAAAAGAGAAAAAGAGTTAGGTATTTTAATTCTCAATATATGCTAGTTATTTTTACTGACTGAAGTTGTTGCTTTGGATATTCTCATGTCTAGGTGGGTTCTTAAGAAACTGTGATCTTGTAGATTTTTAATGGCTAGAAATTTGGTAAAAGCTTGAAATCAATAATGCCCATATTGGCCAAGAAAGCACAATTAATCCCTATGATTTATCATCTTATTATCTTCTCCCTTGATGAAAGCAAATGAATGGAAACAAAAATGACTAATAAATAGTAAATGGGCTAGAGAAAACAAGAGAAAGAGAGGTTATGACAAAGAGGAGTGAATAAATACACTAATTTTGTTATTATCTTATTAGTTTAACATGGATAAGTTATTTTATATTTCTGTTTTTTTTTCCTTATTTGAACTTTGCAAGCCTATTTGATCATGAAAATTCTATTTTATTGGAGCAAGTTCTACTGAAGGCATGCAAAAGGATGATGCTTGCATTCCAAAAATTGATAAAGATAGAGGATAGTCAACTAAGTATGGTAGTTGATCCGGGTAGATATTGGTGGCCACCCACTTATTCCACTTGGACCCCAAACATTATTTCGTTTCAATTTCCTAATTTCTAGCACAATTTCCTATTTCAACAATTTTCTATTTTTGGTAGTTTTTTGGGTCCTAAACTTCTGGAGTTGTTTTGCTACCCTAAACGACATCTTTTGGGGAAATTGGAAAATTTAAATCATAAAATTATGTTTTTAGTTGCCAATTTTTGTCCTTAGATAGACTTTTCTAACAGGCTATCGTGCATGCCAAACGAAGATCGTATGGCAAAGTTACGACCCCAGGAAGTTGACGTTCTAACTAACCCGATTGTGGCCAACAAGATTTTGGTGCTTCATCTCCTAGGGTTAGGTTTTTGGATGTTTAGTTTTTCTCATTGTTTATTCATGATAAAAATTCCTTATAGATTCAATGTAACATAGTTCAAAAGGCATGTAGTTATGACATCCCTTCTCAAAGATAAGCTACCATCGCTCAAGCTAGTTTGTTTCTTTTCTGCATGTAAACATTTTTCAACATTTCCTATTTATTAGTTGAAGTTATGTTTCATTTTATCTTTTTTTTTCTTTTCAAATATGTATTTAATTTAGTTTCATCATAAATTCGGATCAATGGTACACCTTGCTCATCAAATTATGTAGCACATATATTGGACCTAGCTCCCGTCGAGGGAGCATTTCTCCAAGTTGGCACATAGTTTGTGCTGCTGTAGGGTTTTAAGAACCTATCAAATATGTTGCATGTGATATTCCCAACTTTTCTTGAAGATGAAGATGTCATCTAGATATACAATCACAAATGAGTTGGTGAAAGGCCGCAATATGTCATCCATTGACCTCATAAAACTTGTTGGGGAATTTTTCAACCTAAAGGGCGTGACCAACCACTCAAAGAGACCCTCCTTTGATTTGAAGGTTGTCTTCCACACATTTGTGGGTTCTACTAGAACTTGGAGATAGACAAACTTTAAATCAATCTTGTTGAAGTACTTAGCCCCCTTGTGTTGGTCAAAAAAATCATCAATCTGTGGGATTGGGTATATGTTCCTGACATTGGTTTTATTCAATGCTCAATAATCAATGCAGAGTCTCCATGTCCCACCTTTCTTCTATATGAGTACAATTGGGCTCCCACAAGGTGATGAACTTGGTTGGATGTTCCTTTCTTATAGTAACTCTTGGATCTACCGCTTGATTTCTTCATTCTCCAGAAGAGAGTGGTGGTATATTGGCCCACTAGGTAGAGGTTCTTTAAGAGTCAGATTGATTGAATGCTTGACCTGACAATGCAAGGATACTCTTCCATGACCTTATAAACTTTGTTTTTCTGCATGGAGGAACCATTTCTACGGGCCATGGATGCGGCCACGATCTTCCCCTTACTTTGAGAGTGAATCTGGAAGAAAACAAATTTCCTTGTTTGCGAGATGATATTACTGCATTACTTAGAAAATATCAAATAAATGGTAGTAGGAGGCACTAACTATAGTATCCTATATAATTGTTTGCCCAAAGTAATAAAACAGTACAAGGTCTAGACTCATACACATTGTTGTCACACTTTGTAAAATGTGTTTTCAGTTGTAAAAAAGGTGCAAGAGAACATAAATTTTGCAGTCATTTTCAAATCCATATAACCACTCAGAGCTAAATCAAACCCTATCCATTGGATAGTGCTCAGAATAATCTTTCCAACAGTATGTGGAAGTCCAAAAATGGACTTCTGGATCAAAATACATGGTCAGTCGAAGTTAAAGGGTGTTGTTCCCTTTGAAAGGAAAGAAAGAAGAGCAAATAAAAGGTCAGGGAGATGTCACAAATTGCACATAAAGCGATATTGGCGATTGACAATCACACATCAGAGTCACATCGGATATTGGTGATCGCATTTACAGGCACTATATAATATCAGTGATCACAATCAAAGGTCTCAACAGCATAGGATATCAGAGATTTCAATCAGAGGATCAGGCATCATGACATATTGGTGCCTCACATAACAAAGTCCAATATATCAGAGGTAAAGATAATCTATCACAATAAATCAGAGATCGGTGATGGCAATAAATTAGAGATCGATGATCACATTTAGGCGATATGCGCACAAAAGTAGTTGATATTATCATTGATCGCGCATCGACAATCACACTTCGGGGTATGCTTATCAGTGATCAGAAATCGATGATTCTGGAATTGACCACTATGAAGAAATTGCAAGAAAAAATGCCGATAGTGTAAACTGTTGTGGGAACGCCTTGAAGAATTTAACAAAGGAATCCAATCACAAAACCAAAAGAGGGCATGCCTTTTCTCTCTCACTTAGAGGGCCATGTGGCAGAATACCATTGGCCACAATAAAGCCACTTGGCGTCTGATGTCATCATGACGTGGCAGTACAACAAATGCGTGGCATGTAGATTCAATGTTTTGAGGGGTCATAAGGGGAAAATAGGGTGACACATGTCAACACTCACGAGGTGACACATGGCAAAGGATGACGTCAAATATCAGATCGAAAATTAGAGGTTAAGCAATATCGATGCATTAAGTTAAGTCTTCTGATTAGGATTCTTTGATTGAGGGCTCTGATGTTTGGACTAGCCCGACGGTCACAAAGGCATAAAAAACCAAAGGCGAAGCTGGAGGTCGAGCACTAAATGGCTATCGCAATCGAAGATCGCAAAAATGTCATGGCTCCAATGTAAAAGCCCCTACTAGAAACCTCTGATGTAGAGGAGCTCTGATATAGGGCGTGTGGTCACTAGAGAAACTCAAAGGATTTGTGTGCTAGTATATTTACAAAGGCAAAAGCCCCCCTGGACAAGAACAAAAGGCCCTAGCGCCTTAGGACTAAGCACCGAGTCATAGCCCCCGTCATATGATGAAGAAATAAAAAAGGGGCTAAAACAAAGGGGGCTAAAGATCCCGAAACTTGCCTGTTTTGTAAGGTTTCTAAGTATAATGTTCCAATAATGAGAACCTCTGATATAAGCATTACGATAGTGTTACTGGGCATTTCATGGCTCTGATAGTGTTATATAGGGAGTCTAGAGGGATGGATGAGTCGATAGATACATTTAACAAGAAACACAGAGGCCACCACAGTCAATTGCTCCCGCTCTAAAAATTGGGGATCCGAGTGGTTAAGGTGAAAGCAACGAGAACCAATCGAGCAGCAGGAGATACACACCAAGGCAGAGTCGTGGCCTGAGCAGAGGCCATAACAAGAATGGTGTGGAGATATTTTCCTCCCATCATCATTCAATTTTTCCTTTTTATTTTATTCTACAATTTTTGTATTTCAAGAAGGGAATCAAAACTATCATAATTAGTTGGGCAACAAAGCTTTGCATGCCGGGACAACTAGTCTAGTAGACAGCTAGATGCTTAGGCTGAGATATTTTTGTAATTGATTTCCAATCTATCCCTCTCCTTTAATAAAAGGAAGGAAGAAACACTTAATAAAGGTTCTGGAATTCTGCACCCGAAGGGTCCAAATTATGTGATTCCACTTTTGGTTCGATTTTGCTGTTCACTAGGACTAACCGATACATTACTAAACGTAAATGGACTGGTGAATTGGACTCATTTTGAGAATTAATGAAACTCTTTGGTGATTCCAATCAAAAAAATGCGCAGTATGTTTCCCCTTTGTTTATCACTTCATGTTTGTTTTTCTCCCTTTTAAATAGTGTAATGAAGTTTTTGTTTTCACTCTTATTCATGATTATATATTTTCTGCTAAGTAGTAACAATACTTGTGTTAAATACATATTTACTTAGGTACTTGTAATGTGCACAAATATACTAATCTTAGTTGGTGACAAATTACTCATGATGTACAGAGCTTGGGCCCTTAATTAGCACAATTATTCCTGTCATTTTTCCTCTTTAACCTTCCATATTTCTGTTGGAACATTGTTGATTAGGATTTTTTTATTGTTTACATCCCTATGCATCGAATTATTTTCTCTCTACCCCTCTTCATTTTACTACAAATCCAATATTAAGCTGCCTATTGTTGTGTGTCAGCCACCAAAACCAGAAATTTCTCTTTGAGATTGGCCCGATTTACCCCCTATGCATTTAGATCCATGTATTGGCTTGAGCTCACCTTGATGAAAGACTATTGAACCAAGCCCCCTTTATTATCTTTTCAAACTACGTGACAATTGGAGTGCAGCAGAAATCCCTACTCATAATATCCAAAAGCACTCCTCTCTTTAAGATGTCCTAGGCACTGGTCTATAATCAACCCAGAGGTTGTCTCTAGGAAGCTTTCTATATCTCCTAAAGCACTTGTGCTACAGGTGCTAGAAAAAGAGACAACGTCTTTTGGCACCATTTCTAAGGAACGAATCAGAATATTTTTCCCTGCGTACTACATTTTTTTGCATTCCCTTTGAGCAAGGGACGTGTGGGTTGAAGATCTCTTACATTGGCGACTTGTTATAGCTCTGATCCAAAAATATAAGATAATAGAAATAAACCCAATAAATACCAAGATCTAAATATAGATAGAAATGCTTCTTTATTGATCAAACCCTTAAGGTAGGGCAACACCATCCATTCACTCCTTAATGAAGGAGAACACTCCACAAGCCATATGCTTGTTCATACAATAATCCTTGACATTCCTCAATGGGGAGTCTCTAGCCTCTATATAGGCCTCATACATACAATACCATGGGTCATTACCATGGTTCCCTCAATACCATCTATCTAATACCATGAACTTATTACATTATTGCTAACTACTTGTGGTCCCTTACATGATACGGGTTAACCACCTTATTTATTACTATGGCCCATCCCATTATTACATTATTCACTTGGGTACCTCCCTTTGTACCCCATATTATCCCCCCTAGGTATACTACGTTCCACCTCCCTTAACATGTTTTGTCCCCGAAACATGGGAAGAACACAAATAATAAGATCTACTCAAAAGAGTAGTCCACTGGTACCATGCACGTGCATCTAGCCATCCCAAAGAAAGGTGAGCTCTCGATCTAGCTGATGCCTCACTCGCTTGAGATGAAGGTTGACCATGGTGGCTCTTCTGTGTTGATGCATAGTAGGTGGATCATCGCCCCTCTCTATCTGTCATGCGGGGGTTGTTGTCCTTGTGGCTAATTCATTGCCATCTTGTTGGTTGTCTTCTTGCGGGGTGATGTGGGTTGTTATATGTTGACGTTTTAACCAACAATGTATCTTTCTTTAATTCACCACCTAATGGAGCCTGATTGGTATCTGGTACATGTTGTGGTGTCTGTTGTTGTTTCTTATCTTCCAATATTACTTCAACCACTAAGTCGTCATCTGATGTATCAATACCTGTAACCTTTTCTGCTTCAGCCTCTGTTTGTGTTTGATTGTCAACCATCAAAGGCTCATCATCTGATGTGTAAGTGTCATTAGAGCTTTGTGCTACTCCCTCCGCAGTCTCTGTATGGCTTAATGGAAATATCTTGCAATGTAATTTTCTTCTTTTTATACCAGAGCTTCAGGAATTTCTTCTGCACATTGATATTGATAGTACCCACCAATTACATCCAAGGGTATCCCAAAACAACATCCTCATTAGCCATATCTGAAGCATAAAAATCAAAATGCAATACATACTTGTCCATAGAAATCTTCAAATCTTTATAAACTTGAACATCCTCATTATCAATCTGTGCGGTTTCAATGTGTTTTGCTGGAACTTGCAATTTTTTTACCAAATTAACACTTATAATATTTTGCTTGCAACTAGGATTTATAGACACAACGATCTTCTCCTTCTGAATCAATCCATGAACCTGCAATAAGGAGATACTAGCAGAAAATAACCCTTTAGGTTTCTTGGTTTCCTTCTTGCCTATAAAAATAAAATCTTTGCTAGGTTTTGTGGTTTTCTCCTTTCTAGTATGAGACCATTCGTCCAAAAGTAGTTCTTCTATTTCATCAGTGCTACATAACTTCAGAAACTCATTGTCAAGTGATTGCCACCACATAGCGGCCTCATTTCTCAAATAAGACCCTATTTTGTCTTTCCAACACCTGGGACGGTCCAACTTATGATATGCTATAAAATTTTCAATAGAAGTTCAATCATATTCTCCTTTAAAAAACTTATTGTTATAAGCCATGAAGAGGGTTTGTAAAACAAATTGCTTACTTGGCGAAAATTTGAAATGGCCATAATTCCATCAATATTGCTCAGAATCCCTACTATGACATGTTTTAGGAAATGGAACAACCATTCTGCATCTTCTTATATGGTAGAAATCTCGATCTAGGCATTGGAATTTCAGATCCGCGTTGCAACTGTCACGCCGTCACAAAAAATTTCTTAAAAAAACGCTGATTTTAAATCAGCGATATCTCCCTCACCTGGACTCCGATTCGACTGATTTTTTTTTTGAACTTGGGTATTTTTTCACAAAAAATCCAGATATGCAATTAGAGTCTACAGATTTTGCACCAGAATGTACATATCTGCTCCGCAAACTTGCCGCCCCGAAAAATGTCTACAAAACCACTGATTTTTAAATCAGTGAGATCTCCTTCATCCGGACTCCGATTCGACTAATTTTTTTTTTCAAATTAAGTATTTTTTCATCAAAATCTCAAATCTACAATTAGATTCTACAGATTTTGCACCAAAATTTATAGATCTGATCTGAAATCTCACCGCCCAAAAATTCCTGCAAAAAAAAATAAAAAAAATTCTCCACTTTGCCCAAGAAAGTGCTCTGATGCCACTTGTTATAGATCTGACCTGAAAATATATGAGAATATAAATATAACCAAAAATAATAAGATATAAATAGATATAAATTCTTCTTTATTGATCAAATTCTTAAGGTAGGGCAACACCATACATTCACTCCTTAAGGAAGGAGAACACTCCACAAGCCATATGCTTGTTCATACAATAATCCTTGACATCCCTCAATTGAGAGTCTCTAGCCTCTATATATACCTCATACATACAATACCATAGGTCATTACCATGGTTCCCTCAATACCATCTATCTAATACCATGGGCTTATTACATTATTGCTAACTACTTGTGGTCCCTTACATGATACGGGTTAACCACCTTATTTATTACTGTGGCCCATCCCATTATTACATTATTCCCTTGGGTACCTCCCTTTGTACCCCATATTATCCCCCCAGGTATACTACACGACTCCACTGTCTGAATTTAATCTCATGACTCCAATGTCTATATCTTTATTTGATCATCCTAACTTTCAAGAGGCCTCATACTCGCTCTTATGCTAAACAGTTGAAAATATCCTTACCTTTGAACTTGAGATCACTCACCGAAAGTGGTTTTTAAAATGGCCATTCCTGCATTCCTAGCCAACAAATTTTTCCCACTGGATTTTTCTTCTATTGATGGTTTTCCCAATCATGTCCCTTCCTTTCATGAATGGAATACCTATTTTCCTAGATTCAGTGGAAACACAGATAAAAGGCAAGACCAACACCTTAAGGATTTTCATGAATGCATGGAATAACAGGGTATTATTTTTAAAGATGCGCAAATGAAATTGTTCATGTACTCTTTAGAAGATGTTAGATTTTGGTACATAAAAATACCTCGTGGAAGCATATCTTCCTTGAAAAGTTTTCATATAGCATTCAAGCATTATTGAAAAATATTATATCCCCTGAATGCTCTGTTTGAATATTGTTGCGTAAATTTTAATGTTGAAAATATCCCTGAGGTTAATGACCCCATTGAAGATTTTTGTGAGACTCCATTCCAAGAAGATATCTAGTCACATCAAGAAGCATTCCCCAGTGATCAAGGAAGCAAATAAGGAAAAATCATAGAGTTGCAAATAAAGCCTCAGAGATATTATTTAGCTGAATTTGATGATTCTCATTCTTATGATGAGTATGACTCTGATGGGAAGTCGAGCGATGCAGAACTACAACAGTCCCAGTCATGGGAAGATGCACAGAAAGAAGAGGCTCCAGTTTATGATTCACATCCTTCACTTGGAGAACAAGTTTAAGAACCCCCTCTAATTTATGATTCATATGATTCTCAAGAGGATGATATGGTCGCGTATTGTCAAAGGGATCTACTTACACACAAGTGGAGAGAGGGCTTTCAATGATAATTTTTTCAAGAAGAGCCCAAAGTTGAAGAGCCAAGAAAATTATATGGCTGTCTGTTGCAGAAATATTCCTCCTTGAAAAATATTCAAGAAAGGGAGACAACTACAAATTTTCCTCATCAGTTCCATGATCTAGTAGCTGACTACATGGTATCTTTCTTTGGCTTGCAGCAATATAGATCTATTCCAAGGTATGTGTCAAACCTTTGGTCTGAAGCACTTATGGGGTGCATCCACATGGTAGCCATTGATTTTTAAGAAAAAAACCCCATTAGAAGGTTCATGTAGGAGATTAAAAGAGTTAAGCCTCAACTACCAATTTGGGGGCACATATCAAAAGTTTTGTCCAAAGCTTTTAAGTGGTACATGCCTGTTTTAATTGTTGAATTCCTAGAGAACGATCGCATAAGGTCCAGAACCATGATGTTGAGATGGTATCAATGGAAGGTTGACTTCACTTTGGTGAATTGAGCCTTGTATATAAGTAGGAGTTGTACATACATAAGCTTACTAGTTGAGCATTTAATTTCCAGTTGTTAGAATTTATTTTTCTGCATTTTAGTTTGATGAAGAAAGGACTCCCTGCAAATAAAGTTCCATGGGTATTCTTTGGTTGTATAAGGTCATTATATTTTTGAATCCATGCCCAATGGTGAAGATCACTGGTTTGATGGTTCTCAGCACCTTGCCAGCAAGGCATTGTCCCCAGTTGGAGCCAATGTTGTCACTCACTGCAAAATGTGTTTTCAACTGTCAAAAGGGTGCAAAAGAATAAAAAATTGTGCATTCATCTTCCAAGCCACAAAAGAGCTCAAAGCTAAAATGGACCCTATCCATTGGATATTGCTCGGAATAAGATTTCCAACAGTATGTGGAAGTCCAAAAATGGAATTCTGGATCAAAAGATATGGTCGATTGAAGTTAAGGGGTTTTGTTCCCTTTGAAATATCCAACGAAAGAAGAGAAAATCGGAGGTCAGGGAGATGTCAAAAATCGCACATCAAGCGATATCGGCGATCAATGATCGCACATCAAATTTGGGTTGCACATTGGCGGTCGCAACTATAGGCAACATATAATATCGGTGATCGCAATCGAAGGTATCAATAACATAAGATATCAGAGATTTCAATCGGAGGATTAGGCAGCATGACATATCGATGCCTCACATAACAACCTCTAATATATCAAAGGAAAAGACTAGCAATCGCAATAAATTAGATATCAATGATCGCATTTTGGTGATGTGTCAACTAGAGCAGTTGGGCTTATCGTCGACCATGCATTGGTGATCACACTTTAGGGTAGGCTCATCGGTGATCAACAATTGGTGATTCTAGAAGCGATCACTATGAAGAACTTGCGGGAAAAAATGTTGATAGTGTAAACTGTCAGGGTAACGCCTTGAAGCATTTAACAAAGGAATCCAGTCACAAACCAAAAGAGGGTGGGCCTTTTCTCTCTCCTCTAGAGGGCCATGTGGTGGAATACCATTGGTCCCACTAAAGCCACGTGGTGTCTGACGTCATCATGATGTGGCAATATGGTGGACACGTGGCATGCAATTCGGTGTTTTGAGGGGTCATAAGGCGCAAAAATAGGGTGACACGTGTTACCACTCACAAGGTGACACGTGGCAAAGGATGACATCAGATAGTAGAATGGAAATCGTAGATCAAGCAATATCATTGCATTGAGTTAAGTCTTTCAATTAGGATTCTCCGGTTGAGGGGATCTGACATTGGGACTAGCCCAACAGTCACAGAGGCATAAAAAACCAAAGGCAAAGCTAGAGGCCAAGCACTAAAGGGTTATCACAATCGGAGATTGCAAACATGTAGTGGCTCCAATGTAAAAGCCCCGACTGGAAACCTCTGATGTAGAGGAGCTCCGATATAGGGTGTGTGGTCGCTAGAGCAACTCAAAGGAATTGGACGTTAATCTATTTACAAAGGAAAAAGGATCCCTGAACAGGAACAAAAGGCCCTAACACCTTAGGGATGAGCACCCGTTCATAGCCCCTGGTCATATGATGAAGAAATAAAAAAGGGGCTAAAACAAAGGGGGCTAAAGATCTTGAAACTTGCCTATTTTGTAAGGTTTCTAAGTATAATGTTCCAATAATGAGAACCTCTGATATAAGCATTACGACAGTGTTACTGGGAATTTCATGGCTTTGATAGTGTTATATAGGAAGTATAGAGGGATGGATGAGTTGGGAGCTACAATTCACAAGCAACATAGAGGCCATCACACTCAATCACTCCCGACTTTAAAAAGTGGGAATCCAAGTGGTTAAGGTGAAAGCGTCAGGAACCAGTCGAGAAGCAGGAGATGCACCAAGGCAGAGATGTGTCCTGAGCAGAGGCCATAACAGGAATGGCATGGAGATATTTTTCTCCCATCATCATTTTGTTTTTCTTTTTCTTTTATTCTCTATTTTTTGTATTTCAAGAAGGGAATCAAATCTATTGTAATCGGTTGGGTAGAAGAGCCTTGCAAGCAGAGACAACTAGTCTAGCAAACAATTTGATGCTTAGGCTGAGATATTTTTGTAACTGACTTCCAAGCTCTGCCTCTCCTTATAAAAGGAAGGAAGAAACACTTAATCAAGGTCCCATAATTTTGCACCCGAGGGGTCCAAATTTTGTGATTCCACTTTTGGTTCTATTTGCCTATTCACTAGGGATTGAGCGATACATTGTTGAATGTAAATGGACTAATGAATTGGACTCATTTTGAGGATTAATGAAATTCTTTGGTGATTCCAATCAGAGAAATGTGCAATATGTTTCCCCTTTGTTTATCAGTTCATGCTTGTTTTTCTCCCTTTGAAATAGTGTAATGAAGTTGTCGGTTTCACTTTGATTCATGATTTAGTAACAGTACCTTTGTTCACTACAGATTTACTTATGTACTTGTAATGTGCACAGATTTACTAATGTTAGTTGGTGACAAATGTACTCATGCTGTATAGAGCTTGGGACCTTAATTAACTCTCCACTATTCCTTCCATTTCACCTCTTCAGTCTTCCATATTTCTACTAGAACATTGTTGCTTAGGATTATGTATTGTTTACAACCCTATGCATAAAATTCCTTTATTTCTATCCTCCTCTTCATTTTATTACAACTCCAATATTAAGCTGCCTATTGTTATGTGTCGGCCACTAGAACCATACATTTCCCTTTGAGATTGGCTTGATTTAACCCCAGTGAATTTAGATCCATGTATTGGCTTGAGCTTGCCTTGATGAAAGACTATTGAACCAAGGCCCCTTTATTATCTTTTAAAACTAAGTGACAATTGGAGTGCAGCAGAAAGACCTACCCATAATATCCAAATGCACTCCTCTGTTTAAGATATCCTAGGTACTAGTGTACAATCAACCTAGAGGTTGCCTCTAGGAAGCTTTCTATATCTCCTAGAGCACTTGTGCTACAGGCGCTAGAAAAATAAACAACACACATCATGCCACTACACAAGTATGGTTGGCCTAATAAAACATCACAAACTTCAAGGGGACCAACATCACATAGTACCTCGTCTGTGAAGGGCTTGATGTTGTAGGGAAGGCGACATTGTTGGTTAATGCAAAGATCTCACTCTTGGTGGAACCACCTAATGGTGTGTGGATATAGGTGTGATGTTGTCGTCAAGCCCAACTGCTTAATGATCTCTACTAAGATGAGGTTATTTTGGCTCCCACTTTCTACAATTAACTACAGCGGAGAACCCTTCACCCACATCTCTGAGTGGAAGAGATGCTCCACGTGCTTTGGATCTTCAGGCTCAATCTATTGCACCTTGGTGGTGGAAATGATGGCATTGATTTCTACATCAATAATTTGTTTCCCCTTTTCAAGTTCTAGCTTAGAGTCAAAACATGCTTCTATCTATGAAACTTTTATCTCATCTACCAATGACTGCTTGACACAACATTCATTTTTGTTGTGAGTGGGGCTCTTGTGGAACTGACACCACTTTATTGTGTCCTTTGTCTTCGATGTGCTATTATATTCTTACTTCTTTGATGGGTTTTCCTCGGGCACTCCACCTTGGATCTATCTTTTTTCTATGGTTTGAAGGTTCCTTTTTCCTTATTCAAATTCAAAGATCCAAAGTCTCATTTCTTCTGTTTAATTTTTTGCTCGATCTTGACAACATATTGGTAAGCTATGCTAAGCAAGGAGATGTCCAAGAACTCCATTTCTTCCTGGATGTATTTGTACAAATAGTCATGGTACTTGAGTACCAAATTCCGCTTAGAGTCCTTGATACCCAACTTCATGCGATGTAGGGTATGATAAATATTTGTGAAATCTAGCACATCTTGGTCCCTTTCCTACCATAGTGTGGTCCATTTTATGTACTTTTCTTCACAGCTCACAACAGGGTAATATTTTTCCTTGATGATATCTCGGAAATAATTCTAAGAGGGAGAGACTGAAATTAGTGAGGGTTCCTCCTCTTCCCTCTTCTCACAATAATTTTCCCACCAGTCCTTAAAATGGGGAGCAGCCTTGAGAAGTGCAAAATTAATCTTT
The DNA here is from genome assembly GCA_031772625.1 of Pinus tabuliformis. Classification (NCBI taxonomy): domain Eukaryota; kingdom Viridiplantae; phylum Streptophyta; class Pinopsida; order Pinales; family Pinaceae; genus Pinus; species Pinus tabuliformis. The sequence continues at coordinate 477,089,851 of CM062813.1, read as the reverse complement.
TCCCTTTTAGAAAAATTATGGGTTGAAAAATATCCTTCTGGCATATTTAGCCAGTAATCTAGAGCATCTGCATCTATCTGGCCCTCAAATATACGAATGTAAAAGTTAATGTGTACCTTAAAGGGGGTAGTGCCTTCGAGTGACTAGTAGATGAATATGTTTGTCCTACTTGTATCCGCCGAAGGATCTAGGAAATATTATCCATCATCTCATTCCTTTGTCACTCAAGAGCCTCTTTGAGCAATAATTTAAAAGGATCTCTTGCTCCCTCTTATTTCTTTTCTTCCGCCATGGGAGGCCATCAGAGTTGGTGAGGCTGGTCTTGCAAGGGTACAACCAGTTCAAGTCCCAACTCCTTATACTCGACCTCATTAGGGACATGCATAGAAAAATAGAGAAAGAAAAACCCGCTCTGATACCACTGATCCAGATTTAGGAAGGAACAAAATTAAATACAGATTTAAACAAAATATAGAGATACCATGAAACATAACTTCAATTAATAAATAACAAATCCTAAAAATTATTTACATGCAGAAAGGAAACAAACTAGCTCGGGTAATGGTAGTTTATCTATGAGAAGAGATGTGATGGATACATGCCTTCTTAAATGTGTTACAATGAGGCTCTAATTCCTTGTTATCATGAAGAAAATATGACAAAACCTAAACATCCAAAAACATAACCCTAGGAGATGAAGCACCAAAAGCTTGGTTGGGGGGGGGGGGGAGATGGGGTTAGTTGGAACGTCAACTTCCTAGGGTCATAAATTGGGAATGCAATCTCTATTTGGCACACACAACAGCCTGTTAGAAAGGCATATCCAAGGACAACAAATTTAAGCTAAAAAAACACTATTTAGGGCTTCAAAATGGCTCTGGAAGTTTGAGACTTAAAAACTAGTAAAATAGAAAATTGTGCTAGAAATTAGGAATTTGAAAGGAAATAGTGTTGGGGGTTCAAGTGGAATAGGTGGGTGGCCACCAACATCTACCAAAATCTGTAGTTCATTTCATATGCAAATAGTAGCTGGAAATCTCTTTATAAAGTGACACCATTCAGACGTGGTAAAGCATGGATCATGTGGGAAGGTGCACACACAAAAAGTTACAGTGACCCTTAGCCAAGTTTGTATTGTTGCAATTGATGTGTTTTCTTCTTTTATATTTGTGTATCATCATGTGTTCATATTATGAAAAACTACTTAAAATATTTTATAACAATGCCAATTTTTTCTATGAAAAAAGCGTAATTTTATTATCAAAGTGCTAGAAAATTACATTTTGTTTATACATGTCAAGCATGTATTCAGATGATAAAGAGATATGCAAAGATATTTACCGAAGTGGCATGATAAACATCATGCAAAAAGTTCCAGAGATGAATGTCTCTTGTAGTTGCGTTGTAAAAAAAAAAAAACAAAACAAAACACCCTGTATATGAGCCAAAATATGATAATAAAAAAATAAGTAGCACAGGATTTATCCGTTGATTATGAGTTATATGAGATTAGTGATTAGAACAAAATTAATCTATGTTATTCCCTTCTATGAAGGGTCGGTGGTAGAACTCATAATAGAGGTCATTTTATGTTTCTATGATCAACCATGTCCCATGATCCATTGGAATTCCCTCCTTAGAGAGGGTATTTGCAGTGGTGTTGTACTCCATGTAAACATGTGAGGTAGAGAAAAGTGTGAGAGCGGGTTTCAAGCAAATTATTTCATCCACCAAAGGAAAAATCCTTTTATTGTGATTTTTCACAATGTCAGTTAACTATGAGCAAGGTAAAATAACATCCTTTTCCATATGCATGCATATGGCCACAAGAGTTAGAGAACCAACACTTAAGTTCTAGTTTCAAGCAAAATTCATGTAGAAAGTCATTATGGTAATAGAATGAAAAATGTTGAAGGAGGGCAACAAAATATGATCATACCAATTTCCCAATGTGATTATGGCATTAGTACTTAGTACACTTTGGAGAGTATAATATCTAATGGCCTAAATGTTTCATTCAAATAAGTGAAATAAAAGATAGAACTTTTGAACTCATATTGGATATGTTGTTGTAAATTGGAGACGTTTCATTAATATCACATTTTCTCAGTTTTCTTATGACATGTTAATTGGTTAGTACACTTCGAAGAGTACATTATCTAATGGGCTAAACATTTTGTTAAGACTAGTCAAATAAAATATAGAACTTGTGAACTCGTATTAGATCTGCTGTTGTAAATTTTGGAGATGTTGTTTCATTAAAATCCATTGATGAAAGCTTGTGAAGGATTTTGATGTTCTCTCTCTAGGATCTTTAGTTTCTCAAGCTAAATTGTATACTCATCTACATAGTTTAGCCAAATACACATGAAATTGCATTTGTTAAGTGGACAAGCAGGTAGGCTTCTTCCTCTGCTTATTATTTTTAATACAGTTGTCACAATCACCATATCAAGAACAATAATTGATCTTACTAATAAATATTTTGATTGAGAATACTAAATAAAAATTTTAATTCAGTATTCATTTGAGTTATCCTTTGAAAGTGTTTACTCAGTTGTGGCTTATATTATAATTTTATTTTGGACTCACTTTTAATGATCCTCTGTGTAGCTTTTGTTTGTTAAAGGTTTGCAATCTATGTGGAGTACTTTATATTTCACAATTACCATCCATGCTAACATTAATTCATGCATGTTAAACAATTGAAGACTAAATGTCATTTGTTTACTTTTCTTAATGTGATTAGATTCAAATATATTGTTTATAGAAATAGAAACTAGATAATGAGTTTTATTTGCATGTTTTTGGTGCTGCTAGATTGTGTCTTGCACTTTATATTTTTATTTTGTGATACTTCTTCTTAGATTATATATATTATATTTCATTTTTATTTTATTTTATAGGAGTGGCCTTGCACTCGCTCTATGTATCCTTATGTACTGAGCAGTCTCGTTGGCCTACTTTTGGCCATTTGTTGGACATTAATATACTAATCTTATCTATCTGCTTGGCAAGTATGTAATTCAAGAAATATTCCTCTAGCCAAAGTTGTGCTTACTCTTACAGCTCCACAAGAGTTCCATTTTCATATAAAAGAGTGCTTTTGAACTCATCAAGGAGCATATTGTCAGGATTTTGCACAGGTATTCAGATGCTTATATGTGGCCATATTTTTCATTTGTGTAGCTTTGAATATATGTTAGTAGTTTTTAGACTAAATGCTTTATTTTTCTTATATATTATATACCAAACCTATGCATATTTACCTACTAAATTTCATATGAGCTAAGGATTGCCATATGCCTTGCAAATTTGCATGTCAGTTGATTTGAAGATTATTTTCTTCTTTCAATTGATAGAACCTGTGATACTTTTATTTGATTCATTATTTCCCAAAAGAACTTGGGTTTTTGCCTTAATTGATTCCTTCGGTCGATAAACCACATGTGACTTTATTACCCTCAAAGATACGAGCATAAATCACATATAGATGCATCTAAAATAGCATATGTCTTTTACACTTGAAATGGGTACAATGACTAGACTCATGTCAAGAAGAACATGTGGAAAGGTCCATGTGTAGCTTAATAATGTCCTAGATAGAGATTATATGTTATTATTATGGATCTGAAGAAAATCATTCAAACATATCACGGCTTAGGGTTCTTAAGAAACATACAAACAACATGATAGTAATTTTAAAGTTATGAACCTAGATCATAAAAAATATGAATGAAAATATTCAAAAATATGATCATCCTTGCGTTCTTGGATGTCGCATGAACCAAGGTATAGCTTCATACCTGTGTTATAGAGACCATCCACTTATTAATTTATTTCCCTGTAAATGTGATGAAAAAAAAATCAAATTAAAGCTTGTTTTAAAAAATTTCATCTCTTCAAAAACAAGCCTTAAAAGATAATTTTCCAAATTGTGTGACTTAGACTAACCCTAATATTAACCCAATTATTGTGCCCATGTTGTTGGAGAGAAGTGCCAAAAATAGTGTGCACCAATCGGAGGATAATTATTGCATGAATGCATGAACACTTTTTGGATTTGTATCCTCATCAATTGCTCTTGTGAGTTCCCTCATTGTCCTAGAGATTTTCACCCTACTCTAATGATAATAATTGCATTGAAAACTAAATTATGAAATAGGAAAACCAACAAAATCATAATTATTGTTTGAGAACGGGATTGGAAGAGGTTGGTGTGTGCATGTGCCTTCATTAACTCTCTCCTACATAATTCTAGCACTACTCTCAAGCACACAGTGTTAAACCTTCACTCTAATCATCTAAGCTCTCATGTTGTATGCAAATTAGAATCAATATTTCTCTATTAGAAGTGATACACCATCAGGTATTTGTTGTATATGGTCATTGTTCCGAGTTGTAGGAGAATACAAATTTGAGCACTAGGTAAAAATCTTAACACTCCCTCTTTGCAAAGAAAGTAGTCACCACCAAATAAGGTCTCTCCCTTGAAATTTAGAACTTATCAATGGACTTAGTCAAAATGTTTTCACCCTGTGAATATGAAGGGGCATATTGTATGATGGCTACACCCCCGTTGTCCTAGATATTTGTACCCTACTATAGTGATGGTAAATGCATGAAAAAATAAACTTTGAAATAAGAAAACTAACGAAATTAGTATTGTTATTCAAAAAGGAAATTGGAATAGGTTGATTTGTTCATTTTCCTTCACTCACTCCCTCCTTAATAATTCTAGCAACACTGTCAAGAACACTAGTGGTGTACCATCACTATGATTTGCTAAGCTTTCAACCAAGTTTTCCTCTATTTGAAGTGTTTTTCCATCAAGGATTTGTTTTATATGCTCATTGTACCCATTTGTAGGAGAATACCAATCAAGAAACTAGGTAAAACTATTAGCACTATGTCTTTGCAATGAAATATTCACCACCAATCCAAGTATCTCCCTTAAAATCTAGAACATAGCAAGAAGCTTAGTCAAAATGTTTGCACCTTGCTAATATGAAGAAACATATTGCAGGATAACTACACCCTTTTGAAGTATATCCCTAAGGAAAAGATATCCAATATCTCAGTTTTGTTAGATTTTAGGGTTACTCCCTTTAATGGTCCGTGATGGATTTGAACATTGGAGATGGCTTGATCCCAATGAGGTGCATGCATGATATTCTTCCTTAAGGCATTGGAGATATTCAAACAAATTTGTGATTTTGTGTGTGATGGCCACACTGTCATGGTTGTGTAACACCCTCCTCCCACATCCACCCAAGTAACCATGCCAACCAGGTAAACATGAAACGAGAGGCTACTATGATCAGATTCAACCTCCTATGTGACTTTAAGAAAGTGGAATCAATGAAAACATCACATAGAACCCTCAAGAGACAAGTCAACCACTCAGACAGCCTATCCATGGGTCCCACTATTGTTTTGGATCTCTTAGGCCATAGTCACTTTGATGCTATTAGCAAGGGAGCGATTGACAACCTAAAGTTTCTATTGTGGGCTTTCCTTCCAGTGACCAAAGACCAACATTGCCAGTTTTGTGCCAGCAACCCCGAGATTTAAGCCACTTTTTTTAGGCCCAAAGCCCAGGCCACTGCCTAGAATGGAGTGATAGCTTGAAATCATTAAAAATATAGGGAAACAACGATGCAAAAGCAATAATCTAAACAAGACCATAACTAGACCCCTACTATCCATACTAGGAATTTCGTCAAACATATCATCAACAGGTAACCGACATGTGTAAGCAACAAAATTAAGTGTAGGGATCTCATACTTATTTGAGAATAGCTATGAACCATTATTCCCTCATGTCATTTGATGCATTATCATCTATTAGGCCATAGATACACTATCCATTCCTTTACAAGTAAAAACATGCTGAGAGCCATACATAGCTACTGTCATAAAATATACATATAACCAACATAATAGGAACAAAATTACCATAAACATATCAGCCATCAAAATCCACATATACATCAATATATTTACACATGAAAATCAAGGGAATGAATTTCTCATTAATGAATTCAATAAACCAACCGGAGATGGGACTCCCATGTTCCACCCAACCATAGAATGGTTGAGCCAAATATCTCTTCAACAATTCACCCCCGTGCCATATTCCAAGCATGAATGTGGGACTCAAACCAAAAGAATCAAGTATGGCATACCGAGGATCAACCACCTCACACTCATCAATAGAAACCAAGATTTACCATGATCCATCTCAGATCACTAGGCCAACACAAGGAACACATCATAGCAGGCTTGACTGTGATCTCCACCTGATCACTAGGCCAAACAATCATGGATGCCACAGAATCTCTCCACCTACACCGTGAGGAATTTTCTTGTCTCCTAGTCTCTCAGGCTTTACCGTAATCCAAAATTGGATCACTAGGCCCTAAAATGAGACCCACTCTCCAAGATTTACCACATATCCCAAACCTGAGATTACTAGGCCCAACGAAGATAAAAACCACCTCTAGGTTTTACCGTATATCTTGCCATTCACCGACAAGGATTCCTAGGCCATCCGAGGCAACACAAAATATAGCTTTACCACAATCCACAGACTAGCTCAGGGGTTACTATACCATGTGTTCTATCATTTCGGAGATCCACCTCACTCAGCTTCATATCCATTCATCAATCCATCTCAAACAAAACGTGAGAACCCCATAACACCATGGCTATCCGGAAATGGAAAGGCTAGGCTGAAAACATTGTTACACTTGGAAAAACCCATGACATTATAGAAAATAACAACATTCAATGCCATGCATGCCAAATCTAGCAAGGAAAATACACATGCAAGTTGATACATGCAATGAAACCTGTTGTAGCTACTTGATCATGCCTTTCCTTGCTTGATATTTTCTTTCTCTTGCCTTCTTCGCCTTTCTTGCTCCAATGCAAAAATGCTCCAAAGTGTCCAACAGTATGAGAGAGGAGAGAATAATGAGAGAGCTCCAAAACTTAATTGAAAAAAGGTTACCAACTGATCCTCAGAAACCTTTTTATGAATGAGGCCTCTATTTTCTTTATTTTCCTCCACATATGCAACCTGTGACCTTTCACCTCCATTTTCTCCTAATTTCAATTATTTTCATAAATAATTGTGCAAAAAATTCCATTTTTCCTTTCCAAAGCCTTAGCCTTTGCCTTTGCCAATTTCCTTAGCCATAAACAACCAAATGAACCCCCCCAAGATGTCCTACCCAACATTCATCTTGGAATAAGTGTCCCATCAATCGTGATTATTTTTTTAACTTTTATTACATGGAATTTTCACCGGGGCTATTACAAAACCCTCCCCCTTGGGGGACACCGTCCTCAGTGTTCAATCACACATATACCTCAACAACCTGTTGAAAGAAGACACACTACTCATGGAGATTTATAACATAACTCATTGCATTATTTACAATGAAAGACCTGCTCAAAAGCAAAACATCATGGCAACATGATAACATACCACATAGTGGAGCTTTATAAGATAACTCATTATGATATTTACAATGCTCATCATGTTGAGTGTCAATCCACATGAAATCATAACATCATGATAACATAACCACATGATATCATAGTAACATGACAACATAATCATAATAACATAACACCCATACCACATAGTGGATCTTTATAACATAGCTCATGGCGATATTTACATCCATATACATATGTACATATAGCAACATCACCAAAAAAAAAAAAATACCAAAACATATACCACATCAGATATATCAAAACATATACCAACACCATATCTAAGCATATACCAAAACACCATATCAAAGAATATAGAAAAACACCATATCAAAAAATATACCAAAACACCATACCAAAGCATATGCCAAAACACCATATTAAAACATATACCAAAACACTGTATCAAAGCATATACCAAACCACCATATTGAAGCTGCTTTGCCTCAACTGGAAAACAAGGATACATAGCCCACATCTGATCCACCATCTTCCATGCAGCTTCATTGGGCCCAAAGTGCTTCCATTGCACTTTAACTTGCTTGATTGCTCGGTTCCAGAGCATGAGCACATTTTTCTTCAATCTACACTAAGGCTCTGACTAGAATTCTCTATCTGGTTCCACCTACAATACAAACCATTCAATCACATGATCAACATCCTTACCATTCTTCTTAAGAAAAGATACATGGAAAACATCATGGACTTTCACTATCGGAGGCAGTGCAAGACGATAGGCTATTTAACCAATCCTCTCAATGATACTGAAGGGTCCACAAAATTGTGGTGCCAACTTAGCACATGATCCAATCCGTAAGGAGCTCTTCTTCAATTTGATGCGCAAGTACACTTATTCCCTAACCTGGAACTCCTTGAACAACCTGTTCCTATCTGCATAAATCTTTTTCCTATCATGTGATGCCTTTATATTCTTCTTGATCACCTGCATTTCCTATTCCATGTCTTCCAACATATCTGGCCCAATCAATACCCTGTTAACCGGATCATTCCAACTAATAGGAGTGTTACAACTCTGCCCATAAAATGCCTCAAAAGGACTCATCCTTAGTGACTCTTGATAATAATTGTTGTATGCGAACACTACCAAAAGAAGATACTCTTCCCACTTCCGTTGCTGATGCATCACATACATCCTCAACATGTCCTTTAATATCCTATTGACCCCCTCTGTTTTTCCATCTGTTTGCAGATGATAATCTGTACTGAAGGCCAACTCTATGCCCAAACCTACAAATAACTCCTTCCAAAACTTGGAAGTGAAATTTGCATCCCTCTTTGACATAATTTTCTTCAGAACACCATTCAGTCTAACCACATCTCTAATCAATACATATGCCACATCGCTAGCTGAGAATGTAGACTTCACTGAAATGAAGTGTGCAACCTTTGTTAACCTATCCACAATGACCATGATGGAATCATGTTGCTTCACCATATTCAACAACCCTGTGATGAAATCCATTGAAATAACCTCCCATTTCCATTATGTAATTGCAATTGGTTGTAGCATTCCACCTGGATGTTTACAATCTACTTTCACTCCTTGACTGCCGAAACACCTTGCCAAAAACTCTGCTACATCCCTCTTCAAATTCGACCAATAGTAGAATTTATTCAGTGTTGTCAGTGTCTTCTGATAAACTAGGTGACCTGCATAAGGTTTCGCATGAAACTCCCTCAAGATCACCTTCTTGATCTCACTATTATCTGGTACATATATCTTTTCTCAAAATTCTAACCAATCCATCTACTGTAAGACAATATTACATACCTTGTGCACCTGCACCTATACCTGTACCATCATCCTGCTACAACCTGTACACAATCTCCATATACCTAACATCCTACTGACCTACTTGCAAGATCCTATCCTATAAGTCCGTCCCATAGGAGCTCATAGATGCTAAGTGATGTACATGTACCCATCTACTGAGAGCATCTGCCACCCTATTCTCTTTACCTTTGATGTACCTGATCTCGAAATTAAACTCGCTGATCATGGCCAACCATCTAGCCTACCTGGTGTTCAGATTCGGCTGGTCAAACAAATACCTCAACCCAATGTGATCACTCATAAGTACAAACCTCCTACCAAGAAGATAATTTCTCCACATATTCAATGCATGTATGATCATTTCTACCTCCAAATCATGTGTCGGGTAGTTTTTCTCGTGCTCATTTAGTTTCTGGGACTTAAAACATACCACCTATCTATCCTGCTTAAGGACTCCACCAAGTCCTCTCTTGCAATCACCTTTCCATACCACAAACTCTTTGTCTGGATCTGCAATCTATAGCACTAGTGCATGTGTTAACAATTGCTTAAGCTACTCAAAGCTAGCCTCACACTCCTCTATCCATTCAAACTTCTTACCTTTCCTCTGCAATGATGTGATAGGATAAGTAATCTTTAAGAAGTTCTTGATGAACCTCCTATAATAGCCTGCCAAACCTGTGAAATATCTCACCTCATCTATATTCTTAAGAGATACCCACTCCATGATGGTCTTTATCTTCCCTGGATCTATTGCAATGCCTTCCTTAGAGACAACATGTCCCAAGTAGTGTACCTCAGTCTGAAAGAAACTACACTTGCTGAGCTTAGCATATAGTTGATGCTCCCTCAACAACCTCAACATTGTTGCTGAATGCTCGACATGATCTTCCTCATTTTTAGAATATACCAATATATCAGCAATGAATACAATATCAAACTTATCCAACTATGGACGCAACACGCTATTCATCAAGCACATGAATCTAGCTGGAGCATTAGTTAAGCAAAATGGAACAACAACAAACTCATAATGCCCATACTTGATCCTCAACGCAGTCTTGTAAATTTCCACTTCTTTGATGCATACTGGATGGTATTCAGATCTCAAGTCAATCTTCGAGAACATTGCTGCTCCCTTTAGCTAATCGAACAAGTCATCAATCCTCGGTAAAGGGTACCTGTTCTTTATGGTCACTTTTTTCAACTGCATGTCGTCAATGCATAATCTGAGATTACCATCTTTCTTCTTCACGAACAAGATGGGTGTGCCCCAAGGTGATACACTTGGCCTAATGTATCCCTTGTCTAACATCTCCTTTAACTATAACTTTAACTCAACCAACTCAAGTGTGCTCATCCTGTAAGGTGCTTTTGATTATGGAGCTGCTCCTGGCACTAACTTGATAGAAATGTCTACCTCCATGTGAGGTGGAAACTCTATAATATCTGTAAGAAATACATCCTGAAACTACTTCAAAATTGGGTACATGTTCAACACATCTGCATCCTCTACCTCCTTACCCTTGTCACTAGAAATGTGCACTACAAATAACTTGCACCCTTTCCTACGACTATGCGTTGCTTGTATAAATGCCACCATCCTAACTAATGTGGCTTTCTTATTTCCCTATAAGACTCTTGGTTCTCCATTTTCATCAACAAACTCAATAGATTTGTCATAACAGTCTACCTTGGTTCTATGAAGATACAACCAATCCATGCCCAACAACATACTGTATGAACCCAATGGTAATACATTCAAATGTGTTACAGTAGGCATACCATTCAAGTCAAATGCACAAGATCTTACCCAATGATGAACTCATTTCTTTGTACCTATATCCAACCAAGGCTCTGCATGCAATTCCTTACTCAAACCACACTTATCCACCAAGTCAGGACTAACATAGTTATAATTAGATCTAGGGTCAATCAAAATAGAAATAACTTGATCACAAAGCTTACTATACATCTCAATTATAGATGCCTGGTGTTCTACCTGCCTGTTGTCCACTACCACATAGATATGTGGAATACTCTGACCAACATCCCCAACAGTCTGTGCCTTTTGTGCACTATATATCTTAGGCCTACCACCCTGATTCTATGGAAAATCTGTGTTAAGGTGTTCCATACAGCATGTCCAACACTCCAACTGAACAATTCCATCACCTCTATGATGCTGCTACTGATGTGATCCATGTCCCTGTCTAACTGCATTAAACTTCTTTTGTGGTGCCACATTCCCTTTCTCATCTGCATGCAAAGGCCTTGTCCTCTTAGGCTGCCATTTACCTTTACCTTTGTCCTCTCCTTTCCATCCCTTTTGGGATTCATTCTAACTCTTTGAATTTCCATCTCAATGCTTCAGTTTCCCAATAACTTCCTCAAGTGACCGAGGTTCATCATACTCAATCCAATCTCTAAATGCTAATGGAAAACCACTGACAAATTGTTGAAATTTATCCTTCTCATTAGTAACATACGATGCATACCTCAATAGCTCTAGAAACTTGGTCATGTACTCTTCATTTGTCATTCATCCTATCTTTAGCTCATAGAACTCTTTAGCCTTACTGTCATAGTACCTTTCTGACAAGTACTTCTTCCTGAAAATCCTCTTGAACTCGCGCCGACTCAAGTCATTTATCCTGATGTCTCATGATCGCTTAACATCTTCCCACCAAATGTCTTCTTTACCTTTCAAACTGAATATAACTATTTTGGCCTTCATGTTATCTGTGTACTCATGCAACTCAAAGAATTTGTTCATCCCATGTATCCATGCCTCTGCATCTTCTGGCTTCTTCATATCTCCATAAAAAATAGGTGGTTTTTATTTATTGAATTCATCTGGCAAGTATCCCCTATCATTCCTCCTGTAAGGAAGATAGCGATGATGATCATGATGTCTATCCAAACTAGAATTAGAATAGTACCTATACTCATCGCCCTTCCTCTCCGGAGTGTCCAACAACATGTCATCTCTCACTATGTTAGATTTATCTGACCTGTGTCTACCAGGAGACCTACTTCCATATGACCCATTAGTTCTATCCTCATGTCCATGCTTGATCTGAAGCGGCCCCTGTCACTGCAAGTCTGACAAAATATGAAGAAGTATTTCATTAACCTCTACTTACTTGTCTTATGCCTGTATGATCCGGTCATTATCTGCCTTACAACTCCTTATCTCTTCCTTCAAACTTCTTAGTGTAACTACCAAATTGGAAGAGTTCCCAACACCATACTGCTCTTGGGATTCATAGGGAGAGTCTTTGTAGTTAACCATATTGCTAGCAATTTGATATCTTTCTTCCTGCAATGCATAATATGTCAGATAAACCAAATCACAATAAATAAATGTACCTTATCATAGCTCGGGGAGGATACCTTGTCTGCAAGATCACCAAATTAGCATGATACATGTATAACATAAACATAATAGCATATAGACATATGTAAATATATGTATCAACACATAAACATCACTCTAGCTAGGGTCTAGTCATCAATGCAAGGCCATGTCAACAATGTATTCTATGACTCATGTATGACAACAACCATTACTCCATTGTACACATTGCAACATGCAACCAAAAACATGCATAAGCAATGCCTAATCAACTATACATATGCATAAACACATGTAGTCGAACATTAGCGATCAATTCTTGTAAATAAACCTACAAGACTAATACATGTAATCAAATATTCAAGAATGTAACCTAACATACAAGGATGTAAGTAGGTGACATAAAATCAAAATGTAAGTAACATATAATCCATATGAAACCAACCACATACTCATGACAAATACATTCTAAAATATCATTATCAAATTCTCCATGGAAACATTACCACAACCATAATCAATCAGTAAGCAAATGCTACAAGCACATGAAATTCAAGTGTAAGAGACGCACATGAAACTGACATGCATGCATGACCAACACACACTGCCCATCTAGTCTGAGGGGTGAACCATTCTCTGATACCACTCAGTAACACCCTCCTCCCACATCCACCCAAGTAACCATGTAAACCAAGTAAACATGAGACGAGAGGCTACTATGATAAGATTCAACCTCCTATGTGACTTTAAGGAAGTAGAATCGATAAAAACATCACACACAATCATCCAACATCATCAACATAACCCTTAGGAGACAAGTCATCCACTAAGACAACATGTCCCTGGGTCCCACTATTGATTTGGATATCTTAGGCCATAATCGCTCTCATGCTATGGGCAAGGGAGTGACCAACAACCTAAAGTGGCTCTCACCCTGGGATTTAAGCCACTTTTTCAGGGCCAAAGCCCAAGCCACTACCCAAAATGGAGTGATAGCTTGAAATCATTAAAAATACATGGAAACAATGATACAAAAGCAATAAGATGAACAAGACCATAACCAAACCCCTATTAGCCATGCCAGGCATTTCGTCAAACATATCATCAACATGTAACCTACAGGTGTAAACAACAAAATTAAGTGTAGGGATCTCATACTTATATGAGAATCACTATGAACCATTGTTCCCTCATGTCATTTGTTGCATTATCATCTATTAGGCCATATATACACTATTCATTCCTTCAAAAGTAAAAACATGTTGAGAACCATACATAATTGTTGTCATAAAATATACATACAACCATCATAATAGGAACAGAATTACCATAAACATATCAGCCATCAAATTCAACATATACATCAATACATTTACACATGAAAATCAAGAGAATGAATTTCTCATTAATAAATGCAACAAACCAATTGGAGATGGGACTACCACGTTCCACTTGACCATAGAATGGTTGAGCCAAATCTCTCTTCAGCCATTCACCCTCGTGCCATATTCCAAGCATGAATGTGGGACTCGAACCCAAAGAGCCAACCAGGGCATACCAAGGCTCAACCACCTCACCCTCATCAATAGAAGCCAGGATTTACTGTGATCCATCCCAAATCACTAGGTCAACACAATGAACACATCATAATAGGAATTACCGTGATATCCACCCAATCATTAGGCCAAACAAGCATGGATGCCACCTGATCTCTCCACCTACACAGTGAGGAATTTTCTTGTCTCCTAGTCTCTCAAGCTTTACCGCAATCCAAACCTAGATCACTAGGCCCTAAACTGAGACCCACTCTCCAGGCTTTACCACATATCCCAAACTAGGGATTACTAGGCCCAACTGAGAGAAAACCACCTCTAGGCTTTACCATATATCTTGCCATTCATTGGCAATGAATCCTAGGCCATCCGAGGAAACAAAAAATCCTTCTTTACAGCAACCCACCGTATGGATCAGGGGTTACTAGGGCATGTGTTCTATCATTTCGGAGATCCACCTCACTCAGCTTCAAATCCATTTGACAATCCAGCTCAACCAAAACGTGAGAACCCCATCACACCATGGCTATCTGGAAATGGCAAGGCTAGGTTGAAAACACTGTTACACCTAGAAAAACCCATGCCATGATAGAAAAGAACCACATGTAATGCCATGCATGCCAAATCTAGCAATGAAAATACACATGCAAGTTGATACATACAATGAAGCCTATTGTAGCTACTTGATAATGCCTTTCCCTGCTTGATCTTTGCTTTCTCTTGCCTTCTTCGCCTTTCTTGCTTCAATGCCAAAATGCTCCAAGAAAACTCTAAGTGTCCAAGAGTATGAGAGAGAGAGAGAGAATAATGAGAGAGCTCCAAAGCTCAACTAACAAAAGGTTACCAACTGATCCTTATAAGCCTTTTTTTGAATGAGGCCTCTATTTTCTTTATTTTCCATTATTTTCTTTCATTTTCCTCCTTACATGCAACCTGTGACCTTTCACCTCCCTTTTCTCCTAATTTCCATTATTTTCATAAATAATTGTTGTTAAGTTTAGGTATGTTCTATGCTTAGAGCAATTTATTTTAATTTTCACAGTCAGCTCAATACCTTTTCCAGATTAGCAATCACATTAGCATTAAAATAAACTGCAAATAGAACATAAACACAAATCGCAGAAGACAAGCTAAGACAAGAGGACACAAGATGTGGCGCTAGCCAGGGACAAACCCCAATGTGGGGAAACCCTTGATCAATTATTCTTATATGTTCTTCAATAATTCAGTAGAGAGAGAGAGAGAGATAATACCTTTCCAACAGAAGTTAACACTTTGACTTATCTAGATAAGAGCATAGATCATCTCTAAGAAGATGATACATGAGATTAGTTGAAGACATGCTTCTTCAACTGATTCTCCAAGCTAACTCCTTCACCTATCCCTCAATAATCGAATCCCCCCTCTGGTTGTCATAGAGAATCACAATGGTATTCATCATGTGCACAAATAGCTCACTAAAGAGCTTCCACAACTAGGAAGCTTCATAAGAGATCATACTCGTAGCTATGTATTCGGTCTCAGCAGTGCTTATAGCAACTGACTTCTGCTTCCTACTCATCCATAAAATCAAAGTAGAACCCAAAGAGAACCAACACTGAGAAGTGCTCTAATGATCCTCCACACTGCCTGCCCAGTCAGCATTTGAATAATCATGTAGTTTCATATTTCCGGTAGTGTATCTCAATCCATGAGAGATTATGCCCCGAAGATATCTCAAAAGAGTCTTGGCACCAATCCAATGAGGCTCAACCAAATATGAGCTCACCATGCTAATTGCAAAACATATATCCAGACGGAAGTTCACCAAGAACATCAACATGAATGAGTTTATGAAACTCAGAGGCATTTCCCAAATCTGGTCTGACATCACTACCATATAACTTATGAAAGTTAAGATCCTCGAGGTAGTCTCAGGCTTGCGGTTTATCATTCCACATCCAGAATCCAACTCCCTCTTACTTCTGCAAATGAGAGGGTCTGCACCTGTCAAAGATAGGTCGTCCTCATAAGGTGCTGGTATGAGAGGTCTATCATCCACAACCTTCAAACAATGGTTTGGATCGGCTTCACTCTTAGTGAATCTCAACTTCATTTGACACCTATCAATCCTCTCATACTACACTCGAGGAGTTTTGCTTCAAGCCATAAAAGGATTTCTTCCACCTGCATATGTGAGATTCCTAATCATCAATCTCAAACCCCTCAGGTTGTTCCAAACTTGTGGACCTGATACATGAGGGGAACGGTCCCCTTGTAAGATTTTCCTTCGGTACATCTCAAACATGTACTTTCATGCTCTTTTTGAATTTAGGCATCCTTGTCACCATCTGACTCACAGACCTCCAGTGCTATGTGTCAATGGACATGGTCCCCAGTGGACTTCCTACAACTTGATACAACCTTGAACTCAAAAACATCTTTGAAAATTCTATTTTCAAACATGTACCTTTCCATCGATGAGTGCCACCCTATAACCTTTGATTTCCATTGCTGAAATGGACACCAGGTTCTTCTTGCGATCAGGTACATAAAAGAGATTCTGTAAATGAATCGAGTTACCCTCATTCAATTGAGGGGTAACATTCCCTACACCCTTTCTGGGATAGGTGGCATTGACTCCAAGTATAATCCCACGATTGTTTCCATCTCTAGCAAATTAGAGTGTGCACCCTTCTATCTAATGAAGTGCCTTGAAGCACTACAATAAATAAGCCAGATTCACAAATAATTTGAAGGAGAGGGCCAATACAAGATAACGCTTCTTTATCTTATCAAAAACAACATTTGATTCTTCATTCCTGAGGTTCCTTGCTTTCTTTGAAGAGTCGGCCATTTCCTTGATGACCTGCATTACTTGTCATTCCTTTGATCATTGAAGATGTCCCTGGAATGATTGTTATCTTCATCAAGAGATGTGTCTCTGCCATTCAGACACTCCTTCGCATAATGGCCAAACTTAATTCAACCAAGGCATCTGCCTTTCCTTCCACCCTTAGATCCAGACTTCCCAATGAAGTCATATTTAGGTAGGACATCAAAAACTTCTACTACGCTATTCTGATAATATTCTCTGCTTCGACTTCACCCTCGGTGAATTTGAAGAGGGATGAGGAATCCACTGATCCTTTTGTCCTTTCCCAACTGTCTTCGGTGATTGCTCTTTCACTCTTGCTTGGGCATTGTCTTCACCTCAGCTCTGATACCATGTTAATTTTAGGTATGTTCTATGCTTAGAGAAATTTATTTTAATTTTCATAGTTAGCTCAATACCTTTTCTAAATTAGCAATCACATCAACATTAAAGTAAACTGCAGATAGAACATAAACATAAATTGCAGAAGACAAGCCAAGACAAGAGGACACAAGATGTGGTGCTAGCCAGGGACAAACCCCAATGTGGGGAAACCCTTGATCAATTTTTCTTATATGTTCTTCAATAGTTCAGCAGAGAGAGAGAGAGAGAGATAGTATCTTTACAACAGAAGTCAACACTTTCACTTATCTAGATAAGAGCATAGATCATCTCTAATAAGATGATACATGAGATCAGTTGAAGACATGCTGCTTCAACTGATTCTCCAAGGTGACTCCTTCACCTATTGTTGTGCTACATTTTGTCAGCATGATGCACCTCACCATGTTGCACCCATCATCACTATGCTGCATCTCATCATGCTTCATTAATCATGACCGTACCCATCACTGTACTGCATTATGTGTCATTGTTGCACCATGTTGCCATACTAACCTATGTGATGGCTGCATCTTGCTTGCTTGTTTTACCTAGCTTGCTTGTTGTCCCTAGCATGCTTGTTGTTGCAGGCTAGCTGTCCCTTGCATGCTAGCTGTAACATTGCATACTTGGTGTATTTGTTGCTAAGTACCATACAATTGTCCCAATGTTAGTTAGTTTTCCCTTGCATGTTGCTCTTCTTCGGAGACAGATGCTCTGGCTGTTCCGGCAGTTCCAGTTGTTCCTGACAGTTCCAGCAATTCCAACAATTCCTACTGTTCTCGGCAGTTCCGACAGTTCCGGAAATTCTGACTGTTCCCGACAGTTCCGATGGTTCACGACATTTCTAGCATTTTCGACAATTCCGGTTGTTCCCGACAGTTTCGATAATTCCGTCTATTCCCAGCAGTGCTGAAAGTTCAGGCAGTTCCGGCTTTTCCTGGCAGTTCTGACATCTTCCCTCTGATTCATCTTTCCTGGTTGTTTTGGCACTTTTGGCTGTTCCCATCAGTTCCGACTATTCCCGGCAGTTCTGACTCTTCCTGACAGTTCTGGCTATTCCTGACAGTTTCGACAGTTCCGGCAATTTCGGCTATTCCTAGCAGTTCCGGCAGTTCCCAGCAGTTCTGGTAGTTCTGGAAATTCCATCTATTCCCTATTGAAAATAGCAACAAGAAATGATAAATATAGAAGTGATAAAAATAACATTGCTATAAATAGCATTTCCGGATACATTCCAATTTTAGTTAGTCCTTGAACTAAAATTGAGAATTAAAATTCAAATTTGATCTTAGCAGGTGTTTGAAAAATAATTAATTAATTCATCTTGAGTTAATTAGTTGGAGAAACTCAAACATGAAGTCTATATGAAGACATGCAACAGTTATCCCTTTGATTGAGGAAATTATCCCTTAATTAAGGAGATTAGGATGAGTTGTAATTAACTGAGTTAAGTCCTGTTAGATTAGTTCCAACAGTTTGTGGAACTGATTGTGAGTTCAGTTAGTTAATGCATGCATGCATGCAACTAGTGTACTTCAGATAACTGGATATTCTCTCATACATAACTCATGCATGTCAGTTATGTCAAAGACCCAGTTGAGATCATAGCAAGGGATAGTGTACTATCAGTTGCAGGAATATTCCCATGAGGATATCTCTTTCATGCAGAAGGAATTCATTCCTTGAGGATTGTGCAGTTATTTCTGAGTTTGGTGAGTTGTGTGAGAGGTGAATCACACAGGTGGCAGCTTGAGGACCCAGGAGAAACTGCACAAGAAAATAGGAGGCTTGGAGGACTGAAGGAAGGCATATGTTGTGTCTATTCAGTCTATGAGCAACATTGAGGGATTGTACTAAGAGCTAGATAGCTTGTGAGCTAAAGCTTTATGTAATATGAAGATATTTCCACTTGTATGATAATACAGAGATCGGGGTTTTTAGCCGAGGCTTTCCCCAAAGTATTCTTCTGTGTTCATGTGTGATTGTTTCTTCTTCTTTTGTTATATGTGCTCTATTTGATCTTGCCAAAAAATCGATTAAGCTTCCACAAGTTTGTTTGTAGAAGTAGATTAAGTATTTTGATTTAGTATATTGCATTATCAGGTTATCTACAATGATAAATTCTACATGGTATCGGAGTAAAGGTGATCAAAGCGGAGAATAGTATACAAAGAAGGGAGAAGTTTGAAGTTTGAAGTTCCTGATTATAGAAATCGAATTCTTATCACATCTCAAATTTCACAAATGGCGTTCAACGGTTTGAGACTCGAGTATGCCTTGGATGGCAGCTCGAATTATATAGCTTGGAAGGATCGCATGGAAGCGGTATTAGAGGACAACGATTTGAAGGAATTCATTGATCAAGAAATCCCCAAGCCAGTAGCTGCTAATGCCCAAGAATTGGTGGAATGGAAGAAATGTGTGGCTAGAGTGAGGAGGACTCTTCTGGAGGCAGTTCGAGACCACATTGTCTCAAGTCTCCATGGGAAGGAGACACGGTTTTCAATGTGGAAAACATTGAAGGATCTATATCAGAACAACAGAAATCAGAGGAAGCTAGCGCTAAAAGACAAGCTTCGAAAAATCAAGTGTGAAAATGGCGACACGATCTCTACATATCTGAACAAGCTCACCACCTGCAGGGATGATCTTGGAAGTGTAGGAATCATGCCAGTCGATGATGACATGGTGATTCTTGCTCTCCTCGTCTTCCTAAGAGCTGGCATAGCTACCAAGACTCAGTAAAAGGAAGAGAGAAACTACCAGATTGGGAATGACTGTGGTCAGATCTGATGCAGGAGGAGATCAGGAGAAGCACCAGAGATGGATCTTCATCAAAGCATGATGATGAAGAAAATATAGCCTTAGCAAGTAAGGAGAGGAAAGGGAAAGGGAAAGCTTCCCATTCCAAATCGAGTTTTTCCCATGGTGGGAAGAAGATTGAGAAATCGAAAGTGTGATGTTTTCATTGTCATGAGGTGGGCCATTATGCAACAGATTGTCCACAGAATAAATCCAAGAAGGGATCCTCAAAAGGATCAGATGGTGAGGCATTGGCCTCACAGTTCGAATTGGATTTCACCCTCATTGCATGCATGGTTTCATTGATGGTGCCTTCTATTTGGTACATGGATAGTGGAGCCTCATTCCACATGATCGGTGACATGAGTTTATTCAGTACCTTGTAGGAGAAGGACCTCCAGATGCGCATAGACATGGGCGATGATGGAAAGTGTCGTGTTCCAGGTGAAGGCATGGTTGTGTTTCAAAGGGAGCATGGAGCTCCTCTCACCCTAACTGATTTAAAGTATGTTCCTAGATTGAAGAAGAACCTAGTATCCATCACAATGTTGGAAGACGAAGGATATGATGTAGTCTTTAGTAAAGGAAAGGCATTCCTGAGACACATCGGCACTGGACAGACCAAGAGGATTGGGATTCGAGTAAAGAATCTCTACAAGCTAGAGGTAGATGACTGTGCTGCATTGAGTTCCAAAGCAGAGTTGGTGCAAAGCCAAGATATTAGCAAGCTATGGCATAGAAGATTTGGCCACTTGCACCATGGGGCCTTGAAGATCATGCAGCAAATTTCTACTGGACTTCCCAAGGGTAAACTGGAGCAAGTGGATACATGCAAAGGTTGTACCTTGGGTAAGTATGTAAAATATTCCTTTCAGGATTGAGACAGTTGAGCTGGAGCAATCCTAGAGCGAGTTCATACAGATGTGTGTGGACCATTCTCGACAGCCTCCACCGCTAAACAAAGGTACTATGTTATTTTCATTGATGATTTTTCTCGTAGATGTTGGATCTACTTCATGTAGAAGAAGGATCAAACCTTCTCAAGGTTTTGTGAGTTCAAAGCCTTGGTTGAGAAAGAATATGGAAAGAAAATAAGGGCCTTGCGAAGCAACAATGGTGGAGAGTATGTCTCTCAACAGTTTAAGGACTTCTGTGCAGTAGAAGGAATTAAACGGGAGTTGACGGCACCCCATAACCCACAACAAAATGGGG
Source organism: Pinus tabuliformis (assembly GCA_031772625.1). Classification (NCBI taxonomy): domain Eukaryota; kingdom Viridiplantae; phylum Streptophyta; class Pinopsida; order Pinales; family Pinaceae; genus Pinus; species Pinus tabuliformis. Next base: position 477,068,384 of record CM062813.1, on the reverse strand, counting down.
TGGCCGAAAGGAAGAACAGAATGATTGTGGGAGCAGCTCGGGCGATGTTGCATGACCAAGGCCTACCACTTCATTTGTGGGCTGAGGCATGCAATACAACAGTATACTTGCAGAATAGAAGCCAACATTGTATACTAGGGATGAAGACACCAAAGGAGGCTTTCTCTGGGAAGAGACCAGATGTGAGTCACTTCAAGATCTTTGGCTCATCGATATTTTTCCATGTGACCAAAGATACCCGAAAGAAGCTAGAGCCAACAGCGGAGTTGGGGATACTTGTGGGGTACACTGATACACCTCACAACTATTGGGTGTTCTTGCCTACCAGTCAGAGGACAGTGGTATGCAGAGATCTAAAGTTCAATGAGCAGAAGGCCATGCAAGTTTCCCTTGAGAGGGAGCTCAAGTTGCATGCAGAGGAGGAACTTTTGGTTCCTAAGGAGGAGGAGCCTCAGACTGATGCGGAGCAGTAGCATGCGAGGATCCAGGAGTGGAGACATCCACTCATGCAGAGTCTTCCAGAGAAGGATGGAAATGCTCAAGGGAAGCTAACAGATTGTTGATGGATGCGAGAGAGAAAGTGGGACAGCCATCTTCTCAGTGCAGACAGAGGAGGTCACCTGAGTAGTACATTGGTTACGTGGCCCTGGTTGGGGAATGTATAGAGACCGAACCATCTTCCTTCGAGGAAGAAGTGCAGCAACCAGTCTGGGTTGATGCTATGGTGGAGGAGTATGACTCCATAGTTCGGAACAGTGTTTGGGATGTTGTTCCAAGACCGGAGGACAAGTCAGTGGTGAGTTCCTGATGGATTTACAAGGTAAAGCAAGCAGCTGATGGGAGTGTGGAGGAACATAAGGCAAGGTTTGTTGACCGTGGTTTCTTACAGGTCGAAGGGATCAACTATGATGAGACTTTTTCTCTTGTAGCAAGGTACTCATCTATCAGATCGATGTTGGCACTATCAGCACAGATGGGTTGGAAGATCCATCAGATGGATGTGAAGAAGGCATTCCTCAATGGCAAGATTGAGGAAGAGGTGTACATAGAGCAGCCAGAAGGTTTTGAGATCTTTGATCGTGAGTCACATGTGTGTCAACTCAAGAGAGATTTGTATGGGCTGAAGCAAGCACCTCATGCTTGGTACACCAGGATCAACAACTATTTCACTAGGTTAGGCTTCACAAAGAGTGAAGTGGATGTGAACCTTTACCACATCATGGTAGAAGGTAAGCCATTGATAATTGTTCTTTATGTTGATGATCTGATATTGACAGGTGATGATCAATTGATCAAGTCTTGCAAGGAGGACCTTGCAAGAGAGTTTGAGATGAAAGACATGGGTCTCATGCACTACTTTCTAGGCATGGAAGTGTGGCAGAAGGATGGGGAAGTGTTTGTGTCTCAAGGCATGTATGCCAATGAGATACTCAGGAGATTCCACATGGAGAAGTGCAAGCCCATGAAGACTCCTCTCGCAGGTAACTGAGGAAGGAGGATGCTACTTCAGGTGAGGTAGTAGCTACTATTGTTTATCGGAAGCTTGTGGGTTCATTGATGTATTTAGTGAACACGCGACTAGATTTGTGCTTTGTAGTGAACCAACTGATTCAAGCTATGGTTCAACCTACCAAGTTATTTTGGAAGGCAGCGAAGCATGTGCTGAGATACCTTAGAGGCACATCTCAGTATAGATTGTGGTACAGACGGATAGAGGGAGTGAAGCTTCAAGGCTTCATAGATGCAGATTGGGCAAGGAGTCCATCAAATCGGAAGAGCACTTCAGGAGGAATTTTCAACCTTGGTTCAGCTACAGTTTCTTGGTACAGTAGGAAATAGAGGTTAGTTTCACTTAGCTCAGCAAAGGCTAAATACATGGCTGGCAGTTAGGCAGCATGTGAGGCCATTTGGATGTGGAAAATTCTAGTTGGATTGTTTGATCAAAGGATGGATCCAACTGTGATTTATTGTGATAATCAGAGTTGTATCAAACTCTCTAAGAATCCAGTATTTCATGACAGGTCCAAGCACATCGATATCCGGTATCATCATCTTCGAGACTGTGTGGTGAAGAGGATCATGTTGTTGCAGTATGTTTCGACCGAGGAGCAGGATGCAGATATTTTGACTAAGGCATTGTCAAAATGCAAATTCGAGTTCCACAGAGACAGGATCGGGGTGACAGATAATCCCTTTCTTGTTGAGAGGGAGTGTTGAAAATAGCAACAAGAAATGCTAAATATAGAAGTGCTAAAAATACAATTTTGGGATACATTCCAATTTTAGTTAGTCCCTGAACTAAAATTGAGAATTAAAATTCGAATTTGATCTTAGCAGTTGTTTGAAAAATAATTAATTAATTCATATTGAGTTAATTAGTTGGAGAAACTCAAACATGAAGTCTATGTGAAGACATGCAACAATTATCCCTTTGATTAGGTAAGTTATCCCTTGATTAAGGAGACCAGGATGAGTTGTATTTGAGTTGTAATTAGTTAGCTCAATTAACTGAGTTAAGTCCAGTTAGATTAGTTCCAACAGTTTGTGGAACTGATTGTGAGTTCAGTTAGTTAATTCATGCATACATGCAACTAGTGTACTTTAGATAACTGAATATTCTCTCATAAATAACTCATGCATGTCAGTTATGTCAGAGACCCAGTTGAGATCATAAGAAGGGATAGTGTACTATCAGTTGCAGGAATATTCCCATGAGGATATCTCTTGCATGCAGAAGGAAATCATTCCTTGAGGATTGCATAGTTATTTATGAGTTTGGTGAGTTGTGTGAGACGTGAATTCACACAAGTGGCAGCTTGAGGACCTAGGAGAAACTGCGCAAGGAAATAGGAGGCTTGGAGGACTGAAGGAAGGCATATGTTGTGTCTATTCAGTCTATGAGCAGCATTGAGGGATTGTACTGAGATCTAGATAGCTTGTGAGCTAAAGCTTTGTGTAATCCGGAGATATTTCCACTTGTATGATAATACAGAGATCGGGGTTTTTAGCTGAGGCTTTCCCCAGAGTATTCTTCTGTGTTCATGTGTGATTGTTTCTTCTTCATCTGTTATATGTGTTTTATTTGATCTTGCTAAAAATCGATTAAGCTTCCGCAAGTTTGTTTGTAGAAGTAGATCAAGTATTTTGCTTTAGTATATTGCATTATCAAGTGATCTACAGTGAGAAATTCTACATTCCCGACAGTTCCGACAATTCTGGCTTTTCCCGACAATTCGGCTATTCCCCGGCAATTTTGGCTATTCCCGACAATTCTGAAAATTCCCGTTGTTCCGTATGTTCCGGAAATTCTTGGCAGTTCCCCGCAGTTCTGCCAGTTCCCGGCAGTTTTGGCTGTTCCGGAAATTCTAGCTGTTCCCGCAATTCTTGGCAGTTCCAGCTTTCTGCCCTCTAGATTAGGGTAGCGTTATCCCTTAGGATCTCTGCTCCTACTAAAACCCAAAGACAAGTAGAGAGGAAGAGATCCCAAGTGTGTTGAAATGACCTGAAGGCCACCTCTATTTATACTAAAACGTTGAGCACAAGTGGGGTTTATTTGGTTGCTGGCCGACCTGGACGAATTGTCCCATAACACAAATAAATTCATATCTCCATGAATACTTATTGGAATCGGATGATCTTTAGATCGATCCTAAACCTCTCGATGAGAGGGATCCAAGAAAAATATCAGCTTCCATTAATAAGATGACCCACATGGAGTTTGGCCCTAGTTTCCAATTTTAACAATTGTGCCAAAAATGCTATTTGCCTTTGCCTTTTCCAATTTCCTTAGATATAAACAACCAAATGAACACCCCCTAAGATGTCCTGCCCAACATTCAGCTTGGAATAAGTGTCCCATCAACCGTGGTTATTGTTTTTTAACTTTTATTACATGGAATTTTCACCAGGGTTGGATTTTTTCCAATACGCATTAGTGGCAGGGCACAAATCAAGTTGATTTAGGGCGTACATATTCGTGGTTGATTTCTTCAAAGTGATTACATTTGGAGGCATATTTCCTTGAGGCCAATTTACCTATTCCGAATTCATTCTTATGGTGGAGTGTTGAATTTTTTCCAATACACATTAGTGGCAGGGCACATATCAAGTTGCTTTAGGGCATACATCTTATCGTTCGTGGTTGATTTCTTCAGAGTGATTTCATTTGGAGGCATATTTCCTTGAGGCCAATTTACCTGTTCCGAATTCATTCTTATCGAGGCGAGTTGCAGGTTCCAAATTATATTTCTCCTTGTATCTTTGTGGGTAAAAAAATGATATTTTCTGGATAATGAAATGATGGAGAATTATTTGTGGTTTAAATCATTTTTGTAATGTGTGATTGATCTCTCTTGTTTTTTTCCACTACATATTTTAACTCTAAAAGTTTTTCGGTTATTATTTAGATAAATAAATAATAAATTGGGGATAAATTAACTTTTTGTGAGAAAATAAATTTGCAAATTTAACATGTCTTAAATGGAAACTTAAAGATCTATATATATATATATATATGATATATATATATATATATATATATATATATATAGTCAAGTGGTCTAAGTTCATGAGAGATTGAATGAGGCTTGACCTATGGCTTAAAAAATTGCGACTCAGGGGCATCAAAGCCGTCAAAATCACTGGGGGATCGCACCTGACCTGGGCCACACCAACCCTTAACATGACTAGACTTTTTCCCATGAAGTTTTGAACAGGTGACCTTCACATCGCGAAGTGACTTAAAAATACACCCCATCACCATCTATTGTATGTCCCATGAACTTAACAATAAATATTTTTAAATATAATAAAATTAAAATTAAAATTATGATAATGTTAAATAATAAATTATAGTATTAAATCAAATTAATATATTTATAAAACATACTTATATAATATAATTTTTTATAATAAATATATTTATATTTATATATTCATAATTTTTTTTTAATATAAATTTTTATAACGCATTCATATGCTTTTATTTTTAGAATAAAATTTGTAGTTTTATATTATATTTAATTTACATTTACATTTAATTCTTTATGACAAAAATTTGATTAATTTTAATGTTTAAGTATGGTATTTGTATTTAAATGTTTATGTCATTTTTATGATAAGTATTCGACTTTTACTTAATATAAAATTTTATTTAAATATGTTAAATGTATTTATGCGATTTTAATTTTCCTAATTTAAGTTAAATATTATAAAAATATATATTATAAATATTATAATTTGCATATTAAAAAACATTATTTTGTTTAGAAAATATTATTATAAAGATTAAATTATTAGATTTTAATAAATAATTGATTAAATGATAAATATTATTGGCTTTTTTATGTGATTTCTACCCAAAAAAACTTTGCTTAATTTTAAGAATTGTAAACTGTAATATTATTGTATGATTCAAAATGTTAATTTTAATCATTTTATGGTAATTTAAAATATTTTATGTAATTTTTTTCAAATAGATATTTATTTATTTTTATTAAATTATTTTTGCAATGCTAGTTTATTTCACTTTAAGGAATAGGAAAGGGTTTGATTGGATCATTGATTTTTAAATCTTCTTTTCTTAATTTACATTCTCCATTAGCGTATAAATCTACATCTTTATTGAGATCGTAGATAACATAGAAACAAGCTATTGAGGAGAACCCTTTCTAATTCTTTTCATAAGACACTTTAATGTTTTTGTCCCTTAGAGCCATTCACCAAATGTTGAATAAAGGAGGAGTCTCTCAAAACAATAAGAGAAGCCACCTGATTTTCTTTGGATAATTGAATCCCCTCCTAAAGGGCATAAGCTTAAGCCTGGTTGTTTGTCATACATCCCAAAACAAAACCCATGAATACTAACTTTAACTTCTTTGGAGCCATAGAGCACCCTTTCCCTCTTGCCACCACTTACATTTTCTAAATTTAAAAAATTAACATAATAATTTATAAAAAATTAAAAACAAATGATTATTTTATTATAAAATTAAAAATTTATAGTTTCAAAATAAATTTAAATTGTCTCTATATATGAATAATATCATCCATATTGCTGGGAGGGGTTTGGTCTCATGGCCAGCAGACGGTCTGCTAAATCGTTTGTGCCGCTGTGCAGGTCACGGGTTCAAGTCTCATCTTAACCCAAGGGCCGTTCTTGCGAGCTGGGCGGTTCCTCCTAGCGGTTATAGTGGCAACCAGTGGGATTTGACCCCGTGTAACGCGAGTACGATACCACCGCCATTGTCGATTCCACTAGATATCAAAAATAATAATAATAATAATATCCATATGAATAATATTATCATTTAAGTCAAATAAATAATAAAATTATTATTATTATTGTTTTTATGTGGTTCATAATTATTATTTATCATTTTTTTGAAATAGATATTAAATTGAGATTATTAGATTTTTTTCTATGTAGTTCACAACTTCTGGAAATCAATGATTGTTAAATCTATAGAATATTATACTATGTAGATCTACTTGAAAGGATCACTTCATTTGAATTCAATCACGACCTTAAGAGTGTCGAGAGAATCGAACCCGCTACCTCTCAATAGTAGAGATGCTTTAATGATATGAACTCCCCTATCTCTCAATAGGAGAGGTGCTTTAATGACAGAAACTCGACCAACTAAACTAACCGTTAGAGCTAAATTGAGATTATTAGATATTATAAAAATTAACTTTTTTTTTTAATGAAACGGTTATGTGACTTTTTTCACCATCAATAATAGAGGTGCTTTAATGACAGTAACTCAACCAACTGAACTAACCTACCACAACCAGAAACACAATATGTACTTCTACCATTTGAACTCAACCTTTTTAATAGTTAATAAATTGTAAAATAAAACGTAATTATTTTTTAGTAATTAATAAACCATAGAATTAAAATTAATTAGTTTAATGTAAAATTTATATATTTGTTTATTTAATTAAAAAAATAATATTTATATTTATTATTGATATTAAAATTGATTAATTTTAATTTTAATATAATAAATATTAAAATGATATATTAATAAAATATGGAAATATACAAATTTATTTAAAATAAAGTTAAATTTAAATTAGATATCAAAACCTACGATCATAAACATAAAAATAATTAAAGTGATTTAACTTAATAAACATATTTATAAATACTATTGATATTAAAATTGATTAATTTAAATTTTAATATATTAAATATTAATATGATATGGAAATATACAAATTTATTTACAATAAATTTGAATTTAAATTAGATATCAACGCCTACGATCATTAAAGTGATTTATTTATTTAATAAAATGTGGAATTAAAACATAATTAATTATACTATATATATAAAATTTATGAAAATGGTATGAAAAATAATTTATATATATTATTAATATGAAAATTATTTAATTCAAATTTTAATATATTAAGTATAATGATGATGATGGTGGTTAACATCTACTGAGACGAACTTAAAGAAACGAATTATTTAGTTTGATTTAAGATTTTATTCCTATGCTCAAGAAGCTTGGAGAGAAGCCTCTCGAGCTCACTGTATTGTTGACAACGTAAAAAGCTAGGAAGGTTAGTATTGTAACAAAGATTTTGAAACTGAGATCTAATGTGGTTGTACACGGGGCACTCTAAGAGGAAGTGATTTTCATCCTCGATGTTCGTATTCTCACAGAGATGGCAGAGCCTTTCCATCCATGTGTTTTAGGAACTGCCCAACGACCTGTTTCACTATGGAGCTCATGAGAGTTCGTTCTAATCTTGGCTATATTAATTTTCTACTTTGAACTAGTTAAAATAGAGAGATACTTTTGATGTTCTATGCTAGGGTTGATGACCTCCTTATAATATCTTAATTTTCTTTTAGCTGCTAAATCTTTCTCACATCACATTTTTTCTTTGAACTTAGAAGTAACAATATTTTTAATTTTATTAATGCTTTGCAATGCAACATTCTCATCGATCTCCCAATGGTTTAACCAGGCCCTGGTGTCTTTATACCAACCTTGTTTGAGCCTTAGGTGGTTTTGGCTGGAATTTAAAGCTAGCTTAGGAAGTCTATGGTCTCCTATGTTATTGAGTTTGTGCTTGTACAACAAAAGCCTAGTCATAGCTAGGCTCTCAATAGGGGAAAGACCCACTTCTATAAGGAGAATAGGATAGGGTGTGTTGCTTTTAATTTTGAGGTTATACGTTATAAAACGCTTCTAGATTTGCTCAATCTTTCTCCAGGATTCTTTGGAGATGCTACAACCCCAAACCTCACATCCATATAAGATAACCGGAGTGACTAAAGTTTCAAAGAGGAACTTCTTTCTATCCCACATTACGAGGTTTGTCGTTTTACAATTATTTTCAAGACCAAAATAAGCTTTCCATCCCCCATTAATCCTTTTCTCAATGCTATAGTTCCAGTTGAGCTTGTGATGAATATCAATTCCTAGGTACTTGTAGGAAGACACTTCCTCCAAGTTACTATTGTCATACATAAAATTAGCGTAAGTGTCCTTCTTGGATTTGATAATCATAACTTTTGTTTTGTCAGTGTTAACAATCATACCCATGGTAGAGTAGAAATCCTTAAGAAGTATAAGTTGCTTATCAAGATCAGATGGGCACCTTGCGAGAAGAACAATATCGTCAGCGTAGAGAAGAAGGATGATGACTATCCCAGCTAAGATCGTGCCAGCACATCCTGCTTCCTCTAAACAACCTTCTAGCTTGTCGATGTAAATGCCAAATAGGGTAGGGGAGAGGGGGCAACCTTGTTTAACTCCGATATTACACTTAATATCTTTCGACCACCCCTCATTGCTCTTTAACTTGGCAATTACATTTTCGTAGAACCATATAGCGGCAACTCTCAACTCAAAAGGAACCTTTAGCTCTTCTAATCTGTTCCAAAGGTTGTTTCTAGGAACCATATCAAAAGCCTTTCTAAAGTCCACAAAGCAACAAAAGATATTGGATTTATCATTGTGGCATTCCTCCACAATGATCCTAAGCGTAACAAGGTGGTCTATTGTTGAGTTCTGCTTTCTAAAACATGCTTGGCCTTTAGCCCGCTTACCTTCACTTTCAAGCCATATGCTCAACTTCCTTTCCAAAATAATACCATATAACTTGGTTAGGAGAGGGCTGATCATAATTTTCCAATAATTAGAGGGGTTATTTGTATCCCCACTTTTAAAAATAGGGATAATGAGGCTTTGAGTCCATGGTTTAGGGAACCCTTGCTTGACCACTTGATTGAAAAGCTTGTGAATGTGGGGGATGAGGACATGACCTCTATTTTTTAAGATTTCCGCCTGTTAACCTTCAATGTCCTTAGATTTCCCATTAGTCAAGCGATTAACCCCAAAATCAATGTCCTCTAATGAGAAAACTTCTTTCGTTGTGAGCAGGGTTTCAAAGTTATCCATGACATTTGGAGATTCATAAAGCTTTTTAAGATAGGAATTCCAGTTGTGTAAAGCAATTTTATTATTATCTTTAGTTTTCCTAGTTAGAATCTGCCTCCAGAATTTCTTAGGAGCTACCTTAGAGAGGTGTAAGAGATTCTCTTGTCTTTTACGAATATACTTCCTTTTTTTCCTTTTAGTTAGGGCTTTGTATATTTTTATCTTGCCAATTTTAAGAGATTCATCAACAACTTCCTTAATTGCTCTCCTCACACTTTTACAATCTTTGTCATACCATGGGTTGGTTTTGCTATTTCTTTTATTACTTGAAACTTCAATTGAGAACTTGTTAATAGAATATGAGAGGGTTGTAGTAAAATTATGATAGAGATCTTCTATGTTGTCTATACTAGATAAAGGAAGCAAATTAGTTTTTAATTCATTTAGAAAGAGATCTTTTTTATTTCTACCAAAGATTAACTTCTTTTGGCTATAAGGATTATCTTCTATGAGATCTCTATGTATGACAAAATTGAAAGTTATAAGTAAAGGACTATGATTAGAGTCAGGATCGTGGTCGTTTAAGATGTCAAAATTTGTTATTTCGTTGTATAGAGGGAGATCGGAGATAACATAGTCTACCATGATGCTACCAAGCCCATGGATGCAGGTCATCTAGCTAGAATTGGACCACTTCTTTAGACCGTTGCAAATTATGAGATCCTGAGCACTACAGAGCTTGACTAGCTCCGATCCAAACAAATTCTCCCCGAGGTCTTCAAAGCTCCTTTTGTACCAACTAGCCAGAGGAAGGTCTTCGTCTAACCAAAGAGGATTAGGGTTGGAATGATTGCTTAGAAGAATAGCTTGGTTGCTTGAAGTTCGAGCATTAAAGTCACCCATTAAAAGGATATTGCCTTCATTACTTAGGCTAGAAATATCATTTCCTAAACCATTGTAAGGACTATTTTATCTAGATTCTTTTTCTTATAGAAGTTGGAATTGATGGGGGAATAACATATTGCTATGTAGGTCTTTTTATCATAAATGTCAGTAATTTCTATCCAACTATATTGGTTGTAAGGGTCGTTTTTATAAATCCTAGCATGGGGAGAGATGTTCTTCTTAATGTAACAAGATATACCCCCAATGCCTCTACGGGAGGATCGCTTATTCCAGGTAGACCATAATGTAAAGCCATCTATGTTAGGGACCTTAGATTCTTCATGCTCCCAAGTTTCAACAAGCAAAATAATATCAACATCATTCAAGATCCAACTTAGCTTGGGGCCTTTGTTCCAAGCCCCGACAATTCCAAGAAAAAATCCGTAGCATGTTGAATTGCTATTTATTATTATCTTTTTAGTTTCTATCTCAAATAACGACTTTTCTATTAATAAAATAAAATAAAAATATTTTAAATTTTTTAATTAAAATTAAAATTAGATACCAAATCACACCATCATAAAAATAAAAATAATCATACCATCATAAAAATAAAAATAATAAATATACCTAATAAATAATATACATAAAATTATAAAGTCTATTGTGAGATAAATTATTATTAATTTCTAAATTAATTAAAAATAATCATACCATCATTAAAAAAAAAAAAAAATGAATATACTTAATAAATAATATACATAAAATTATAGTCTCTTGTGAGATAAATTATTATTAATTTCCAAATTATGAAATTAAGAATTCATAATTTTATTAAATAATAAAAACGTTATATTAAATATTAATTTTAAATAAAGATTAAATAAATAATAATAATAAATAAATAAATATTTAAAATTTTATTATTTATATAAAATAACTATTAAATTAGAATTACTCAATTTTAATAAAATAATTATAAATAAAAAAAAAACAAATTTTAATAAAAATAAAAATTAAAAAATAAAAATTATATATTTATTTATTTAATAAAAAGTTACTATGAAAATTATAATTCAAATCTGAAGGGCCGCACAATCCTCGCCAAATTGAAAGCTATATAGTCTGTTTACGATTCCATTCCCAATCTAGTCGATGATTAAGTCCCATTCATGGAGGATACAATTGATGGCAAGGGAGGTGGTTGTTAACCCGCCCTTCGCTCATTGCATTGGTAACCCTTTACTTTCGCTATTTATCCCAACCGGGGTCATGCGCGCACGTATTTCTGTACCGATGAAATTTATATCTTATTTAAGGAACTATGAAGGGTAAAATCTATTTTTATTATTATTAGATAAAATTACAAAATATTATTATAAATATTTATTTAAGTATTATTAAAAATAAATATTTAGTGTATTATTATTATTATTAAAAATAAATAAATATTATTATTATTATTATTTTATTTTATTTGGTAAGACTATAGTTTCATCATGTTCAATTTTTCATCTCAATAGGGAGATAGTATAAAATTTCAACCTAATACTTCCAGTTAAAAAGACTTTATTTACACGGTCATTGCCAATTAAACTATCCCAAGACAATATTTAACTTCTTATTATTATTTAAATAAAAATATCTACATTTTTTGATCTCATACAATTATAATAAATTTAATTATAGGTATAAGGGAAAATTATATTGATTATTTAAAATTGGTGATTTATTATTATTTAAAATTTGATAAATAAAAATATAAAAATTTATATTTAAAAGAACTTCACTTGGCTTCGAGAATTTTATAATATAAATTCTTTGTTAAAGTGGTTAGATGGTGGAAGCTCATTTGGCCCCTCCCCCTCACTCCTAATTTATGGTTATACTACTATTTCACTCATCACTCCCCCAACCCCACCTCCTATGTGATTTCCCTATGCAATACATTAAAGTTCATTTGAGCTACCCCCTCACTTATAGCTTATATAATATTACTATTTCACTCAACACTCTCCCAATCCCCCCATTTAATTTCTTGTGCAATAAATTTAAATTGAAAATAGACATCAAATTTTGATCATTACAAAAATATTATTGCAAATACAAAAAGATGCCATATCAAATTTTTCTCATTCTCACACAAATTTTCACATTCCAAGCATATACACAATCACAATGAAAAAATTACAAATAAACAAACAACCCAATCAAACAACAATCATCATTACATTCAAAAATATTATAGATATACAAGCATCACATCAAATTTTCATCATTCCATTAAAAAACATATAGATACACAAGTACTCAAACATCATATCAAATTTTCATCATTACATTCAAAAACATTGTAAATACACAAGCATATAAACATTCCTTCAGATTTTATTACACACAAGATTGTAAATACACAAACAAATGTGATCAAGAATACAAACATGTGACCAAAACAAATAATCAAGAATACGAACACACAATCAAAAACACGTACAATCAAGAATACAAACACACAATAAAAAATGCATAAACACAAAAATATAACAAGCATTACAAATACACAAACATTCAAACATCAAAAGCATTGCAAATACACAAGCATACAAACATCCCATCAAATCTTCTTATTACACACACAAAATTATAAATACTACAAACATTGCATATCAAATTTTGATCATCATACACAGAAGATTGTAAATATCCAAACATACAAAATTAATGTAGATACTAAATCAAGCCATATGCTAAAGAAAATCCACACACATTTCAAAGTACATATCAAACATGTCATCCACATTCATTGTAAATGCATAACTATGTAAATGAATCCCAAACAACAACCATTCTCATACACAATCACAAATACACATCAAATAATGAACATCACAAAAAAAACATTACATATCAAATTTTGGTCATCACACACAAAAAAGGTTTTGAATGCACAAACATAATATAGACACCAAGCATTAATAAAGAAAATTCTCACACATTTCAAAATACATATTAACATGTCACACATTCATTGTAAACACAATCATATAAATGAAACTCAAACAACAATCATTACACAAAATTCTGCATTTAAATTCATCATCACAAAGTAATAGAAAAACACATCAATCAATGTATACAATAAAAACATACAACTTGATCATACAAAAATTCAATCACTCAATAGGCATACAAAAATTTTGCAATTACCACAAACCAATCAATGTACACAATAAATACATACAACTTGATCATACACAAATTGAACCACTAAACAAGCATCCAAAAATTGTGCAATTATCACAAAAGCCCTGGTTGGAAAAATATTATATTGATTAAATCAAATGCATTTACATAACTTCAAGTTGATTTAAGATTTTAAATTTTCAATTAACATGTTATAATTATCTATATTGATGTATTATTTCATACTTTTAAACTAAAAATATCTAGTTCTAAAATAAATAAATAAAAGTAAATGAAAAAGTAAGGTGGAGAGAGGGACACAAACCCTTGAGGATAGCCATGGTCCATCCTCAAGAGCAATGAGAAAGGGCTTTTAGCCCCTTCAAACAAAATAATACTTTTTATTATTATGGTGTTTTTAGAGTAATTACATTCATATATTCTATTACTATGTGTAGATATTTCATCTATCCTAATATATCTATTTTTTATTATTATGAGGTTTCTAGAGTAATTACATTCATATATTCTATTACTATGTGTAGATATTTCATCTATCCTAATATATCTGTACATTTCCTATCTTTTTAATCATCTGCAAAAAAACCAATCAATAGTCATCTATACCTTATCTATATAAAATAGTTAAAAAAAAGTTAAATTTAATTTAATATTTTAAAATAAACGACTAACCTAATTTGATAATTGAAAGATACTAAAATAAATAAATAATTTGGAAAAAAAATGTCCTCGCTCATTAAAAAAAATACAACAATACATAAATAAGTTTATTACGCTATAAATGAACTGTCGTACAAGAAAAATAAATAAATTCAATGAATCTGAAGATTCTTTTCATTAAATATGTATTTTTGATAAAATCCCTTATTCTCCACAATGCAATCCTCGATTACTTTTATAACACCCAGAAGCTTAGTATAATCTGTCGAGAAAATGCTTACCTTGTGGCCCTTTTTCTTTGTATGTACAAGGAATGACCTGGGAGAACGCACACTGCATTGGGAGACCGGGCACAACAATTATTGAAACAAAAATTAATGAAACGCTAGGGCTGAGTATTCTGTGCACTCTATCTTTTGAGTCATTAAATCATACTTAAAAGATTAAAATAAAAACATAATTACATTATACTTCAAAAAAAAACACATTTTCATTCACTGGCACCATATACAAATTGTCTTTAGTATAATTTTTGTGAGTTTTTTCAGGTGGGTTTTTCTGATCTCTATTGGAATGACAAATTTGATGGGTAACTCTTGTACAATCCAAGTGCCCTAGGGTTTTTGAGGGTGTTGAATCCATATATATAGTCAAAAAACTTGTTTACATAATACAAATCAAGATTTAAGCTCAAATTTTTCAGCGGATTCCAACATCAAAAAGTTCAAAAAATCACACTAAAAACAACTTCCAATATATATATCCAAAATAAAATAATAGCTAACGGCTTTCAATATATATATCCAAAATAAAATAATAGCTAGTGGCTTTCTGTTGGCAGCATGTACGCAGCCGTAACTGACAGACTATTCGAAGGCATGTAAACTGACAGATGAATAAATTTCTTGCAGGTGCAGCTAGCAAATTTAACCCTACCAAGGCAAATTTACCTAGAAACTTTGGAGTGGAGTTGGAATTCCAAGGTCCAGACTCCAGACCCGAATCTCTAATTTCTACAAAACAGAATCTTTAATCTAAGCACCCAAGCCCAAGAAATCAATAACTGTTAAACAAATCCAAGCACCCAAGCCCAAGAAATCAATAACTGCAAATCTGGACAAATAGAAAACACTGCTGGCAATGGTGCCAAAACCACTCTAATCCAAGTTCTCCAAATATAATGAATAATTTAGGGTTTAAGCTATAATCCAAGTTCCCCAAATATGGGCTCAAAACAAATTTCGTTTTATTATTATACGAGGCTTTTGGATTATGGAAGGAATGATTAGGGTTTTGAGATGTCAAAAAGTGATTCTGGGTCATCTTAGGATTATCCATGTCTATTTGGTGCTCCTCACATCTAACATGAGGCACAAGTAAATTTGGTCTCTTCCACTGCCTAAATATGTCAGGAGAGAACCTCAGATCATGTGTATGCCGATTATGAGAAACCTCGGCCCATGTTTATGATATATCCTTAGTATAGTCTCAGGGCAAGGAGATGAGTTTCAAGGATGTTCTGAGACAGAACCCATTGGGCATACTCCCATATAACCTACAACTCATTGAGAATATTCATCATATTAGAAGATATAAAACACCATTCCCAGTGCAACATGGAGAGCTTGGAGCAGGAGAATCATTCGTTTTTCACAGCAATACATAAATTTATTAACAGAATCATGACATCATCACAGGGATCACTTTAAATTAAAAAAGAATTACCTTACAATAAAATAAAGAAATTCAATGGAAGTACAGTGCAAACTGGACATTCTCTTCATCACACATGCATGCATTTCTGATAAAATCCCCTATTCTCCATATTGCAATCGACAATGAATTTATAACACCCGCCGAAATTAGCAGAGTCAGTCAAGAAAATGCTTACCTCCGAGGGATGAATCCACATTGAAAGACATGATATTCGATGTCGGCCATATTCAAGAAGTGATGTTGGCAGGCCCGATTTTTCTCGCTTTCTGTGCAACGAGGGATCTATGCTACCACATCAACATGGATGCAGAGGATCTAATTTCGAAAACCAAGAAACTGCCTCAGCATGGATTCAGAGGATTTAATTTGAAAAACCAAGAAATCGTCTAACCATGGATGCAGAGGATCTAATTTTAAAAAACAAGAAACTGCAGGCTCCAAGGGGCTTTTCCTCCAAAACATTGCTCCCAGTGGCCACTATTCGACGATGGTCACCGCCCATATCCAACAGTGATATTGGAAGGCCCGTTTCTAATGATTTCTTTGCAATTAGGGATCAATAATGTCGCCTCACCGAGGATGCAGAAGATCTAATTTTAAAAAACAAACAACACTGAACATCAATTTCTAGGAATCGAGCTATGCGAATGAAATTTCTAAAATCAAATCGATTCCTCTCTTATTTGCAACCCACAACCCATAATCAGAGCGATCCATACAAAAAGTTTGAAAATAAATTTCCCACAAGTCTTATTTGCTCCAGAAAACCGCTCCTAGATTATTTATTTGAAACCCACAAAATCGCTCCAGAAAATCGTTCCAAGATTATTTATTTGCAACCCACAACCCATAATCTTATTTGCAACCCATAACCCATAATTAGAGTGATCCATACCAGAAGTTTGAAAATAAATTTACAGGAGTCTTATTTGCTCCAGAAAAGCGCTCCCAGATTATTTATTTGCAACCCACAACCCATGATCAGAGCAATCCATACAGAAATTTTGAAAATAACTTTACCGGAAGTCTTAAAATTTGATCCTAGATTATTTATTTTCAACCCACAAAATCGCTCCAGAAAATTGCTCCTAGATTATTTATTTGCAACCCACAACCCATAATCAGAGTGACCCATACAAAAAATTCGAGAATAAATTTACCTATGATCGAGTCGGATGCCACATTTAACTGTGATCCCTGGGCACAGTGGTCTTGATTCAATAATTGATGCGCTCCCTGCTTCCACCTCTCAGGGAACACAAGCAGGCCTCTGTCTCCACCTCTCAGAGAATACAAGCACACCACAGAGACAGACAGACACATACAGCCAGGCACACCAAACACATGACAGAAACAACAGAGACCAGACCACATTCATACACACACAACATTTGGAGCTCCAAACGCACGAGACTCACGAGACTAGACCACACAATGCAGGAAACTCTGAGAGGAGGAGGAGAGGCACTACAATGCCAATGCCAATGCCAATATGAATTCAAAAATTGAATCGAATTAAAGAAATCAAGATATAACTTGTTTGATAAGCGGCGCCAATTATTTCTCACACTTTGCTAGCACGGACTGATAATTCTATTAAGAACGGAGGGCTGGGATTGCAGCGCTGGTCATCTCTTAGATGTTGATGCCAATTCTGTTTGCAACGGAGGGCTCGGATTGCACAATGTGGAATGATGCTCCAATTTTTACAACTACAGACTGACAACAAAAGCTAGACCACAAAAGCACAATCCATGTTATTCAAGCAAAAATAGAAATCGAATACACTTGCACAACAAAAGCAAAATCCATGTCATTAAACCAAAAATAGAAATAGAATTAGAATTGCTCAATTTTGTTAAAATAGAAGCATTAGATATAAGAAGAGGGTCAAAGCCCTTTTTCATGTCATTATAATGATATTTTCATATCTTATTTTAGGAATTAAATAATTGAACTAAATTAAAATAATCAAATTCAAAGTCCCGTGATAACCTATGTCAATTTTCTCCTCTGATAAGGACTATGAGTTATCTCTTAGATGCTGTTATCACAAAATACTAATCTGGAGGGTTGGGATTGCAAGATGTGGAAAGATGCCCCATCCAATTTCCTAATGGGGCATCTTTCCACATCCTTCTTGGATCTTCCCTCCTAAATATCTTCCAAGATGCTAAGTTGCTCGTTGTTTCTCATAATCAAGAAACACCTAGTTTGACTGGCGAAGGGAAGAAGAAACATCAATTCTATCAATAGGAGATATTGCCATTTTGATAATGAATGTTGATACTTGTAGGCCAAAAAGGTCAATGCCTTTCTTATTGAACAACATGAAACAATAGAATTGTTGACATTGATGATGCACACCTAGATATTAATGTTAATAATTCAACCTCCACCTACCCTTAGTGGGTTCTCATGGCGGAAAACTACTATGAGAACAAGAATGAAGCTCTCTTCACTTAACAATTTCTAGATCAAGCAACAACTTGCACAATTAATTATAGACAATGGCAATAAAGACCCTGTTTTTTCAACAATTGATTGACAAAATCCAAATTTCTACCACTCATCCCCAACCATATCATATTGGATGAGTCCACGAAGTAGTAGCTACTTTATGTTTGTAGTGTTTTATCAAAATTTCCATTAGACCATTCATCGATACAATTGATTGTGATGTTACACCCTTCTATTGTTGTGATGTGATTTTTTTCGAGCTCTACCAGTTTGACAAAAAGGCACAAAATTGTGGGTCTTATAACTTCTACAATCTAGATAATAAGATATACGATGTCATCCCTTCTTTCCATTATTCTGCATTTGCTAGAAGATAAGTTATTAACCATATCAATATCCACGAGTTCAAAATGTTTGATATGTTCCAATGCTCATCCCTGTCAGCATTCATCTACTTGCTTTATAGTGCTCACACTTTTGCATGGAGATGTCTTTCTGAGCACCGAGTCCAACTCCAATCCTCAACTTACTTCATACCATGCCCTAGTTAGCATCTTCTTCACGGTTCACCTCCTGCTATGGATATGAAGGTCATATTTTTTGCACAAGTGTTTCTGCAACAAATGATTAGCTTCATCTTATTAGGAGGAAATTATATAACTGAACATCATGCCCCTACAACTATTCCATCCACTCTCATTTCAACATCCATTCTTCTAGTATCCAATAAGGTTATTCATGTCAGCTCAGTTCCTACAAATGATGATGTCTTTCACTAGAAAGAGTGTACAATCAATAGAAATTAGGGACAATTTATTTTCATCATGGCAAAACTCATCATACTTTGTCCATAGTTCCTATTGGATTTAGTCCAAAATGTAATATATTTGTGTGTTATTTATTTTGTACTTTATGTCTTGTAGTTTATCTACCTTGTCATGAATATTTCATTGGTGACTTGTTCAAAGATTATCACTTGTTGGGTGTGGAGCATGATTATCATCCTAATTTAGAGGTCTTTGTTTCATCCGGATGTATACCCTAGGAAGATTATACACCCTTCAACGCGGGGGGGTGCGGAGGGGACTTGTCCCCCCCAGCTGGGGGGTCCGGGGGCTAGTGGTCCCCCGATGGGGGTTTTGAGGGCAGCGCCCCCGAAGCTAAAAATAGATGTAAAATTGCCTTGTAAAAGTATAGTAATTTCTAGTCAATCTGGGCCGTTCATTAGGCGGATGATTTGACGGTAGAATTTATGTTTAGTTTATGGTTTTTTTCCCTAGAAGGCAACCCCTCTGTTTGTATGAGGGTATTGTATTGAGGCTGTGATATAGATGTGTATTCTCAGAGCGAGAAATAGATAGGTGAGACTGTGAGAGAAAACAGAGAATATTACAGTGGATCTGTTGTAGGTTGTGTCTTTTCATTTTGTTGGATAATAAAAAGGAAGGATTGGCTATGCAAGGTGGACGTAGCCCAAACTGGGTGAACCACATATATCTGTGTCTCTTTCGTTTTATGAGTTTTCTGTGTTGATATTTTTGCAATATTTTATGTGTTCCATTGCTCCGTAATATATAATTTTCTAACATCACTCACCTAACTTTGTATCTGATATTTGTAACCCTTCGAGACTTTTTCAAGTATGATCACTCTCCACCATTTTTGTACAAATATAACCACATAAAACAATAGTGTACCACATGTATGATTTGATGTTCTCCTTTTGGTATTTGCATTCTTCTTTCTTCTGTAAATATGTACAATGCAGGCTACCTATACTCATATCAATTGGCAATAGAGGAAAGTGTAGAAGGAAAATCCAAATTGACAAACCTTTCCATCTTTTGAAGTTTGTGAGTGATGTAGTATCTATTATAGATGGCTTTGTGATCTTGCACATAAGGTCTACCAAGGAGGTTGCATGTGCTCTACACTGCATCCATATTATGGCTTTAAACCTTCCACAACTATAAGTTGTAAGACCTCAACACTTCTTGTGAACACTATTGTGTACTTGTCTTCTTTAACATAGGATTAGTTGGGAACTAATGTTTCCCACCTTCGAGTGCTGCTAATGGTCATTGATGCCTAAACTTCTATTTGTTAAACTACTCACATTTTTATAATCTACGAAACAACTAGGTAGTTGGTAACAACTTGAAGCATGTTAAGATGAGCTTGTGTTAACATCGTTGGACACATACCTACACACCATGTCTCAAAAGCTCAAGTTGTTTCCTTTACCCCTTTGCTCAACTAGCAAAATTTTCTTCTCATGTTCCTATCTTTTTTTCACAAAGATATCTACTTATTTTGCTACGAAATGAGTTCAAAATCACAATGATTCTCTTCCTACTCCACTTTTAATGCTTTTTTGTGGGTTTCTATAATTGGTTCTTTCCTTTGCCACATTTGTTCAAAATGTCGTTTACTAGTTTCTTAATGCCAAAAGCCCATATTCCCAAATGTAATCTCTCATATCTCAACAACTATATGTTGATGAATTAATAAAGCCCTAGTATAATTTGTACCAAATTCTTCATGATCACAAGTATAATATTTCATCCAATGCATCCAAGCTTCAAATATGATGACTTCTTGGAGCATATCATAACTCTAATACCAAATGAAATGGACCCACTCTCAATATTGTTCACATACAATTTGTTTACCATGAATTACATCTCGTGTTAATAATAATGATGTCCTCACTGTGGTGAGAAGGGACTTTATATATCCCATAAGAGGATAATTGTATGCCAAAAATTATCTCCATTTGCATGTCCTTTATTGGCTTGGTACAATGTGTTAAAGCTAAATGTTCCTATTGACTCTATACAAAGCATTAGGCTCTTAGTTGAAGTATACTAAGGCTAAATTGAGAAAGTGAACATTTTCCAAGGGCCATTTAATCCTATGTGTTGTCTAGACATTATTATGCCTAATAAAATTTGATATGTACTCAACTATTAATATATAATGGCTTTAGCAAGTATGTTTATGCATGATTTGACTCATATGGTATAATTTGAAGCCTATAACTATTTTCATGATGGACAAATTTTACCTTGTTGGTGCTTAGGTACATAATAGGAAGAACATGTATGGTACTAGGAGTTTGTTTACCCTATTCACTTACAAGTGAAAAAATTTGGCACAATAGACACTTTATATGATAGAGATGTTTGGTAGAATTCAATAAACTAGTGGACACTTCATACAAACATATCCTAGAGCTACTACAATTTTTTATATGGTTGCCCCCATATGTGGGGATTCCTTTTCCCCTGAGAGGAATTAGAGCACCTATGCTTATCTTTGGATTAGATTAGGTGAAGAGAAATTAATTGGGATCAAGGAAGGTAGAAAAACTTGGTTTGTGTTTATAATACCCTTAAGCTTCTTCTGGAAAAGAGCTATGGTACAAAAAAGTCCTTTGAGTAAATGCAACCAATGAATATGGCATGTCGATTAGGAGATTCAACTAGATTGGCTTCTCTTGTTGCCTATGATTTGAAGCCCTCGCAAATGTTCCAAAACAAAGAGAGCATCTTGATGAAGTATGTAGAGGATGTAGACAATAAGGATGCCATCTTTCATGGCATTATATCATGGATTTGATGAGAAATCTAGCCTTGTTTTAAATGTCTAGGTATAACATATTTTGAATTGAATTCTCAATTAATTTGTAGTATTGTAAAAATTGAAAACGTAAATTCTCGTCTTAGGATAATACTCCCTATTACTCAATGTTGACTCTTTCCATTTAATATTATATTACTATCAATGTTGATATTGATACTTGATGAGATGTGGTGAATAATATGATTTTAATGTTTTTGTGTTATGTATGTATATATGTATAAAATATGATACACCCCTTTACCTAATGTCATCATTGTTATTGCATTCCCGCAAACAGATCTTTGACACCTTCAAATTTACTTCTAGATTTTGCCTTAAATTATTTTAATCCTTTCACATTTGTTTTATTATGCCAGTGTTTTACTCTTAATTTTCATCATTAGTTTATAGAGTTCAAACTTTTCGTTTTATGATATAGATATGTTGGAAATTAGGTATGGGATACAATTAACTCTTTGGCATTGTACTAGATAAAAAATATTTTCTATGTGTTTTGTCCACATTTATGGTTTGTTTCTAGAGCTATGTTGTAGTCATGAAGATCAATATATCAGTTTTTAGGTTGAATTTTAGGTCCAAGCTACAAATAGGTGAAACATTGGATTTCCCCTTTGCACATTTATGCTTTTTTACTAATATTTTTTATAGTTCAAGGTATATGCAACAATTAACCCTTTGGCATTGTGATAGATATAATTATTTTTTCCCATGTGTGCAATATACTTTTTTGGTTTGCTTCTAGGTCTATGTTGTAGTTTTTAAGATCAATATATTAGTTTGTTGTTTAAGCTTTCAATCACTAAACTTGTTGAGATAGATAATAGTGGAATTTAAAGATGCACGAGGAAGAGCACATATATGGGGATACAAGAATCATATGGAGGGAGAATATTTGAATGATTAAATATCTTGCAAAAGACTAACACATGTGGAAAAAATGGAAAAAAACTATGGAAGCAGACATAAGGAAAAGAAAGATTTATGGGAAGGTAAATATATAATGAGGAAATAGGAAACATGTGAGAATACAATTAATGCATATTAATTGAAGACCCTCTAGGCCTTGCATGGGAAAGACATCGATCGCTTTAGGACAAAATATTGGCTTTACGAGATTTTCTAGAAGAGAAAGATGTTTTCTTCTAACATCCCTCAACCACCCAAGTAGGGTGATGCCACCACCCACCAACATTAATACCATAATAACTACTTGTAAGATTTCCCAGCCATGTACCTAGAGCGATGCCACTTCCCACTAATACTAATACCATAATCACTAATAAAATATACATAACATGACAGAATAACAAGATATCAAGCAAGAACCATAAAAAAAAGATATGCCATAAAATAGATTGCAAATACTTATCTAATAAAATATGTCAACTCGTTGCATACCCTGGACGTACCACCTGGCTATCGCCCACACTACTTCTAGTATCTCTATAGCCAATCACCCCCAAGTTGGGACCATGAGTCCATAAGTACAATGGCTCACCTAATGCCAACTATGGCACATAACTAGTGCCAAACAGGAATAAGGAAATGGTGCCAAACCATAGTAGACTCCAAATAATTAATATTCTCTCATCTCCAATCAACCTAAGGTATTTCACCCCATTCTCAATGCCTATAATCCATTAGGTTGTGCCACTACCTGTCCATGGGTTTCCAACTCGTCTAGATAGAGATGTCTCAAATCCATATGGATTCTAGGATTTATTTCTACCCTTATGTGTCTCCACGTACCCTCCATGCTGATATAGGGACACTTGTCCCTACACTTCTCCCTACACTTCTCCTTTTAGGGCTCTAGCCTTCCCCAAGGAATCCCAAGGAGAAGTGCATCATACTGAGACCCACCTAGGGTCCTAGGCGTACAGTAACCAGGGATCCTTTGGTTATCCATAGAGCTAGAAGCACAATCATCCGTTGGTAGTATTTGATGGAATGGAAGGATGAATACCCATTACCATCCATTTACCTTTCATTTATAGCTTAGTATAAATATTATTATTTTAAAATATATTATAATATTATAATATATATTAATATCAACCCAACCCTGAGGGTTAGCTCAATTGGTTGGGTTCTCATTGTTAAGTGCCTTGCCAATGGGAGGTCATGGGCTCAATTCTCCTTGATTCCCTCAAGGTTAGGCTTTGCTAGTTTGGCTCATGGGATGTGATCCCTTTGGGTTGATTTTCCCAAATTTTCCTCAAAAAAATGAAAAAAAATTGATATCAACCCATAATGTTACTCATAATAATATTATATAAGTAAAAGCTAATTTGACATGGGAACAATGCCTTGGTTTTTCCTCCTCACATTTCCTCTCATGGAGTTTTATCTCCCCTTACTCTTTTGGTCCCCTGGTTTGCAATCGTGTTGTTATTTTATGAATCTCAATATGTTTACATATTATATCTCCTAGGCTCGTTGGCCTTTTAACACGCAAGCTCTCTAGCTTTCCCACATAGGCATACTAGCCTTAAAACACATATTCACACTGGCCCATTGACCTAACACATTTATAGATAGAGGCATGCATGCCCCAATATAACCTAGCTCAACAAGCTAATTAGCATGTATTTTTTCACCAACCTACATATCATATGTACACATGCACTATAAGTTGGGATTCTAATTGGGGGTATTACATTCCCCTCCCCTTATTTATATGTTGTCCTTACTGTATTGATATATATATATATATACAATCGAATTTATAGACAATTATATAAATTACTGCAACATGGTGTTTGTATGCTTCTATTTGGAGTTTGCAGGTCCATGGAACTTGCATCATATTGATGGTTTTGTTTTGGGACACTCTTAACTAACTTCTCCAATATGTGCACTTATGAGACCTAGATGTCTTCCTTTCGCTCCACTTTTATGGATATTCAAATGCCACATGATACACATCATACATTTACATGCTCATATTAACTAGAGTACTCAAACTTCATGTATACTTCTACAACACCTTCCAAAGAATTAAGTGTCATTTCTATAATATCAACAGACTTATCCGAAGGACCTAAAAATAACAGTGAAAAAAATATGGAGCATAATTTCTGGGATCCACCATATTTTTAATGCACCAATGGTTTTTTATGTCTTTGTTATTAGTTCCAAATCTAAGGCATCCCACAATATCAATAATTATCAACATCACATTATCTCAATTGATGGAGTTCATGTCTTATCATCATCTCTTAACATGGTTAGTAAATCCATAGTTCATTGCAACCACCTCACTCTTACATAACTAGGCTTCTTAACTCTATGCTTCAATCCACATCCTCTTATAGGGATGCCCATGATTTCCTTAATAGAACAAGCCTATTTATGACCAAAATAATGCTTTAGGCCTTGCTTCTTCCCCATAGAATAGTAATAACATTCTTACAATGCCTACAAACTTGTAATTCCTCGATTCTCTATCCATGAGAACTTCACCTAAGGTATCTTCCCAATATTAATCTCCACTTGATCACCTCTCTAATTATACTTCATAAATTTAACTATAAAGAATAGGAGAACAATAGAGATCACAATGCATAAAGAAGAGACAAGATTTACCCCGGGAAAACCCACCAAGAAGAAAAACCTAGCAACCTTTTCAATAGATAAACTCTTTTGTTCAACGAGAGATACACCTAGGCCTATGGTAAAACCTGGTCTTCCCATCCAAGTCAAGCCACCCAATATAATCTAAAAATTCTCTCAGCTTAACCTGACCCAGAAATTTCAGCCTCCTTGCAGCTGTTAGTTGCCCCAAAATTCTACCCCCTGCAGTTGCCCAAAATTTCGCCCCCCTACAACAGAATTCCCAGAAAAATTGTGAACAGAAGAGAGAGACTATATCCACATGTGTGGGCATATGAGAGAGAGAAAGAAAACCAAATCATCTTCTTATTCATCCTATTTTTCCTTCTTGTCCTTCGCTTGCTTGCCCAGAAATTGTCTTGTGTTAGAGATGCAAATTACCCAAGTGGAGGAGGTTGAACTGCTTTTATATAGTGATTTGTCTTGGCCGAATGGGTGTGGCTTCTTCCAGGGCTGACATGACTTGGAGGGAGGCTGACTTGACTACATTTGGAGCCAAAAATTACAATTCAAAAATTTTAATTTTCTTCTCTTAGAAGTCACAATGGGACTTTGAATCAAGATAAAATTTTCTTTTGAACTAGAAATCAAAATATGCTTTAAAATGATAAATACAAGTACATCAAGTGACCAAATCTACATTATGAAGATTGACCATAGTTACAAATTCAACACTCCCTTTTAATTAGGGATGTATCCATAATCATTGTCATAGGTGTTCTCAAGTTGAAAATTTTCTCTAAAGAAAAGGTTATATCCAATCATCACAGGCAACATCCTCATCTACCATCAGCATCTGCTAGTGGCCATATTCGAGGTAGTACCAAACCCATGGAAATGTCACCAACATATCATGACTCGCTCCTCTAGAGTGATCACTCCCCATGAGGTCTCCCTAGGTCAAAATGTTGATACCTCAACTAGCTAGCACTCACTCACCCTTCCTAGTGAGCACTTTGGTCCAAGACCTCACTCAAACCCTCTTGGTTGGTGATTAGGTCTAGATGCTAAAAGTACCTCATTACACCCTTTCATTGTGTCATGGATTCCATGACCTCACTCAACCCTTCCTTGGTTGGTGATTGAGTCTAGATGCTAAGATACCTCACTACACCCTTCCTGGTGTGTGATCAAGTCCACGGACCTCACTCCACCCTTTCCTGGTGTGTGATCAGGTATCCTCCAAGAGGAACTCACTCAACCCTACCTAATGAGCACTTTGGGCCTCTTGGATCCATGTTGAAGACATGCCAACACTCCCTTTCAATGAGAGGGGTAATCTCCACAAGCATCGGCTTGTCTCTGAAGTACATGAACTTGTCCGTAGGTAATGGCTTCATCATAACTTTAGCTAGGTGATCATCAATGGAGATGTACTTGAGCCTTATCGCTCTCCTTTGCACCATTTCCTGAATTTAGTGGTACTTGATCTTGATATGCTTCAAATTTCATGGAACATAGTATTCTCTTGAAACCTTCAAAAATGTTTTATTATCGCATTATATCACCATCATTTCCAAATCTTGGTCGAACAATCCTGCAAACAACTTCCAAAGCCATACTGCTTATGTACATGCTTCATGTGTTGCAATATATTATGCTTATATTGTACTGAGTGTGACACATTTCTGCTTCCTGGTCATCCAATTTATCATAGCGGGGCCCAAGCTGAAGCATACCCTTTAATCACTCTTCCTATCATCATAACTCTAAGCCCATTCAACATCTGTATATACCTGAAGTTGTACATCCTTGTTTGCAAGGTATCTCAATCCATAGTTCACAGTACCACATAGATATTTTAGAATGTTCTTTCCTGCAATCCAATTCTCATGCCTCTGTTCAACCTGGAACTAACTCAACGTGTTCACAACAAAGAAAATGGTTGGCCCGGTGTTAACCAAGTACATAAGTGAACCAATCAATTATCGGTACATAGATGGATCTGCCAAACTGGATTCAGAGCCTCTTAACTTCTTCAAGTTCATCAACATGGGAGTAGCCATGGATTTACAATTGATTCCAATATGGCCTTACCAAATCTCCTCCTTCTTGATACTTCGCCTCTAAGTGCAATCATCAACAAACCTGTTTTACTAAAAAACAAATAAAACCATGAAAACCCAATTCTCTTTAAATATTATACAAAACAACTAATTGTTATAAAATTTAACAAACTTGGAGGTTAATCATTCTACGATTTAGTGAGGTCAGAGGTCGAGGCTCCACTATAAGTTTGAGGTTCAAGAGATCTCATTGATTTTGAAAACGAGTTAGGCTAAGGCCGAGGCCAACTATGCTAGGGATAAGTTGGTATCAGGCTCGATTACACAAAATCACCCCATGATTTTTGAAGTTTCCAACTAGGTCCCATACAGAGGTCAGGAGTCAGATCTCGACTAACCCATATAATGTTCCAAAAAAATAAAATGGCCCTATTGAGTTCGGGGTCGACCTATCTTCAAAGCATATGGGACAAAATTCTTATAACGTGAATGAATTTTTGGCTTCATATTTTTGTTATGTGACAAACTCACATAGAATAAAAAATAAGTCTCAAACTTCGTCCTAAGAAATGGTTTTGTTTCTTGCAAGCTCTGACACAGGATTATACCAGAATTTGATACACACATGAACACCTCTGTAATACCCCTAAAATTTATTTCACGCTTCTCGTGACATAAGTTCTAGATTGTTTATCACATTGTTTGATCAACGATCAACAATATTTCAACCCAACTATAAAAAAAGCTTCGACCCAAGATTCCAACACTACTCCTCTAAGTCTCACTCCTTCTTGAGCTTAATTAAACCTAAAACACACTTGATTCATACTCAAATTCAACATAATATATAGGAATTTAAATCCACACAACAACATATTATTCACACAATGCTCTCACACTCGAAACAAGGTGTCTCTTTCATTAATTTATATGCTTTATACAAATATTATAAACGGTCTCTCCTTGATCAAATTTACATTGAATTAGCCCTTCTTTCGCCTCATGGCCATACTTGACCTCCACACTCAATCTTCTCCACACTCCTATCTCTATTCTATATATTTGTACAAATGAGATTCTGAAACCATAATATGGTTTGGATCCACAAAATATTCAACAATTCTATCTTCTAGGATTCTCTAGATCCACATTTCCCTCAAAATATATGGCTGGCCCTCAAATCTCTCCAACTTTCTCAAATATTCTTGAGATCTCTCAGAGAGAATATTTAATAACTATATTCCTCAATGTCAATCTTATTTACACAATATTCCTAGAAAACATAGGAAATAAAAATAACTAAACCATCATACTCATTTAGGGAACCAACTCCCTTGGTAAATGAAAGACCCCCAAGTCTAGTAAAAATGTATTTTGACTTGGAAACTAAATGCTCCTACATCAATAATCCATCATACCAAACTTCTGAAGGATCTCAATCACATAGTTTCCTTGACCAAGGAAGACTTCACCGAGTTTCTGCCATACTTCTACTCCCAAGTAGTAATGCATCAACCCAAGAGCCTTCATATCAAACTCAGTTTTGAGAAATCAATACTAGTAGAATTAGGGTTATATTTCTCTTTCTTGATAGTTACTTTTGAATTATGTTGGCTTATTTTACTTATTTTTTATGTTATCTTTCATCAAGAAATTACCAAATTATGTGTGCATGAAGATCACAAAAACAGAAGACACGGGATGTAGACACTCTGTCAAGGAAAATTCCCTATCTAGGGGAAACCCAGTCAAAATTTCTTCCTTCAATATTTTTTCTCGAGACTTTTCAACCTAGACACGGACCTCCTCCACACCAAGTCAGTCATTCCTTCTTCGATCCAACCTTCAACCTAGTAGAAGCAATACTTCGACCCTAGAAACTTCGACTTAGCAGCTTCTGACATCAACAACAGCTTCGAATTTGACAAGGAGACTTTGATCTCCAAAATTAGACCACATGTGTGAGAGAGAGAGAGAGAGAGATCCCAAAACTTTGTTTTTCTCCTTCCCTTCCTTCTTGACCAAACTCTCACTCCTTTTATCCTCCTTCTTCACCTTCGCACTTTTTCCTAGCTTCCAGCTTCAGATATCGAACTATGTGTGAGAGAGTGAGATGCTCCAAATAAATGTTAATTGCCTTGTGTATATAGCCTTCCAATGAGGTCAAATTGCCTTCCTTGAGGCCGACTTGGTGTGGAGGTTACATAATTCATCTTTGACTAAAAAATAATTATTTTTACATCGTTCGAAAGCCCAAGAAGGGTCTCATAAAATATACAATGACTCTAATGACTCTTTATTAATCCTAGGAGTCCACAATGGGGACTTTGACTAATAAAATGATTACCCAAGCATGAAACCCATGCTTTAATAAGTCATTGTAACAATTATAGAAATTCTTTTGACAAATACATTTTATGAAGACCAAACCTAGTTACATCTTTCAACACTCCCTCATAACTAGAGATGTATTCATAAGGAAGATCTCAAACTATATGAACTATGAATATTTTAGGCACCGCAATGCCATGGACTAGATTCCTCACTAGGGAAATCTATCCAAGGTATCTCAACAGTTTAGGCACCGCAATGTCATAGACTAGATTCCTAACCAGGGAAATCTATCTGAGTGGGACTAAGATGGACTAAAGCTTTCAACTCTCTAGGTACCATCAAGCTTACTTGCTAACCATCAACCCAAGGATCTAGGTATGTATCTGATGTCAAAGCTCCATGACCAACGCCACCTTCCCTACTTCAAGAACTAGACATCAACACATAGTGCCGACCAGATGTCCTCCCAAGCAATGTGCCACACACACAAGGCCTCAACAAATCTCTTCCAAACTTTTATCTTCATCAACAAAATCAACAATATCAACTAAACCAAGCATGCTTCTAAGATATTCAAACTTATTATTAGGAAGAGAATTTGTTAGTATATCAACTACCTGGTCGTCTTTAGGGAGACAGTGTAGCTTCACAATCCCATCTTGCACCAAGTTCCTAATATAGTGGAAATTGTTGTTGATATGCTTTGTCCTAGCCTGAAACACGAGATCTCTAGACATCTTGATACAAATTTTATTATCACAATTAATCACAGTAGGATCTAGAGGATTCTCAAACAAATATGTCAGAAGATTCCTCAACCATACAACCTCCTTTCCTACTTCACATGTAGCCACGTACTCTGCTTCAGCACTACTCAAAGCAACAAGATCTTTCTTTCTATTCATCCATGAGATCATGGAAGATCCCAAACTAAAGCATCCACCTGTAGTGCTTCTTCCATCGGTCTCACTGCTACCCCAATTAGAATCTGTGAATCTAATCAACTTGACTTCCTTGCTATTGTACTTTAGGAAATGATGTATCGTGCCATGAAGATATCTCAATATATGCTTGGCAGTTATCCACTGATCATGACGAGGCTCTAACTAAAACTGACTGAGGATGTTCATAGCAAAGCATATATCTGTCCTAGTATTTACTAGATACATCAAAGAACCCACCAACTGATCATAGGAGGTAGGATCCACGATACTTGAGTCAAAGCTCCTCAACTTCTTGATATTGTGATCATAATAGTAGTCATGGGATTGGAATCCATCATACAAAATTTCTTCAAAAACTTGATGATATACTTTCCTTGCTCCAAATATATCTCCCCATGATTTTTCCATACTTCTAAACCTAGGTAATAGTGCATCAATCCTAGATCCTTCATCTCAAATTCATTTGCCAACATATTCTTACATTCTTGTATTCTTCTCTCCACGCCTATAATGAATAGATCATCCACATACAATAGAATAATGAATGGCTCATTATTCACAGCCTTGATGTAGAGGTTTGGATCAGCAAAACACTTCATGAACCCAATTCTTAGAAAGTATGCATCCATTCTTTCATACCATGCCCTAGGAGCTTGCTTCAAACCATATAGGGTGTTCTTGAGTCTACAGACATGAGTATCTTTTCCATTTACCTCAAAACCTTCGGGTTTCTCAATGTATACTTCCTCACCAATGGTCCCATTTAGAAATCTTGTCTTCATTGTTGGAAATACTGGGAGGAGGGTGAATCAGTATTCCTTAGCAATTAGTACTTTTAAATCTTTTCAGAGCTACATTAGTTAATCTTAAATTATTATTAATGTTTATGCAATAACAACGATAAATAAAAGAACATAGTATGCACAAGAATTTTAGGTGGAAAACCCCCTCCGAGTCACAAACCACCGAACACTTTTCTAATAAATTCTTTAATCTTCAACCCCAACTGAAATGAAAGCAAAAATTTCCTAGAATTCTAAAAAAGCATTCTTCTCCAGCTCCCATTGGAAGGACGCCCCAATGCCCTGGTTTCTTCAGTAATCAACTGAATGGATGCCCCAACACCCTAGCGAGCCACAACTCGCCCTAGCACCACCCTACCAACCTGAAGTGTTTACAACCCCCAACCTGTAGGTGACTTCATTCACCTGCCTAGCACCACCCTACCACCGTATAAAGAAAAAATTTAAATACAAAAGTGTGGACTCCCGTACCAAGGATATTGATCCATGATACAATATGATTTACAATGATTTTGACCGAACACCCAATCACACTATGACCTGCAACCCAACCATGACATCATCCCAACAGAGACTCCTATACCTCCCAATAATGCCTTTTCGACTCTAGACAGATATGACTCTTTTACAACAATGACTCTTCCAATGATGACACTTTTACAAATGACTCTTTTACAACTTTACAATGATGACTCTTAGCCTTAACACTTCTTCACAATATACAGATGGTTGTCATGTCTTCAAAGGATGTCTCGTTGCAATGATTCCTTTGATTCGATACTTCTGCTCTTGAATTCTTGCTTGAAGTTGTACTTGAATCTTCTTCTACCTGCATGCAAATTTTCCTGGAAAAACCAATCCCAAAACAAAACAAAATACCCTTCAACTTACCTCTGCCTGCAAAACACATGTAAGTGCATAATAATGAATAAATACAAATAAAATTACAATGCATACCTGAAGTGTGCTTGTCACTTTTGTTGTTGACTTGTTGTAGCAGTAGACAAAGACTCCCACTCTTGATATAGGCCTGAACTCTATGCAAGACTATATCATAAACTGACCTAAAGATATATACAATAAAAACTGATGATAGACCCTAGACTTGTGATGGACCAAGTTCTAAGTAAAAAAAGAGAGACCATTCTATCAACTATGACAAGACAAGTAACATTAACTTACAACATCATATAGATTTAGAAAACTTGGTGTAGCATCAAGAATATGTAGCATAATATGTGTAGTATCAAGAATAGGACATCGGAAAAACTAATTGTGACATATAGAGATAGAGATATAACTGAGACATTGTATATACTTATGTTGTCCTGAAAAAAAAATGTCAGAGATGATACTCAAAATTCAAATGTAAACACTAATCATACATACATTTTTGTAGGAGACTTACCCTTGACTGTTGATGTGTGGTCCTTACTGCAATGATCCTTGATTGCATGATTTTTCTTGCCTTCTAGGAGCTCGCTATTAAATATGTTGTATCTATGTAATTTCATATCTCCAGGGTCTGAAATTTCTTCCTATGATAGCCTTATGAGTCCTCTTTCCAACCCAAGAGTTCTGATCAAGATTGGATTCTTCAATAAAGCGTTATGCCCAATCTCCCACGATGACCTGATTATAGACTCGTTCAGTAGACCGAATTGAACTTCCAAGGACCTTTCTTTCCATTCATAACAACCTCATTTTTGGCTGCAAAATTACCAACCTCGCCACAATAAAAACATATTAATGGAAGTTTACCTTTGAATTTTTTCGTACTTGTTATCATTTTCTGCGTGAAATAGGTGAATTCTTTATCCGAGATTTCTTCTTCCTCTTCTTCCTTCTCTTCATCCTTACAACTCCAAGTATTTGCTTTCTGAGCCTGCTTGTCCTTACTATTCTTCTTGGATGCGAAAAATGTTGTTTCTAAGTGAGATGTGCCATCCTCTTCTTTAATCCTCATATCATATGCCATAAGAATTCCATGCAATTCATCTATGCTGAGATTGGTCAGATTCAATCTATCTTCGAAGACAGATACCTTAGGGTTAAATCTTGTTGGCAAGGTTATGAGGATCTTTCGAACAACAATTTTTGTTCGAAGAGGTTCTCCCAAACCTTCCAATGTATTTGTTGTTTCATCAACACGTTGAAAGTATGCAGCAATATCTTCATCTCCCCTCATTTTGGGTTGCTCAAATTTTTCCCTGAAAATTTGAAGTTTTGCTTCTTTCACCTTTGAGTCACCTGCATATATATTTTCAAGCTTGCCCCATACCTCTTTAGCAGTTTTGCAACTCAATAACTTAAGATAAACATATTCGATAAGCCCATTGACAATAATATCTTTAGCCTTTGCACCATATACCATATTTTTCTTACCTTCTTCATCCTGGGTCGGTGTGAAGCCTTTGTCAATGATTTCCCATACTTTGTATCCTTGTGCCAGCAAACAAACCTGCATTCTTCCACTCCAAAGTGCATAGTTATTTCCATTGAAAAAAGGAACTCTATTCTCAGTATACTCCATGATCTGTTTCCAGTTGTTAGACTGTTATTGAAGGAACCAAGCTCTTATACCAATTGTTGGAAATACTAGGGGGGGGGGGGGGGGGGTTGAATCAATATTCCTTAGCAATTAGCACTTTTGAATATTTTTAAAGCCTTAATTAATATTAAATTATTATTAATGTTTATGCATTAATAACAGTAAACAAAAGAACACATTAGGCACAATAATTTTAGGTGGAAAACCCCCTCCAGGTCAAAAACCGTCGAACGCTTTTCTAATAAATTCTTTAATCTTCAGCCCCAACTGAAATGAAAGCAACAACTTCCTAGAATTCTAGAAAAGCATTATTCTCCAACTCCCACTAGAAGGACGCCCCAACACCTTGGTTTCTTCAGTAATCAACTGAATGGATGCCCCAACATCCTAGTGAGCCACAACTCACCCTAGCACCACCCTACCACCCTGAAGTGTTTACATGCCCCAACCTGTAGGTGACTTCATTCACCTGCCTAGCACCACCCTACCACCCTATAAAGACAAAAATTAAATACAAAAGTGTGGACTCCCATACCAAGGACAATGATCCACAATACAATATGGTTTATAATGATTTTGACCAAACACCCAATCACACTATGACCTGCAACCCAACCATGACATCATCGCAACAGAGACTCCTATACCTTCCAATAATGCCTTTTTCGACTCTAGGTGGAATGACTCTTTTACGATAATGACTCTTTCAATGATGACACTTTTACAAATGACTCTTTTACAACTTTACAATGATGACTCTTGGCTTTGACACTTCTTCACAATATACGGATGGTTGTCATGTCTTCAAGGGATGTCCCGCTACAATGCTTCCTTTGATTTGATACTTCTACTCTTTAATTCTTACTTGAAGTTGTACTTGAATCTTCTTCTACCTGCATGCAAAATTTTCCCGGTGAAACCAATCCTAAAACAAAACAAAATACCCTTCAACTTACCTTTGCCTGTAAAACACATGTAAGTGAATACTAATGAATAAATACAAATTAAAATTACAATGTGTACCTGGCATGTGCTTGTCGCTTTTGTTGTTGATTTGCTGCAACAGTAGACAAAGACTCCCACTCTTGATATAGGTTTGGACTCTATGCAAGACTATATCCAAAACTGACCTAAAGATATATATAATAAAAACTGATGACAAGCCCTAGACTTGTGATGGACCAAGTTCTAAGTACAACAACAGATACCATTCTATCAACTATGACAAGAAAATAAACATGAACTTACAACATCATATAGATTTAGAAAACTTGGTGTAGCATCAATAATATGTAGTGTAAAATGTGTAGTATTAAGAATAGGACATCTGAAAAACTAATTGTGACATATAGAGACATAGAGATATAACTGAGACACTGTATATACTTACGTTGTCCTGCAAAAACATATGTCAAAGATGATACTCAAAATTCAAATGTAAACACTAATCATACATACCTTGTTGTAGGAGACTTACCCTTGACTGATGATGTGTGGTCCTTACTGCAGTGATCCTTGAATGCATGGTTTTTCTTGCCTTCTAAGAGCTCGATATTGAATTTGTTGGAGCTCGATATTGAAATTGTTGTATCTATGTAATTTTGGATCTCTAGGGTCTGAAATTTTGTCCTTTGATAGAACTCTAAGTCCTATTTCCAACCCCATAGGTCTTATCAATATTGGATTCTTCAAGAAATTGTTATT
The DNA here is from genome assembly GCA_031772625.1 of Pinus tabuliformis. Lineage (NCBI taxonomy): Eukaryota > Viridiplantae > Streptophyta > Pinopsida > Pinales > Pinaceae > Pinus > Pinus tabuliformis. Next base: position 477,032,453 of record CM062813.1, on the reverse strand, counting down.
CCCAATCGCCCACGATGACCTGATTAGAGACTCATTCAATAGAGTGAACTTGTACGAAGTTCCATGTGTCATTGTTGCAACCTTCGGCCCTAAAAATGCTACTCAACAAACTACAATTCGTCCTCTTTCTGTGACTATTTACGAAATGTGAATCCAATTCTCAAATAGAAAGTTATGACGTTTTTCCCAATGTCGCTTGTTTGACATGGAATTCGGGAGCCCGCACAAACCCTAACTTCCTCAGATCATATCAACGACAATATAGACAATAAAGATCTGAAATTTGATCACGAGTTTCATCAAAATTTCGGCTCAAATGGGTTTTCATCTCAGATTTTGAAGCATCACATAAAACAATTTATAGCGAAAATTCCATGATGGCCTGTTTGAAGCCACAAAATCCCTACTAGAGGAGGATATGAGGGTCATTATTTATATGAATGTCTTGAGTTGAGAGGGTCCTCAACAAGTGATAGTTGGAGGGATTTTAGGAGCAAAAAAGACATTGTTAATTATTGACTATTCAATGACCACAACCAATTATGAGTGCCATGCCACAACCCCATAGGGTTTTAGCCCACTAATTGGGGTTACTAACTTCAAACGTGAATATCTCTCAAACCGTGAAGAACTACTTGGCATTCCATATATCAACGAAAACATCTCGACGAGTAGAATCCATTTAGAAGATCCTTGACTCAGAATAGAGTAGGTTGTCAGGTCATAACTCCCATGCAATATTAGCATAACCCCTCGTGCTACTTGGGTTGACATCAATGACAACCACTGATCAACAATCTCCCCCTTTGGCATTGATGGCAACACAAGTACTCCCCCTGCAATCATGACACCTATTCCTACTACCTTCTCTCCCCCTTTGTCATTAGTGGAAATGGGTCACTCCCCCTGACAAACAGCCATCTTGCGGACCTGTACACACCTCCACTCCGCCTTTCTACTCGAGTAGATAAGAGAAATAGTCTAATGAAAACTTGGGAGAATCCCAAGCTTTTGGAAAAGATTCTCAAATTCTTCATGAGGTAATGGTTTGGTAAAGATGTCAACAATTTGTTCCTTTGTGCCAACATATTCAAGATTGATACTCTTTTTGGCGACCTTCTCTCTAACGAAATGATATTTAATCAGAATGTGCTTCATTTTGGAATGCATCACAGGATTCTTGGAGATACTGATGGCACTGGTTTTATCGAAAAAGATGGGAATAGGCTCATCAAACTTGACTTGAAGATCTTGCAAAGTTTACTTCATCCAGAGAACTTGTGTACAACAAGTTTCTGCTACGATATATTCTGCTTCCGCTGTGGATAACGAGATTGAAGACTACTTTTTACTTAACCATGAAACAAGACAACTACCTAGATAGAATACTGCTCCACTGGTACTCTTACAATCATCAAAACTTCCTGCCCAATCTACATCTGTATAAGCTTGGATAACCAGATCATTTCCTTTGGGATACCATAGACCATATTTTTTTGTTCCCTTAATATATCGAAGAATTCTTTTTACGGTAATAATATGAGATACTTTTGGTGCTACTTGGAATCTTGATACTTGTCCAACTGCCTGCATCACATCAGAGCGCAAAGTTGTCACATATAAGAGACTACCAATCATGGATCTATACAACCTTTGGTCCACATCCTTTGACAAATCTTCTAATCTTAGCTTGTAACCTGTTATCATGGGGGTAAGGACTAGCTTGCAATCTTCCATTTGGAATTTTTTGAGCATTTCCTTGATGTACTTGGTTTGATATATGAATATTCCTTTATCCTGCTGAGAAATCTAAAGCCCCAAAAAGTTTGTCAGCTCACCAAGCATAGACATTCAAACTCACTTTGCATTTTTGTGGAAAAGTCCTTACTTAGTCTGTCATCATTGCTTCCAAAGATTATATCATCCACATATACCTTGATAATCGTTAGGTTATCTTGATCCACTTTCACATAGAGATTGATGTCAGTGCTTCCTTTCTTGAATCCTTTTTGATGTAGATACCTATCAAGATGAGCATACCAAGCCCTAGGAGCTTGCTTGAGACCATATAAATCCTTCTTTAATCTGCATACATAGTCTTCTTTGTCAAAGAGAAGAAAACCTTCAAGTTGTTCAATGTAAACTTAGTCCTCTAATTCACCATTTAGAAAAGCCAACTTAACATCCATTTGGTAGATCTTGATTTTTCTTGAGCAAGCATAAGCTAGAAACATCCCGATAGCTTCCATTCTGGCAACAGGAGCAACTGTTTCTTCAAAATCGATTCCTTCAACCTATGCATATCCTTTGCAGACTAATCTTGCCTTGTTCCTGGTAACCTATAATCCTTCAACTGCTTTGCTCCCCCTGAACCTGTAATGAAACTGTCATCGTGTTCAAACAACGTCTTGTCAATTGTAAACTTGTGCCATATAATGTTGCATAGACTCCTCATCTTCAAATTTATAGGAGTCAATAAGATGAATTATTCAAAATAGTGTGTCATTTAACAGACCATATTGACTCGAGCCATTAACCAAAGCAGTTGTTGATTCCTCACAATCCATTACGAATCATGAAAGCATAATTGTTGGGACCTTATTGCCTTCTTTCTTTTCTTGCTCATCTTGTACTTGTTCATCATGTACCTGTTTTCCTTTCCAAACCTTCTTATTCTCATTGTCAAGCCTTTCATTCATGGTTGATTCCATCTTGTACCTACAGTTACAAGCTATGTGTCCATAGTTATGACATTTGTAACATTCGATGTTATTCATAGAAGATTTCGTTTGGTGTCTATCTCATGATCCTGCAAATTTTCTTCTAGGGTTTTGCCGATAATAGTTGTACCTGTATGGAACTTCACAATCCCTAGCCTTATGTCCAAAATTGTTACATTTGTAACATTTGACATCATCTCTCAAATGATCAAATTTTTTGATATTATGTTGAGTTCTGGAATATCCATTTCTGAAGGATCTCCTGGAATTATATTCATTCCAAACATACATGCGACATTCTGCAACTTTATGTCCAAAGCTTCCACATGAATAAAAATGACCATAAAAGATAGGTTGGTACCTGGGAGGAAATCTTCTTCAAGGAATTGTCTTCCAAGGTTCTTCCTGCGAGTCCTGATCTCTTGATTTAGCTAAGAGATATATCTGCTTGGTATATTTTGCATATCCATCTTCTTTAATTGTCATAAAAGGACTCAACTTCTTTTCGAATTTTTCTTTGTAACCAAGACCAGTCTTGTCATTGTATGATCGTTGGTTGTTGATGAGTTCGTCCAGTGTCTTTGAATTGTTGGCGTACTTTAAAAAAAAATCCATTTTTTATTTCCTTTCGTAGAGCAACTATTTCATCTTCCAATGCTTCTCTTTCCTTCTTGTTTTCCTTTAATTCTTTCCTGAGAGATTCTTCAATTCGCTTTTATTCTTCAACTTTGAATTTAAGATTTAGGACATGTTCCCTTTCTATCTTTAATTCATATTCAAGAGCGTTGACATGCTTCTTCTTGGCCTTGATATCTTTGATAACCCTGATTACTTCGTTTTGAAATTCAACCTCAGTAATTTCTTCTTCTTTGTCTCCTTCTTCATCGAGTGCCTCTTGCTTATTGTGCTTGGCCATAAAAAATAATCTTCCATTGAATTCTTCTTCATTATTATTGTATTCTTTGGATGAGGAGCTATCTTCTTTGGAGAAGAAACTTTCTTAAACCATTTCTTCTTTCCTTGCTTGTTGAACTTCCTAGGACACCTTTCTTTCCATTCGTAACAACCCCATTTTTGTGAGGAAATTTGCTTGCAAAATCCTCAACCTCACCACAATCAAAACATATTAATGGAAGTTTACCTTTGAATTTTCCAACACCTTTTCTCATTTTCCACGCGAAGTAGGCGAATTCTTTATTTGAGAGTTCTTCTGCCTCTTCTTCCTTTTCTTCATCCTTACAACTGCAAGTTTTTGCTTTCTGAGTTTTCTTGTCCTTACGATTCTTCTTGGATGTGGTAAATGTTGTTTCAAAGTGAGATGTTCCATCCTCTTCTTCAATCCTCATTTCATATGCCGTAAGAATTCCATGCAATTCATCTATGTTGAGTTGGTCATATTCAATCTATATTCCAAGACAGATACCTTATGGTTAAATCTTGTTGGCAAGGTTCTGGGGATCTTTTGAACAACAATTTTTTTTTCAACGTGTTCTCCCAAACCTTCCAATGTATTTGTTGTTTCATCAACATGCTAAAAATATGCAGCAATATCTTCATCTCCCCTCATTTTGAGTTACTCAAATTTTGCCTTGAAAATTTGAAGCTTTGCTTCTTTCACCTTTGAGTAACCTGCATATATATTTTCAACCTTGCCCCATACCTCTTTAGTAGTTTTGCAAATGAATACCTTAAGACAAACATATTCAGTAAGCCCATTGATAATAACATCTTTAGCCTTTGCGTCATATACCATATTTTTCTTACCCTATTCATCTTGGGTTAGTGTGAAACCTTTGTCAACGATTTCCCATACTTCGTATCCTTGCGCCAGCAAATGAACCTACATTCTTCCACTCCAAAGTGCACATTTATTTCCATTGAACAAAGGAACACTATTCTTAGTATACTCCATGATCTCCTTCCAATTGTTAGACTGTTATTGAAGGAACCAAGCTCTGATACCAATTGTTGGAAATTTTGAGAGGGGGGTGAATCATAATTCCTTAGTAATTAGCACTTTTAAATCTTTTCAGAGCATTAGTTAATCCTAAATTATTATTAATGTTTATGCATTAATAACAGTAAATAAAAGAACATAGTAGGCACAAGAATTTTAGGTGGAAAACCCCCTCCGAGTCAAAAACCACTAAACGGTTTTCTAATAAACTCTTTAATCTTTAGCCCCAACTGAAATGAAAGCAACAACTCCGTAGAATTCTAGAAAAGCATTATTCTCCATCTTCCACTTGAAGGATGCCCCAATGCCCTGGTTTCTTCAGTAATCAACTGAATAGATGGCCCAACACCCTAGCGAGCCACAACTCACCCTAGCACCACCCTACCACCTTGAAGTGTTTACAGGCCCCAACCTGTAGGTGACTTCATTCACCTGCCTAGCACCACCCTACCACCCTATAAAGACAAAAATAAAATACAAAATTGTGGACTCCCATACCAGGGACAATGATCCACGATACAATATGATTTATAATGATTTTGACCAAACACCCAATCACACTATGACCTGCAACCCAACCATGACATCATTCCAACAAAGACTCGTATACCTCCCAATAATTCCTTTTTGACTCTAGGCAAATTTACTCTTTTACAATAATGACTCTTCCAATTATGACACTTTTACAAATGACTTTTTTACAACTTTACAATGATGACTCTTGGCCTTGACACTTCTTCACAATATACGGATGGTTGTCATGTCTTCAAAGGATGTCTCACTGCAATGATTCCTTTAATTTGGTACTTCTACTCTTGAATTCTTGCTTGAATTTGTACTTGAATCTTCTTCTACCTACATGCAAAATTTTTCCGAGAAACCAATCCCAAAACAAAACAAAATACCCTTCAACTTACCTATGCCTGCAAAACACATGTAAGTGCATAATAATGAATAAATACAAATTAAAATTACAATGTGTACGTGAAGTGTGCTTGTCATTTTTGTTGTTGACTTGCTGCAGCAGTAGACAAAGACTCCCACTCTTGATATAGGCCTGGACTCTATGCAAAACTATACCCAAAACTGACCTAAAGATTTATACAATAAAAACTTATGACAAACCATAGACTTGTGATGGATCAAGTTCTAAGTAAAACAATAGATACTATTCTATCAAGTATGATAAGAAAAGTAACATGAACTTACAACATCATATATATTTAGCAAACTTGGTGTAGCATCAAGAATATGTAGCATAAAATGTGTAGTATCAAGAATAGGACATCCAAAAAACTAATTGTGAAATATAGAGACATAGAGATATAACTGAGACACTGTATATACTTACGCTGTCTTGCAAAAACATATGTCAAAGATGATACTCAAAATTCAAATGTAAACAATAATCATACATACCTTATTGTAGGAGACTTACCCTTGATTGTTGATGTATGGTCCTTATTGCAGTGATCCTTGAATGCATGGTTTTTGTTGCCTTGTAGGAGCTCGATATTGAATCTGTTGTATCTCTGTAATTTTGGATCTCTAGGGTCTGAAATTTCGTCCTGTGATATCCCTTTGAGTCCTATTTCTAACCCCACATGTATGATCAATATTGGATTTTTCAAGAAAGCATTATGCCCAATCGCCTACGATAACCTTATTATAGACTCGTCCAGTAGAGCGATCTTGTACGAAGTACCACGTGTCACTGTTGCGACATTCAACCCTGAAAACACTACTCAACAAACTAGACTCCGTTCCTTTTCTGTGACTATTTATGAAATCTGAATCCAATGCTCAGAAAGAAAGTTATGACAATTTTCCTAGTGTCACATGGAATTCGGGAGCCTGCAAATACCCTAACTTCCTCAGATCATATATCTGTAATATAGTGAACCAAGATCTAAAATTTGGTAACAATGTTCATCAAGAGTTCGGCTCAAATGGGTTTTAATTTCAGCTTCTGAAGCTTCACATAAAAAATGTTATAGCAAAAATTCCACAATGGCCTATTTGAAGCCACAAAATCCCTACTAGAGGAGGATATGAGGGTCATTATTTATATGAATGTTTTGAGTTGAGAGGGTCCTCAACAAGTGAACATTGGAGGGATTTTAGGAGAAAAAAAAACATTATTAATTATTGGCTATTTAATGAACACAACCAACTATGAGTTCCATGCCACAACCCCATAGGGTTTTAGCCCACTGACTAGGGTTACTAACTTAAAACATGAATTTCTCTCAAACCGGGAAAAATTACTTAGCGTGCCATATATCAACGGAAGCATCTCGATGAATAGAATCCATATAAGATATCCTTGACTCAAAATAGAGTAAGTTGTCAAGTCAAAATTCCCATGCAAGATCAAGGTATCCCCTGGTGCTACTTGGGTTGACATCAATGACAACCACTGATCAACATTCATGTCAATTTGATGGATATTCCATCCCATTGTAGCAACCAATGAAACCAAATATCCAATGGTAGTATGCCTTGTAGTGGGTGAAAAGGTTTCTTTATAATATGTGCCTTCCTTTTGAGAGAAACCCTTGCAACAAATCTAGCCTTATATCTATCTATACTTCCATCAACAATGTGTTTGATCTTGTAGATCCATTTTGATGCGATAACCAAATTTTCACTAGGTCTAGGAATGATTTCCCAATCCTCATTCTTCATGATGGATTGATATTATTCCTACATATATTTCTTCCATACTTCTTGATTAGCAGCTTCTTCAAATGTAGATGGTTATGCTTCAAATATTCTTGTCATATATGCAACATATCGAGACTATCTCTTTGGCCTTTTGTTTTCTCTAAAGGTTCCTTTTGCATCTCCATGCCCTTCAACATCTTCAAGAGTAGCTTTTAACAAATTTGGCCTATTCCTTACGTTCAGTATGACCACATGTTGAATAGGCTCACTTGGTCCTTCTTCTTCTTCTTGAATTGTAGAAGGGTTGTCAGGTTGTACTTTTGTTTATTCAAATATACGTAGATCTTTGTCATCGTAATCAATAGGAATATCCTTCGATCTTTTGTAGGCTTGATTTTATTCAAATATAATGTCCCTTCTTACTTCAATGTGTCTATTTTCCTTAATGTAGATTTTATATGCCTTTGAGGAGAGACTATAGACAACGAAGATCTCTTTGATGCTTGTAGAATACAGCTTTTTTCGTTTTTCCTTTGGAATGTCAATGTAGATAGGACTCCCAAATATTCAGAGATGGTACACACTTGGATTCTTCCCTGTGAATGCTTCCTCGGGTGTCATATTTTCAATAATTTTATGAGGACTTCTATTTTGAATATATACGGTTGTCATTGTTGCTTCTCCCCATAAAAATTTTGGTGAGCCTTAATCAAGGAGAATTGTTCATACACCTTCTTGAATTGTCCTATTCTTTCTTTTGGCCACTCCATTTTGTTCGAGATAGTAGGGACCAAGAAGCTCCCTCTTAATTCATGCTTCTTTACAATATGCAATCAATTGTTTAGAAGTGTATTCCCCACCATTTTCAAATCTCAAATTCTTTATTTTTCTTTTGGTTAGTGTTTCCACTTCACATCTAAACTCTTTGAATTTCTCAAATAATTCATCTGTTTTCTTGAGAAGGTAAAGCCATGTCTTTCTAAAGTGATCATCAATAAATGTTACATAGTAAAGATGAACTCCAAGTGATTTTTCAGACATGGGCCCACACACATCAGAATGTATGAGGTCTAATATTTCTTTAGACCTTGTTTCACTATTTGAAAATGGTTTTCTTCTATGTTTCCCCAAATACCATCCCTTGCAAACTTCTTCACGGTCTTCTTTGATATCAGGGATGCCATGAACTAGATGTTTAAGAGTGGGATTGACCTTGTAATGAAGATGACCATATATTCTATGTCATAGCTCAATAGGAGAGATTTCCATATGAACTAGGGCTTGAGGACGTGGTATAATGACTTTATACAAGCTTCCTTCATGAACTCCAATAACCCTAGCTTTATCAATATTTGAATTTTTTCCCTGAACCAAGACCTTTCCATGAACAAAAGAAAATCTATCCCCTTTATCTTCTAAGAAATAAATTGAAAGCAAATTCTTTTTCAAACCTGGAATATATAGTATGTTGTTGAGATGTAGTTTTGTTTCATTCTCCATCTTCAAAGATGTTGATCCCAGGCCTCTAACAACATAACTTTTGTTGTCTCCCAATTCCACTGCATGGTAAGATGGTTCCTTTGATAGAGTTTGTAGTTGTATACTTTCCCTGTCATGTGCCTTGATGCTCCACTGTCAATTATGCATGTATTATCATCATTAAGTGATCATGTAAGTGCAGCTAAGAACCCTTGACTTTTGACCTTGCTGAATAAGTAGTAGACAATCCTCTTGATCCATCTTCATGTACAATTGAATCCCATTCTTATTATAGAGGAAGTAATCACCTCCTTCAATCCAACGAAGTGATCTTAAATCTTCTTTGACCTTAGCTTCGATACCATGTTGAGAAATCAATGCTAGTAGAATTAGGGTTAGATTTCTCTTTCTTGATAATTACTTGTGAATTATGTTGGCTTAGTTTACTTATTTGTTATGTTATCTTTCATCACACAATTACAAAATTATGTGTGGATAAAGATCACAAAAACACAAGACACAAGATTTAGGCACTCTGCCAAGGAGAAACCCCTATCTAGGGGGAAGCCCAATCAATATATCTTCCTTCAATAGTTTTTCTTGAGACTCTTCAACCTGGACACAGACCTCCTCCACAACAAGACATCTTTTCCTTCTTCAATCCAACCTTCGACCTAGTATCAGCAACACTTTGACCCTAGCAAATTCGACTTGGCGTCTTTCGGCATCAACAACAACTTCAACTATGACAAGGAAACTTTGATCTACTAAATTATCCCACACGAAAGAGAGAGAGAGAGAGAGAGAGAGAGAGAGGGATCCAAAAACCTTTTTTTTGTCCTTCCCTTCATTCTTAACCAAACTCGCAACTATTTTAGCCTCCTTCTTCACCTTCTCACTTTTTCCCAGCTTCCAGCTTCAAATATCAAACTATGTGTGAGAGAGTGAGATGCTCCAAATGAATTTGCACTGCCTTATATATATAACCTTCCAATGGGGTTGAATTGCATTCCTTGAGTTCGACTTGGTATGGAGGTTACATAATTCATCTTTGACTCAAAAATAATTATTTTACATCATTCGAAAGTCCGAGAAGGGTTTCATAAAATATACAATGACTCTAATGACCCTTTATTAATCCTAGGATTCCACAATGGGGACTTTGATTAATAAAATGATGACCCAAGCATGAAACCCATGCTTTAATAAGTCATTGTAACAATAATAGAAATTATTTTGAGAAATACATGTTATGAAGACCGAACCTAGTTACATTTTTCAACACTTAGAAGCCAAATTCTTCAGCACTTGTCAGAAACAAATCATCAACTTATAGTAATATGATAGCATGCATTCTTCAAAACCTTAAAATAAAGGTTTGGATCAGCTTCACTTTTGGTAAATCCCAATCACGTCGGATAGATGTTGATATGAGCATACCAAGCTCTTGGAGCTTGCTTAAGTCTATACAATTCCTTATTCAACCTACAAACATGAGACTCCTTTCCATGCACCTCAAATCCTTCAGGTTGCTCTATGTACACTTATTCCTCAATAACACCATTGATGAAAGCATTCTTTACGTCCATCTAAGGTAAATTCCATCCCATTGGAGCAGCAAGAGAAATTATGGATCTGATGGAGGTGCATGTTGGTATCAAATTATGACTATCTATTTCACTTAAAAATCCTCTTTTGATTATCATTTTTTACCATTTAACCTTCAAAACTAAATTATATGATTTCATTATCATTATTTTTAGCTTGAAATTAATATTTGAAATTATTGTGTCAAAAATGACATTTTCCAAAAAATTACAAGAAGTTGTAACTTCATGTAATTGCTCCATGGTTTGACATGTTGCATAACAGGTTGGCGAATTTGAAGATTGTGGGCATGAAGCTAAATGTACACGGATAGTGGATTACCTATCCACTTTTGAATTTGAAGAAAATAGGTGTCTGGTCAACACTGGTCAAACCCAACCACTTCAGCAAAATTTCTAGATTTTGTGAACAAAATAATTTCTATTTTGAGAATTTTTGCATAAATGAAGGAACTGATCCAATTTCGACCTTCTTGGATGTAATTAATATAATTCTGTTAGGATAATATGGAGGAGGAATAGCTTATTTTGTTATATGATTTGTGATAAATAACCTATGAGGAAAGACTATGTTTCTACTAGATTTTGGACACATGAAAGTACAGTTTATGCATTTTTAATTCTAGACTTAATATAGAATTCATTATCAAGTTTATGCCTTCAGATCCAATTTTCATATCTTTCTGAATCATTTTTCAATGTGCTTGTGAAGTGTTGAAGAGCCCTCATCACTACGCTGGTACACTCTGTCATCAAGTTCCTTTACTAGTTGCATAGATAGATTTAAAACTCAGAGGTTATTTTATGTGATGTAAGGAAGGTTATGTGATTGAAGTTGTTAATTGGAAAGGATTTGCATTCGTTGTGAAAATAGCCTTGTAAAGGGACTCAACCAATACTGATCTTGAAGATTGAAATATATATGCTTACTATTGTATAATTTTGATATTTGCTTATTAGCTTTAATTTCAAAGATAGTTCATGGTTTGATTTCCAAGTGATTCAGATTTGTAATTGTTAAATTCAATTTGCAGTTAGATAAGTGATTCTTGTAAGAGATTCAACTGTCATTGGTTTGCAACGTTACTTATCTTATTTGTTGCTTAGATTAGTTAGTTGTTGAAATTGCTTTGAATTGTTATGATCCAAGGATTGGAAAGGATTCTATTAAGAAAGATTCTTGTAAGGGAATGATAGGATTTTTAACCAGTCATTAATACTATGTTTTGTTACCTAGGCAATCAGAATTTCATTAGATTTGTTTTCATCTAAATTGATGCTTAATTGTTTGAAAAGACAAGGAAGGACCTCTTGTAAGAGAGCATTGTTAATCTCATTTCACTAGGCTATCATTAGAACCTTAGATCCTTCTAGATCTATATACATTAGATGAGTGCATCTAAGTGTACTTTCTCAGGTTGATAAAGGAATTAATAGCTTAACTTACCTTAGTAAGTAAAGACCAAACATTTTGGCGCCATTGCTGGGGAGGTGCAACTAGAAAGATTTAGAAAAAAAATCTATAAAAACACTTAAAATCAACAAAACAACAAAAACATGGATTTAAATTTAATTTTTAGTCATGTTTATGAGAAAGGAAGATTCAAAAAAATCCCCCAACCAACAACTAACCCACCATTAGGAGCAGAACCATTAGAAAGGATTGAGTACACAACACCAACTGGAAAAGTTACTGTGGAAAAACTTGAGGAAAAACAAAGATCAGGCCAAAGACTTACTCTCGTTGAAAGACAAATCCTACTAACTCATGAGGCAAAGAAAAGATATATACCTAAGACTTCTACAGTAGGGAAACTAAAAGACATTAGTACAAGAATCCAATAGCCTATCTTTGAACAGATTTTCCCTCAAGAACTAAAACAAGAAGAAGAGATAGAAACCTTAGACAAATCACAAATCACAATGGCTGAAGACAGAGGATCCAGAGGACCTACTGTAGAACAACTAAGAGAGTATGAGAGACAAATGGAAGAAAGGAGAAGAAAAAGAGAGAATGAAGAAAACAAGGAAATGATACTCTGTTTGGAGGAAATCCAAATCCACCAAAGGCATAGGAATCCACATTCAAGATAGAGGAGAGTATATGGATGAGGAAATTAAAACGAAAAATATACTGCCATCTGTATTAACAAACTTTTATGGTATGGCATCTGAAGACCCTGACTCGTTTTTGTTCGAATTTGGCATAGTATGCCGAACCTATGGATATACCAATGATGCACATAGACTTCAAATTTTTCCTGCTACATTAAAAGCAGCAACACTTAGGTGGTTCATGGGATTAGGTGAACATTCAATCACTGATTGGGATGACATGAGACCTTAGAGGAATATTTGGAAAGATTCTCATATAATCTACAAAAATCAAAACATAGAACCATGTATGTTGATCTTATTCGAACAATATTTCTTAAGGGCATCTGGGATGACTATCTAGATGACCTCAATCTCATGGGTAAAGGGGATATTTCTAATTTACCTTTTGATGAGATTGCTGACTTGTGTCAAAAGTACTCCAGAAGTAGGGCAATAAATGGAAAAAGAGCTATGACATCTAAGATCACTAAATCTGCCACAGGAAATATTACTAGAGCTGAACTAGGCAATCTATTTGAAGATTTCAAAACAGACCTTTTAAGCACCTTGGGGAATCAAATAGACACTCTAAAAACAAAGAAAAGACAAGATGAACAAGAACAAGAGTTATCTATATTCTGTCCCAAATGCAGATGAAAACATGCTGTGAAAGAATGTCCTTTAGAATATGTGCAGATTTGTGGGTTTTGTACAGAAAATCATGACACTAAGGATTGCACAAAGATGAAAATTTTGTAGAATTATATTTTGGAAGCCAATGCAGAAATGGAGAACATGTATTTCATGGGAGCAAGAAGGCCATGGCAACCAAGACCTCCAGGTATGTATCAAAATCTAAATCCAGCAAATTATAACATGCATGTTCAAAATTAAAATTGGTTTAATCAACAACAGCAAACTTATCCACAACAAGGATGGAAAGGATATTCTTATCCTCAGCAGTTTACTCAACAACAACCTCATCAATATCAGCAACCATTTGCTCAGCCATATCCCCAACACTATCAGCAACAATATTCTCAGCCATATCCATAATAATATCCTCAGCAACCAGTTGCTTATCAACAGCAAAATCCTCAACCAATATTACCTACTCCTCCACAAATAAATTCAAAAACCAGCCTCCTAAACCCACACAACTACCAGCTCAACCCATAGCTAACCCAAACAACCGAATAGATAGACCAGCTTACAGCATGGATGAAGGACCATTGTACCCAACTCTTCCATTGTAAAACATTGAACTAAGGTCAGGTCTAACTCTGCAAAAAGAACCCCCACCTGTTACAACGCAGTCACAAAAAGAGAGTCAAATTAATGAACAAGAAAAACCAACACACATTAAACAAAATGACCCAACACAAAACAATTTAGAACAGGGTCAACAAATCAAAACACTACCATCACCTCCATTTCCATAACGATTACTTCAACCCAAGTTACCCACACCATTGCCACAATTTGATGTTCTTGATAAATTGAGAAATGTGTATGTCAAAATGCCATTACTCCAGGAAAAAAAAGGAATATTCTGATTTATACCAAAGCCATTAAAGAGATCTGTCTCAAAAAGCCCGCAAAGAAAAGATTTGATCCACAAACAATACATGTTATTAGCAATTTAGCTGGCCTGATGTCAAATATCATATCCATGGAAAAATACGTTGACCCAGGCATACCTAGAGTCACAACAACTATCAACAAAATTTCAATTTCAAACACTCTGATTGATTTAGGAGCTGCAATAAATGTAATGACATTGGACAGAATGAAAACTTTGCAGCTAACAAATTTACAGTCAACCCCGATTGCTTTGGAATTAGCAGATCGCTCTAAAGTCGTTCCTAAAGGGATACTGGAAGATATAATTTTTTCACTGGACTCTTGGGAGTATCCATTTGATTTCTTAGTACTCCAGCCAAAATCAAATTTAGGAGGACACCCACTCATACTTGGTAGACCATGGTTGGCAACTGCTAATGCATTCATTGGGTGTAGATCTGGTAACATGATCATTTGTAGAGGCACGGAGAGAAAACAACTTACCTTGTACCCATCAGCACAAGCTCCAACAGTAACACAAAACCTATGGCTTGATGACAAATACAATGATAAGGAAGAAATATACTCTATTTTAAGCATCAATCAAATGTATGATATCGAGGAGAACAACAATGAAGATTTAGTGGAAATGTTTATCTCTCAACCTGATGTTTCAGAAGAGTTGAGAAATGAACAATACACTACTGCAGATCAAATATTGGCACAAAGATTTCAGGAGACTTGTACCATGTATTCTCTGAAAACATTATTTGAAGAGATCTTTCCAATCAACTCCATTACAAACACACAAAGCAAGACTATAGAAATCAGCCCAGGAAAAACATTGAACATTGGGGCATTTCTAGAAACATCTCAGGAACGGAAATTGCTTGATTTGCTTACCAAATACCAAAAGGCATTCGCTTGGGACTACACTGACATGCAGGGAATTCACCCAGAAACTTGCACTCACCATATCTATACAGACACTAGTATCCAACCAGTGAGGCAGCCACAGAGACAGATGAACCCCATGCTCAAAGAGATTGTAAGAGACAAATTGCATAAATTACTAAAAGTAAAGTTCATTTACCCCATTTCTGACAACCAATGGGTATCTCTGTCAGTAATAGTTCCCAAGAAAAATGGTAAGTGGAAAGTTTGTGTTGACTATCGAGAACTGAATAAAGCCACCCTTAAAGACTATTTTCCACTGCCATTTATTGACCAAGTTTTGGATACATTAGCTGGAAAAATGTCATTTTCCTTTTTGGATGGTTTTAGTGGCTACAATCATATCAGCATAGCCTCAGAAGACCAAGACAAAACCACATTTACCTGTCCCTGGGAGACATATGCTTACAATGTACTACCATTTGGCTTGTGCAATGCTCTAGCAACATTTCAAAGAGCAGTAATAGCAATTTTTGCTAATCTGGTCCACCAATGTGTTGAGGTATATATGGATGATTTTTCAGTATATGGTGATTCCTTTGACAATTCTTTGCAAAATCTTGAGAAATTTTTACAACGATGTATAGAAACAAACTTGTCTTTAAGCAATGAAAAATTTTATATGATGAATGAGGGAATAGTCTTAGGACATCATATTTCTCCCGAGGGAATCAAGGTAGATCAAACCAAAATACAAATTATTGTCGAATTGCCAATTCCAACAAATCAAAAAGATGTAAGAAGCTTTCTTGGTTATGCAAGCTATTATCGAAGATTTATTGAAAAATTTAGTAGGATAGCTTTTCCTTTGTTTAAACTTCTTGCAAAAGATGTATCCTTCAATTGGAATGAGGCTTGTCAAAATGCTTTTGAGAAACTAAAAGAGAAACTAAGCACTACTCCAGTTTTAAGGGGACCCAATTGGACTTTACCTTTTCACATCTCAACTAATGCATCCAATACAGCAATAGGGGCTTCATTAGGGCAGAAATAAGATGCTTTAACTTATGCCATTTACTTTATCAGTAAAAATTTGACTCCTGCTGAACTCAACTACACAGTAACGGAAAAGGAAATGCTTGCAATTATACATGTGGTGAACAAATTTCATCACTACATAACTGGATATGAAGTCCTCATTCACACTGAACACTCCACCATTAGATACTTAATGAATACTTAATGAGCAAACCTATTACTAATGGCAGGATCACCATATGGTTACTCTTACTGCTGGAATTTAATCTCACCATACTGGACAGACCAAGGAAAGAGAACCAGGTAGCAGATTACTTTTCTAGACTACAAAATCCAGGTGAAGCTGTCCAAGTTGAAGATTCATTTCACGATGAACACTTGTTTGAAATTTCAGTGTTAACTCCATGGTATGCTGGTTTAGCTAATTACTTGTCCACATGAAAAGTACCTCCATCTTTCAGTTCAAAGGAGAAGAAAAGACTCATCAAACAAAGCACAAGATATTCATGGGTTAATGGTGATTTGTTTTACACTGGTTATGATATGATCATTAGAAGATGCATTAGAGAGGATGAAATTATTGACATACTAACATCATGCCATGATCAACCTTGTGGTGGCCATTTTGCAGCTAAGAGGACAACACACAAAATTCTTAGCCTTGGCTACTATTGGCCATCAATTTTCAAAGATTCAAAGAAGTATGTAAGAAGTTGTGATAGCTGCCAACGCATGGGCAGACCAACCACCTCCAATGAGATGCCACTACAGCCACAAGTACATCTAGAGCCATTTGAAAAATGGGCTCTCGACTTTGTTGGACCCATCAATCCACCATCCAAAGGTAAGAAGTACATTCTTGTATGTACCGATTATGTGACTAAATGGGTTGAAGCAAAGGCACTTGTAAGGGCAACTGAACAAACAATAGTCAATTTCCTTTTCGAAGAAATCTTTGTTAGATATGGAGTGCCCAGAGAGATAGTAACCGACCAAGGGAGTCAATTCACTTCTAGACTGGTTCAAGAAATTACTAACAAGTACAAAATCAAATGGAAGGAGTACACCCTACCATCCATAGGCCAATGGCCAAGTGGAATCTACAAACAAGACACTAGAAGGGATCATGACAAAAATAGTGGCAACAAATAGGAAGGATTGGGCAGATAAGCTCAATGAAGCACTCTGGGCATATAGAATCACTTGGAAAAACATAACAGGGTTTACACCTTATCAGCTAGTGTATGGAAAAGAAGTCATGCTGCCAATAGAATTTCAAATACATACTTACAAACTGGATGCAGACTTAGGAATATATCTCTTGAAGCTCAGCAAGAAAGAATCATGCAATTAAATCAGCTGGACGAGATGAGACTGCAAGCAATGGAAAGGACAACAATGATACAACAACAAAGGAGACAATGGCATGATAAATTAATTAAGAAGAAATAATTTCAAGTTGGTGACTGGGCATTACTCTTTGACTCAAAATTCAAAGACTACAAAGCCAAATTTACAACCCATTGGATGGGCCCTTATGAAATCATTGAAGTCTTTGAGAATGGATCAGTCAAACTCACCACAATTGACCAGGAAGGACAAACATATCTAGTAAATGGACACAGGCTCAAGATCTATCATAAGCCTGTTAGCAAAGAATATTTCATGGAGACAATATCACAGCAAAAGGAGGTACAGATAGTACAGCAGTCAACTGTAATATCTAAGCCTTAAGCATTTTTTTAAAAAGTAAAACAAACAAAAAATAATAAATAAATAAAACATAATAATGTTTAGATATGAAAACCAGATATGGCATACTCTAAACACGAATTCTTATGAGAAAACCAAGCAATTGGCTTGTAAGAATTCTCTTTCATTCAGTTTGATGTTCAAAATAAAATCATTTTCCAATTTCAATCTCAGAAAAATGACTTGAGGACAAGTCAAAACATCAGTAGGGGAGGAGAAAGTCTGAACTTCTTCATGCTTTCATCTCCTTAATTTCATTTCCAGCAGAAGAAGAGATTTGTCTTTACATTTTCTAATGGATTCTCAACAAGAAATGATTGTTGTTCAGTATTTGATCAAACTTTAAACATATCTCAGAAAGGGACCTGTTATCTATAAATTCTCATTTTTCAGAAAGGGACCTGTTATCTACAAATTCTCATTCTCAGAAAAGGGACCTGTTCTATGCACATTATCAGAATGGGATCTGTTAAGAGGAAGATTGCATCTACAAAGAAGAAGACTACACCTAAGAAGAAGAAGATTGTAAAGAAGAAGACTACACCTAAGAAGAAGAAGATTGCAAAGAAGAAGATTGGAATGCACCTAAGGAAAAGAAACTACACTTAAGAGAGAAATGGACACCATCACATTATGCTATGCTTGAACATATCAAACAACAAAAGCTAGCTTCTAAACAAAGAAATATCATAGGGGTGTAAGAATTTTCATTTTCATACTTTTAATTTCTTTTATTAATTCCAAGTTTTAAATAGTGTTTTATGATGATTATTGATTTTAGTTTCTAATATCTAGCCTATCCTGTATCATACATGCCCATTTTTATATCTTGTAGGAGTCATTCTTACTCTTAAAAACTAGATTTTCTATCATGTACATACATTTATAGTTACATTAGTCCTATTTTCTATCCTGTACATATCCCTAAACCTGATTCTTAAAGCCTATATTTTATCCTGTACATACATTTCTAATCCAACATTCAACCTACAGTCATAAGTACCAACAGACCTACTAAAACTAAGCATGCATACTCAGAACCAATTAAGTCAACAACTACATATTAGAAGCCATCAATTAGTAGCTACAGATCCAAATTTTGAAGAATGGGATAAGGACACGAAGATGAAGGATTTATAAATTTTTATGGTTTTCAACCTAAAAAATTTTAAATCTAGAACACAAAAAATATTTGATAAGACAAAGGGTATGTTATCATAACGAGGATTAACAGTTAGTTCATAGAAATCATAATGACCCGATGCCCTCATGATCTGATGACGCCATAATGATCCATAGCCCTCACGATTTTAGCAAAGGGCTTGCACCATACCTAATTTCATCATTCAAAGACTGCTGCTAGGACTGCTCAGGACGTCATTAAAAATCCCTATGTAAGGAACTGAAGGATTATCATTGAAGTATATGCTGCGTGAAGGGACCGAGGGTTCATTGCATAATCAAGTGCTACATGGAGGCAACAAGGTTCATTATGAGTGAAACCGCTGTGTTGAAAAAGGGAAGTAAACGTTATATTTATCACGGAGTATAGGTAGAAGTCCGAACCTGTAGAGAACGCTGCGAATTTCTCTTAGTGACTGGTAAGAGTTGTTTAAAATTCTAAAGATTAAAATGAAATCCTCTCTGAAATACATATGGGTATAGCGTTACAAGTATGTTGACAATAACAATGTCAACATACGAGTAAGAGGGCCACGGCACAGGGGAGATTCTACAGAATCAGCTGAAGGGCATTCCAATTTAATTGACAGCATCCTCCACTAAAAAATAGAGACACGCATAGCACTCAGGCTCAGGTAGTTTTCTTATCACAATTATGGTAAAATTCTTTTTACAACATAAGGAAAATACAGTAATTTTTTTACAACCGTAAATTCTTCTTACAGCAAAGGGTAACCGAAGGTTAAAAAAAATTCTCTCATGGCAACAGAATAGAGCCAAAACAATTTGACCCTTCCAAATTCCATAAGGGATGCATAGACATTTTTAGGGCAAAACAATGGCTGACATTCCTAAAAAATTTAATGGGCACAATGAGCTAACAGCAAGGGAGTTTGCCTCTTCATTCACTGGAGAGAGGGCCATTGTAGGAAACTTGTCTTTTAGGGTCTCAGAAGACACAATTGCTCAAGCAATAGGCATAAGCCCAGAAGGGGAGAAGTATTTTAAAACAAAGCAGATCAAGGAGAAAACATGTACACATTTCATATCCAGGACAAGGGTATCATCAGTTGACCGTGAGGGAAGATACAACATTGTATTTCTTTATCATATCAAACTGTTAATGCATCTAAGAGGGGACTGTGTTATAAGCTTGCCTTATTTTATTTTGCAAAGCTTAACTAAGATGTGTAAGACCATACAAAAAAAAAGAAAAAACAAGGATAGGAGTTTATATCACTATGGCTTGGTAAAAATCTTGATTGAGTTTGAACTGCAAAAGATAAGTGTGACATGGAAGAAATTCTTGGTGACTAATGAGTTTATAGCAAATGAGGAGCAAGCAAAGCAGCAAGATTCACAGGAAGAATAGCAGAATTTAAAGGAAGGACAGCAACATGCAGAACTATTGATTGATTTAGATGTTATAGAGGAAGACTTTTCAGAGTACAGACAAGGTAAATTTGCTCCATCCAATAGCAGTATCAAGAAAAGAAGAATGGTAAGGGAGGAAGCTGAGAAAGCTGAACAAGATAAAAAATTTACTACCTACACAAGGAAGTCCAGAAAGACTAAGTTTGGTAAGAAAGGGAAAATGGTGGAGGAAGATGACATTCTACATTAGCCCCAGTATGATTACATACAAGGATTTGAAATTAAAGACAAGGAAAAGGAACAACAAGAACAGAAATTCTCAGGAAAGAAGAAAAGGAAGCTGGAAAGGAAAGTTGAGAAATTACAACAGCAGCTTATGGAATCAGAAGTTTTGGAAAGAGTGGTGAAAAGAGAAAATGAAACACTCAAAATACAAAGCAAGAAATTTCAATATGAGAATGAAAAATTGAAAAAGAAGGTTAAGAAACTCAAAGCTTATAAAATGCAAATCTGTAGGAAGGCCTATAAATTTTACCAGTAAAAGAAGGCAATTAAAACCAAGTATCAAATCTTGAAGATAGATTATGAAGCCCAAATGAACATCAACGCTTTACTTCATGCAATAGAGGCAGAAGGCAGAATTTGACAAGTTAGAATTCATTTGCATGAGGGCGTGCAAAATCCTGAGTTTGGGGGAATGTTGGTATCAAATTATGACTGTCCATTTCACTTAAAAATCCTCTTTTGATTATTATTTTTGACCATTTAACCTGTATATTCCAGCTATATTCCTTAGAAACTAAATGATATGATGTCATTATCATTATTTTTAGCTTGAAATTAATTTTTGAAATTATTGTGTTAAAAATGACATTTTCCATAAAATTACAAGTTGTAACTTCTTATAATTGCTCCATGGTTTGACATGTTGCATAACAGGTTGGCGAATTTGAAGATTGTGGGCATGAAGCTAAATGTACATGGATGGTGGATTACCTATCCACTTTCTAATTTGAAGAAAATAGGTGTCCAGTCAACACTGGTCAAACCCAGCCACTTCAGCAGAATTTCCAAATTTTGTCAACAAAATAATTTCTGTTTTGAGAATTTTTGTATAAATGAAGGAACTGATCCAATTTCGACCTTCTTAGATGTAATTAAAAGAATTCTATTAGGATAATATGGAGGATGAATAGCTTCTTTTGTTATAGGATTTGTGATAAATAACCTATGAGGAAAGACTATGTTTCTACTAGATTTTGGACACATGAAAGTACAGTTTATGCATTTTTAATTCCAGACTTAATACAGACTTCACTATCGAGTTTATGCCTTCAGATCCAATAGTCATATTCTTCTGAATCATTTTCAGTGTGCTTGTGAAGTGTTGAAGAGCCCTCATCACTACGCTGGTACACTCTGTCATCAAGTTTCTCTACTAGTTGCATAGATAAATTTAAAACTCAAAGGTTATTTTATGTGTTGTAAGGAAGGTTATGTGATTGAAGTTTTTAATTGGAAAGGATTTTCATTCATTGTGAAAAAAGCCTTGTAAAAGGACTCAACCAATACTGATCTTGAATATTGACATATATATGCTTGTTGTTGTATAATTTCGATATTTGCTTCTTAGCTTTAATTTCAAAGATATTTCATGGTTTGATTTCCAAGTGATTCAGATTTGTAATTGTTAAATTCAATTTGCAGTTAGATAAGTGATTCTTGTAAGAGATTCAACTGTCATTGGTTTGCAACGTTACTTATCTTATTTGTTGCTTGGATTAGTTAGTTGTTGAAATTGATTTGAATTGTTATGATCCAAGGATTGGAAAGGATTCTATTAAGAAATATTCTTGTAAGGGAATGATAGGATTTTTAACCAGTCATTAATACTCTGTTTTTTTACCTAGGCAATCAGAATTTCATTAGATTTGTTTTCATCTAAATTGATGCTTAAGTGTTTGAAAAGACAAGGAAGGACCTCTTGTAAGAGAGCATTGTTAATCTCATTTCACTAGGCTGTCATTAGAACCTTAGATCCTTCTAGATCTATATACATTAGATGAGTGCCTCTAAGTGTACTTTCCCGGGTTGATAAAGGAATTAAGAGCTTAACTTACCTTAGTAAGTAAAGACAAAATAGTGCACCTGACAACTAGAGCAAAGGTATCATCATAATATTCTCCCTCTTCTTGGGAGAACCCTCTAGCCACATACCATGCCTTGTATTTGTCAATACTACCATTTGGAGCATGCTTAATCTTATATATCCATTTGGAAGTTACCAGTAGTTGTCCTTATAGCCTTGGAACAATCTCCTAGAGATCATTGTTCATGATTGATTGATATTCTTCATGATTGATTTATATTCTTCATTCATAGCTTCCTTCCACACCTCCTAGTTGGTCGCTTCTTCATAAGTGGAAGATTTTGCATTAATCAGATTATTCATGAGAGTAGCATATCTAGAGAAAATTTTAGGTCTCTTAATTTCTCTAGATGTGCCATCAAGTGTCACATGTCCTTTTGCTTCTTCCAATGTAGATTTAAGCCATGCAGGTATTTTCCTTATTTCTGGAACAACAACTAGTTCCACTGGTTCATGAGGCCCTTCTAGCTCTATAGGACCTTTTGTATAACTTGAATGCTCTTCCTCATGCTTAACTTCATCAAGGGAGTCCATAAAAATCTCTTGGACTTCCAATATGCCAGTTTCTCATCAAAAGTGACATCCCAACTGACCTCAATGTGTCGTTGCGTTGGAATGTACACTCTATAGGCCTTAGATGATTCACTGTAACCAAAAAATATTCCTTTATTCCCTGAAGGGTTAAGATTGCTCCTCTTATCCTTTATAACATGTATATAGATAGGAGAACCAAAACTTATCATGTTCCCAACCTATGGCTTCCTTCTAAAGAATGTTTCTTTAAGAGTCATACCCTCTAGAATCTGATGAGGACTTTGTTCTGAATATATACGACTATCAATGATGATTCTCCCCATAAAAGCAATGGAAAGTCTTGGTCATGCATCATCACCTTGACAGACTCCTTAATGGACCTATTCTTTCATCCTGCGACACCACTCTATTGTAGATTATAGGGGACAATAAGCTCCCTCTTAGCCTTATATTTCTTGTGGAAAGCCACAAGCTCTTTTGATATGTGTTCTCCTCTGATGTTAGATATCATAATTTTGGTATTTTTACCTATAAATTTCTCAATATAATCCTTGATTATTCTTGATCATAAGAGTCCCATAGTTCTTCAAATTATAGGAGTTTTCTTCCAACTTCTTATACTTGTTGCAAATGCATCCCATGATTTAGGTAGACCATCAACTTTTGTAGTCACGAGTTCACTTTCAGGAATGGTTTCTCCAAACGCTGCAATTTGATCCTTTATTTGAGAAATCCTTACAAAATATGAAGCAACCATGTCATCATTTGCATCATTACATCACAAAGTTCTTTATTTAAACTCATGGATTGACCAACATTCTTAATAGTATAGAGATTTTTTAGGGCATCATACATCTCCTTAGAAGTATCCAACTTTTTGATGTAGGGGATGAGATGATATCTAATGGAGTCCATAATAATGCTCATAGCATTGAGATCATCTTCCTTAAACTTCTCCTTCCTAATTGCCTTTGTTGCTTCCATAACTTTTCATGTTACAATATCCAATACCTTGTTATTGTAGAAAATATTGTAGATTCACAAGCTCATGCAATTTACTAAAGCACGGGACAAGAAGATACTTATGCTTTCAACCAACGGAAGCCAATAGATTGATGAAAACAATATGAACAAGAAGAATATAAATCAATGGCACATAATACAAGATGTATATGGGGAAATCCACTCCTCAAAACCCCACTATCTGTATTGCATATATCAGAAATATGGGTGAAGACACAAAGCTTATTCTCACTAGAACAATTCCGCACAAGTATGCTCAACTCTCTTATCTCACAAGAAAGCTCAAGCTAAATCCTTAACCTATTCTACAACTCTCAAAGCCCCTATTTCCTTGCGCAATTCCTATGGTTGAATAGCCCATATTAATGGGAATCCAATGCTTCCAACACTGCACAATCCAAACTAGGTCCAATTCCTGATTGCATGCATGATCTTTACAACTTGGTAAATCATACAACTGATAGTACATTGTCCTTTCACTCTAGTCTCAAATGGGTATTTCTCTGAACTGACATGCATGAGTTTCTCATGAGGAAATCTCTAGTTAACTGGATTAGCACTAGTGGATGCATTAGTTCACCAACTGACTGTTAGTCCTCTATTAGTTCCACAAATAGTTAGAACTAATTTAATTGACCATAACTCAGTAAACTAAGTTATCTAATTACGAACTCAATTTAAACTCATACCGAACCCCTAAAACTTAGGGAGAACATATACATGACTACAGAAAGACTTCCAACTCGAAATTCCTAAGCTAATTAAGTTAATTAAACTTAATTAACTATTTACAAGTTGCTATGAAAATAGAAATCGTTTTTAATTCCCAGTTTAATTCAAGGACAAATTAAACTGGGATTTCTTGTTTCCATTTCTCAACACTCCCTCTCAACAATAAAGGGATTATCAGCTACCCTGATCCTTGTAGAAATTCCCACTGTAAATCACCTGATAATGCAATATACTAAAGAAAAATACTTGATCCACTTCTACAAACAATTATGTGAAAGCTTAATCGAATTGAGCAAGATCAATTGAACACATATAACTGATAAGGAGAAATCAATCACACATAACATAGAAGAAATAACCCGGGGAAAGCCTCAGCCTAAAACCCCAACTATGTATTATCATACAAGTGGAAATATAGTCTGGATTACAAAAAGAATCAGCTCACAAGCTATCCTGCTCTCTCTGCAATCCCTCTACTGCTCATAGACAGTCAAAGGCCTCT
Source organism: Pinus tabuliformis (assembly GCA_031772625.1). Lineage (NCBI taxonomy): Eukaryota > Viridiplantae > Streptophyta > Pinopsida > Pinales > Pinaceae > Pinus > Pinus tabuliformis. Next base: position 477,007,183 of record CM062813.1, on the reverse strand, counting down.
CTCAAACCTTCTCCTCTGCCCTCCAAGCCTCCTATTTCTTTGCACAATTTTCCTTGGGGTCCAGTGCAGCCACTTGTGTGAATTGGCCTCTTCACACACTCACTAACCTCTGATCCAACTGTGAAATCCTGAAGGAGATAAATCCTTCTCCATGGATGAGCTTCCTTTATAGGAAAAATCCATCCAACTGATAGTACACTATCCCTCCTCTGATCTCAACTGGGTCTCTGTCTGAACTGACATAGATGAGTTATTCATGAGAGAATATTCAGTTATCTTAAGTGCAGCAGTTATATGCAAGCATGCATTAATTAACTGAACTTACATTAATTTAAAAAAAACTGTTTAAATCAATCTAACTAGACTTGACTCAATTAACTGAGCCAACTAATTACAACGCAAATTAGAACTCATCCTTATCTCTTTAACTGATGGATAAATTCCTCAATTAATGGAGAAACTGTTGCATGTCCCCACATAGACTTCATGTTTGATTTTCCTTAACTAATTAACTCAAGATGAATTAATTAATTATTTTACAAATAGCTGCTAAGATCAAATTCGAATTTTACTTCACTATTTTAGTTTAGGGACTAACTAAAACAGGAATCCATCACGAACTGCTAAAAATAGCAATGCTATTTTTAGCACTTTCATTTTTCATTCCCTGTTGCTCAATCTAGCACTGGTACCCAAACTGCTATTTATAGTAGTGCTATTTTTAGCACTTCTATTTTTAGCATTTCTTGTTGCCATTTTCAACAATCCTATCTCTGTGAAACTCAAATTTACATCTTGACAATTCCTTTGTCAAAATTTCATCATCTTTCTCCTCCATGGGAATGTACTCTAACAACATAGTCCACCTCAATACATAATCTCTGAGATGATGATATCGGATATCAATATGCTTGGACTGATTATGAAAAATTGGATTTTCAAATAGTTTGATACAATTCTGATTATCGCAGTAAATCACAGTTGGATCCATCTGCTGACCAAACAAACCAACCAGGATCTTCCTCATCCAGATGGCCTCACATTCTGTCTGACTCATAGCCATGTACCCTACCTCTATCAAACTAAGTGCAATCGATCTCTGTTTCCATTTGTGCCAAGAAATTGTCATTGACCCAATATTGAAGATCCCTCCTTATGTGCTCTTCCCGTTAGATGGACTCCTTGCCCAATCTGCATTAGTGAAGCCTTGACACTTCACTCCCTCTTTCCATTTGTACCATAATCCACACTGATAAGTTCCCTTGAGGTATCTCAACACATTCTTTTCCGCCTTCCAATACATCTTGGCAGCCCTAACCATCGCTTGACTAAGTTGGTTAACTGCATAGCACATATCCGATCGTGTCTTCACCAAGCACATGAGTGAACCCTCAAGCTGTCTGTAAACAATAGCTTCCATTACTTCCCCTGAAGTAGCATCCTCCTTCCTCCAATTACCTACTAGAGGAGTCTCCATGGGTTTACTGCTCTCCATGTGGAATCTCTTGAGTATCTCATTGGCATACTTGCCCTGAGACACAAACAACTCCCCATATCCTTGCCATACCTCCATGCCAAGAAAGTAATGCATGAACCCCATGTCCTTCATCTCAAACTCTCTTGCAAGGTCCTCCTTGCAAGAATTGATCATTTGATCATAACTTGTCAGTATGACATCATCAACATAAAGTACAATTATCAAAAACTTACCTTCCACCACTATGTGGTATAGGTTCACATCCACTTCACTCTTTGTGAAGTCCAATCCAGTGAAGTAGCTATATATCCTAGTGTACCAAGCACGGGATGCTTCCTTCAGCCCATACAATGCTCTCTTGAGCTGGAACATATGCGACTAACGGTCAAAGGTTTCAAAACCTTCAGACTTATCTATGTACACCTTTTCCTTAATCATGACATTAAGGAAGGTTGTCTTCACATCTATCTCATGTATCCTCCAACCCATCTACGCAGATAGTGCTAATATATATCTGATTGACGAGTGCTTTGCAACATGAGCAAAGGTCTCATCATAGTCAATCCCCTCTACCTGTGAAAAGCCATGGGCCACAAATCTAGCCTTATGCTTCTCCACACTACCATATGCAGCTTTCTTTACCTTGTAAATCCAACAGGAGCTCACCACTAACTTGTCCTCCGATCTCGGGACCACATCCCAAACACTATTACGAACTATGGAGTCATACTCCTCCACCATGGCATCAACCCAAATCAGCTGTTGCACTTCTTCCTTCAAGGAAGATGGCTCTATCACAACACATTTGCCCATAAGATCCATGTATCAAGTGTACCTCTTAGGTGACCTCCTCTACCTGCACTGATAAGTGGATTCTCCCACATTGTCCCGTGCATCATCCAACAATTTGTCAGCTTATCTGGTGTGCTTTATTACCTCTCTGGAAGACTCTGCCTGAGTAGATGTCTCCACTCCCAGATCCTCTGCATGTGGTTTCTCCACATCAATATGAGGCTCCTCAACCTTAGGAGATAAAATATCGTCATCTGCATGTAGCTCAAGCTCCCTCTCAAGTTGCATGGCCTTCTCCTCATTGAATTTGACATCCCTGCGAACCATTGTCACCCTGTTGGTCGGAAAGTACACCCGATAGTTGTGAGATGTATCAGTGTACCCCACAAATATCCCCAACTCTATTGTTGGCTCAAGATTCTTCCATGCATCTTTGGTCACATGGCAATACACTGATGACCCAAAAATCCTGAAGTGACCAACATCTTGCCTCTTACTAGAATAATCCTCCTCTAGTGTCTTCATCTCAAGTATCTTATGTGGGCTATAGTTCTGAACATAAATTGTTGTGTTGCATGCCTCATCCCACAAGTGTAGTGATCGGCCCTGATCATGCAACATTTCCCTCACTGCCCCTACTATGATTTTTTTCTTCCTCTCGGCCACCCCATTCTACTGAGGGTTATTGGGAGTCGTCAACTCCCGTTTAATCCCTTTCTCTACAAAAAAATTCTTAAACTCGTTTGAGACATACTCACCACTGCTATCACTCCATAGAGATTTAACCTTCTTTCTCGACTCTGTCTCCACCAATGCTTTAAACTCACAAATTTTTTTGAAAGTTTAATCCTTTTTCTGCATGAAAAATATCGAACATTTATGAGAATAGTCATCAACAAATATAACATAATACCTGTGTTTGGCCGTGAATGTTGTCGAGAATGGTCCACACACATCTGAATGGACTCTCTCTAGAATAGCCTCTACTCGACTTTCTATATCGTGAAAGGAAGACTTGATGTATTTTCCCAAATTACACCCCTTGCATGTATCAACTTGCTCAGCATATCATTGGGAAGACCGGTAGATATCTATTGCAATATCTTCAAAGCTCCATGATGCAAGTGTCCCAATCAACTGTGCCACAACTCACCAACGTCTCAGCTCTGCACCCTTTCTTCTTTTGTTCTCAAATCAACACACTCCTCTACCTCCAACTTATAGTGATTCTTCACATGAATCCCTATATTCTTTACTTGACTCATGGCTATGTGTCAAAGGAACACGTTTCCTTTCGAGAACATCACATCATAGCCTCTATCCTCAAGCATGGAAACGGATACCAAGTTCTTCTTCAGCCCGAGCACATAAATAACATTCTTCAAGGTGAGTGGAGCCCCATGCTCCCTCTAAAAAGTAATCGTGCCCAATCCAATAACACTATACTTCTCGTCGTCACCCATCTTGATATGCATATGGAGATCTTTCTCCTCCAAGTCACTAAATAACTCTTTGTCGATAGTCATGTGGAATGAAGCTCCACTATCTAAGTACCATACACTTCCATCATTGATGACACCATGCATGCAATGAGGGAAAAGTCCAATTTGAATTGAGAGGCCAAAGCCTCACCAACCGCTCCTCCTGAGGACTTCTTCTTGGACTTCTTGAGTGGACAATTTGTAGCAAAATGGCCCAGCTCATGAAAATGAAAGCACAACCTCCATTATATCCCTCCAGGCTATAAAATTCAAGATTCCTTCCAAGGCATACTCAAGCCACAAACCGTAGAACGCCATCTGTTGAGATTTGCAACAAGAAATGCTAAAAATAGAAAATGCTAAAAATAGCACTACTATAAATAGTCGAGCTATAAATAGCAGTTCAGCCATTGGAGGTCTTAGCAACAATGGGTGAAAAGTGAAAGTGATAAAAATAGCTTTTCTAAAAATATCATTTCGGGATCCCTTCTTATTTTAGTCAGTGCCTGGACTAAACATAGGAAGTAAAATTCGAATTTGATATCAACAGCAGTTTGGAAATTAATTAATTAATTCATCTTGAGTTAATTAGTTAAGGAAATTCAATCTTGAAGTCAATGTGAGGACATGCAACAGTTTCTCCATTAATTGAGGAATTTAACCTTCAGTTAAAGAGATAAGGATGAGTTGTAATTAGTTGACTTAGTTTAACTTAGTCAAGTCCAGTTAGATTAATTTAACAGTTTGTTAAATTAATGAGAGTTCAGTTAGTTAATGCTTGCATGCATGTAACCACTGTAATTCAAATAACTAAGTATTCACTCATGGATAACTCATGCATGTCAGTTCAGTCAGAGGCCCAGTTGAGATCAGATGGAGGGACAATGTACTATCAGTTTCTAGGATATTCCTTGGTGAATATTCCTTGCATGCAGAAGGAATATTATTCCTTATCGATTGCACAGTTGGACCTGAGGTTACAGTGAGTGTGATAAGGCCAATTCACACATGTGATATCCTTGGACCCCAATCAAAACTAGGCAAGGAAATGGGAGGCTTGGAGGGCTTGAGGAAGATATATTCTATGTCTATTGAGTCTGTGAGCAGTATTGTTTGAGTGCAGAGAGAACAGGATAGCTTGAGAGCTGATTCTTTTTGTAACTTGAACAAGATTTCCACTTGTATGATAATACAGAGTTGGGGTTTTAGGCCGGTGCTTTCCCCAGTGATATATCTTATGTGTTATGGTTGATTACTTCTTATTCTCAATTATATCTATTCATGCTTGATGATGCTCATATTTTTTTAAGCTTCCACAAAGTTTATGGTAGAAGTAGATCAAGTATTATGCTTTAGGACATTGCATATATCAGGTTGATCTACAGGTGAAAATTATACACAATCTGCCGATCCTGAAGTATGTATTGCAAATTTGAATTTCACCTGTATACTGTTCTCAGCTCGGATACCATGTAGAAAATCTTGTAGATTCACGAGCTCGTGCAATTTAATAAAGTACAGGACAAGAATCTACTTCTACTTTCAACCAGCAGAAGCCAATAAATCAATGAAAACAATATGAACAAGAAGAAGATAAATCAATGCCACGTAACACAAGATGTATCTGGGGAAAGCCACTACTCAAAACCCTGCTTTATGTATTGCATATATCAGAAATATGAGTGAAGATACAAATCTTGTTCTCACTAGAACAATTTTGCACAAGTGTGCTCAACTCTCTTAGCTCACAAGCAAGCTCAAGCTAAATCCTTAGCCTATTCTGCAGCTCTCCAAGCCTCTATTTTCTTGCACAATTGCTATGGCTGAATAACCCATATTAATGGGAATCTAATGCTTCCAAAACTACACAATCCAAACTAGGTCCAATTCCTGATTGCATGCATGATCTATATAACTCAGTAAATCATACAACTGATAGTACATTGTCCATGTACTCTAGTCTCAACTGGATCTTTCTCTGAACGGACATGCATGAGTTTCTCATGAGGAAATCTTTAGTTAATTGGAGTAGCACTAATGGATGAATTAGCGCACCAATTGACTGTTAGTCCTCTATAAGCTCCAAAAATAGTTAGAACTAATTTAACTGACCATAACTCAGTAAACTAAGTTATCTAATTACCAACTCAATTTAAATTCATACTGGACCCCTAAAACTTAGGGAGAACATATACATGACTACAAAAATACTTCCAACTCAAAATTCGTAAGCTAATTAAGTTAATTAAACTTAATTAGCTATTTACAAGTTTCTATGAGAATAGAATTGGATTTTAATTCTCAGTTTAATTCAAGGACAAATTAGACTGGAATTTCTTGTTGCCAATTCTCAACAGTTATTTGTAAGAATAATATCAACTCTAAGTTTCCAAGCCCTAAAGTTTGAGGCTCCCTCTAACTTGTTTTCATATTTCATAGAGGAGGCCATGGATGTGAATCAAGAAGGACTTCAATAATGATGATCTCAAATTATGGTTTTTTAGAAGTGATCTCAAAGTTCCTTTCTTCACCAAAGCTCTGATACCATGTTGATTTTCTAAGTGAAATAATAACTAGCACAATATGTCTAAAAATTTGATAATTACTTTTGATGTAGATCTTTTAATTTTATTCCAATATATCATTTAATAATTATACTTCATAAATTCAACTATAAGGAACAATAGAATAGTAGAAATCACAATGCACAAAGAACCCAACAACCTTTTCAATAGGGAAATTCTTCTATTCAATGAGAGACACACCTAGACCTATGGTCAAACCTCGTCTTCCCCTCCAAGTTAATCCACCCAATATGATCCAGAAATTCATTCTTCCTAATCTGACCCAGAACTTTCGACCTCCTTGCAGCTACCAGTTACCCCAGAATTTCAGCCCCATGCAATTCCCCAAAATTTCGCCCCCTGCGACAGAATGCCCAGAAAAACTGTGAACTAGGAGAGAAATATTGTATCAACATGTGTGATTTTATGAAAGAGAGAAAGAGAGCTAATTTATCTTCTTTGTCATCCTATTCATCCTTCTTACCATTCGCTTGCTTGCCCAAAAATTGTCTTGTGTGAGAGAAGTGAATTTCCCAAGTGGAGGTGGTCGAAGTACCTTTATATAGTGATATGTCTTGGTCGAATGGGTGTGTATTCTGCTAAGGCTGAATTGACTTGGAGAGAGGCCAACTTGACTACTTTTGGAGCCAAAAATCACAATTCAAAAAATCCAATTTCCTTCTCTTAAAAGTCGCAATGGGACTTTGAGTTAAGATAAATTTATCTTTTGACTCTATTATTTAAAATATGATTTACAATGATAAAATAAAAGTACATCAAGTGACCAAATATACATTATGAAGACTGGCCATAGTTACAAATTCAACATCCACTTGAAGATATTATTTTGTGGTTGGCATTGATCCCTTGAGGATTTACTGAGAAGATTTCAAGCAAGGCAATGGGAGAAGACATAATGGAGGAAAGAAATAAATTATATCAATTTCCAAGATTGATGAAAGTAGGTCCACGGGACTTGAAAGTACATCAAGTAACAACAATTTTACAAGAGTGGTTAAATACTCTCCTAAAAAAAGAAACCAAAAAGGATTAAAAAAAAAATTGATAGAAGATGGACTCTGTTGGAAATACTGAGATGGGCTTGAATCAATATTTCCACCCATTTAGTTAATTTTTAATATTCATAGCATTAAATTCACATTAACATTAAAGTAACATCACATCACATGAATAGTAAACAACACCATTCAACAATGCACAAACATCAAGACAGTAGACAACATATTTTTACGTGGAAACCCTTCTGGGAGAAAAACCATCGAACACTTCTTAATATAGGTCTTCAATTTACATCAATTAGCAAGCTCCAATTTCGAAGGTTTTCAGCAACAACTGAAGGATGCTCCAACCCCTTGGCTTATAGGATCCAACCTAAAGGATGCTCCAATGCCCTGGTTTGTTGAGATTTGATAGCTTGGGAGGTACTCCAATCCCTAGGGTTCGGGGTTTTGTGGAAGAAGAACCACAAATTGGTTTGTGGGCTTAGAACCCAAGGTGTGGGATTTTCACCCAAGCTAGTGGGTGTGAAACCGTAAGGTATTTGAGTGGTTTGACCAATGGATATGATAGATGACCTCTAGAGGTACTAGGGGCAATGAAAATCATCGAAATCAAAGGTCTCCAAATGGAGAAATTGATTTTTATATGTTACTGGTGGTTTTGTGGCACATATAGAAGGTTGTCTTTGGTTATTATGTGCCCCAAGACAAGTTGTTGACACCACATCGAGAGCATATAAATTAAAGGTGATGTTGCAGGTTTATGGCACATCCAAAGTGTAATAAAGCATAAGAAACATGTCATCTGAATTGGTCACAGGTTCGGAGCTTTAAAGCAAAGAAAGGAGGACTCGTTTGGGGCTCTTTTGTGATTGTTTAAGGGTCATGGGGATCTAGCAGTAGGGCTGAGACTAGTAGGATAATTCTAGACTAATTTGTGTATTGTTTGAGTGTGGACATACCTCATTAGAGTGGTCACATACCTATACAAGAGTTGGGAGGAAGGTCAAGCCTCATACCTCAATGCGAAGGGAGGTCGAAGGTCTGAATAGAGGGCGAGAAACATCCCTAGGCACTAACATATGGGAGCAACTGGTTAATGAAGGGAAGCCACAATTGTTGAAGGCTATTTGGAGTGTTGTGTTAGGGATTAACAAGGGTTTTTAGAAGCCCTAACCAGGTAACAATATCTACAACAAGTGCATCATTCCATGACTAGAAGAAAAAGGGATGTGTTAATGTGTTAAGTTACTTTTGTTGCTAGTGGATGTAAAGGTCCATATTGGACAGTTTGTATTGGATGCTTGTGGATTGTTGGAGGGAAACGTGAAGGAATAAGGTGGTTGTTAAAAGAGGAAGAGAAGAGAATAGCTCAATGTTTGCTCAGCTGGAAGAGAAAAATTACCAGCCCAAGTTCATTGTGCAGAGAAGGACATTTGACAGTGATAGGTAGCATCCCTCCTGCCCTATTTCTATCATCATTGGAGCAGCGCAGGAAGACAATAGTGTGAAGAATTCCCTAAGTATTTGAGGACTATCAGTGGGAAAGAAGACTCAAAGTGTTGTGGCCTTGAAGAACTAAGGAGCAACTAATGAGCATGAAGACCTTATGTGTTGGTTGTATATGGACTTATGATCAGCTAGAGGGAAAATTGGAGAGTCGATTTTAGTGGCCTAAAGGAGTTGGTAAATTGATAGAGGTAGTGCTACAAAATGGAAGAGAAGGTCCCACAGTGTGTTCAAGATACGACAAAGCAGTTGTGATTGTGCACTACATCATCTAGAACATAAGTGTATCTTGTTCTTGTATTCTTATACTATTGGATGTATGAGGGCCATTGCCCCTGGTAGGGGAACCCTAGATAGTTGTATTATCGAGTTGATTAATATAATGAAGTTGGGTTGTTAAAATATGTAAAACGTTGTCTATATTTTGTGCACTAGTAGACTTACTTTTGTTTATTGTTTTTCTATGAAAAGTAGTTTGTTGTGATACTTGGATTGGTAGCATCATAGATTGTAATATTCTAACCTAGACTCCAATATCATGGAAAACCAACATGGTATCAGAGCTACTTTTAAGGGCCAACGAATCAGAGTGTGAATCACGAAGTACAACTTAAGAGGGAGTTGGCCAGATTATTGTTGAAGGGCTCACAATAATATTGAAGTCGTGGGATGGTCTCTGGTATGAGGACAGGGTGAAAGGACTATCCAACTATAGTCCATCGAAGGAAAGGATTAAGTTGGTTCTATGGTGAAAAGGATCTAGGACTTTGTCAAGAAAGCAATCAAGAAGCCAACAGACTCGAAGGAGTTGGAGGTGTACAAAGAGCTAGATATGAAGGTGAAGTTGATCACTCTAGATGGTGTCAAGTATTCCGTAATACCTGATATTCACGGGAAGGACACTTACCACAAGATGTGGGTGGCTCTTTAGAATTTTTTCCAAAATAAGAATGACAGTTAAATATTGGTATTGGAGGATAAGTTGAAGGCCACCAAGATGATACAGGATGAATGGGTGACTTCGTATCTCAAAATGTTGTCTCAAGTTTGAGATGAGCTTGCCACCATCGGTATGACTATTTCATATTCTAAGATTGTGAGGATTGCGTTAAAGGGGTATAATCTAGAGTGGAAGCCATTCATCAAGGGGAACATTTCCAGGGATAAGTTGCCATACTAGAATAGGTTGTGGGATGAATTCTTTTGGGAAGATTTGCGAGATAAGGATCTTCATTCAAACAAGAAGGCTTTAGATCATGATGTGGCACTTGTAGTGAGAATAAATGGAAACAAAAATAAGGAATTGAGTAATATAAATTGTTTCAATTGTGGCAAGATGGGTCGTTTTTTGACGAGGTTTATGATGAAGAAGAAGGGAGATGACGAGAAGAAGAAAGGGAAGTAATTCACAAGTGTCTCCACTTCTGCCAAGATAGATGATCTCTCCAAGAGATTGGAAAATGAGGAATTTTCCTTGATCTCTCATTTCTCATAGGGTACCATCCACAAGGTTGCATGGTACATGGACAGTTGTGTCTCGAAGCATATGACAAGGTCACAAGAGATGTTTGAAACTTTAGCTTAGTGGGAATCGAAGTTTCACATGATGTTGGATGATAAGAGTCAGAAAGAGATCAGGGGATCCGAAGTCCAGTCAGGTGATGCAATTTCAAGATGTACTATTTGTACCAGGACTCAGATATAACGTGATGTCTGTCTCATAAATCAAGCTGAAGGGGTTTGAGGTCTTGTTCCAAAGTGGGAAGGAGAGACTCGGGCCTAGAGGCTCTAGCTCTTTAGTTGTTGTGATTGGAATTAAGGAGTATGGTCTATAAAGGCTGACAGGAAATACTATAGATCATGAGAATAAGAAGAAGAACCAGGTACAATCTCTATAGAAGAAGGTGTAGGTTTCAGAGGAGCAAGTACAGGTTCCATAAAATAAGGTTCAGGTTCTAGAGACTCAGAAGGAGTCAAGTTCTAGATGGATTTTGTAGTTTTAGAGGGAGACTGTGCAACCCAAGAAGAGTGTGTTTTCAATGGGGAGCAAGGTTTCTTATACATTTGTCAAGAAGGAATCATGGAAAGAATGGAAAGGATTGTAGGAGAACAAGAAGAAGCAGGAGGCTTCCAATGATAGTGACACTTCTAAGACAGGTGTAGGTCATACTATAGGGTTTGATGCAATGATGAGCACCGTGAGCTAGGTGAGTTTTGTGGGTAGTATCTTGGGAGCTACTCCAAACCCTAGGGTTTCAGGTTTGGAGGAAGAAGTGCCACAAAAGTGGTTTGTGGGCTTAGAACCCAAGGTGTGGGCTTTTCATCCAAGATTTTGGGTGTGAAACCACACAGTGTTTGAGTGGTTTGACCGATGGAGATGATATAGGACTTCTAGAGGAACTAGGGTTAGTGAAAATCATCAAAATCATAGGTCTAAAAATGGAAAAATTAAATTTTATATGTTGTTTGTGGGTTTTTTTGCACATAAAGCAGGTCAACTTGGGTTATTATGTGCCCCAAGACAAGTTGTTGACACCACATGGAGAGTATATAAATTAAAGGTGACGTTAGAGGTTTATCACACATACAAAGTGAAATAAAGCATAACAAACATATCATCTAAATTGGTCGCTTATTAAGAGATCTCAAGCGAATAAAGGAGGATTGGTTTAGGGTTCTTTTGAGATTGTTTGAGGGCCGCAAGGATCTGGCAGCAGGGTCAAGGCTAGTAGGAGAATTATGGATTGGTTTTTGTATTGTTTGAGTGTGGATAGACCTCATTAGAGTGGTTGAAGACCTATATATGAGTTGAGAGGAAGGCCAAGCCTCATAACTCAGTGTGAAGGGAGGCCAAAGGTCTAAATAGAGGGCTAGAAACAACCCTAGGCACCAGTGTATGGAATCAACTAGTTAATGACTAGAAGTCGCAGGTGTTGAAGGATATTTGGAGTGTTCGAAGAAGGATTAACATGGACTTTTAGAAGCCCTAACCATGTAGTAGTACCTGCAACAAGAGCACCAGTCCATGAGCAGAAGAAAAGGTATGAGTTGATGTGTTAAGTTGATTTTATTTCTAGTGGATGTAGAGGTCCATATTGGACAGTTTGTATTGGACACTTGTGGGTTTTTGGATTGAAGCATGAGAGTGGACCAAGTGTGACCTAAGTGTAGAACCTTGAAGGAACAAGGTGGTTTCTAGAAGAGGCAGAGAAGAGAAGAGCTCAAGGGCTAATCAACTAGGAAGAGCAGAATTACCAGCCCAAGTTCATTGTGTAGAGAAGGACATTTGACAGTGATAGATGGCAGCCCTCCAACCATATTTTTTTCATCATTGGAGCAGTGAAAGAAGACAATAGTGGGAATAAATACCCAAGTAGCTAAGGAGAAGCAATGGGAAAGAAGACTCAAAGTGTTGTGGCCTTGAATGACTAAGGAGGAGCTAGTGAGTGTGAAGACCCTATGTGTTGATTGTAGATAGGCTTATGATCATCTAGAGGGAAAATTGGAGAGTCAAGTTTAGTGGAATAAAGGAGTTGGTACATTGATAGAGGCAATGCTACAGAATGGAAGCAAAGACACACAGTTTGTTCAAGATACAACAAAGTAGTTGTGATTGTGCACTACATCAGCTAGATCGTCGGTGTATCGTGTTCTTGTATACTTTTACTAGTGGATGTATGAGGACCATTATCGTTGGTATGAGATCCCTAAATAGTTGTATTATCAGGTTGATTAATATAACAAAGTTCGGTGGTTAAAAATTGTAAAAAGTTGTCTATATTTTGTTCACTAGTAGATTTACTGTTGTCTATTGTTCACTGTGCAAAGTAGTTTGTTGTGATACTTGGATTGGTAGCATCAAAGACTGTAATATTCTAACCTAGACTCCATTATCGTGGAAAAATAACATGGTTTACTAGCTCCAACCTAAATGCTCCAATGTCATGGTTTACAGTCTCCAACTTGAAGAAAGCTCCAACTCCCTGATTTACCAAGACCAACTGGAAGGGCACACCAACACTCTAGTTTTATCAGCTTGTTTGGAAGGATGCTCCAACACCCTACACTAGCTCCAACCTACCCTAGCACCACCTTGGCACCCTAAAGTGTTCACAAGCTCCAACGTGAAAGATACTCCACTCTCCTTCATTGCACCATCCAACAACCCTATTAAGCAAGCAGACCACAATTTCATCTCATTTTAAACTAGATTTACGTATCTCTTTCAGCAGCTTCAACATCAAAGCCTAGCATCATGATATCTCCATATAAATGACAAATTAAATCGTCCTTAAAACACCAACTATACCATAAACAACAAACCCTATCTCAATAGTTAGTAGTAACATGCAACAAATCAACATATACGTGCAAACCCTAGCTCAACATACAAATCAACAACAAACTTTGGAAAATTTTATTCAGCATATCAATAACAGTCAATGACCATTCTAATTTTTGTTAGATAAACCTTTCCCAAGATCAAACCCTAGCAACCTTAAACTCTCACTATCCAGTCCATTGTCAGCAAGCAAAAATGTCAAACCTTACTAAGCTTAGTAATCATTTCTACGTAAGCAACTAATATCAAAAAGAGTCATCTGCATCAATGTATTAGTATATCAAATCATACCCTAACAGTTTTATCCTAACAGTTTAGTGGTGATACAATGTCATATGCTCATCGTACTAGTAATACATCAACCTGCAAGCATCATCAACACACTCCAATCACAAATCCTAGGTCAACAAGGCTTTCCAATCATAGAAATTTTGTCCTCACAAATGTCCTCAAATTAGCGAAACTATTTACTAACAGTGACAACTCGGATCTAGTAGTAACATGATAGAGTAATACTCTCACTTAACTCATCAAACCCCAAAACATACAAAAATGCAACCACAAATGTTTTCTCACACCAAAGTACCAAAATTGCAATGACTCTATCATATTTCTCCATAATATGAACTAAAAAATAAATGTTAATCATGGGCATCCAACAACATATAGATCTCAATTGACCATTAACACTTTGCTAAAATTCTGGAACTGGAAATTGAAGTAATGACAACCCTTGTGCATTCATTGGCTCTCAAGTCAAAGCCAAACATTTCATAATAAGCCATACACAAATATCTCAATCACATACTACTCATTGTTTTCATTATTTAATCTCTTGCCAAGATCATACTCTCCATCTTAGTGCTGACAATGAATTACACAGGATGGTTCGAAACGCGTGGACACAAAAATTCTAATGTGATTTTTACCAAAAAAATTTCAACACATACTAAATCTCTTCAAAATGAGAAAAAGAAAACACATATATCAAATTCATAAGTAAACTTTGTCCAAATAAATAAGCCTATTTTCTGCACACTGATTTAAATCGTGCATTCAACCTCTGCCATATACAAGACATTGTCTTTACCAAAACATTGATCTATGCACAACCGGGTCAATACAAGTCTTTTTCTAACATTACTGAGACAAATAATGAAATTCTCTGCAAAACAGTCTCTTCAAAAACCTTTGCCAGTATTTGTCAATACAAGTGCTTTGTCACTGCAAGAATACAAGGTCATCAATAGTAAAAGGTACATACACAACTCTGCCATAAGCCTCTACAGTCGCACTAGATAACCAAAAACGTTCAAAGCTCGGCAAAAATTGTAATGACCACTATATATCATGAAAACCTCCAGCGATTAGCTACCACACTGAAAACTTATTCTATGTGCAACAATTAAGTTTGAGGAGGTTTCATAGACACATGTTATTGTCTAAGCCACACAAATTTGGGACCATAGATTAATGAATATTCTGGATACAAAAATTAATTACCAAACTTGCACAAGAACTCTCGACAGATACAAAAATTTCGATTCTGGAAATTTTAACTTTCAAGGGCTCGACTTCCCACACTGAATTTAAACATATTGAGATTCGATCCTTCAAATAAGATTTATTGATAAAATGTAACTATTCTCCAATGTTGTGAATTGTGTTAAACATTACAATATTTCTCTCAAGAATGCATGCAACAATATTTCTCTCAAGAATGCATGCAACAACAACATGTTTTTCTCCCGTCGTATGAGACAAAAAATTACGTCTTGCTGCTATCACTTCGATTCAAGGATATATGCTTTGCTACCGTGCCTTTACATCATTGTTCGACTCAAAAAAATGTGATCATCGAACCACAAGTCAGAGAATCACACCAACCTATAAAAACCAATATAGACATCATCGCATAGATTATTGCATGACTCAACTATCAAAACAATAACGAAGATGCATAAGAGCCACATTTTTCTCATCCAAACACTCTTCAATAATTCGCAAAATGAAATAGTCATAGCCTCGAATGAGCTTCAGGGTTGGAATTTCAAAATAGACTCACTCATTTGATGGTTTTCACACATTTCTGGTCTGTTTCCACAATTTCAACAAAGAATCTTGACGGTCTTGTAAAATTTCAAACTGTATTTGACGGGCAAATCACCCCATGATGGGCTTAGTGTATTGTCATAAATTTGATCCAACGAAGGCCGAATATATGCATTCCAGATAATCCAAATATGTGTGCCTAGAGACATGCAAAAATTTGTCTTTGAGGGAGGACGAATGGCCTCAAACTCTGCTTAGTCCACAATTAAAAAAGAAAACTTTTAGACCAAAAGCCTCAAAACTTCAATCTCCTATGTTTCCCTCGACCCCATACCATTTCAGAGCAAAGATATCAAATATAGGCGTGGAATAGATGTCGAAGGAAGGAGATGAGACACATATTTATACTTAATTGAAAGTCTGTTGACCTCAGATTAAATTCAAATTCTAAAATATTAAAGCCAAAATAATTTAAGTTGACTTGTGCAAATAGGGGAATTCAAATTTGAATAATTGGAGAAAAATAACTTCCCTTGGAGGCCAATTTTCAACAATTTAAATTTGAAATAATAAGTTTTGGAGTTAATCTTCGTTTTCCTTTTAGGGCCAATTTGCATCTTGAGAAACCAAATTTATAAAAAAGAAATTCCTTTTTTGAAGGGTTGACTAGGTCAAATACTTATGGCCCATCATAATTTAATTTAACTAGCAATTGTCCCAAAAGGTACAAAGAGAGGCCAATAGACCTATAAAGTTGGAATTGTTGAATTTTTATAAAAGATTAAAAAGTACAAGTATTTTTCTAAAAAATATTAGAAATATATATATATATATATATAGATATAATTAAAATCTCAATTGTATTTTCAATTTGAGTATTGGTTAACTTTTACACAAACATATGCTTCCACAATTGTAAATCTTCTCCCACTTTGATTCATATTCTTCGTGAAACATGCCACATTAGTGCAGTGCAATAAGAAATATTTTAAAGAAAGGTCGAGAAATCTTTCTTTATATATAAATATATATTTTTTAATATGTTTTGAATTTATTTAAAAATGAGCAGTTTGTATCAAATCTATCTGTACATTTGTCTTAAGTATCCCAATCAGTGTTAGACACTTCAAATTTCAATACAAAGGATTAAAAAATTTATGAAGAAAGGAATTTGTTCAAACATGTAGGTTAATAAATAATTAGATAAGATCTTATGGCAAGTTGAATTTGACACTTTTGAATCAAAAGGAACAAAATGCTAGCTCCATGTTACCTAATAGGAATCTAGCTACGGTTTTCTGATAGTAGACAGGTATAATGCACCAGATAGCTCAAAATATAGGTTGATAGAACCTCTGTGATATTTGGAGTCTACACTGCCTGTCAGCCCACCTTCTGGGCTGTTATTGATATTGTATAGCTTATTAAATCTGAAATAGAGTAAAAGATATAGGAGAAAGAACAAACTGGGAATGTAAGTCCTTTATACTGGAAGTGAAAAAGAGGACAAAGCAGCATGTAAACGTAGAAGAACATAAAGAAAACCACAAGACTTTCTTATTCAACATGTGTTTATTTGGGTCCATATTCATTCACATGTATTTAAAAATGCTGACATGCTTGAACCAAAAAAGAAGAGAATTTGAGAATTTCATGTAAATGTATTTTAATTTAAAAACAAACAATTAACCACTCTATAAATGTCATTGCAGAAGCCCATGTAAGGTATACATATTCCTATATAACATTTTTGAAAACAAAAACAAAGATAACTTAACGTGAGTAGCATAATAATTGGCATTCCATGAACAATAGAAACCACACTCAAAAGCCCAAATCTATGTAAATTGAGTCTTTATTAAAATTGCAGGTACAGGAACATCTATGACACTCCACAACTATGCATCATGTCTGGTGGAACATACTAGACTTATTACACACCAATTGGAGAGACGGCCACTATTTAAGAGATTCTATTGATTCATGTGTGGCAGCTGCAAGTGCCGCACTGCAGTTGGGGCTGCACTTGCAGTCGTTCTCCAGAGATACATCCGCAACATGCTTGTTTACACCAAAACCAAATAAATTCAATTATCATATCATTCTGGAACCATAGAAATGAAAGTTATAACAACTACATATAACGCAGTACCCCATGTTATAGCTTGTCTCCACAATACTGTCCATCTGGAAGCCCTTTTTACTATGCAATAAAAGAACCCAAAAACGAACGAGCTCAGAAGTAGCTGGATTCAAACTGGTGACAAATGACACTAAATTTGAAAAGGAAAAGGAAGAGAGATTGATAGAAATTGAGATTAAAATAAAACATACGTGTAGTGGCTCTTATCAGCGCAGTCTTTAGAACACCCCTGATCACATTATCCAAAACTTGTGAAGGTAAGTTTTCAAAAAGATTTCAATGAAAAGACTTCACAAGGTCCTTTGAGGCTTTCTCTTGACTCATGAAACTTCGCAAGAACCCTGACTATCAAAGATCCACAACAGGTATGGGGTTGAACTTACTACATATTAAGTTTGTTTTTTTTCAAGTGTGTATCTCTTGAATGAAATCTTCATGGCATGCGCTTTAAAACAAATCAAGTTATTCATGACGAAGAAGTTGTGGTATAAGAACAAATTGTCAATACACTTGAACACAACATTGTAAACATACTTCAATACAGCATTACTATACATATTCAATAATGAATGCACATTAATTGTTCAACATCTATAAAACCTGAAAAACAGGCAATTCTCCTGTGTAAGAGAATCAGGACTACATTGCAAAGATCAACTTAAAGAGAAACGACAATGGAATTTGGTAAACAATATCTACAGCCATATGTATTTTTCACAACTTTTTTGCCTCCCAGGTCCCAAATCCAAGGAAATCTTAGCTCCCTTTATCATTCTTCCTACCCAGAGCATTTGCAAGGCACTGTATCATTCTTCCACTTTGATCCGCATTTCCACCATATGTGTCAGTTCTCCTTGTGGTTTAAATAACCAAGCAATGCCTCTTAGTTTTCCAGTATTGAACAGCGAATTTCAATGACATATTCACCAGAGGCAAGGGAAAGATTTTAGTTAAGTAGTTTTCAAATACTAGGTTTGCCTAAGCTAGATACATTTGAAGAAACATCTTTGTTAAGCCATGGACAATTAGTATGTAGCTTTGCTTTTCAATTGGAAATAACTAGGCATCCATATGTACACAGTAAAGATATCAGAACCTACAGCTGCGATTAGAAAATCTAATTTTCAGATTGGAACCAATTATCTTTATCAAAGATGAATAGGGTATTATCAAAAAAATATTCAAGAAAAATGCATTTTACCAGTTTACTGACCTGCAAATCATGTGACAGCATCCAGATGTTTCTTCAACAATTTGTCCACATTTTCCACACAATTGCCAATCTTTTGATCCGCATTTCCACCATATGTGTCAATTCTCCTTGTGGTTTAAATAACCAAGCAATGCCTCTTAGTTTTCCAGTATTGAACAACAAATTTCAATGATAGATTCACCAGAGGCGAGGGAAAGATTTTAGTTAAGTAGTTTTAAAATACTAGGTTTTCCTAAGCTAGATACATTTGAAGAAAAATCTTTGTTAAGCCATGGACAATTAGTATGTAGCTTTGCTTTTCAATTGGAAATACTTAGGCATCTATATGTACACAATAAAGATATCATAACCTACAACTACAATTAGGAAATCTAATTTTCAGATTGGAACCAATTATCTTTATCAAAGACGAATAGGGTATTATCAAAAAAAATTATTCAACAAAAATGCATTTTACCAGTTTACTAACCTACAAATCATGTGACAGCATCCAAATGTTTTTTCAACAATTTGTCCACATTTTCCACACAGTTGCCAATCTTTTTTTTTGGCAAGCTTTAAGAGCAACAAATCATCTTTGTCCCTCTCGAGAATAGACAATTTCTCCAGGTCAGAGCAATCCAAACCCACATGCCATGGCACACTACATTGAGCATAGAACAACCTTCTGCATTCAGGGCATTTTGACTCTTGTATAACAACAACAGCTGGCTCAGCTGAGCTTCCTACTTCAGGCACATCCTTCAACAAGAGTGTCGAGCAATCCTTGAATGGGCAATAGAACTTTTGAGAACTGGGAATCTCTTTTTCCACCAATATGCTAGGCATTTTTTTTGGAGAGGAAAAGGCATGCAAATAGAGCTTGTTTCTCAATTGTATTGATCTATTAAGTTATGAATAACATGTTAGGTAAGACTTTTTTACGAAATTTGTAGCCATGCCATAACAATTTATGACTGTTTGTTTGAAAATATACATGGATGAAAAGAAAAAATTACATGGATCAATTGTATTGGTCTATTAAGTTATGAATAACGTGTTGGTAAGAATTTTGTTTAACAATCCAGTTATGAACAGAATATAAGGACTACACCGGAAGGTTCTTTGCAGTCTTACATATTATGATTGGCATTTAAAAGTTCATATTCCCATGTATGAAAGAAAACTTAGGACAACCAAGCTACATGATGGGAATAAACATTTATGATGGGAATAAACATTTGGGCAATCTCTAAAATACAACCCAATAAATAAATGAATGAACCAAAGCACAGTAAAGCATAAGGCATAATTCATACTTGGTGTTGGAATGGTGAGAAGGCGCCCCTTGACATGTAAGAGAATACCAAGCCAACAGCCACTAGTTTTGAGATGAATGGGTATAATAAAGGATACAGTAAACACAAAAAGAGAAGATCAAACACTTTGCAAACCTGCACGTTGTAACTCCACTGATAAAGAGAACTTAAGAGTAAACATTACAATTGGTAGATAGTGGGCCCTTAGAACAAACAAATAAGGTTGTGTTAAGGCAAACTACAGATAGAAAAAACAATCTTTTTTTGATGCACTATACAATGATTGAATTCTAAAAGTGTAACTGAAGCTGTGTTTAAAACTTTAACATTATCTGATAAATCTTTGTACATGATTTATAGTTACCAGACCCTGCCAAGTCAACTTGGAACTGGCACTTCTACCCAACCTACCACCCAAACCAGATCAGGTCAGTTCCGAACCACCCAAACCCAAGTTTGACTAGAATGACCTGCCCAAGACCCATTGGACCAATTTGATTCAACTGGGGGCTATTAAATTCTAAATAATCTATAATTTTCTAGTTTTCTATATGCCGAGTCATTTTCAGGTTGATTGGAAAATATCTGCCGAGTTTTGTGTCAAGGTTAACTAGTGAAGCAAAACATGTCCCAAGCCAAATAAAGTCTAGTAACTTTATAAAAATGCTAGTTCTTTTTTGCATAAAAGTTGTATTAAAGCAGGTGAAAGTTTTTGAACTGGGGAAAACACCACTGATGAGTGAAGTGAACATTTAGAAGCATGAATGTTGCGTTTCACTTGAATACTTCTAAATATTTCACTTTCTTTTGTGTGTTTTTCACAAGCAATTCTACAGAAGACAGTTACATGCTTTGCAATGTATTTCTTGAAATTTTACATATGGTATACACATAGAGACATGTTTGGTAGGTAATAACTAAACATATATACAATGAAAGTATTCTTTGGCTTCTAAACATATGTACAATAAAAGCATTATATTACATATAGATGTAATTGACAATGAGCAGCTAATCGTATATGCATGATGGGGCATGGCATCGGCAACACCAATTAATGTTTATTGTGGTGCTAAACTGTGCGAGTTGTTCCTGGTGAATTGTTATCTTGAGTATTCTTTTTTATCTTCTTTAACAATTCAATGGTTGGATGCAAACAGTAAAGAGGCAATGATTGTTGGGGAAAAATGCTTGTTTGCATATCTTGTAATGTAAGTTCTTGTTGCTGAATTTCTTGGCAGTACTCATACAACAATCGTAGGTAGCCTGTATCCATACCTGTTGCCATCCAAAAAGAAAACATTGTAAGTGACAATGGATGTGTTTGACGAAAGCATGTTTTTTAAAGAGATGAAGTAAAATAAATAATTTTTTAAAGAAATTTTTAAATTGCAGTGAATGCTAGACCTTGCCGTTCTTAGCGGGAAATATTTTGTTTGAATATTTGAAATAAAATAAACAATTTCAAACTAATATAAAATCATATGAGGTTAAATGTAATAGCAAGCAAATGTATGTGAAATTTTGTTATGTAGTAAGTGGTGTTTACCATGTGGGTAATTCTGGAAAACAGGTCGTACAATTGGCTAGAGTGTATTCTCCTGCATAGATTTTGATGCGAGCAATGATTCCTCTTGCTATCTACGCTTAAGATATGGGTTCTCGTGCATTTGTGCAATGCGTGAGAATGGGAATGTTGGATTGATTTGAATGTCTGCTAATGACCACACTCTTGAAATTACAGTGAACATTAGCCCTTGTCATTCATTGGTGCCGATGTCTATTGTTGCTTTGTCTAATGTCATTCCTTGTGACTTGTGTATTGTTAAAGCCCATGCCATTTGAAGTGGTATTTGACGGTGTGCACCCCTTGTGATGGAAGAAATGGGTACATATGTTGGGTGTGAAATGTCCCATGGTGTTCCTTGGTATTGTCTAAAGTCGACAACCACGAAGGATGGTAATTCTGGGGGCTTTGAGCCAACTAAATAAAATATTTAGATGACCTTCCCAAGTGCGCCATTAACGAGGCCTACATGTACCCATAAGTTGCTAGTGAGCATAACTTTTTGTTCATTGCATAAGAGAAATTTTGCAGGCAAATGCTCATGTTCTGTTGTAGTAGGAGTTTTCTACCTTTGTTGTTCTGCAAAGCAAAGCGCTACTTGGATGTTCAATTTTTTAAGCATTTTCTTATTATGCAAGACAACTAGTTGTGTTGCATATGGGTGCATGGATTCTTTAAATCTGCATTGCTCTTCATGCGTAAGAGACGAATTTGTTCTCGACATTAGGTGTTGTGAATCTTCAAGTGTAGATATTCCATGTCTGAGATTTGTGAGTATTTGCTGAAAAGCAACTTGGGACGGGTTAGCTCCTTGTTGACAAAAACCAGTTGAAAGTGTTATGAATATGTCTAAGTTGCGCCAAAGTGCAGTGCCACGTGATGTCCCAGCATATAAAGGAATGTCTTTTATGGGTGGTAGCTAGCTAAATCTCTTACAAGGATAATTGAGCGATTACCAAATGGTGCATTTCAGTGAAGAGGGAATGCCTCTCTTAGACGATCGTTAATGAAAGTAAGCATTTTTGGACCAATGAAGCTCATTTCATCAATGAGAATGTACTCTACATGACGAAGTTTCTCTTGCAGTTATAGGAGTGGTTGGCCCTCAAGAGGATGCATTGTTTGGATAGGGATACGAAGGGCAAAGTGAATTGTAAGGGCATTTATGTTGAAAGCTGCAATGTTGGTTGGTGTAAGTAACAACAAAGGGTTTTTGTTTGCTGGTGAGTTTTCCACAAATGCATGGTGCAGACATTTAATCAAATGGGATTTCCCTATCCCAGTTGTTCCTTGTATGATGATTCTGCGTGGGGGTTTTGGCAAAGGGGTTTTAAAGTGTGAAAAAATAGTGGTGAAAGCTAGGTTTTGGGTAGGAGATAATGTGTGATCTTGGGGAAGGTTGGAAAAAGAATGATGTTGGTTTTGAATCGTTGAGCGGTTGAATTCAACGAAATTTATGGCAGTTTCTTGCAAGTGGGGAGGGATAGTATTATGTGACAAATTGTTGTTGGCATCGAAGTCGCGATAGCCAATCATGTTGAGGTCATCAATTGCAATATTGTAACCTGGGTGCAGCTGAGAGAGGACTTGCCATTCATTCATCTACATGGAATTAGGAGGTGTGTCGGGGGAAGTTTGATCTTCAGTATGTGGGGTTTGTGGGTTTTCAATTTCTCGATGGACATGCCATGGTGTATATGTACCCTTTTTTTGTTCCCAGTGTGCAATAATTTCTGCATCAGTGGAACCAATATCATTGGGGAGTGTTCTGAAGGGGAAATACAATAGTAATTCACTCCAGCAAAAAGTGGCATAAGAAGGATCAACAGAGGAAGGAATGACATTGTAACGGGGCAAGACATGTACAATCATTGGAGGGAATATGTGTTTCCATTGGTTTCTTTTCCGTTGGGCAGAATATGACCATGAGCGTGAAGCTTCAAGGAGGGGTAGTGATTCCAATGAGATAGGCCTGTTCATGTATGCAAGGATAAATTTTGGTGTCGAACCAGGATTCTCAGTATCTTGTGAAACATGTTTGAAAACAGTCTTGTTTACATTCAAGAACGAAATGTATGGTTGCAGAAAGAAAGAGGTAGCTTTCGTAACATATGGCATATTTCTTGTGCTCCAATGTCTCTATCTGCAATGGTTTCTGTAAGGAGTTTTCGGGTAACAACAACAATAGGTGCTTCTAGAATGGCACTTTGTGATAGCCGTGATAGCATTTGACGGTAGCTCTCAGATCTTGTTTCTGCTTTTGCTACATACTTTGAAATATAGTTTAACACAGCATGGCAAGAAAGGACTGGTTGGCAATCAACATTTGCTCTCCAAATAGTGAGTAGATCAGCATTGTGAATATTCAATGTTTCATCATTGCAAGCAGGGACGTAGGTTTTATGACCTCTATCATCAATGAAAAGTGAAGATGTGGACTTCAACTCCCACGGTACTCCATACTGGCAGCTAAGTACATTGTCTTTCTTGCGAAGACAAGAAGATTCATGACACTTTGTATGACATTTAACGCAGTTGACGAGCTCAGTATAGTCTTTAGACTGATTGGATGTGAATATTGATGCTGTGTCAAGAAGACATGGGCTATGAATTGTTGATTGGTGAAGTGGAATATTTTGATGTTCTGCTTACGTGGATTCCTGGTAGTTAGGTAGTGGTCAAAATATTTCTGTGCATTAGCAACTTCTAATACATTGTTCTAGTCAATTATGTCCATGTTTGGTGCATTTTGCAGCCAGAGGAAGCCATGAATGTGCGCGGATCCTCTATGTTTCCATTCATATCTGAATATAATATGAAGGTAAAATCTGGTTAAAACATATATATGCAACGTAGAAAATTAATGTAGAGGGAAATGGATATTAAAAAATACCTGCACCAGTAGTCTACTGCATGGAGGCCTTTTTGCAGGATTTCTTCGAGGAAAACTGTGAATCTACAATGCATATATTAGGCTATTAGATGTGGGTTCTTAATTATGTTTTGAATTTTCCATTGGAAGTGGTTGACTGAATTGGAAGGAACACTGGTAGGCATGATTATGTGGAAGTCATGCCATTTAGTATCAGCTGCACTAAGAGTGAAAAAGAATGTCGGACTTCCTATTTGTGTGATCATGTCAGTCAACTCAGATCGTCATTTGTTCCAGAAAGACCGTGTTCCCCGTAGGGCTGAACCGAACTACATTATTTTCTCTGGCAATCTTGAATCTGGAGACTCACAAAGACACTGTCGTAGGTCTAAAACCGTTGGTGGCAAGTTGTTCTCAATTTACTTCTTCACAAAAACACTAGCAGTTGTTTGGCTATGATGGCGCATTAGAATGTTATAAAGATAGTAGTAGAATCTTGGGTGTTGGCCAAATCGGTTATCATGGTAGTGCAGCAAGTGTAAAGCATATTCATGCATCTCAACTTTTGTAAGTCTTGGTTGCATGATCATGGCAATGCCTATAGGGAAGAGTGTGGGGAATTCCATGGCAAAGAGGCCTATGGTGTTGTATTCATTCATAGTTGTTAAAGATATTGGAGGCAAATCGATAGAGCTTATTGAATTTGAATGGGTCAAGTGCAAATAATTACAAATGTGCTCAAGCTCAGTACTTGAATTTGGGAGTATTGGAACGAAAGAAGAGGGTTGGATTTCTAATGGAGGTAGAATGACATCAGTATCATAAGTAGAATCAGTAGTGGTTTGATGGGGTTCAAAAGAGGAGGTGGTTACATTATGGAGAAGAGAAGAACTATTTGGAGGGTGATCTGGTAGCGCAGAAATAGCAGATGAATTGAATTGAACATCATAGTAGTAAGGGTCATTTTTTGTTTTGTATTCAAGGGCTGAAAGGACACGTGATTTGAAAACGAAGAATTCATAAGCCTTTTCAGATGGATTTTACCTTTTCACAATGAGGATGTCTAAGTCAAAAATCATTCGGGGTAAGTATTTGGCAATAGTGGTGATGTCTTGAGGGAAGCCAATTGTATGGCCACTATATTTGTATTGACCACCACGGGCATGAGTGACTTGTAGAATGGGGTTTACACGTGCAATGAGAATTTCTTCAACTTGTGTTAATTGTTAAAGGACATAAGGTTGTTCACCAGGGTTCATGTTGTTCAGTTTAGAAAAACGATTGGTAGATTTAGATGATGCACAACGAAAACAAGAAAGTCTACCATGTAAAAGCTTTGTTTTCATTCCTGGGTATGATTCTTTGCATATTGTGCAAACATGCACGGTAGAAAGTTCATCAATCCTTTCTTGAAAGCGACGGTGTTCTTCATTAAGGGGAGGGTTATATTGGATTTGATGAAAGTGAGATGGGTTGGTTTGTATATTTGGGAGAGCATTTGAGGTGGGAAGGGATGTAGAGGAAGTAGTAGGGTTTTTGCAGCTTTTATAAAGTGGTCACCGTCGTGCATTTATTGTATCCTTTTGTTGTGCATGAAGAAGACGTCGCTGCTCGTTTTTGTCCACATTTTGATTGTTTTTTGGCATATCTAAACAAGTACAAATAATTATTGTTAGTTTTCATAAACGAGTATTGCATGTTTGGAGAATGTATTACAAGTTTTAGAATTAATTTTTTTTATTTGAACATCGGTGAAGGTAGGTAGATTAGGTAGAAGGAAAAACATGCAATTAGGAGTACTATAAAATCATATGTTATTCTGGCATCTATTATTGAGAGGAGAGGAGCAAGATAACCAATATTTTTCTTCCTTCTTCTTCTTTTTTTTTACAAGTTTGAACAATAGCATGAATAGATTAGCAAGCAAGAGATCAATGTATAGCCATGTAAACAACGAACGGAAAACTTATGTAGTAAGTCTTTACAAATGTTGATATCTATATTATGTAAAATGAAAAGGGGTAAGCATACATATTTTGGAATAACTGGAAGAGAGTATTTGCAACGACAGTGTGCATCACAATAACATGGGGGTAATTTACAATAATATGTAACAATGAGTTGTGCGGAAATGTTTGTTTATGTACAAACAGTGGTGTTTGAAGAGACCCAAAAAAACATTTCAAAGGCAGCGAACAACAGGTCGTTTTGAAGTGGAAATTGTTTGAATGTAATTGAGGGCTTCTTTGCATGCAGAGGAATATTGAATTTTTTCTAAATTTATCAGTATTGGTTGCAAGCACTGAACACCATTGAAGTAATGTGCTTTAATGGAAAGTGTTAGCAGGAAGCGGAGTCCTGAAATTCGGCCACAAATTTCCTGCAGATCAGTTGGTTCGATAGAAAGAAGGAACAGGTCTTTTGCCGTGATGCCCATGAGCTCATTTCCTACGTCATTGAAAGCTGTGACATTCTGTAGGTGCCCGGTGTGGTCATGTAGCTCAATTTTAAGTTTGTAATAGTAGTCACATTCTGGGAAGTCGCCGTTACATTTTGTACAATGCCAAAGATTATTAGAATTCTCCACAACCTTCTTCATGCATTGTTTTCCATTGAAATCTAATGGACATGCTAGAAAGTAGAAGTCGTCCATGTGAAGAGCAGTTATTGTTGCATGAACTGAAACCCATATTGCTTTATCAGAGGTTTGCATGCTAGCAATTTCATGAAACATCGTTCGTAGTAGGGCACATTTTGCAGCAACACCATAGTTTCTACTCAAAGATGGAGAAGAAGAGCTATAACCTGTTTCACGGAACCATGCATGTAGTTGATGAGTTTCTTCAACTTGTGGATTTATGATGAGAGTGCTTGTTGATATCGTCCCTATTGTGGTGCCATTAAATTCAGATACACAACCTCCTTTGATTGCAAGGATTGGTGGATTGTCGAAAGAGTATAATTCAGCAAGGTTTTGTCCTATAGAGTCACAATGGTCTCCCCATAATGTTACATCAATGCTAAAACCCGACTTGTCTTTTAATATGAGTGTTTTCCTTAATGTTTCACTTTTGTCTTTTCGTCGAATTGTTGATGCAGGTGAGGTGGAGGTAACAACACCAATGACATCCACATTCGTATTTGGACTTGCACTTTTTATTTCAGCAATAGTCTTGAAGCGAAAGCTCTGGTAAGGAACCGTTGGATCATCTATGGGACTTGGATTGATAGTGGAAGCAGCAAACAAGTAAATTTCCCATTTGTTCTTAAGGTGGTTGTAGTTTGGATTTGCTTCTTTAACTGTGCCATTTGAAACAATGTATAGCTGCCCAACTTGAATTACATTGTAAAGAGATTCGGCAATTCAACAAATGCAGAAAGGTGGATCTCTTCCTTATCACATTGATAAGGTCAAACCCAAAAACTTTTCCTGAGCCTCGCACATTGTTGTGAGTCTTCAAGGTTGTTTTTGTATATGCTCTACCTTGGATTGACCAATATTCTTGGAAAAGGATTGAGTGTCATGAATGGAATTGTTGTAGTTGTTGCTGTAATTGGTAGAGTAACTACAGATGGCAAGGTATCTTCTGCTAATGAAGAGCTAACCTGGGATATACCTGCCTTTGCATGTAGTAGTGTTGATGAGTCCTTCGTCAATGCTGCTGAGCGCATCACAACTTCAAGCTCAACCACTCGAATGGACCTTATGTAAACAAATGAGAAATGAATTAATGAAGATTCCATTTTTTTTTTGTAATGCAAGAAGCATTTAGAAGGAAAAAAATAGAAGAGGGTAATTTCAAATTTTGAGCCTTACGAGGAGTTTTGGAGCACTGTGTAAGCTGCTTTTTTAAGTAGAATTATTGAGCCAATTTGGATGTCTCCAGATGCAACTTGTGGGCTATATGTGGATGGTAGCAAAGTCTTGTGTTGATGTGTTCCATAAGATAGAGTAATGTGGAAGTGTGTGGATGTTGTTTTTAATGAGGTAACAGAACCAACATCGATTATCTGAAGTAGTGGTTGAATCTCAGTGGAACCATTCAGCAACAGAGGAATGGCATTCGTTGTCAAGGATGTCTCCATAATATTAACAGGGGGATTCTTTTTTTCCATGATAGTAGTACCTGCAATTCATCAAATTCACCACAACACAAAATTCTAGTAAAAGAAGTTGTGATGTGAATGCGGAATCTAATCTAACAAGGCTAACTTTTGATGGTGAAACAATAATAAGGGCACAAGATATGAGAATGAATTGTCATTCACACCACTATTAAAGGTGAGCTGACCTTGTAGAACAAATTTTTGTAACATGTTTTGGCATAAATTACAAATGTTTTACGTAAATCCCATGCTATGTATGTAAGGTACGTGTCTAAACCTTTTAGAAACTGTAACGATGTTTCTAAAACTCTTATAATGTGCTCAGAATCTGCCTGAACATGCCGACTGATGTGTCCAAAATTGCCTGATGTGTCCAACATGTGATACCCTCTGTCACTACTCCACTCAAGCCTTGCTTGATGCAATGATGAGTTTCCCAATTTGGTTCATTGTTCTTAAAGGAACTCAGCCCATAAACATAATATGCCTTTCCCTCCCTTGATCTACATTTGTTATCTTGATTTGCATAAGCTATGTATCCTCTTAGTACCAAGACACATCCACCTAATATGAATCCTTCCAAAGACGGACAACCCCCAAAAGCGGTAAGCATTTCATAAGCAGAAATTCAACCTAGAGGGGGAGGAGAACAACCTCTCATATTAACCACCCAAGCTAGACCACATTGACAAAATGTCTGTTAATAAGATTCAGCGACAAGGTACATATTGTGCAAATTTGGAAATAGCTCAAGCGACTCAAAGATCCTTATAGTCTTACAGTACCTTTAAAACATGTATGAAATAGGAACATTTGCTAGCCATGCCTAATATTGATCCTTTCAGCAATATTTTGTTCGCACATGATATGCGATCCTTGTAGGAAAAATCCACATGTTTCTTACACAACGTAAAACCCATTAAGAGATGTGTTTCAATAACATTCAGGCAGAAGGTGTATATTTTGCACATTTGGTAGAACAAATTTTTTTAACATGTTTTGGCATAAATTAAAAATATTATTTGGTGAGATGAATTCCTTTACATATATTGCATGGTCCTAAAGCATACTTTAAGGTCCCGTGAACAAATTAGAACTGTTGAATTTATTTGCAAATACTTATCATATCGGCTAATGCTAAAGGTCTCCATCCTCATTAGCATTTATGACATTTCTGTTTTCTTTGAGTGCCAAGAACTGCCACCCTTTTTGGTCCTTGACGGTATTTGTTTATCTCCTAACTCTTATGTTTCTTTCATCCAAATTAACCTTATGATTCTGCAATGTACGATAAATGTGCCCAATGGAAAAGCCATGGTCTAGAAATCGGATTGTAATTGCTTGTATTCAGTTTGTAGTTTTCTTTCTTTTCAATCTTTTTAATCACCACCGAAATTTGGCATTTAAAGCATAAAAGATATAGTTTATATTGAAGTGACATTGGGTAGCCATCTCAAAAAGATATCTGAGGGCTACATCCTCTGATCCAAGAGCCAGCTTATGGCCTTAAGTAGGGAGGTTTTAAAGCCTTTAGCAGATGCCTTGGCAATGTTCTCTGTCGAAAAACATCTCGAGGAACAACACTTAGAAACCAAGAAAATAAATAGCCTAACATTGAATACAAAGATTCCTTAAAAGAGTGAATACCTATATACACCCAAAAATAACGGAAATATTGAGTTCTACTTTCTAGCATACAAGGATGTCCATTGCAAAGATGTAAATAACTAAATTGATAAATTATGATAATAATCTAATTTAAGGTTGCAGCCTAGTTGAACATCAAATTGACATACGAGGCACCTTGGTTTGTGGGTCAAGGGGTCTCTTCCATGTAACAATTTGACTAATTAATCTATAGAGGTGTACAGACTCTACCCCTCCCAATTCAACCCGATGATTTATGAGGAGGAAACACATGTTCTTAGTTTTTAGGCTCACTCAAGCTATAAAATTCCATGCACACTGAAAGATGGACTCTTCCTTTGTATGATGTGGGTTAAATGAGTCTCCCTTACCAACAAAAGGCATTCACCTAACCTAAAAAGTAACAGATAGGATACCTCTCCAGGGCCACTAAAAGAGAATATTCTCAAGAACATTAGGACCTCTAGGTCATGACCATGATGGTGGCCTTGTAGGTGGTATAGGGAACCTTGTAGGAAAAATCCACTTGATTTTTACACAACATAAAACCCATTAAGAGATGTGTTTCAATAACATTGAAGCAGAAGGTGTATATTTTGCACATTTGGTAGAACAAATTTTTTTAACATGTTTTGGCATGAATTAAAAATGTTATTTGGTGAGATGAATTCCTTTGCATATATTGCATGGTCCTAAAGCATACTTTAAGGTCCCATGAACAAATTAGAACTGTTGAATTTATTTGCAAATACTTATCATATCAGCTAATGCTAAAGGTCTCCATCCTCATTAGCATTTATGACATTTCTGTTTTCTTTGAGTGCCAAGAACTGCCACCCTTTCTGGTCCTTGACGGTATTTGTTTATCTCCTAACTCTTCTGTTTCTTTCATCCAAATTAACCTTATGATTCTACAATGTACGATAAATGTGCCCAATGGAAAAGCCATGGTCTAGAAATCTGATTGTAATTGCTTGTATTCAGTTTGTAGTTTTCTTTCTTTTCAATCTTTTTAATCACCACCGAAATTTGGCATTTAAAGCATAAAAGATAGAGTTGCTATTGAAGTGACATTGGGCAGCCAACTCAAAAAGATATTTGAGGGCTACATCCTCTGATCCAAGAGCCAGCTTGTGGCCTTAAGTAGGGAGGTTTTAAAGCCTTCAGCAAATGCCTTGGCAATATTCTCTGCCCAAAAACATCTCGAGGAACAACACTTAGAAACCAAGAAAATAAATAGCCTAATATTGAATACAAAACTGCCTTAAAAGAGTGAATACCTATATACACCCAAGCTATAAAACTCAAGCTACAAAATTTCGGGAACACTTAGAAGTAGGGCAAAGCTCTTATACACCCTGTCCTTCCAAACCAACTTAGAAGTAGGGCAGAGCTCTTAGCTTCATGGTTTAATGTTGTCCACCTAACACTTAGAAACCAAGAAAATAAATACCCTAACATTGAATACAAAACTGCCTTAAAAGAGTGAATACCTATATACACCCAAGCTATAAAATTCCAGGAACACTTAGAAGCAGGGCAGAGCTCTTATACACCCTGTCCTTCTAAACCAACTTAGAAGCAGGGCAGAGTTTTTAGCTTCATGGTTTAATGTTGTCCACCTATTGAACAATAAAAACGGATTGACCTACATGACCATATAGATGATAGATCATAAAGATGATAAATAGAAAAACACATTGGGTTAAAAGAAAAAAAACAATCTTCCAGTAGTTCTCTTGAGTTCTTTAAGAATTCACATAGAGAAATGGCTCAACAAAATTCCAAATTGTCCAAACTCTTCCAGTAGTTCTCTTGAGTTCTTTAACAATTCACATAGAGGAATGGCTCAAATGAAACTTTATGCTTATTAGGCGCTCATGTTCTCACAGTGGCTTAAAAGGTATGGTCTTTTATTGACATCTCCTTAGATGTTTTCCTTTGCCTAAGATCCAACAAAAGCATGTGCAATGGTCCATCTAACTGGGTGAACCTCAACTATCCAATTGTATGCCCTGCAACTGTTAGATGCTCACCCTGTAGCTTGGCTTGGAGGATGGAAGATCATATATATATATATATATATATATATATATATATATATATATAAGTGATAGAGACTATACTGAATTGCTAAATAAAACTAAAAATTGCTTCAACAATTCTGGACCACCGCAATCATTCGATCACAGTACAAGCAAATAGCATGCAAATTGGTGGTAAACAATTGTATTTTATACTCCGATCACTCAAACAAAATAATATTTCATGATACCCTAGTATAGAATCCGACAACCCGTTGTCCACCTATGTTTTCTTAAAGTTTCGTACAATTAAATAAAAAAACACATTGGATTTAAAAGGAAAAAAAGAACTACTGAGTCCTATGCAGGGAACACTTTTCTACCCTGTCCTTCTAAACCAACTTAGAAGCAGGGCAGAGCTCTTAGCTTCATGGTTTAATTTTGACCACCTACTGAACAATAAAAATAGATTGACTTACATGACCGTATAGATGATAGATCAGAAAGATGATAAATAAAAAAAAACACATTGGGTTAAAAGAAAAAAACAATAAACTGAGTTTCAAGCCAGGAACAAGTTGAAAAATAAGTTATAACATCAAAAAAACCCAACTTGAAAAGAAATAGGGATTTTTTATAACACAGTAAAGCTCAAGGAAAAAAAAGCTACCAGATGTCTCAGGAATGATGTGGAGAGAAGAATTGGACCTCTCTTACATAATCACTCCAAAATGCTATCCACCTTGGAGATTTTGAAGGCGCATGGGAGGGCACAACTGACCACCTGTCAAACTAAAACCATGCTTTACACAGCAAGTGCTTACCGAGTGACCGTGATCGTGCATTTATTGTGAAGGGCTCGAGTGCTTATGCGATGCCCGGCGAGGGATAATGAATCGGTAACATAAATAATACATAAAGCTAAGGAAGAAGAACAAGAACAATGATAATTTAATACTAATCAGTGCTTGCCAAAAGCCAGGGAAGAAGAACAGTTCTTGCCAAAAGCCAGCCAAAAGGCAGGGAAGAAGAACAGTGCTTGCCAAAAGTCAGGGAAGAAGAACAGCAGCAACAAGTGGCAGACCAAAGAAACGATTAACTCTGAGGCCAAGAGTGACATAAAAGAATGGGAAAAAGTAGTAAAAATAACTTTTAGTGCCAGATGTCAAACAAAAAAGCATATAATAGATTTCAATCAGAAAATGAAAAGGTAGACGACTATGTTCATTCAAAGGAAGGCCTATCGACCTAATTAAAATACTAATAAACCAATCTTTTTTGGTGCTTTTTGACCAAAAGTAGGGCATCAATCTTTAATGAGATGTATCTCCTCAACTGTGAGGACTTAGGAGACATACCACATACCATCAGAATCGGAATGACAAGAAGAATCAAATGATGATGATCTTAAGTCCAAATACAATGATTTTTCCATACAAATTCTCATCAATTGTAGGGCATCTAGGGTTTCCCAAAGCTTTCTAACAATTGGAGCTTCAATCAATGCAATCTAGACAAACATTAAGAGAATTCACAAATCGACCTTAGCATTAACGACAACACCATTCAATAATATCCCTCTTTGTCATTAATGGCAACACATGTTCCCCCTATAAATATTGCTCCCCCTGACCCAATGCCTTTGATCTTCCTTTCCTTATTTCTCTCCCCCTTTGACATCAATAGCAAAGGGTTACTTCCCCTAAAGGAATATGTTCCTTCATCTTCATGAAATAGACTACCTTACTCCCCCTAATATGTTACGTCTTTTGTGACTTGCCACAATTGAGACCTCTATGACTCTTCTTTCAAAACCTGCTACTCTACAAAGTTGACTAATTTTCCCACAATGTTGATTACTACTATGAAAACCCCTTCAAATATGCCATGTATCAAAATGGCAAAGGAAAAATCTTCAAAATTGCAACCATTGCTACATAGACTCCCCATCTTCAACATTCATTGGACAAGGAGTCTTCAAAATGTCTTGTTCAAAATTATGTGTGAACTAGCTCTGCAACTGAATGATCCTTTGACTTTACGAATCCCGAGAGCATAATTCCTGAGAATTTCTCATTTTCTTGATATTCTTGCTTATTTTTCTTCTCTAGACTTTCTTGTACTTTATTTTAGAGTTGTTCTTCATGGAATATTCCATATTTAATTTGAAATCTCGAGCTATATGCCCATAGTTATGACATTTGTAACATTCAATTTTTAGCCTTCCCACTTCTTGGAGGCCCAATATTTTTAACCTTCTTATGTCCTTCATTTTGATTTGGCCTTCAAGGGATCATGCTATTAGTCTTCTCATCAATATTTCTCTGTGAGGACTTGGATTTGGTGCCTTCGTCTTCCTTCACCTTCATCTTTAATCGAGTAGTGTCATTATTCTTTGTTTCATCATCCATCAATTTCTCCTTTTGTCATTCCTTGAGCTTGTCTATTTCAGTTAGGGCAGCATCAAGTTATCTTTTCTTTTGAGCAATATCGGCTTGAAACTTGCTTCTCAAAAATTTTATTCTTTCTTTTGCCTCCTCTACTTGTAATTTTAGAAGGATGACCTTTTATCTTACTTTGTTAAAATATTTCATTTGTTCCTTTTGCCTTCTACCTTCCTTTTTGAGCTTGTTTATTTTTTTAGAGATGCATCAAGTTCCTTTTGCTTTTGACCAAATTTTGCTACAGATTCCTCTAATTGGCTTGTCAAGTTTTTCTCTTTCCTTTCAGCTTTCTACACTTGAAGTCTTAGAAGGGAAACTTCTTCTTCGAGTACCAGGTTTTACTTTCTTGCTTTCTTAATATCACATAAGGCATTGATCAACTCTCTTTCCAATTATACGACTACTTCTTCTTCTTTAACTTAATCATCTAAATCACAATCATCATCATCATTTTCATTTTGACATGCATGCTTCTTTGAGCATATATCATGGATATTCTTCCAAAGATGTTTGGTTGATGAGCATTGATCAACTTTGGATTTTAAAAGACCTGGAAAAGAACTAAGAATGGAATTCATGGATTTTTTATTATACCTTCTATATTTTTCAGTGGATTGTCTCCAAAAACAATAGAGTTCCATACATCATATCATTGAGCTTGCAAATGGGATTTCATTCTGGATTCCCATATTTCGTATTTGACTACATCAAACTCAGGAGTTGGTAGGCCAACTTGATTCTCTTTAACTTTGGATACTATTGTAATACTTGAGACTTCCTTTGATCATTTGGATGCATGCCTTTTTTACTTTCCCATCTCCACACTTTTAAGATTTTCCTTACATATGTTAAGTTATGACTAAAGGAACCAACTCTTATTCTAATTGTTGGAAATATTGTTACACTAAATTTTGTCACCATGACTGTCAATTCCGATCTCTCGCACATTCAATGAGTGTCTCAAGTGAATCCCCTATGAATCTTGAAGTAAAAAAATACTAGGGACAAAAGGAATTTTGGGTTGTACTACTTAAAAACCAATTTTGAGCATTTGTGCAATTTTCCTAGCCATTACCTACGCATGTGTAGTTTTTACCCTTTTGGCTTGTGCAAGTATGTGCATTGTCTTCCACTATACATTGTGCAATCTTGTTCACGCAAGTAAAAGTAAAAACTCAAGTTCTAGAAGCTTTAATGGAGGAACCTTATCCAAATTAGAAACCTCAAACTATTACATAACTGCGCCTCATCCTTTGGTTCATGGAACTAATCTCCTCCTCTTAAGCATCATATCCCTTGAGAAGAGGAATTAGAAACCTTCTCCTCTTGCGTATAAATTGAGCATAAGACTACAAGAAGGGGGGAGACTTGGATTTGTAAACTTATGCTATTGATTTTGGGTCTGAAGATCTTGTCATCAAGGGAAGAAATGGAGACCATTGGAAGAGGCTTGTGACATCAAGGCAACCAGGTTGTAAGCTTGTTCTCCTTTGAATTCAATATAAAATCACATTGTTCTTTCCTAATTGCATCTATTTTGATGTTATTTGCGAGATTCCTTGATCACTCACATGGTTTATAATTGATTACTTATTCAACTATATGTTGTATGTTAAGTTAGGGATTTCATTTACCTCTGATTTTATATGTGAGATGCTTTGATCCCCTTGAATGTTTTTGTCTATGCAAATCTCTTTTGGAGAATCATGGAGAAGTTGTGGAAAGCATTGGGAAAGACTATAAGGAATTGAGGAAAAGTTGGTTGTGGAAAGCACTGAAAATAATTCTACAAGCACATTGCTAATAGGTAAGTGATTCTTCGAGTACTACATGTTTCATGTTTCATTTTTAGGCTAAGGAAAGGTAGTAATTATTTTGATGTTTGTTACTAGGTTTGGTTGGAAATCTAGGGAGATCCTTTTTTCCACAAGAAGTATTAGTCTACTATAACAAACACTAAGAGGGGGGTGAATCGGTATTCTTTCTAATTAGTTAATTTTTAATCTTCAAAGAATTAAATTTACATTAAATTCACATCACATGAATAGTAAACAACACCATTCAACAATGCACAAACATCAAGACAATAGACAACAGAGTTTTAGGTAGAAACCCTTTCGAGAGAAAAACCACCTAACGATTCTTAATATAGGTATTCAATTTACATCAATTAGGAAGCTCTAACTTCCAAAGTTTTTCAGCAACAACTGAAGGAGGCTCCAACCCCCTAATTTACAGGCTCTAGCCTGAAGGATGCTCCAACACCCTAGTTTACCAGCTCCAACTGGAAGGACTCTCCAACCTGAAGGAAGCTCCAAATCCCTAATGTAAAAACTCCAACTAGGAGGATGTTCTATCACCTTAGTTTTATCAACTTTGACTAAAAGGATTCTCCAACACCCTACATAGGCTCCAACCTGCCCTAGCATCACCTTGAAGTTTTCTTAGGCTCCAACCTAATGGAGACTCCACTCTCCTATCTTGCACCACCCTGCCACCCTATTCAACAAGCGGACCATGATTTCATCTCATTTTTTTAAGGAAAGGGTATTTATATATTTATATTAAAAACCAGCAGGAGAGGACCCAACATCCTTACATTTGAACTTAATTACAAGAAGTATATATTTATCAAAGTAAATTGAGTGTTTATTGTCTTGAAAGTAAAGGCACCAGCTTGTACAAAAAAAATTGCAGCTATATACTTTGCAATATGAACCTAGAAACAAACTACACTTGAAAAAAATCATACTAAATATATAAGGGATACCTGAGCTAACCGTAAAAAACCTAGGAGCATGAAGACTCAGCCAACATTGTTTCCACCCTCGTCAGGGTCCCGAGGACACCGAGCGCTTTTACCACTAGATAGAGAAGGGCCTAGAGCATGAGTTACATTTGGAGTGCCATCGACCACGAGTGAAATAACTTCCAGGATGGCCACATGGTTTGAGAGATAAAAAAGTAAATCTTCCCTTAAATTACCCAAGGAATCCAACATTTCCACGCAATGAGTGAGCATTTCTATCCACATAAATAATTGAAAATATAATCTCTATCTTTCCACTATATTCTCAATCATGTTGATTGAGGCTAGCAAAGCATGAGAGGAATTAACTAGTCGTTCTATTGCATCTACCAAATCCACATTCTCTTTGGGGTTCACCATCTTACTACGCAGAAGAGTGCTAACCAAGTGGCTAGCCTAAGCCTAATAGTCCAAACCGTCAAGAACGTC
Source organism: Pinus tabuliformis (assembly GCA_031772625.1). NCBI lineage: Eukaryota > Viridiplantae > Streptophyta > Pinopsida > Pinales > Pinaceae > Pinus > Pinus tabuliformis. The sequence continues at coordinate 476,969,394 of CM062813.1, read as the reverse complement.
AACTAAAATCTAGTGAGAGAAACAGAATACCAAATGCACTTTTATAATAAGAAGGCCTTCAATTTGACATGAGCCAAACTGCACTAATAAGACTAGATTCTTCATTGCAGAACCAATACCTCTGAATTCCTACGTTAATGGGACAATTTGAATCATAAGTAATAAAATTTTCCACTACGGGAGATCCCTTACCTTCCTGTTACACCAAATTTTGTGATGGTCGAAACAATCCTCCATTAAGTGGAAAATACCACAATTATTGAGGGAAGCCTTGAGATAAGTCCACTTGTACCTTTTCATTAAACAATTGTTATACATTATGTAATTTCGATACCGGAAAAAGGATAAAAAAACTCCTAGGAGGATCTTGGCAGTCTCATTCTCTAAAGACATCAGGCATTGGGCTAACCACCTGTTGGTGCTTCATATAAACGGGAGATGGAATGTTATGGGATAGGGATTATAATCCTTCGTTGATCATAAATAATTTCTCCTTGGGTAACCAAAGACCCTTTTTTGTTAATGTGTCGGCCCCTACATTCAAATTGTGAACGACATGGAAGAAGTGAGCCCGTACAAAATTTGGAATGAGAGAAAGGATTCCTTGGCTTATAGTCATTGACTCCTTAGAAATGGTTGCTTTGGCCTTTGTGAATTGACGAATAACCAACATTGATTCACATAAAACATTAAGCTTGGTAATTTTTATTTCCAAAGCAATCTCAAGGCCTTTCCATAAGGCTAGGAACTCAGCATGATTGTTAGTTCCTCTTCCAACACCCCAGGTCAATTGATGCACTATTTTCCATTGAGGCCAAAGAGGATCCCTCCAGCACTAGCACCCCCCCATAATTTCATCTCATTTTCAAACTAGATTTACATATCCCTTTTTGTTTCTTTAGAATCAAACCATAACATCATGATATCCTCATATAAATGACAAATTCAATCATCCTTAAAACATCAATCATACCATCAACAACAAACCCTATCTCAATAATTAGTAGTAACATGCAACAAATCAACATATACTTCCAAACCCTAGTTAAGCATGCAGATCAATAACAAACCATGTTAGCTTATGTTCAGCATCTCAATAACAGTCAGTGACTTACTGTTAATTCCACTGTCAGCAAGCAACAATGTCAAACTATACTCAGCTTAGTAACAATCTCTGCATAAGGAACTGAGATCCAAAAGAGTCCTCTGCATCAATATATTAGTATATCAAATCAAACTTTAGTAGTAATGTCCTAACAATTTAGTGGTGATACAGTGTCATATGCTCACCATACTAGCAATACATCAACCTAGCAACATCATCAACACTCTTGAATCACAAATCCTAGATCGTCAACACTTTCCAATCATAGCAACTCTATCCTCACAAATGTCCTCAGACAAACAAAACTTTGTACCAATAGTGACAACCCTGATCTACTACCAAGATGATAGAGTAATACTCTCACTTAACTCATTAAGCCCCAAAACATACAACAGTGCAACCACAAATGTTGTCTCACACAAAAGTACCAAAATTACAATGACTCTATCATATTTTCTACATAATATGAACTGGAAAATAGAGGCTAATCATAGGCATCCAACAACATAGAGATCTCAATTGACCATTAACACTTTGCTCAAATTTTGGAACTAAAAATTGCAATAATGATAGCCCCTGTGCATTCACTAGCTCTTAAATCACTGTCAAGCCTTTCACAATAAACCATACACAAATATCTCAAGAACACAACACTCAGTCTCTTTAAGATAAGGAAAAGGAAACACATATATCAAATTCATAATTAAACTATGTTCAATTACATAAGCCTTTGTCTTACGTATTGATTTAAACCCTACATTCAATCTCTGCCATATACAATACATTGTGACATACACCTCTTACTTTACAAAAACGTCGATCTCTACATATCCAAGTCAATACAAGTATTTCTCTAACAATAGTGTGACAAATAATGAAATTATCTGCAAAACCTTTGCCAATATTTTTCAATACAAGTGCTTTGTAACTGCAAGCATACAAGGTCATCAATAGTAAAAGCTACATACAGAACTCTGCCGTAAGCCTCTACAGTCACACTATATAGTCACTAGAGTTCAACGCTCAACAAAGATTGCAATGAACATTATATATAGTGCGCACACAAGAAGGAAAACGTCTAACAATTGGTTACCATGCTTAGAACTTATTCTATATGTAGAAATAAATTTTGGACAGGTTTCATCAACACATGTTATTGTCTAAGCCACACAAATTCGAGATCATAGATTAATGAAAATTTTGAATACTAACAAAAATGAATTATCAAACTTGCAATTTGATTATGAAAATAAAAGAAATTTGATTATGAAAATTTTAACTTCAAGGGCTCGACCTCCCACAATGAATTTAAACATACTAAGATTTGATCCTACAAACAAGATTTATTGTCAAAATGTAACTATTCTCCAGCATTGCAAACTACATTAAACATTACAATACTTCTCTCCAAGAATGCATGCATCGACCCCTGATCCAGAGATCTACATGTTTTTCTCCCATCGTATGAAAAAAAAATCTACATCTTGCTATTTTCGCTTGGATTCAAGGATATATGCTTTGTTGCTATGCCTTTCGATCATTGCTTGACTCAAAAAAATGAGATCATCACATTTCAAGTATAAAGATCATTGCATGATTCAACTATCAAACATAGTTATGATCAAACAAAACATCAATGACGATGCCTAAGACCCATGTTTTTCTCATCGAAACACTCTTCAACAATTCACAGAATGACATAGTCACAACCTTGGATGGGCATAGAGTATTATCATAAATTTGATCCAACAAAGGTCGAATATATGTGCTCCAGATTGGACGAATATGTGTGCCTCGGGATGTGAACAAATTTTGCTTTAAGGGAGGATGAATGGCCTCAAACTCTACTCAGTCCACAATTAAAAAATAAATAAAAAACCTAAAAGCCCAAAAGAAAACCTTTAAACTAAAAACCCTCATAACTTCGATCTCCTTTCTTTCCCTCGACCTCATACCATTTCAAAGCAAATATATACAAAGATAGGTGTGGAATAGATGAATAATGAAGGAGATGAGACACATATTTATACTTAATTGAAATCCAATCAACCTTAGGATTAAATTTAAATTTTAAAATCTTGGAGCCAAAATAATTTAGGTCAACTTGAGCCCACAGAGCATAAAATAGACAGTGATGGGGTGTATTGTTAAGTCACTATGTGGTGTGAAGTTCACTAGTTTGAAACTCCGTGGGAAAAATACAGTCATTTCAAGGGTTGGTGTGGTCTGGGCTAGGTGTGATCCCCTGGTGATTTTGACAGCTTAGATACCCCTAGGTTGTGGTTTCTTAAGTCAAAGGTTAAGCTTATAGTCATCTATAGAGGACACAGACAACTTGACAAAAAAAAAATAGGCCAACTTGTGCAAATAGGGGAATGAAATAACAGAGAAATGTTGTGGCTGATTTTGTTTTGGAATGTGTGATTGATCTCTATGTTTATTTCGACTACATATATTTAATTCTAGAAGTTAAAAATACCAATGATTTTATTTTTCGGTGGTTCAATAATTATTTGGGTAAATAATTAATTTTTTGGGGATAAATTAAATTGTCGCGAGAAATTAAATTTAGATGGTATTAGAAATTTAATATGGTATTAGAGCTATCTAGAATACTTTTAAAAGGAAATCTGGTATCACGAGGGTTTGCAGTAGCGAGTTTTCCTTTTTACAGCAGTAGAATTATTTCTTAAAATTTTGCAACTAGGTTTTCTGGTCATGGTCGATATGTGGAGATTGAAACATTGATGAGTTTGAGATATGAAGATGAGCTGGATGGGGTATCAAATTTTAGTCCTTAGAAGGAAAATTACCTAGATTTTGAAGATAATTGGTCTCTGGGATTTAGTGAGTAGAGACATGCAGGTTCCTTCAAATATAAATCTTGCAGTCTAGCATAAGGTCAAAGACATAAAAGTGAGTTGCATAATTTTGGATGGGGTGAGGGATTGTATAATTCCTCACACATCAAGTAAGTACATCAGAAGATAGATGTGGGTAGATTTGACTGGTCTTTATCAGAGTACAAACGAGAACAGAAAAAGGTGTTGCAGGAAAAAATAAATAATATTAAAATGAACATATTTGAGACCATGATAATCTTATCTCACGAGGGTCCAACACGCTCGCGATGAGTTTGCATATATTGGGGAAATTGTGAATGATTTATAATTGGTAAAAGTCGTTATGGAAGTGTACATAAAGTAGTGGTCCACTTTTGTGGATGGGATTCTTACACGTTAACAAATTCCTGAATTCAAATCAGTTATGGGATGACTTCACCTAGAAGGGGATCTAGGAAAACTCATTAACCGGAGGATAGTAAAAGGGAGGAGAAGAGAAAGATGAGCTTTCTCTTGCTACACAAACTAAAAATGGAAAAGAAAAGAGAAAGTAAAACCAAGGTGGAGGAGAATCTTCACAAAATAAGAGGGAAAATGACATGAGTAAAGTAAAATCCTTTGCTTGTCACAAGTTCAGGAATTCTTCTAGTCAGTGTCCTAACAAAAAGAAGGGCAAGGGCAAGACTGCTACAACAACTATTGCACAAATGTAGGAGATGGGCGAGAATTTTGAGAAAAAAATCGCCTTAGTATCCATAGATTTTCTTGTAGATTCACAAGCTCATGCAATTTACTAAAGCACAAGACAAGAATCGACTTCTACTTTCAACCAGCAGAAGATAATAAATCGATGAAAAATAATATGAACAATAAGAAGACAAATCAATGGCACCTAACACAATAAATTTTCCCAAGGAAAGTCACTTCTCAAAATCCCGCTACCTATATATATTGCATTAATTAGAAATATGAGTGAAGATACAAAGCTTGTTCTCACAAGAATAATTCCCCACAAGTATGCTCAACTCTCTACCTCACAAACCCGTTATTAGCGAACACTTAGCCAATTTCCACTGCCTTCCAAGCCCCTATTTCCTTCTGCAATTCCTAGGATGAATAGCCTATATTTAAAGGGAATTCATGCTTCCAAAACTGTGCATTCCTAATTAGGTCCTCTTCCAAGTTGCATGCATGATATTTACAACTCAGTAAATCATACAATTGATAGTACATTGTCCTTGCACTCTAGTATCAATTGGATCTTTCTCAGAACTGACATGCATGAATTTTTTATGAGTTAATCTTCAATTTTCTAGAGTAGCACCTGTGGATGCACCAATGCACTAACTAACTGTTAATCCTCCATTAGTTCAACATATAGTTAGAACTAGTAAAACTGACTATAACTCAGTAAACTGAGTTATCTAATTACAACTCAATCTAAACTCATATTGGACCCCTAAAATTTATGGAGAACACTTACATGACTTCCAACTCAAAATTCCTAAGCTAATTGAGTTAATTAAACTTAATTAACCATTTACAAGTTTCTATGAGAATAAAATTCTATTTTAATTCACAGTTTAAATTCAAGGACAAATTTAAACTGGAATTATTGTTGCCATTTCTCAACACTCCCTCTCAACAAGAAAGGGATTATATGCTACCCCGATCCTATCTCTATGAAACTTGAATTTACATATTGATAATGCCTTTTTCAAAATGCCAGCGTCTTGCTCCTCTATGGGAATGTACTCTAACAACATGATCTACCTCAATACATAATCTTTGAGATGAAGATACTGGATATCAATGTGCTTGGACCTATCATGAAAAACTAGATTTTCAAATAGTTTGATACAACTCTGGTTATCGCAGTAAATCATTGTCAGATCCATCTGCTGACCAAACAGACCAACCAGGATCTTCCTCATCCAGATGGCCTCACATGTTGCCTGACTTGCAACCATGTACTCTTCCTCTGTCGAAATGAGTACAACAATCTATGTTTCCTGTTATACCAAGAAACTGTCACTGACCCAATACTGAAAATCCCTTCTGATGTGCTTTTCCAGTCGGATGGACTCCTTGCCTAATCTGCATCTGTGAAGCCTTAAAGCTTCACTCCCTCTATCCTTCTATACCATAACACATACTGAATAGTGACCATGAGGTATCTCAATACATGCTTTTCCACCTTCTAATACAACTTGGTAGGCCTAACCATAGCTTGACTCAGTTGGTTGACTGAATAGCATAAATTTCATCATGTGTTCACCAAGTACATGAGTGAACCCACAAGATTTATATAAACAATAGCTTCCACTATCGCTCCTGAAGTAGTATCCTCATTCCTCCAGATACCATCTAGAGGAGTCTCCATAGGCTTGCATCTCTCCATGTGGAACCTCCTAAGTATCTCGTTGGCATACTTGCCTTGAGACACAAACAACTCCCCATCATCCTTCCATACTTCCATGCCCATAAAGTAATGCATGAGCCCAAATTCCTTCATCTCAAACTCTCTTGCAAGGTCCTCCTTGCAAAATTTGATCAGATGATCATCACCTATCAATATGATATCATCAACATAAAGTACAATGACCAATAGTTTACCTTCCACCACTATGTGGTACAGTTTCACATCTGCTTCACTCTTTGTGAAGTCCAACCTTGTGAAGTAGCTATCTATCCTGGTGTATCGAGCATAAGGTGCTTGCTTCAGCCCATACAACGCTCTCTTGCACTGACACACATGTGACTCATAGTTGAATGTTTCAAAACCTTCAATATGCTCTATGTACACCTTTTCCTCAATCGTGTCATTAAGGAAAGTTGTCTTTACATCCATATGATGTATCTTCCACACCATCTACCCCGATAGTACCAATATAGATCTGATCAATGAGTACCTTGCAACAGGAGAAAAGGTCACATCATAATCAATCCCTCTACCTGTGAAAATCCACAGGCCACATATCTAGCCTTATGATTCTCCACACTACCATCTGCAGCTTGCTTTACCTTGTAAAGCCAATGGGAGCTCACCATGGACTTATATTTTGGCCTTGGTACCACATCCCAAACATTGTTACGAACTATGGAGTCATACTCCTCCACCATGGAATCAAACCAAGTCGGTTGTTGCACTACTTCCTCAAAGGAAGATGGCTCTATCACAACACATCTGCTCATAAGAGCCATGTATCCAGTGTACCTGTCAGGTGACCTCCTCTGTCTACGTTGTGATGTGGGTGCTCCCACATTCTCTCTAGCATCCGACAACAATCTTTCTGCCTCTCTGGTGCACTTTCTCCCATCTCTGGAAGACTCTGCCTGAGTGGATGTCTCCACTTCCGAATCCTCTTCATGTGGCTGCTCCACATCTATCTGAGGTTCCTCAACCTTAGGAGCTAAAATCTCCTCAATCGCATGTAGTTGAAGCTCCCTCTCAAGGGAAACTCGCATGGCCTTCTCCTCATCTAATTTGACATCCCTACAAACCACTATCATCATGTTGGTTGGTAAGTACACCAGATAGTTGTGAGGTGTATCAGTGTACCCCACAAATATCCCCAACTCTGATGTCGGCTCAAGCTTCTTACTAGAATAGGCCTCCTCTGGTATCTTCATCCCAAGTATCCGATGTGGGCTATGGTTCTGAACATAAACTGTTGTGTTGCATGCCTCAGCCCACAAGTGTAGTGGGAGACCCTGATCATGAAACATTTCCCTCTTTTCCCTTATTATGATTTCATTCTTCCTCTCGACCACCACATTCTATTAAGGGTTATGGGGTGTTGTCAACTCCCGTTTAATCCATTTCGCTGCACAAAAGTTCTTAAACTCATTTGAGACATACTCACCACCGTTATCACTCCATAGTTATTTAACCTTCTTGCTCGACTATTTCTCCAACAATGCTTTAAACTCAAAAAACTTTGTGAAGGTTTGATCCCTTTCTCTGCATAAAAAAATATCCAACATTTTCGAGGAAAGTCATCATATAACATAATACTTGTGTTTGGCTGTGGATGTTGTCAAGAATGGTCCACATACATCTGAATGGACTCGCTCTAGAATAGCCATTTCTCGATTGTCTCTGTCATGAAAGGAATACTTGGTGTATTTACCCAAAGTACAACCCTTTAATGTATCAACTTTCTCTAGTGTACCTTTGGGAAAACTAGTGGAGATCTGTTGCATGATCTTCAAAGTCCCATGATGCAAGTGACCCAATCGCTTGTGCGACAACTCGCTAACGTCTCGTCTCTGCACCATCTCTTCTTTCATGATCAAAGTAGAACAATCCTCTACCTCTAGCTTATAGGGATTCTTCACCTAAATCCTTATCTTCTTTACTTGACCCATGGCTATGTCTCGAAGGAACGCCTTTCCTTTCTAGAACATCACATCATAGCCTCTATCTTCAAGCATGGAAATGGATACCAAGTTCTTCTTCAGCCCAGGCACATACATAAAATTCTTCAAGGTGAGTGGATACCCATGCTCTCTCTGAAAATTAATCGTGCCCAATCCAATAGCACTATAGCTCTCGTCGTCACCCATCTTGATATGCATCTGGAGATCTTTCTCCTCCAGGTCACTTAATAACTACTTGTCACTAGTCATGTGGAATGAAGCTCCACTATCTAAGTACCATACACTTCCCATCATTAATGAAACCATACATGCAATGAGGGAAAAGTCCAATTTGAATTGAGAGGCCAAAGCCTCACCCGTCACTCCTCTTGAGGACTTCTTCTTTGACTTCTTGAGTGGACAATTTGTAGCAAAATGGCCCAGCTCATGACAATGAAAGAATTTCACTTTTGTCATGTCTTTCTTCTTGCCTCCATGACAAGAATCCAATTTGGAATTGGAAGCTTTCCCTTTCCCCTTCTTCTCCTTAATCGCTAAGGTAGAGTTATCTTCATCATCAGTCTTTAATGAAGATCCATCCTTGGTGTTCCTCCTAATCTCCTCATGCATCAAATCTGGCCATATTCATTCCCAATCTGGCAGCTTCTCCCGACCATTGACAGAGTCTTGATAACTATGCCAACTCTTTGGGAGTCCTAGAAGAGCAAGACTCACCATATCATCCTCGGCAACCGTGATTCCAACACTTCCAAGTTCATCACGACATTGAGTGAACTTGGTCAAGTATTTTGGAATAGTCTCGCCTTTCTCCATTTTGATTTTTCAAATTTTGTCCTTCAGTGCCAATTTACTTTGGTCGTTACTATTTTGATATAGGTCTATCAATGCTTTTCACATAGCATACGGAGTTTCCTTGCCATGGAGACTCGAGACAATGTGGTCTCAAACTCCCTTAAGGATTATTTGCCTCGCCTTCGCCACACACTTCTTCCATTCAACCATATTTTGTGCATCCGATGTTTCTGGATTAGGAATGTCTTGATCAATGAATTCCTTCAAGCCATTATCCTCCAGCACATCCTCCATTCTGTCCCTCCAAGCTATATAATTCGAGCTACCTTCCAAGGCATACTCGAGTCGTAAACCATAGAAAACCATTTGTCGATCCCGAAGTATGTATTGCAAATTTGAATTTCACCTATAACCCAAAACTCAAAACTTCTAAATCTCCTCTAGTATATTTCAACTTTGATACCATGTAGATTTTCTTGTAGATTCACAAGCTCGTGCAATTTACTAAAGCACGGAACAAGAATCTACTTCTACTTTCAACCAGCGGAAGCTAATAGATCGATGAAAAACAATATGAACAACAAGAAGACAAATCAATTTCACAAGCTTGTGAATCTACAAGAAAATCTACATGGTATCAAAGTTGAAGACAATATACAACCAACGGAAGCTAATAGATTGATGAAAAACAATATGAACAACAAGAAGACAAATCAATTGCACATAACACAATAAGTTTTCTTGGGGAAAGTCACTGCTCAAAACCCTACCTATCTGTATTACATTAATCAAAAATATGAGTGAATATACTGTTATAATACCATTTACCACTCTTGGTATATATGTTGCTTTGTTTATGGCCTAGGGCAACCCCTCCTTCCAAGCTTGGTCCAAATATATAAAAAAACAGTGTTTTATTCCCTGTACGCTACTTTGCCCTGAGCTAAAAGCGTGTACACGCAGGTTAGTCAATACCCAACCTGTGTATATGTATTAAAACACTTAAAAAATTAAATTTCCTTAATTTCGGGTGGATTTCACAAGTTTTACCTATTGATTACCTCCTATTGCTCGTGGCCCAACTATTTCCCAACTAAAAAACTAATTGGGAGAGGTATAAATAGACCTCTATGGGAAGGCCTTAAGGAGGAGAAGAGATAGAGTTATTATATTGAGATTATCCTTGACTGAGTCTGATGAATCCCTGTGCCTCATGCACTTCCCCAAGCTTCAGGAAACCCTTGTTTCCTTGATTATAGATATCCTTCCTTTTGCTTGAGATATCACGATGTTGGTGATGGAAGAAGATTGTTGAAAGCTGGGATAGGACGAATCCGGAGGATGGTTCCGCTTGGAGCCAGAGAAAGACTCAGGTGAATTCTCTCCATGTTATTTATAGCTTACTGCAATAAAAGAAATGTTGTCTTGTTTCCAAAATTAACTATGTCTATGCATCAAATTATGTTCTAATTCATATACGAATGTCATTTTGATGTATGATCAATCATTTGTTTATATGATATAAAGTCAGTTTTGTGAATATGCTTTACTTCTATACTGCCATGTATGTTTGAATTGAATGATTTTTAGGTTTGAAGAACATTGAGAGTTCCAGAGTGTCTGAACCCTGCGGAACCTACTCGAACGAAGGAAATCCAGGTACGGTCACTCTTACATAGTTTGATAATATAAGCATCTTGCATCAGTTGTATGAGTATTTCTTGTTGTAGTTTGCTTATGCTCTGTTGGGGTTCTAACCCAAATCCCTAGGGTGCTTTCACCCGAAACATATACCAAGCTTTTTCTCACAAGAACAATTCCCCAAAAGTATGCTCAACTCTCTACCTCACAAGCCCACTATTAGCCAAAACTTAGCCAATTTCCACTACCTGTCGAGCCCTTATTTCTTTACACAATTCTTAGGATGAATAGCATGTATTTAAAGGGAATTCATGCTACCAAAACTCTACAGTCATAATTAGGTCATCTTCCTAATTGTATGCATGATATTTACAACTCATTAAATCATACAATTGATAGTACATTGTCCCTGCACTCTATTCTCAACTGGGTCTTTCTCAGAACTGACATGCATGAGTTTCCGATGAGTGAATCTTCAGTTATCTGGAGTAGGACCTGTGGATGCACCATTGCACTAACTGACTGCTAATCCTCTGGTAGTTCAACACATAGTTAGAACTAGTTTAACTAACTGTAACTCATTAAACTCAGTTATCTAATTACAACTCAATCTAAACTCATATTGGACCCCTATAATTTAGGGAGGACACCTACATGACTTCCAAAAGACTTCCAACTCAAAATTCTGAAGCTAATTAAGTTAATTAAACTTAATTAACTATTTACAAGTTGCTATGAGAATAGAATTAGATTTTAATTCACAGTATAAATTTAAGGAGAAATTTAAACTGGAATTTCTTATTTCCATTTCTCAATGATATCTTGTCTTTCTAAAACCTTCATGAGAGGTGTTTGGTTTGTGGATAGTGGAGTATCTCATCATATAATAGGGTCTCAAGACTTCTTCACCAACATGACCAAGGGGGAAAGATGTAAATGTGGATCTTGGCGTCAAGGCCATGTATGTAGTCGAGAGCACTGGGAGTATTGAGTTTCATATGGACTTAGGTGGTATCATGTTGGTGAATGAGGTATTATATCTACCAAGGTTAGAGAAAAAACTCCTTTTAGTTTCGGCCATGGAAGATAGATGATCGATGGTCATCTTTACGGGAGGTGAAGTGGTTGTTGGTCCAAAGGGGACTCGTTTTAGTAAGAAACAAGTGATTGGTATAAGGGAGAGGGATCTCTATTTGTTGAGAGGAAAGATGGTGAATGCTCTCATACATGAGAGTGACAGCCAGAGCGAGATTTGGCATAGGAAGATGGGGAACCTACACTACAGAGATATTCTGATGGTGCAAAGGATGCTTATTAGTTTTCCAAAGATCTTAGTGGAGCAGGATGGAGTGTGTAAAGGGTGTGCACTTGGCAAGCAGGCCAAGGTTGTGTATCCTCATAGCGAGACAAAGTCTAAGGGAGTGCTAAACTTGGTGAATTTTGATATGTGTGGTCCTATGTCTATCACATTGATCACAGTGTCCTTATATTTTGAAACGTTTATAAATGATTATTCCATGAAGACTTGGATCTACTTCCTAAGGACCAAGAATGAGATCTTTGATTAGTTTTAGGAGTTCAAAGTTCTTTTGGAGAACTAGACAGGAAAGAAGATTAATGTGTTGAGCTCGAAAAAATAGGGCGAGTTTACCTCCAACAAGTTCTAGGATTTTTGCGGGTAGGCAGGAATTAAGAAGCAACTCACAACACCTTACAACGCTCAACATAATGGGTTTACCGAGAGGAAAAATAGGACTATCATAGAAGAAATGAGGGAAATATTCTATTGTCAGGAGTTTCCTATGTTTTGTGGTGGAGGCCTGCAATACAATTACGTATGTGCAGAATAGGAGTCCTCACAAGGTGTTGAAAGAAGTGACTCTTGAGGAAATGTTTATAGGAGTGAAATCGGATGTGATTCATTTGTGCATATTCGGTAGCCCATTTTATGTCCATCTTCCTACAAAGAAGAGGACTAAGTTGGACTATTTATCTGAGAGGGGTGTATTTGTTGGCTACAACAAGGTATCAAAGGCCTGCCAAGTCTACATTCCAAGATAGATAAAGGTGATCTTGAGTAAGTATGTCTGGTTTGATGAGGGTTGTACCCTCAAGAGATCTCATGAGAGGGAGCAATCAGTTGTGGAGGAGCAAGACTGGGAGGCTCCTAAGGCCAAGCAGGGACCAGGAACACCAATAGGGACATAGGCAGTAGCTTTGGAGGAGTTAGATATTCCTTCAAGCTCTACCAAGAGAAGGTCAAGGTGGGTCGAGCAGACCTTGAGAGATGCAAAAGAGAATGTGGAGGCTCCAAGCAACACCTTCAGTCAAAGTAGACCACTGACAAGATTTTCCAGTTATTTGGCACTAACGAGCATCATCAATGAATCTTAGCCTTCAACTTTTGAGGAGGTTATAGATAAGCAAGCCTAGAGAGATGCCATGGTAGAGGAGTGTAGCTCCATCATGAGAAATGATGTGTTGGATATGGTTTTGGTACCAAAGGGAAAGTTTGTGGTTACTTCTCGATGGATCTATAAGATCAAACATGTAGCAGATGGCAGTATCAAGAATTATAAATCGAGGTTCATGGTGAGAGGGTTTTGTCAAAACAATGGAGTGAACTATGAGGAGATATTCACGCCTATCACCAAATATACATCCATTAGAGCAATTATTTTCATTGCTTCAAAGATGGGGTGGTGGATACTTTAGATGGATGTGAAAGTTGATTTCCTCAATGAGGTGATTGAGGAGGAGGTGTATATTGAGCAGCCTTAGAGTTTTGAGGTGTATGGGTTAGATTCATATGTATGCAGGTTGAAGAAGGCCCTTTATGGGCTTAATTAGGCTTTATGTGCATGGTATGCTAGGATCGATGGATATTTAGCTTCACCAATAGTGAGGAAAGTCCCAACATGTACTATGTACTTGTTGAGGATGAATTGATCATCTTGGTATAATATATGGACTATCTCTTATTGACAAGATCAAAGAAGCTCAAATAGATGTGTAAGGAGGATCTTGCATTGAAATTCAACATGAAGGACAACGGCTTGATGTACTACTTTTTGGGATTCGAGGTGTGGCAGTAGTGAGGAGAGATTTTCCTTGGACAACGCAAGTAGTTGAGATCTTGAGTAGGTTCAAGATGGAGGATTGCAGGTCTATCTCTACACCTATGATCACTAAAGGGATTTTGAAGCATTAGCTTGAAGAATCAAGGGCATTGTATGCTTAGATGACTCATGCTAAAAAATACTTGAGCCTCTTCTAGGTTAAGCTTGTTCAAATATATATATATATATATATATATATATTCCATTATTCATATTATTAATTTAGAGTTATTTCAACAACATTTAAAGTCTTGGGGATTACATAAATAATGCACAACACTTTAGAAACTTATAATACCCTTGTTGATCATTTGGGATAAGTTAGAGAATTCAAGAACCCATATACTATTGTAATTATTTGTTTCACCACTTATATACTTCTTCCACCTAATCCCATATTTTAAAGTTTAGTCTATTTTTTGCTAAGTAATACCACTTGATGGTATGATCCTTGTGTGAACTCTTGAATTGAGATCACTCCTTATCTAGTATGGTTACACCTCTTTCATCCCAAGGAGTGCTTAAGTTGAAGAGGTGATCCTCTCCATTTAGTAGACTACTGAAGGTAGGCCATTTGGAAGTGTCAAAGTCACCCTTATCTACCTACATCCATGGTAAAGTTAAAAATATTACTTCTTATATCATTAATTCTATTCCACTTCCCAAGGTTTCCACGAGTATTTTTTCTTATTAGGTTGGGGATTCCCACTTTTATAGATCCTTCATAACTAACAATATGCACTTTGTAGCAAAGCAATAAATGTTATATAAGCTATATACATCCCACCAAATTTTAAGTGCATTAAGACCAAACATTATATATCTCAACCCATATAACATTAATTGCTTTACTATGTGGTGCATATTAATAGCCCTTCTACATTGCCATCTTTATCTTTTTCATCTGTTGGTAGTTGACAACTAATTAATGTAAATTTGCGTAAATTGTATTAGTTATTGACAAGTTGGTTTCATACCAAATCAACAATTATGTAACAGAGGATCATATATAAAACTGATGAATGCCCGAACTATTGTATGGAGAATCATTTATTGATTGAATAGATTCCAATCCCTTGCCCCGTGGATGTTTCCTTGACACCCTGTCAAGGTTTTACCACGTAAATCATGTGTGACTACTTGTGTGTGTGCATTCAGTTTTCCTGTCAGTTACATTCTTTTCTTGGTTAATCTATAACTATAAATGCCTTCTTTCTTGGTTGATCAGTAACTCATCGAACTACAAATGGTATCAGAGCCAGCTGAGTTGAGTTTTTTTTTTGAGCCAATGAGTTGAGTTTGAGTCCTGCATGTGGAGGCATTTGAGCGTTAATTTTTTTTTTTAAGGTTGCAGTCCCTACATACTCTGCGTCATTATTGGACGTAAAGACCAGAGCTGACTCAGTCGTGCTGCATACCAGAGACTCATTTATCTTGGTCTCTGCATATGTGTGAAGCCAGGTGGATCGTGAATCCAGGTGAAGGCAAGTCGTGAAGCAAGTGTTGCTGCCAAAGTTCTTGCAGCCAGAGGAACCTGTGTCTCTGCGTCCAGAACTGGCGTGGAGCGAGGAGGCATCGATGTGGAGAGAGGAGTATTTGTGTGCGTCAAGGAGCCTTGACATCTGCGTCAAGGAGGGCACCACTACTGCGTACCCATCAGAGGCGTAATGAAGAATGTTTCCCCTGCGTGTGAAACCCCTCCGTCGTTGACCACGCTGCCACTTTTGAAGAGAAAGGAGGACGCAGAGTGTGCCAGTTTTTTTTATTAGCAGAAAGCCTGTCTGATCCACTGCAGCCGAGAGCTCAAAACAAAAGAACTGTTGGTTGTACAAACATAGCATTTTTTTCAGAAAGTCAAATAATTTATTTTTTTCAGAAAAATTTGTTGAAGGGTTTTTCTGGTTAAAGAAAAAAAAATTCTATTCTAGAATAGTAACAGAAATTTGAAATAAATATTGTTGAAGGGGATCAGATTCAAATTTTTTTTTTGAAACAGACTCAGTTTTTTTAAGTTAAAAGTTGTAGAAAGGATTTTCTTTATTAAAAAAAGGGGGCTCAGATTTCTGAAGGGGAAACCAGAAATCGAAGAAATCTTAAGAGGAAACCAAAAATTGAAGAAACCCTAAATCCTTGTTTTCTTTGAGAAACCTAGTTGAAAAAAAGGGAAACCCTAGGAGGAAATAAATGGCCAAGATGTCGAATGCAAAATTCGAGGTGGAGACACCAGCAAGAGAGTACATCTTCAGGTTTATGGGAAAAACTATATATGACAAAGTCGTTAACTAATAGAATCTATCTGAAAAGACTACTATACAGTTTTCAAATGAAGGAGGGTTCAAAAGTTGCAGAACATTTGAATGTTTTTAATACACTTATATGCCAATTAACAGATATGGAAGTTAAAATTCAGGAAGAATACAAAGATATAACCTTGTTGTGTTCTCTGCCCGAATCATGGGATCACTTCGTAACTTCAATCAGTTTGAGCACCGCTGATTCTTTGAAATTTGAATCAGTTGTGGTAGCTCTCTTGTTTGAAGAAGTATGAAGGAAATCCAGTACTAAAACAACTACATCAGAAGCCATGATAGCGAGAGGACGATCAAAGGAAAGACGAGAAAAAACAAGGGGGTCTTCCAGATCTAAATCGAAGGGAAAGAAGTGTAAGGCAAAATGTTGGCACTGTAATAAAATTGGACACCTAAAGAAAGACTATTGGAAACGAAAAGAATCTGATAACTTGAAGAAGGAAATAAATCAGGTCGATTCAGGTATGATAGACGAAGTTTTATCTGCTGAAGAATTATGTATGATAGATGAAACTTCACCTGTATGTAATGTCTCTCAGGGTTTAGAAAGCTGGCTGTTAGACTCTGGTGCTTCTCATCATATGTGTCCACACAGAAATTGGTTTACTTCGTACGAAAATGTAAATGGTAGTTATGTGTTTATGGGTAATAATGTATCATGTCAGACTGTTGGGATGGGAAACATCAAGATTAAAATGTATGATAACACAGTTAGAACATTAATTAGTGTTAGACATGTACCTGATTTAAAGAAAATTTTTATTTCTTTGGGAGTGTTGGATTGGATGGTTATAAGTTTACAAGTCAGAATGACGTTCTGAAAGTCTTTAAAGGCACCCTAATTGTTATGAAAGTAGAAAAGGTTGGAAATCTTTACAGACTCAAAGGAAGTACTCAGATCAGTGAAGCAGCGATTGTGTCAAAAAAATAAGAAGCAAGTACTCGCCTATGGCATCAGCGATTGTGTCCCATGAGCAAGAAAGGTCTTCAGATACTGATGAAACGTAAATCTCTTCTTGATCTGAAATCTTTGAAGTTGGATTTCTGTAAACATTGTGTGTATGGAAAACAGTGTAAATAGAGATTTAAAATTGGAAATCATAATAGTAAAGATATTTTAGACTATATTCATTCTTATCTGTGGGGACCATCTCCTGTTGTATCATATGGAGGTGCTCTATATTTTTTAACATTTATTGATGATTTCTCCTGTAAAGTTTGGGCCTTTATGCTAAAAGAGAAATCTGATGTATTCATTTTCTTTAAACAATTTAAAGTAATGGTAGAGAAAAGAACGGGCAAATCAATTAAATGTTTAAGAATTGACAATGGTGGGGAATTCACTTCAATAGAATTTGAACAATACTGTAAGGATGAAGGAATTGTTAGACACAATACTGTTGTTTATACTCCTCAGCAAAATGGTGTTACTGAATATATGAATCGGACTCTTATGGAAAGACCCAGAAGCATGATTAGCAATGCTAACTTGCAAAAGGAGTTGTGGGCAGAATCATTATCCACTGCTTGTTATTTATTTAATAGATCACCTTCAGTGGCAATTAATTGTAGAATTCTTGAAGAAGTTTGGATAGGTCAGTCTTGTGATTATTCACATTTAAGGATATTTGGTTGTGATGCTTATTCTCTTATTCCTAAAAACCAGCGTTCAAAATTAGATCCAAAATCGAAATGTTATGTCTTTGTTGGGTATGACTATGCAGTGAAAGGATACAGGTTATGGGATCCTACATCGTGGAAGATAGTCATTAGTAGAGATGTAACATTTGATGAATCTTCTCTTTTAAAATCAAATGTTGAAAGAATTGAACAGGAACAGGTATCGCCAAATCAACAAGTTCAGTTGGAGGCTAGATTTTTTAGTGATAGTCAAAAGGAAGAAGAAGCTTCTAGAGGAAAAGGTGTTGAAGATACAAAGGACGTTATTGAAGTTTCTGAACCAATTCAAGTTTCTGAACCAGTTCAGCAACCATTCACTCAAAGGAGGTCTACAAGGGAAAGAAAAACTCCCAAAAGGTATGAAGATTCTGCTTCATCTTTTGCTTTGATTACTGAAGATGGGGAACCTTCTTGTTATCAGGAAGCAATAGATGATATGGATAGCAAAAAATGGAAAACGACTATGGAAGAAGAGATGGATTCCTTAGCCAAGAACAATACTTGGGATCTTGCAGAACTTCCTGAAGGGTGAAGTGTTGTTGGATGCAAATGGGTCTTCAAATTGAAATGAAAAGTTGATGGAAGTATCGAAAGGTATAAGGCGAGACTGGTAGCAAAAGGGTATTCCCAAGTTGAAGGTATCGACTTTCATGAGATTTTTTCACCAATTGTAAAACTTGTTTCTATTCATACTGTGTTGGCACTAACTGCATTACTTAACCTTGAGTTAGAACAGTTAGATGTTAAAACAGATTTTCTACATGGTGATTTGAATGAAGAGTTATATATGGAACAACCAAAAGGTTTTGTACAAGGTCGCAGCCGAAGATTAGTTTGCAAGCTCAGGAAATCATTGTATGGTCTGAGGCAGTCTCCCAGACAATGGTACAAGAAGTTTGATTCCTTCATGGTGAGCCAGAACTTTATTAGAAGTGAGTATGATCATTGTGTACACTTCAAAAGTTTCAATGGCATATTCATTATCTTAGCTTTGTATGTTGACGATATGCTTATTGCAAGCAAAAGCATGGAAGACATCAACAGGTTAAAGGCTCAGCTCTCTAGGACATTTGATATGAAGGATCTTGGAGCAGAAAAACATATCTTGGGCATGGAAATACACAGAGACAAGAAAAATGGTAAGCTTTGGTTATCACAGCAGAAGTATGTGGAGAAAGTACTTGAAAAGTTCTGCTTTCTTCGGTTTTGAGTCCTAGAACTGATGAAGAAAAGCAGTATATGTCTCATGTACCATATGCAAATGTTTTAGGCAACTTAATGTATGCGATGGTATCTACAAGACCTGAAATTTCACATGCAGTTGGAGTTGTCAGCAGGTTCATGGCAAAAGGTGAAGAACATTAGTGAGCAGTGAAATGCGTGCTTCGATATCTAAGAGGCACAAGTGACCGTTGCATCATCTTTAATGGTAGTGAAGGATTGGTCTACGAATATGTAGATGTTGATTATGCAGATGAATTGGACAAAAGAAGATCTACTACAGGTTATGTCTTTACTCTTGTAGGTGGAGCAATTAGTTGGATGTCAAAGCTTCAAGAAACAGTTGTGTTGTCCACTACCGAAGTAGAATATATAGTTGTTTCAAATGCCAGTAAAGAAGCAATCTGGTTAAAGGGTCTACTTGATGAGATTGGAAGGACGCGGGAGAAAGTGAATGTACTTTGTGACAGTCAAAGTGCTATTCACTTGGCTACAAATCCCGCTTATATAGTAGAACTAAGCACATTGATGTAAGGTATCATTTTTTGAGACATGTGATCGATGGCAGAAAAGTAGCTCTTAAAAAGTTCCATACGCGAGAGAATTGTGCAGACATATTCACAAAGCTAGTTACAATAGAGACGCTGCGATGGTGTTTAGCTTCTCTTGGCTTGCAGAAAAGATGATGAATGGGCATGGGCAAGGGATTAGGAAAATTGTTGTCAAGGTGGAGTTTGTTGGTAGTTGACAACTAATTAATGTAAATTTGGGTAAATTGTATTAGTTATTGACAAGTTGGTTTCATACCGAATCAGCAGTTAACGGAGGCTCATATATAAAACTGATGAATTCCCGAACTATTGTATGGAGAATAATTTATTGATTGAATAGAGATTCCAATCCCTTGCCCCGTGGATGTTTCCTTGACACCCTATCAAGGTTTTACCACGTAAATCCTCTGTTATTACTTGTGTGTGTGCATTCAATTTTCCTGTCAGTTACATTCTTTTCTTGATTAATCTATAACAGTAAATGCCTTCTTTCTTGATTGATCAGTAACTCATCGAGCTACATCATCTATTAGTAGTATTTCTATAATATTTAACTCTTCATGATCTTTTGAATAAAAGAAAGAATGATTCATTATGTTTGATGTCATTTATGAATATTCTTCGAGAAGGCATAGCATGCGTTATGTTCTTAATAGATATTGTATTTTTAATAAAAACAAGGCTTTAAACTTCTTTAACATACTTAATAACTACACCCAAAATATACAACATTGCCAAATCATTTATAGACAGATTACATTTAATATGAATCAAATACATTACAAACTCCTAGACATGACAATCACAACAATAATCTTAATCATCATATAAAAATACATCAAAATTACGATCACAACTCAAAAGAAAATCATGATAATATAAAACCATACCATGATGATATAGAACATTGGAAATGATCAATTCAAAACAAAATTACTCCACAAAATGTTAACTTATTAAATATGTAATTAAGTTAACTCAAATACAACAAACAAAAGAGCAAATTGAAAGAAAATAAAAAACATCATCAACACCATACAATCACATAAATAACTCACATTAAACTCGAGAAATAAGTCATCCCTTACTCACATGAAAAAGAAATATTGCAAGACACGGTTTATTTAAAAATAGCTATAAATAACAAGCTCCCCATTAACCGAAAGTGTTGTACATACTTTTTCATGGAAGGCATTTCTTTACCTAACTAAAACATTAAAAAACTATCAAAAGCTCACCTCAAACTGAGAAATTTTTATATGGGGAAACTTAAACGACACGTGTACCTTCATCACATCATTAACTTTTAACCCTTACGTATCTTAGCAATATTATCTTCAGAATGGGGCATCCCCTTAAAGATATTATCTTCACAATGGAGCATCCCGTGCATACTTTATTTGTCACCACTTTCACCACTTGCTAACTATCAAGAAGATATGTGGGCATTAGATAAGCTCCAACCTAAGTACCTTCCAAAGCACATTATTAATGTCTTACAATTTAAATTTATTTAGCTAGGTTCGTCCGAGAAACCTTTATATATTTAGCTATGTTGGTCCAGAAACCTTTATATGAATGGTCCTAACCCAAAGTCATGCCATGAACAATCCAATTAAGTATAAATGCATAATCAAATTCTATTGGTTTTTTTTTGGTTTGGAAAAGCTGTGAAAGTTTATGTGAAGTTAATTCTAAATTGGATGATAATTTTTTATATTGTTCTTGTTAAGTCACATTCCCGATTATTAAAAAAAATTATTTGTTTTGTTTTGTTAGGAGAGAAATAGAGCATCGAGAAATATAACTCATATATTATTTTATTGTGGTTTTATGTGAATATACATGTAACTCATATATTACTTTAATTTGGAATTATGTGAACACACCTGCAATATGTATATGGATAGATTGTTTTATGTATTCTAATATATCATATTAGATTGTTTTATGTTTTGTAATATATTTAATTTGTTAATATGATATAAGGTTGTGGGGTGTAATTAGATTTGATTTTAAACTACATTATGAAAATACTTTTTTTTATTACTTTAAATTACCATTTTGATAGCATCATCATCTTTTTCTTGTTGAGAGCTTTCCTATGATATAATTTTTGTCTCATTATGAGTTGCGTGCACAAAGTTATGTCTTTTAGAAGTTTTGCCTCCTTAAGGGTCACATCATGATTCATACATGCTTAAATGGCTAACACATGGTGGCTCTTGGCCACGTCATGCCTCTACACTAGTCCACGTCTCCATACTGATATTTTATACCAGGTCTCACCACATCAACAATTTATATAGCTTGAATTGTTCAATTTTACCAAGCTCCAATATCTTATATGGCTAGTATGGCCAATTGGGGCACAAAAGTTTCGAAACACCGGTGTGGTCAAATGTCAATATGGCAGTATGGCACCATCCCTCGCATTTGTCGATATGTCTATAGGGCATTGACCTACAGATTCCTTGATATGTTGATATTGTGGAAAAATGTAACTACTGTCAGCCTTCGTAATGAAACAAATTCATAACTCATAAATTGATTATTTTTACTAACATGCTCCTTTTCATACTAAGATTTTTTTTTTTTTTTCAAGCATAGATTTCATTCTCAGGTCAAACTATTATTTTATTCATACATGTTCTTCATGCTCATTAGTATTTGTATTGGTCAAATTTAAAAGCTTATTCATAAGGAATTTTCAAAAGAGTAATTTGGGTCAATTCACCTTAAGAAGTCAAGTCCGCCCTGCCTGTCAAGTCAGCCCTACCGAGGAAGAAACACCCATTCGACCCCCTATGGACAAGTATAAATAAAGGATGAGTTGAGCTCATTTGGAGACATGAATTCTTAGCATCTGGTGTTCTATTCTTCTATAGTAGAGTGAGAAAGAAGAGTGAAGTCTAAGAGAGAAAAGGGAGGTCGAAATCTAATTTGTTTAAAGCTCGCATGTGTAAAGTAGAAGGCTTTCTTGAGCTCGCACATGTGGAAGTTCTGTTAGAACAAATCTCATGTTGAAGTTTGATTTTGTTGTTGGAATTGATGATGGACTTATTGCTGGAAGAATATCTTAGAGGAGGACTTGACTTGGAATCTTGAAGGTTGGAGTCATGTGTTGGTTTTAGGTCTTGTATATCTCACTTTGATCTGATTCTATAAGAAGAAGATTTCTTGGGTTTTCCCCTATTAGAAAATATAACTATGTTTGTTCTTCATAATGGTCTTTGTACCCATATCATTGTATATTTTATAAGAAAGAAAAAAGATTTATTATTATTATTATTTTATTAGATAAGCATGTTCTTCATTCTTCTAGGTTTTCTTGTGTCAAAGAGTCAAATTCCTATTTGGGCCTCTTATAAAGAAAAAGGGGGGACGAGGGGGAAATAATATGTAATTTGGGTCAAAAACCCCTCTAGATGCCAAGTCTGCCCAACCCTAACAAACATGTCTATTCGCACCCCTCTCTCAAAAGTATAAATAGAGGACTATTTGAGCTCATTTGCATACACACAATTCACTTGCTTCGTTCTAAAATTTCTTTGAAGAAAGAGGGCTGAAGTCTGAGATTGAAGAAGAATTTCCCTTGAAGTCGAATTTGTGGAATTTCTGCCAAATCACATCTCTTGTTGGTATTTTATTGTTGATGGACTTATTGTGCAGAAGGAGGACTTGACATGGCATCTAGAGGGTTGGAATTTTATGCGTTCATAGGTCTTGGATATCTCACTTTGATTTTATTCTATGAGAAGAGAAATTTTCTGGATTTTCCCCTTGGAGGGATTTTTATATCTTGTATTCTTTTGTTTTCTATGATCTTCATGTTTATGTTTTGATAATTGTTTGATGAAAAAAACTTAATAAAGATTAGAAGAAAGCCAACAAAATCCACAAACAATTATCAAAGAAAAGAAAATCACAAGCCTCTGGATTTTCCAACGTGGTATTAGAGCTAAGTTTTGCATAAGGAAGCTTAAAGGTTGGCTTTTTGAATCAAAGGCTAAAACAATCATTGAAGTTCTTCGCTTGGACAAATTTTTGTGGCTTCTGGATTTTTGTTGAAACCCATAGCTCTCTGCTCTTACCTGAAGCTTGTGGATGTTCACTATGATAACAATTACAATGCATCGTATTTTGTGGACCTTGCATCTATATGTACATGATCTTGCATTTGGATCTCGCACACTCCTAAGAAGGACCATTCCTGCGATTTGATGGCATAATTAATCTATATGGCAGAAAATTCGCATTATGTGGGTTCGTATGGTGGCATCGCTCAAACCCCTGTGACATGAAATCTCAATGGCTCGTATAATATCTCATTCCTTCCTGTGGTTTGCTATGGCTTGTTATATTCTTGAGAATGCTTAAGGCACGCAAATAATCCCTGAGGCTTACAGCGAAATTACAATGGCATGCAATCTCACTATGTGGCATCGACAGTAATTTACAAGTTACGTGACTCGCATTGTAGTGACTCTCAAACTTGTGTTAATATCTGTAGATCGTATTTTGAAGTGGCACGCACTGTATCATCATCCCATATACACACATTTCTCAATGGCATCGCTATTCCTTACGGCAACGTTGGATCGCACTTGCGGTTGAGATGTGGCTCGCTGATACAATAGCTTGTTATTGCTATGACTCGCTCAACATGAAGTGTCATTGCATTATGACTTGCCCTTGTGATTTGATACAACATGGTGGCTCGTAGCCATAGTTTGACATCACATATCTTTAGCATCATCACTAAGTAGTGTAACATTAACGACCATGAAATATCAACTCTATACTATGGATGTCACCATCTTTAGAAGAACAATATCTGAGGTATTTTGAAGCACCTCTATCAAGAACAATCCTATAACCATATAAATAAAAGAAGAACTTTTTGCAGCAAAGAAATTGACCTAAAGTTTTCGAAAACAGTAATATTGTCTCTTTTGAATGAAGTTGATCAAGACCAAAGAAGAATGTATGGTAAGGTCGCAAAGGTATAATTTTTATGTGCATTTTATAGGTCAATATTTTCTAGGGTTTTGTAGTTGTTCCTTTACATGTTTTGAAAACCTTGAGAATCTAGGGTTTGTAGGCCTTGCAAACTTGTCTTGGAGAGTATTGGTATTAAGGGTTTATGAACCCTAGATTGAATTAACCCTAGGAGCGAAAAACCCTAACCCTAATTATTCCCTCTAAGAAATCCCTAGTTCTTGGGAAATGGTATCTAGGGTTTGCAGGTTGAGTGTTCACAGAAAAGAGTTTTAAGAGAAAGACTTTAGGGTATAAAACCCTAGAAAAAGTTGGATTAAGATAAAACTAAGGGCTTGAAGTCAAAACCCTAGGACTTGGTGTTTTCCACTGAAAATAAAAATCCTAATAAGGGTTAGGTCAAGGAGTATCTAGGATTTGTAACCAGAACCCTAGAAATACCTTTTAAAATCATAGAAACCCTATATTGACAGAATTGAAATCATGCTCTTGTTTTTGTATATTTTGCTTTGTTGTACTTGTTCATGATTTTAGGCACATAATGAAGGCTATCAAAATGGCGGAAGCAAGATGAGAAGGGTGGAAGAACAAAGTAATGCAAGATTCGTGCTTGATGATAACTTCTTGATCATGGTGAGTGTGATGGAAAGAGGGAGTTGCAAGAACCCTCACGATATTGAAGCTTCCTGCCAATAAGCATATTCCTGGAACACATTGATAATGGAAAGATGAAGCAAAGCCTTGTTGTAATGTGAAGATAAAACATGTAAAGGTTGAATTCAGAGGGAGCAAGTAGCAAAATTTGACATGATACTCTAGAGGATATTATAATTTGGCAACTCTGATATTGATAATCTGCTTGAGCGTGTGAAGAGGCTGGAAGGAAAATTTGCTTAAATATGTTGTACCTATAGCTACATGTGAATTGTGTGGATAACACTTTTGATGGCTCAGACAAACATAAGGACAGAATTGATATTGAAAAATTGATGTGACACTTTGAAGAATATGAGGTAGAAATTTGTTATCAATCAGTTGTGAGAAAGCTTGGCTCCTCGAAGATGATAGCTAAACCATTTAATAACTAACAAAATCTAGGAAGCTTGAATATTGATATGACATGATGCTTCTAGGAGCCGAGAAATCCTGTCATGAGGATGAAATGTGAAAGAAGGATGAAGCTTTGATATGAGGTATTGCGAAGTAGAAATCATTGTTTCTATCACGAAGATCTCCACAAAAGAAAAAGTAGTTGATACATTGATGAAGTATGAGACCAGCTAAGGATTGTGATGATATCTCCCTCGTTGAGAGAGAGTAATAAATATCCTTCATGTTTGAGAAGGAGTAAGAATATATTCCCTAATCAAGAGGGAATGAGGATCTTCTCTCTGATTGAAAGGGAATAATGATTGACATTGTAATCTCTTCGATCATGTGTCATGCATTGGGCCAGGACTAGCAGTCGTACATCTAGTGAAGGCCATGATAGGGAGAATAGAGATTGGAGGATTGGATAAGCATTTGGGACTAGTACTCCTTAAGGATTGGGAATCCAAGACAGGAAGTAGTATCGTCGACCGACACTCTTTGAGGATTGGATAGGGTATCCAAGATAAAAGTGGTCAAAGATGACTGATATTCTTTGAGGATTGGGAATCCAAGATAAGAACAGTCATGGAAGGGCATACCTAGTGAACATTCGGTTGGGGTATGTGCCTTGAGAGGCTATGTAGGTGTCCATGTGTATGCCTCCCAGCTTTGTGATCTAATCTTGTGGAGGGTTGGACCTTGTTATGTTGTTATTTGACAATGGTTGTTATGAAGTTGATGCTTAAAGATGGCTTACCAATCTGACTCTTCTTATGAGAAATTTTCAACTTGAGAATTATCCTTGTACCAAATGTGGAATTATGAATACCTCCCTCGTTAAGAGGGAGTGTTAGAAAATGTAACTATGTTTGGTCTTTATAATGGTTTTTGTACATATATATATATATTATTAGATAAGCATGTTCTTCATGCTTCTAGGTTTTCTTAAGTCAAAGAGTCAAAGTCCTATTTGGACCTATTGTAAAGAAAAAGGAAAAAGAATTTTCAGTTATGTAATTTGGGTCAAAAACTCGTCTAAATGCCAATTCAACCTACCTATCAAGTTGGCCCAACCCTAAAGGACATGTCTATTCACACCCCTATGGACAGTATGAATAGAGGAGGATTTGAGCTCATTTGGATACACACAATTAATTTGCTTGGTTTTGAAATTTCGCAAAAGGAGGGTCAAAGTCTGAGATTGAAGAAGAATTTCTCTTGAAGTATGATTTGTGGAAGTTTTGGCATATCACATATCTTGTTGAAGATTTGTTGTTGGTCTCTCATTGTCTACGGACTTACTATGTAGAAGGAGGATTTGAGGATTTGACTTGGCATCTAGAAGATTGAATCTTCTATGGTCATAGGTCTTGGATATCTCACTTTGATCTAATTCTATAAGGATAATTTTTATGGGTTTTCCACTTGGAGGGGTTTTTCCCTAGCTTGGAGCCTATATCTTGTGTTCTTTTGCTTTCTGTGATCTTCATGTTTATGTTTTGATAATTGTTTGATGAAAAGAACTTAATAAAAATTAAAAGAAATTCAACAACATTCACAAACAGTTATCAAAGAAAGGAAAATCACACTAAATCATAAGCCTCTCGATTTTCCAACATCTCCCTTGTGGGTTTTTTCCCTGGCTTGAAGCCTACATCTTTGTGTTCTATGTCTATTGTGATATTCATGTTCTATATATTTTGGTACTTTTTTTATGAAGAGAACATAATAAAGGAAATAATAAGCCAACAAATATTCACAAGCAATTATCGAGTAAGAGAAATTAACCCTAATTCACTAGCCTATTGGTTTCTCAACATGGTATCAAAGCTAAGGCGAAGAAAGGGAAGTTTGAAGATCACTTCTAGTTGACTTGTTGAAATTTGGTACCGGAGGACAGGTGGTTCCCTAAGGCTTTGATCTTTGGCCTAGGGAAAAGTGTCCAAAAGGATTTAATTTTTCTCCTAAAGTGACTTTATACTTTTTATAAAGTCAAATCTAATTTAAAAATGACTTTAAGTGATAAAGTTACTAAAGTCTAATTTTTAAAGTGACTTTAATAAAGTCAATGTAAAATTAAAAAGGAAAAGTGACTTTGGACATAAATGACTTAGTGGGTCTTTATTAAAGTGGGGTGAATTAAAAAATAGAAAGTGAGATTTAAATGAGCATTTAATATCAGCCCTAGATCTCAATCTATTTCAGCGATTGGATTTAGGGATTCCCCAAAAGTCACTTAGGGTTAGATTAAAGGAGGGAAAGGAGGAAAAGGTCATTAATTATTTCATGAGAAGATTGAGAGAAGGAGAGCAAGAGAGCAAGGGAGATTTCTGGACAGTGAGGAGAAGGAGGCAGCAGCGTGGCACACATTCCAAGGCAACATTTCAACAAGTCCGTACGGCTGAGTTAGCACACATTGAAAGGCAGATTTTGGGCACGATTTTCTAAAAAGGCCATACAGCAGTTTTGGTTCAGATTCCAAGGAGGTCGTACAACAAGTTAGCACAGAAATCGAGGAGCAGAAAATCTGAAGTTTGTTGGCACGTTTTTCAAGGGAGGCCATACATCAAATGGTTGTACCTTGGCACGCTTTTCTAGGCAAAAATCTGTACAGCTGTATTGTTGTTTTTCTGCACAGAAATCGAGGAAAACCGTACGGCAGCATTTATGGCAGCTTGCACGCTTTTCTAAGCAGTCCGTACAGTAGCATTTAAGGCTGAAATTTGGGCACAAAAATCAATGAGGCCGTACAACATTTATTGTTGTTCTATTTTACTGTATGCAATTTTTTTCCAGTTGGATGTGAGGCACGGAAAACGAGATAAGTTGTAAAAGTTTGCTTGCTGATTTTTTGCTGAATATTTCTCTCACTGTAAAAAGCATTTTCCAGAAATAAGAAGGAGCTTTCGAACTGGTTTTCCCCAAGAGTTGTAGGGGGTTTTTCCAGGGTCACCTTGACCAAAAATCACTGTGTTTAAATGTGTTGAATGGCTGTTTGTATGTGCTGATATTTATTTCTGCATTTTCAGCATTCTGTAATATTTCCAGAATTTGTGTTTTCAACAAAATTTATTTTCCTGTTGTTGAATGTATGGATATGGGAAAGGGCATTTGACTATTTTGGAGAAATAAGGTGAAACTGAAAACCGGGGTGGGAAATGAGAAATTTCTACATGACTTACTTGAAGAAAATATTGATCCAAATTCTTTGAACTCTGAACTCAAGAAAAAGCCTACAATGAAAAGTCTGAAATTAAGGCTACTACAAGAGACCAAAACCTATATACTGGCTATTACCGGAGACCAAAACCTATATACCAAAACCTAAAAGGATATAGACCAAGACCAAGATAACAAAGTCCAATATTTTTGAAGATTAGAAGCAAAGATATGTGAAGCTTGTACAATGTGCTTATGATCCAAACAATCTGAATCTCTATGGTGACTTGTTACTATCTCTATGGCATCCTAAAGCAAATATTACTCTATACAAAGGTCTGTAACTCTCACTCGGATTGAATGGCTATCTGTAATATAGTTCAAGACCAAGTTCTAGAAAGGATATACGCACTCGCTATAATATGAAAAGGACGGGTCTTTGGAAACATTGATGTGCGAAGTATCCAAAAATACTTTGTGGTAACCCTAGTCAGAAGATCTGAACCTATGGTAATTCTTGTGAATAATTTATGAGGAGAATTGTAAGAATCGATTCAACTTTTGTTTCTAAGAAAAATCCAATCCTTATCCGAGTTATCCACAATAAACAAGATGTTTGCATCTAATCAATAAGACTGAGACTATGATGTGTAATGTACAGAGGTCTGTGTTTAATCTAGAAAATCCAAGACTGTGGTAAATAAGAGATTTGTACACCAAGTCTTGAAGAATTCTCGGCTGAGACCTAGAAAATAAATCTATGTTGTGAGCTGAAAAACAAAAATTTGTATCGTATCCAAAGACTATGAGAGATCCAAGTTTCATTGCTCAAACAAAAGGAAGAATCTCGTTATTATGAGACAGTTTGGTATATACCTCTGAGGTAGCTAACTATTCATCTCTTATGCATGACAAGCACAATATAAAATTCCTGAAGTATAGATTGTTATCACTTCAAAGTTACAAGCCACATTATCTCTAATGATACGAGTTACAAAATGTCGCAATGCGAGCTAAAAGATCAAGCATCCATGATAACACCAAACAACATCATCACTTACTATACGAGTATTCTACAACGTTCTTTGTGGCAACGCTTCTCTAAGGCACTTTATACAAGGACCTGAGGGATAGCATAAAGTCATCATTGTTTGATCCAAGAAACATTTATCGATGCGAAGTCTTGAGCTACATTGTAATCCTTCATGTGGAATAAAACGAGGTTACTTTGACTACCGCATCGTAGAAGGGACCAAGACCATAGAAGTCATAATCCTGAGAACTCCTAAGGAAATATCTGAGGCAGCCATGTTATACAGGTACATGGCAGAGTTTGTAATATCACTCGACAACAGATTGAAGACATATATAGAGGCTTGATACCCATTGTGAACCAAAAACAACCTCTCAGAAGATAGACCTAAGACCTGTGACATTTTTTAAGGCTGAAACTGGAAGTACTGTGACAAGTATGTCTAGTAGCCATGATACTTCTTTCCTATACATATAAGAAGGATGAATTTCACCATGAAGTCAACCTGTTTGATTCTGAAGCATGAAATCTAAAGGAATTTTTCTCCGTAGCTCAATAGCTGAAGGGTTTGAGATATCTTTGTTGAAGGAATGGAAATTGAAGAAATATCAAAAGACTGGATTCTTGCAAGGACGAGGTAAGATCAAAATAGTATCAATATCTATGAAGATATGTTAGAGTCTGTCAATATAACATTACAAGGAATAGAGTCTACCTGGGATTTAAGAAGGAACACTCTTTACAAAAGAGTTGAAAGCAGTCACCATATCATCTAGCAAACTTGTATTGTTCATACAATGTTTCTATCGTCACTTTAACAAGAATATTTAGAAGTAGCCATTAAGCAGGAAATGGCTACAAGGATTCTCAATAGAAACAGAACCATAGCATAATCACGGTCATTAAGTAGCATTTTAGAAGTCTCTCCAACATGATATTATGTTTCAAGAATTAACCTAACATAATCCAGCATTTGAAGAATCAAAGGAAAATAGAAGAAGTCTATTGTACAAAAGAGCAAGCACCCTATCAATATGCATTGAAAAATAATCAAGGAGCAGCATGGAAGAGGTTACTCTCATCATAAGAAGGAATCTCATCATTTGGAAGAGGTTACTCTCATCATAAGAAGGAATCTCATCATTTTACATTTCATTGACATCATCTTCAAGGAATACTAAAATAAGCAATTTTAGAAGTCATTTGGTGGTTTGTAAGGGAGAAGTATACGAAAGGGACTCATATTTTCAGAAGGAGCTAAAAGAAAGAACATGATTTTTAGAGACGTATTTGCAAAAGCATGATATGTCTTGGTCAAAAGATAAGAAAGAAAATCAAGACTCCTCTGTTGGAATATAATCCTAACATCTACATTTATTTTTTAGCCTAAGTATCCTTGACTTAGCCACATGCACTAAAAATCATGTTCACATTTGGTTTTAGGTAACTAGCTCGGTGGACCAACTTTCCCTTGTTTTTTGCCTTTAAAGGATTAATATTATGGAAATATTGGTCCAACCACTTTCCTAAACCATTTAGACATCTAAATGCATGTTCACCCCTAACCACACCTCATCTACTTGAGTTATTTGAGAATTAGCGCTCCACATGAAGATCCCCCTTAAATCAAGGGATTTGGTCCCCCAGACCATTTTAGCATGTTTTAAAGTTGTTTTCCTTGGGAAATGTGCCCCTTCTCATGCTTTCCTCGTGGCTGATAGTTGGCATAGGTTGTCTTGAGTCATTTTTTCTATTTTAGGCCTCCCTTTAGCTTTTCTTAGCCCTTTCTAGTTTTTAACGAGTTTTTTCCAAGTTTTCTAGATTCGGCAATTTCTATATAATCACCTCCCTTTGGGATTAGAGGTTTGGTTGCTCATGTATTACAATTGTTCATTAATTTAATACGTTTTTTTATGGAGAAAATTATTTCTCTCCTCTCTTGAATATCATCAAATTACTTGTGTTTAATTTAACTAGAATTCTAGATCTATCAGAGTTTCTGCAGGAATTCTACATCCTCTAGATGAATGCTTTGACTTATGGCAGCAGAACACATCATTGACAGGACTTTTTGATTGATCATTATTTCTTGAATAATGTGAGGAAGGAGACAATGACAACTTCAAAGGGAGCAAGGATCATAAATTGACTTAAAGGATCTTACTACTTGAAATTGGGAACAACATCGATTGTTTTGGAAACTTTATGATGTTTGGAGCTTGATTTGGATTCCAGGAAGGACATATAGTAGATATGTGTACAGAGGTAGAAAAGGAAGCAAATAGTCATAAGACAATTTGTTGATCGTGTGAAGATAAGTTGGATTAAATATTGATCAAGAAGAGGCCGAAAACAGGGAGCTATGGTTGGCTCTACATTGATTGTTGTGACAGGTGCTATTACTGATAGAGATACTCTTTATGGATGGAAGTAGATATGATTTCTTCGAAAAATGTGAAGCAAAATTATATTGCAAGGAAATAATTTGTGAAGGATTGTGCAATCATATGTGAAGAAGTTTGGCTCCATAAAGATGATTGATGAAATACTTGTCGACATGATTAAAGATACATGAAGAATGACCAAGATCTAGGATGGTCAAAGCTCGTTATAATATAATGCAAATAGGAGCCAAAGAAGCTACAACAGATCTCCATGGAAGAACATGTAATTGATATATTGATGAGTATTTTATGAGACAAGCTTAGGCTTGTGGTTGTTCCTTCCTGTTTGAGAGGGAGTGAGGATTTCCTCCCTGGTTGAGAGGGAGCGATGGTGGACACCATATTCTCCATGTGTCATGCACTATGGCATGGACTAACATCCATAAGCCTAGTGAAGGCACTGGTAGGGAGAATTCAGGATTGGATAAGCATCTAGGACCAATACTTCTTGAGGAATGATATCCAATATAGGAGTAGTCCTAAGGACCGATACTCTTTGAGGATAGGGTATACAAGATAAGAGTAGTCCCAAGGACCAATATTCTTTGAGGATGGGTGATATCCAAGATAAGAATAGTCCTGTGGGGACATACCTGGTGAACATATGGATGTGGTATATGCCTAGAGAGAGGCAATGGTGGTGTCCAAATATATGACCCCCAACATTGTGATATGATCTAGTGGAGAGATAAAGCTTGTTATTCAAGGCCTTGCTATGTTTGACAATGTTGGTTATGATGATGATGATGTTTATCAATCTGAATCCCTTCTTATGAGAATATTTAAATTTGAGATTATCATGTTGAGTCATTATGTGTACCTCCCTAGTTAAGAGGGAGCGTTGAAAAATATATCTAGTGTCAGTGTTCATAATGCAAAATTTTCATAATTAATAAATTGATAATTTTTACTAACATGTTCTTTTTCATCTGATGATTTATTTATTTTTCAAGCATAGGTTTCATGCTCAAGTTAAATTATTATTTTATTCAAGCATGTTCTTCATGCTCATTATTATTTGTATTGGTCAAAGGCAAAGGTTTATTCATCACCTATAAAAATAATTTTCAAAAAATTAATTTGGGTCAATTCACCTCAAGAAGCCAAGTTGGCCTTGCCTAGGAAGAAACACCCATTGGACCCCCTCTAGACAAGTATAAATAAAGGATAAGTTGAGCTCATATGGAGACATGAATTGATAACATATGATGTTATATTCTTCTGCAGTATAGTGAGAAATAAGAGCTAAGTCTAAGAGTAGAAGGGGAGGCCGAAATTTGATCTGTGTAAAGCTCGCATGTGTAAAGTAGAAGGCTTTCTTGAGCTTGCATGTGTGGAAATTCTGCTGAAACAAGTCTCTTATTGAAGTTTGTTTTTTTTGTTGTACTTGATGATGGACTTATTGCTGGAAGAATATCTTTAAGGAAGACTTGACTTGGTATCTTGAAGGTTGGAATCTTGTATTGGTGTCTTTGATATCTCACTTTGATTTGATTCTCTATAAGAAGAGGATTTCTTAGGTTTTCCCCCTTGTGGGATTTTTCCCTGGCTTGGAGCCTACATCTTTTTGTTCTTTATTTGTTGTGATCTTCATGTTCTATATGTTTTGGTAATTGTTTGATGAAGAGAACATAATAAAAGAAAAAATAAGCCAACAAATATTCACAACCAATTATCAAGTAAGATAAAGTCAACCCTAATGCACTAGCCTATTGGTTTCTCAATCGATATAACTATGGTCTTGACCTTCGATAAGTTGATATATGGATATGGGCAGGGACCCTCTAGATTCATTGATATGTCGATATAGTGTTATGTAAACCATTATACCAAGGGCTCAACAAAAATATTATAATGATAAATCCTCATAAACACCTATGGGTCGATAGACCAATGGCCCACCTAGTTTTCCACCTTATTTCTATACCAACCAATCAAAACGCACCATATGGTGCTAGCTAACATGTTTGACACATGGAAACCTGACACGTGACACATGTTGATGCGTCCACTACCATGTGGCACTCTTGATGTGTGTCACATGTCACTCATTTTTGTATAGCTAGCATGTCCAAAAAGGTTGTAACTGGGTGACTCGGGTCATCCATGTGGCATTTCCATGTCATCTCTTATGTGATCATGTTGATGCCATCCTTAAAAACCTCTGATATCTTGAGGGTGTTAGTTAACAACCATAGTAGACAAGAATAAATTTTCCATTTGAAGTTTTGTTACTTGGGTCGCAACATATTGGAGATTTCTCCATAATGTGCATTATTAAACCTCTAGGGCATGATATGCCAATAGGCCCACCTTACAGGATAGCTCCTGGTCCCAGCTTCTGTTAGTCCATGTGACTTGGGGTTTCTTCCCAGTTTTGTCACCATTAATTCAATAGTCCTCATCCACCTTCAACAAAACAATCCATTGCCTTTAACCAAGTAGCTTCAACTTCTTACTTCTAATACATATATTTACCACACCATTATAACCAATGCAAAATATCCCCATGATCGCATCCCTAAAAATTACAGAGTATAGCCATTACATCCCAGGATAACTCTTCAATTTATGATCATACAATATATAACATGCATATTCATAGAGAAATTATATAACAATAGCAAAGCATATTGAGTATTCCATTCAGGTCATTCCTCACACACATCAAATAAGGCAATACAACAACGTTTGGCCTAATAATGCAAACATAGCATTTAAACATGACATATTATGTTTACAACTCATTTGCAAGAAAGAACTTACACTTATCTATTCCTTTTAATTTATGCTAAAAACTAAAGAATGGATTTCCATTCTCCACCCAACAGTAGACATAACTACACTGCAAATTTCATGTAGTTGGCCACCCCCAAGCCAGATCCCATGTCTAGAGGATGCTCCACTCAAGGTATTACACCAAAGGGTCAATTTAGGGTAATAAATGAAGGCTAATCTACTTCACTAGTTGGGAAACATGGATGTCACATCCCAAGCTCTGAATCTGAGCTTAATACATAGCAAGTATTTTCATTGAAGCGTGCACAACACAAAGGGAGACCCCTTCACCAATACTTATGGTCCCTTGGAAATCCTCCCTCTTCTAATGCTTCACGCGCACCACACAATCAAATAACAAAGTTATTCTCTATAGCCCAACTTAGGTGAAGGTATTTCTCCCAATGGCTCCCACAAATATCACCAATCACACCTAGACTTTGTAGTCTAGTTTCCAAAAAAATGGTTGCATGTTCACACAGTTCTCAATGATATGTTAGTCACATACATTTCGAGTGTTGGTCTCCATTCATTGCTAATACTCTTTGACTTCCAAAACTTCTCCACGCTCCCAACCATCCCCACAAGCGATGGCTTCACACAGGGGGTCTGGTGTTTCCCTTCTCAAGACATGAAGTCAATCAGGATGTCGTGAGATATGCAACCCAAGTAGTGTGGATTTTGTACGTCTTTCCCTATTCCTCATAACTACCTGGGAAAGTTGGTAGCTCCACAAGCACATTTGGGAGTCAGAATATTAAATTTAGGGAAGATTAGAAACTTCCCAATCTCCCTCACAAGCTTCCTAAGCAAGTTATCCTTCCAAACATCAAAATTCGTATAGACATGTCCTCATCATCAGCGTCAAAATTTATAATTTAAGTCAGCAAAAATATCTACATCAAATAATTTGACCATATAGCCATGCCAAATCTCGAGCATTATCATCCCTTAATTACATTATAAAACTTGAAAATTAAAAAAAAACAAGATATTACATAGTAGATTTTGAAGAACTACCCTCCTTTCCTTTTTCATTTCTATCTAACATTTCTAATATATTATAAATGTTTTAAGAAAGTTAAAACCTCTAGTGAACTTGCTAAGGAATATGGATATTTTTCCATATAAAATTTATCGATATGTTGCCTCACCTTCTCCTCCCATAGGGGGTTATTAGTAGGGAATATTGGGTTTAGTAGTTGGGAATACTAGTGGATCCAAACAGGGTTCTTCTTTAAAAAATGATTGTACTAATGGAATCTTTGCATTGACTTATGAGGGTGGAGTGTTGTCATTTGTAATAATTTCATAGTTTTTTTAATCCTTGATTGATTCTATTTTGTGATGATATAATTTTAGAATATATATTAAGTGGGTTTGTAGTTACTTTATTTTTTCTATTTAAGAAGATTTTTCTTTCAAATAAGATGTCAAGGTGTTATTACTAAAATTAAAAAAAAAAAAAAAATAAGGTATTACAACAAAAACAATATATTTGTAATATAATATTTGTGATTGAGTATATTTCTCACATTTCAACACAATTTTTTGAAAAAAAATGTTTGCTCAAATCAATATAAATGTAAATTTAAGTCATATTAGATTTGTTAAGTATTTTAACTATAAATTTGGTAATATATTTATTCGGAGTATAACTAATCATTTTTAGAGAATTATAATTTTAATATTCAAGAAGGAGATTGTGCATTTTTACCCAAATATAAACCTAGGAAATGATCCATTATTTGGGTAGAATCTTGTTTTACCTAGCTTTAAAAACATTCTAACTTATACTATAAGCCAAGGGTCATTACCCCTTGGATAAATTTCAGGATGAACAATCCTTTCGCATGGAAGTGGATCATGTTAGAGTTGGCTTTTCCAATGCTTCATTTCCTATAAGCTAAGTGTGGTGAGTTGTAAGCTCACATAGGGACTTGCATCTACCTATTTGTTGTATTTATCCTTAACCGACATTGGGTCTCCTCTATTGTTATATAATGGAGGTCTTTTGTGTACTTTTATATAATATTGTGAGTAATATAATACTCTTACATGGTATCAAATCTTAATGGCGATCTCCCTTCACATCTTTCTTAAGAGATCTATAATAAACTGATCAGATCAGCTTTGATCTAGGTTGGTTTTTTGAGCTTCTCAAGATCTTTGATTTGTGGAGGAGCCATGACAAGATCTAGAGCTCTAAATCGAAGGTCGGGCATAGATTTTTTCCAAGCACTTGTTAGAATTGCAGTGTTCTTTTTTTCCCAACACTTGATTATCATGTTGTCATTTTCTATGTAGTTGTCTTATGCCCTGCGTAGTGGAAGCATTGGGGATTGCTCATTTTTAAATCATGTCAGCCAAATATTTCGATTAGAATCTGACTTCAACCTTGCTCTTGATTCCTAAATCGCGTCCCATTAGTTTTGTTAGTGTATGATTTCAAGAGGAGGCATCCAAGCTGAAAGCGAGCCTCATTGGAAACCCTTGGGGGACGCCATTTATAGATCTCAATAAGAAATTGCATATACGTTGGATAGATCAGCGAAATGGATAGATCAACGAGTTGAAGCAGTGTGAGAAGAGTATGGAATTTGCAATGTTCGAGCGTTGTGAGGGCATCACAAATATCGTTCTAGTTTTTTGGTGAGCCCTTGCAACTTTCTTAGCACAAATATTCAAAAAAAAAATTGGGTACATAAATTTTGGGGGTGAAATTATTTTTTTACCCTTGTTTAATTTGGCAAGGTATATGTACTCAATTTTGAGTAGGGAAATTTTTTGGTCTTGTATTTGGTATCTTGATGGTGGTTGGTTATGAAATCCTTGCTTCTTGTCTAGTCAAGCAAACCTAGTTGGATTGATCTTATTTGTATCATGTTTTGAAGTGTGAATCATCTTTTGTTGCCATCATCAGTATTGTTTTGTAGTGGTTTTTCCTTCTATAGTTGTTGGAAATAAATTTATCAACTTGGTCTTTTCTGTAGGTTTTAACCCCGTACAGAAATTACTTGCATACGAATTCTAAAACACAGAAAATAAACAATGTGAGAGCATAACACATAAAACACATATACACATAGATTTTCCCCTGGATCCCAAAACTGGGATTACCAACTTGATTTTTCATTATGTTCCTTTCAATGTTACAATACATATTTATACATGCCAAAGCATCCAATACCATGGACTGAAAACCATCGTGTCCAAAACCATGTGCGAAAAATCATGCACAAAACCATAGGTAGGTCCGCCCAACCTAATATAGGGTCCAAAAACAAAATTTTCTGGGGCGCTTCCCCGAACCCCATAGAGTGGGGTTACCTGCACCCCTCAAACCCCCTGTGACTCCCCCCGCTAAGCAATCAGCGCAATGAAGGGGGGGCTCCGCCCCCCTTCTAGTCCCCCGGTTAACTACATGGGCTAGTTGTGGAAAGAATATAACACAACCATCATCAATATTGTTTTGTAGTGGTTTTTCCTTCTATAGTTGTTGGAAATAAATTTATCAACTTGGTCTTTTCAATATGGTAACAGATTGCAGGATCTCCATGAGAAGAAGGCAACAGATGAACATCGTAAGAGGTCATTCAATTACATTCAGTTGTGGATTTATTGCAAGCAAAGAATGTAACTCTTAAAAATAGGTTGCAAACTTCAATAGCTAACAAAATCAAGAAGGTTGAACATATAGATTCAACCATGGAGAAATATTTCCAGATTCTTGCAAATGAATTTCAAGAGAAGATTAACCTCCTTGATGACTTGGAGGAGGAAGTTGAGTTTTTTTTTGACTCAAGAACAGAAAATTTGAAGAAGCAGCTGGAAGAGAAAAATAATCAGCATGTTATGGAGCTAAACTGTTTAAAAGAAACAATGTTGGAACAGTATCAAATTTTGAAACA
This sequence comes from Pinus tabuliformis, assembly GCA_031772625.1. NCBI lineage: Eukaryota > Viridiplantae > Streptophyta > Pinopsida > Pinales > Pinaceae > Pinus > Pinus tabuliformis. Next base: position 476,930,332 of record CM062813.1, on the reverse strand, counting down.
AGATTATGATGCATTGTTACAACAACTTATTGAGAAATATGAGGTTATTCAAAAGATGCAAGGATCTAAGAAGGAACCTGAATTGGAAGTTAGTCATCTTCATAAATTTGAGATGGACACAGTTGATGTTAAGGTGTCAAGCTATCCTTCTTCCACACTTCATGATGTTGAATTCCATAAGCCTAATGTTGATGATCATGACTCATCACATGCCTTTGTCACACCCAATTTCAAAAACCATACTACTGGTATTAGGTCTCGATTGCTGAGAAAAATGGGATATACCAGAGGAGGAATTGGGGAAATGGATAGGGAATTGTTGCTCCTATTAACCCTGTAGTGTAGACATCAAGAGCAGGTGTTAGATATGATCTTGTTGTTGCCTGATCACCTACATCCAACTATGAGGTGCTTGAATAAAATGCTCCTATTAATTATGATAAACATATTGATGACATGGTTGCTAAAGTCATTCCAAGTGAAATTGTTGTGGCACCCAACTTTGAGTTTGAAAAAATAAAAAATGAGTTATCTGCACATCCTCATCATAAGAAATTACCCAAGCATCAACATTCTTGGTCAATTACTAGTCCTGCATTCATATTGTTGCAAAAGATATGTGAGAGAATGAATCGTGGACCAGTGACAACTATTAAGATGTTTTATGGATGGGTCGATGGATGTTGATGGCGTCAATTTAACCAATGCTTGAAAAATTCATATTGTCATGTTGCATCAGTTTCTCATTGTTGATTTCCATTGTTCCCTTAATTGTGTTTCAAGGAGGGAAATTCACTGATAATGAATACTATTCATTCTTTCTCCTTCCGCAATTGTGTTTTAAGGGGGGAATTAGTTGGTGACATATATTGTTGCTTTGATCAATGTGATGGTGATGGTTTTTAGACAACTTCAAAAGTGTTTTTGTACAAAGTTTAAGCTGAGATTGCCATACATACATGCCTCATTGGTTGTTTGTTGGTTGATGGTGTTGCTTCTTTTTGAAGCCCTTGTCATGGTTCTTTACCGACGCCTATTTTCTCTGAAGATTTTTAGGAGAAGTTGACTTTGTTTTCGACCCTTATGCCTCTACAACATTGTTAATCAAGGTTTTCATTGATGTCAATATGTCATTGACCAACATGTCAATATTCTTGAGATGCTTGGTCCCAGATGATGATGTCATGACTCTTGTTTGACAAGGATACCATCAATGAAGATGTCAAGCCATGAAGATGTAAAACCATTAATGAAGAAGTCCTAAGAAGTCCTTGAATTAACTATGATGTTGCCATGTACCAATCATGTGCCTTGATTGATGATCTAGACCAATGATGTATCTAATATACAAGCCCTTGATGACATATGGAGGACTATACTTGATGATACTTGATGATGGTCTTGATGACATGGTTGGAAGACTTTATGGTGACATGGAAGATCTCATTTGATGATTGGAAGACTACTTGATGAGCTCTCCTAAAGGAAAATTAATGGATGTTGCACTACGACATACCACTGCACTAGTATATAATGACATTGATATGTAATGTTATTACGATGACATGGATGCTACATGATGACACTATGATCCTATGATGAAACAATGGAGAAGCCATGTTGTCCCAAACATTTCATGCACAGAAATTTATTGACCAGCCACATAAAAACATATTTCTCACTCTTTAGAGGAAGCATCTGAACATGATACCTACGCCATCTTTTAGAGCATATTTTTAGCTTTCTAATGAGCTATCACATGCCCCAAAACTCAAAATATCTAAGAGATATGAATTTTTAAAGATAACGAAATTAATTCTAGTTATTGAGCCGACCTTACCTCCATAACTCATGTTGGCTTGCATGTGGACGTGGTTGTTCATTGTGAGGACGAATAGGTATATATATAACAGGTTAGACCTCTGTTTTTTAAAAACAATTCGGTGATAATCACAGGAATAAGAGCATTGTTCACAACTCGTGAGCAAGGGAGAAAAGGAGTACAGGAGTTAAGAAAAAAAGGGTAGCAGTGAATTTTGTTTGGGTCTGATCACTACAGAACAACGTGGAAAACACCCTATGGACTGAGCAATTGACACAAATTTCGGATCTCCTGTGGTTTGTGACTCAAGCATACATTTGGTGCAGCAACTTACCTTGGTAGTATTACTCCCTGTGGCTTGGATCCTCTCTTTAGATGGTGAAGTATCATTGTGTGGATTGTGTATCATCATTTTAGGATAGTGACTCAAACAGACAACCATTATCCCCCTGTGATCTTGGACAATGATCCTTTGTGGCTCGGTGGCATAGCTTGACTATATTATTGCTTGGATAGTAGCATAATTGAACAATGGTATAGCTAGACTGTGGTGAACTCTTTTTCTTGGACTACTAGATACAATTGAAGCAACAATCTGTGGATTAGAATTAATTGGGCTATGATGAAGGATAGTGGTAAACGAGCATAAGTAACTATGTAAACTTTGAAATGGGAACTATAAACTCAAAATGGGAACTCTGGCCAAAAAACCCCAAAAAAACATCAAAAACAGTGCTAAAAATGAAAAGTGTGTATACTAGAACGATGATTTTATTTTTTAGGGGTCAATTTTGAACATGTTTTAAAAATGGCAGTGACTACGAAATTTACTACGAAATTTTCGTGCAAAATATAGCTTCAAAACAAAAGTGATAATACTGGAACAATGATTTTTTTTTTAGGGTCAATTTTCAAACTTTTTAAAAAATGCTAGTAAAACCAAATTTTTATGTGCCAAACAAAGTTTTTTATGAGGAAAAAAACACATTAATGTTTTTGGTAGAATATCATTTTTCTTTCCTAAGTATAAATTCAACATGTTTTGAACTATAACATGCTAGATACAAAAGAAATTGAATTTTTTTCAACTATAAAATTAAAAAACCACGACATTATGAACTAATTACATCACTAAATGAATTCAAAAGTCATTATTTGTATATTGAATAAAACATACATTACATCTCTAATTTAATATTGCATTGTAGATATTTTAAACGATAAAAATTATCATAATTAAGACATATAATCCAACAACATAAAAATGCCTCATAACTTCTCATTTAACACCATATGGAAATCATTAATTTTATTTCAAGATACGATGCATACATTAGTTATATAAACTGTCTCAAACAGTTATTCAAAATCACTCATATTTTCTTGCACACCATCAGAATTCACATCTTCAGATGAGTGACTAGATGCTGACGAAGATGTTCCATATTCCTCTCTTTCATCAACTAGTGCCCCATCTAAGTCCACATGCATGCCCAACACTTCAGGTTTCAAAATTCTTCTAGATCTTCGACTAGTTTCAGCAGACTCCCATCTCAACACTGTTCCTTCTGGTAACAACCTTTTTAGAATCTCTATCGTCTTGAAGTGAAGAGTTCCTCTCTTTGTTAAATTGAAGTCATAAACTAGTATGTCAACATCCTCCAATTTTAATATGTCTGTGCGGCGGCGATTTATATTTGTACCCTTTATTTTTCTCTTTCTGCCATTTTTTTGTCAACTACTATCTCTGGCTTATACACACCATTGAATGGGTGTGTATTTGTGGCATACCAATGTACTTCAACACATGTAACATCCTCATTTTCTGTAAAGACCTTTATAACTTTAGCAACCCAGAATGGATAGCCATTGGGATCTCCATCTGCTAGCACTGTAATCATGCAACCCTCTTTAATATCTTGTATTGAACCCCTATAAAGGTCTTCCATGGCTTCACGTTGTGCACGAGATCTTCTGGAACCAATATACATCTCTCTTTCCTCTGCCTGTGAAGAATTAATAATACCTTGAGATTGTTGTTGTTCAACAATGTTTATTTCCTGGCGGCCCATCCGCCCCCACACCTGCTACCGCCCCACCCCCAACCCCCCTCACACCCTACCCCCGCCCCCTCACCCTCTCCACCCTCTCCCCCTCACACCCTTCTCACCCACTCTCCCTCACACCCTCAACCCCCATCAACTCGCTACCCCCACCCCCTCACACACTCAACTCCCCCTTGACACCCCCTCACTCCCCCTCTCCACCCGCTCACCCCCTCACACACCTGCACCCCCTCACACCCCGCCCAGCCTACCCCCGCCCCCTCACAACCCCCGCGCCCTCCCTACTCCTACCCCCTCACACACTCAACCCCCCTCGCCACCGCCTCACCCCCCCCTCACCCACCCGCTCGCTACCCCCGCCCCCTCACACACTCAACACCTCCCTCTACCCCCTCACACACCTGCGCTCACCCTACCCCCGCCCCCTCACACCCTGCTCACCCTCACACTTCCCCTCCCCGCCCACGGCCTCCCCCTCACCAGCCCCCTCATCCGCCCCACTCGCTCCACGCCCACGCCCTCAAGCGCCCCCTCACCTACCCTCGCCCATGCCCGCACTACCCCCTCACCCGCCCACGCCCACGCCCACTTTACCCCCTCACCTGCCCTCACCCATGCCCATGCCCACGCCCAACACCCTCACCCCGCCCACGCCCTCACATACCCACACCCTCACCCAACCGCGCCAGCCCGGTGGCTCGCCTGCCCACCCACCCTGGCGGCCTGCATGCCCTCCCGGTTCATGGCTGGATGATTCCCGGAATCGCCAAGCCACCAGTCGGGCGGGCAGGAGGGTCGTCGGGGTGGCACAGCCAAGGCAAGCGCCACCCGAGCGGCCCACCCGCCCGCCCGGTTGGTGGCTGGGTGATTCCCGGAATCGCCCAGCTACCAGCCGGGCGGGCGGGCAGGCCAGCGGCCAGGCCACCCTGCTACTGGCTGGGCGATTCCAAGAATCACCCAGCCACAAGCTGGGTGGGCGAGTGGGCCGCTGGGGTGGCACCAGCCCTGGTCGCGCCACCCCGGCAACTCGCCCGCTAGGAATCACCCAGCCACCAGCCAGGCGGGTGGGCGGGCCACCTGGGTGGCGCTATCCCTGGTCGTACCATCCCGGCGGCCCGCCTGCCCACCCAACTAGTGGCTGGGTGATTCCCGGAATCGCACAGCCACCAGCCGGGCGGCCTGGTCGTGCCACCCCAGTGGCCCGCCCGACTGGTGGCTAGATGATTTTGGGAATCACCCAGCCACTAGTCGGGCGGGCGGGTGGGCCACCGAGGTGGCGCCAGCCCTGGCCACGCCACCCCGATGGACCGCCCGCCCGGCCGGCTAGTGGCTGTGCGATTCCAGGGTCACGTGCTGCCGGGGTGGCACCAGCCCAGGCCGCGGCACCCCGACGGGCCGCCTGCCCGCTCAGCTGGTGGTTGGGCAATTCCCGGAATCGCCCAGCCACCAGCCAGGCGGGCGGGCGGGCCGCCGGGGACGGCGCCACCCCGGCGGCCCACCCGCCCGCCCGCCCAATTGGTGGCTGGTCGCGCCACCCCGGCGGCCCGCCCGCTCGCCCGGCTGGTGGCTGGGCGATTCCGGGAATCACCCAGCCACCAGCGAGCAGGCAGGCGAGCCACCGGGGTGCCATGATCTGGGCTGGCAGCCAACCCGCCTGACCGCCTGGCTGGTGCCATCGCCCAGCCACCAGTTGGGCGGGCAGGCGGGCAAGCCGCCGGGGTGGTGCAGATAGGCCGGTGCCACTTTGGCGGCCCTCCCGCCCACCCGGCTGGTGGTTGGGCGATTCCTAGAATTGTCCAGCCACTAGCCGAGTGGGCGGGCGAGCCGCCCGAGTGGTTCCAGCCTTGGCCGCGCCACCCTGGCGGCCCACCCAGCTGGTGGCTGGGCGATTCCCGCCTTGGCGGCCTGCTCACATGCCCAGCTGGTGGCTGGGCAATTCCGGGAATCGCCCAGCCACCAGCCAGGAGAGCGGGCTGGCCATCGGGGTGGTGCGGCGCAGGCTGGTGGTTGGGCAATTCCGAGAATCGCATAGCCACCAGTCGGGTGGGCGGGCGGGTTGTCGGGGTACCCCGACGGCCCACCTGCCTGCCCGGCTGGTGGCTGGGCGATAGGCCGCACCACCCCGACAACCCACCCGCCCACCCGACTGGTGGCTGGGCGATTCCCGGAATCACCCAGCCACCAGTCCGTTGGAATCGCCCAGCCACCAGCCGGGCAGGCCGTCGGTGTGGCATGGCCAGGCCGGCACCACCCTAGCAGCCCACCCACCCACCCGGATGGTGGCTGGGCGATTCCCAAAATAGCCTAGCCACCAGTCAGGTGGGCAGGCGAGCCGCCGGGGTGGCGCCAGCCCAGGCCGCGCCACCCCGGCAGCCCTCCTACCCGCCCGGCTGGTGTTTGGGCAATTCCGGGAATTGCCCAACCACCAGTTGGGCGAGCGAGCGGGTCGCCGAGATGGCGTGCCTAGGCATGGGCATGGGCTGGGAGGGCGGGTGAGGGGGTGGGGCGGGCGTGGGCGTGGGCGAGGGCGGGTGAGGGGGAGGGTGAGGGGGTGGGGCGGGCGTGGCTTGGGTGAGGGCGGGTGAAGGGGAGGGTGAGGGGGTGAGGCAGGCATGGGCATGGGCAAGGGCGAGTAAGGGGTAGGGTGAGGGGGTGAGGCGGGCATGGTCGTGGGCTAGACACTATTCAATATCAAGTAATACAAGGCGACTGTGAAGACATTGCTAAACTCATACCTAAAAGGGATTATGCCCTAGTCATTGTAGATATTCCCCATGGTTTCATATTCCAAACATTGACTATGATAGTGACCCTTATACTTATCAAGCCCTTAGTAAAGTGGTTGCGGGATCTGTAGAAGTCACGTCATCACCATTATGGAGATTTGTGACATTTCATTCAAACACACAATTGGCAATGATATTGTCAAGCTTCAAGAGGAAAACAAATTCAAGGATGTAGCTTACATGGTAAGATGTTTAAAATGTATATTTGATTAATGTTGAAAAATTCATTTATGTACAAGTTAATTGAACTTTTACTATTTCATGTTACAGGCAAAAGTCAAATCTTCTTAACAATGCAGATCAACAATTTATAAATGATTGAGAGTTCATTCTTATTGATAGTTGGGCAAAAGATGATAGCCATATGTCTATGATTTTTAATCGAGTAGACGGAAAGAGTCATAGCCAAATACTGACTTATGATGTTGTTGTGAGAAAACTAACATATGAAGACAAAAAAGCAAAAGGAGAGATAGTTAACATTTATCAAAAACCACAATTATTGATTAACTATCTTATAGACATATGTTTAAATGAAGGAGAATGGGTTCTTGATTTATTTTCTGGCTCAGGTAAGTTTTATTATATGGAATTGAATTTCAATATGTTATTTTTTAATTAATATGTCATTGTACTAATTTAGTTCATTATTTCTTTTGTGCTTGATAATTAGGTACAACACTAGCATGTTGCCTTCAAAAAGGAAGAAATTGCTTTGCAATTGAAAAAGATCCAGTGCAATGCAATTTCATTCAGCAAAGAATTAATGCTCTTCAATTTCTTCCAGACGTAATGCAAGAAATTGGGTTGAAGAAAGGGGACTTTAGTGAATCACATGTGGCAAAAAAGGCAAAGGAACCCCAACCACCATTACATGGAATGTTTGGAAAGACATATATTGGGAGATTCGCAGACATCAAAGATCCATTAGAAAAGGAAAATGAGCAAAAGGAAGTAGAAAATATTGTGGAGAAAGACAATTATGAAACTCTAGAAAACGAAGAGTTTGGATTACGTGACATTGTTGATTAAATTTAAGTTATGCTTGGAAATCAAGCTTTGCAATGTTTTGACTTTGACATTTTATGAGAAGAATAAACACTCAATTAGGGTTGTTATGCGTTCAATATTTGTAATATGTGATTTTCGCATTGATTTTTTAAGTTAATCATTATTTTTAAAAAAAATGATTATTATTATTTTTTTGACATGAAATTCATAAAAATTAAAAAATTAAAAAATTAAAAAAAAAACAACTATTATTTAACCATTTTTAGTTAAAATTTTCGTATAAAAGTTGTGATTTTGACATGTCAATTCTAGCAAAAAATTATCAAAACGTATAGTTTTTTAGTTATATTTGTGTTAAAAATGATTATTTTTATGTCCATTGTTAAAAAATATTGTTTTTTGGAAACAATTATTTCATGTGGATTGAAAAATTAATTAAGGATGTATAAATATGTAGAATATTGAAATTCAAAATATCGACCTTCTAATTTAAAAATGCAAAACAATAAAAACCTCACTACAAAAAAATTAAAATTAAAATAAAAAACAAGAAAATATGAAGAAAACGACCACTTCAAAAATTATCAAATTTACAAAATAATTATTTACATTTTATACATTAGAAAATTTAAAGCCAAAAGATAGGTATTTTAAAAAAGGGTCTGATGCAGAATACCCACTTTTTCAAATCAAAATGAAAATCACTACCATTCTAAAACGTAATGTACATAAAAAAAATTAAAGTGCCAAAAACTATGCTCTAAAAAAAACATGTGTTCTACATCACCCCTTTTCAAAATCAAGTCACTTTTTTGCTATCTCTACGAAACGGGTAACAGTATCAGTTCCCGTTTCAAAGTTTACATTGATAAGTGAAGAAGCACAAAGTACAGTGAAGAGCTAAATTGTATTGAACAGAGAAGATTCCAGTTGAATACATACAAATATCTTGTTTGGTCCAGGTTTATTGAAGACACCCTTGAAGAAGTCTTGGTGCAGTAGTTGATTTAGTGTGTAGAGTAGGGAAAAGTTCTAGTGCAGCATGGTGCAAGAATATTGTTGCTGAATAGATGGTTCATAATTGGTGAGTTGTGGTGAAGAAGTGTTGGTGAAGTATTGGTGCAACATGGTGAAAGAATATTGTTGTTGAATATATGGTGTAGAATTGGTGAGTTGCGGTGAAGAAGTGTTGGTGAAGTAGTGGTGCAGCATGGTGCAAAAATATTGTTGTTGAATAGATGGTGCAGAATTGGTGAGCTGCAGTGAAGAAGTGTTGGTGAAGCACTGGTGGCATGTGGTTGAAAAACATTGATGTAGAATTGATGAAGAATTATGGTACAAAATAGATGGTGCAGTATGGTACAGAGTTGATGGTGCATATTGGGTGATGAAGAATGGTGCAGTGGAGCAGGCTTAGTGCAGCATAGTGAAGATACCTTGAAGACATCTTGAAGCACCCATTGAAGAGCTTGTGGAGAAATCTCTTGTTGGGAAAAACACTATGAAGACTCCCTTGAAAATTTCTTGAAGAAGCCCTTAAAGAGGCTTAGAGCAGGTGCAGAACTAGGACTGCCTTTTGTAGACACCTTGAAAATCTTGAAGATAATGTTGCAGACCATGATGCATTAGCCATCATGAGGTAGCTTGGAGATCTTTGCTTGGGTATAATAAAGAGTAGTGGTGACACCTTCTAAGAGACAAGGTTGTCATTAATGATATGACGTGACGATTAACTGAAGGGATTTCTGAAGATTGACAGGGCTTGTTGAAGAAGACTTTGGGAGCCATGAAGAACAACCTAACATATCTTGACAAAGAAAAGCTAACAGATTGGTCTCCTTGGAGTTGGTGCTCTTAAACTCAAGGTTGGTTCCTTGGATAAGATAGGGTCGAAGCCCTAAAGGTCAAAGCCTCACTAAAGTCCAAGTAGGTGCTTCGCACATCCTAGGTTGGAGCTTGGGTGTCTTCATCAAGGGTTGGAGCGCTACCTATATTGTACGTGATTCATTATAAAGATTATATTAATAAAAGTGATTACTTCTATTGTTCATTTTTGTGTTCTAAATATAAGTGATATAACTAGTAAAAGTAACAATTGAAAAGAAATATTGATTCACCCCCCTCTCAGTATTTCCAACAATTGGTATCAAAGCCAGTACCTTCACTCAAAGCCTAACATCTTGAAGGTTGATCATTAGAACACAAATGGCGAAGCCAAGGAAGAAACTCTCCAATCCTCCTAAAGATGTGTCTCCCTTAACCACTGAAATTGAAGTTAATCAATTTGTGAAGGCTCCATTGTTCAATGGAAACTTTGATATATGGGAGGCAAGAATGAGGAATTTCTTAAAGACTCAAGGCATTGAAGTCTGGAAATCGGTGATTGTTGATAACATGATGGATGGAGAATCTAAGGAACATAATACAAGAGAAATGAAAACAATCTTGAATGGGCTACTTGATTCTATGAAGGCCAATTTTGAAAAATGCTCGTCAGCAAAAGGCATATGGGATAAACTTCATGATCTTCACTCAAAATGAGCGTTGACAATGATCTCTGGTCAAGAAAATGATGGGAAACAAGAAGGAAATCCAGATCCATCAAGGAAGGTGAAGATAAGAGTGATAACATCAAGTCTAAAGAAGACCTAGAAGATGAAGAGAATGAAAACTATTTTGAAGAAGATCTCCTCACTAAACTTATGGCTACCATAGAAGAGATTAGCAATTTGAAAAACGAAAATGAGGAACTTAAGAAGAAAGCGCAAGTTGGTGACCAGGACAAGACAAGGAAGGAAGTTGACCTTGTCAAACTTCAAGTACAATAAAGAGATGAGGAGATTTCCAAGATTAAGGAAGAATTTCATCGAAACAAAAGAAAGCGTCATGAAGAAGTCATATCCATGACAAATCAATTAGATAAGGCAAAGAAATGGGAAGATACCTTGTCAAGCCACCTTGAACAAAGGCACAAAATCTTGAACAAACTTGAAATAGAGATTGGTCAATACAAGGAAGAGGTCTCCTCCTTTAGATCTCAACTAAAAGAAAGGAAACAAGCACAACGAGCTGAGAAGGTGATGGAAGCTTTGACATTCATAGAAGGAGAAGTTGATGAAGCAGAAAAGGAGAGAAACACTGTGATATGCCAACTAGAAGAAAAGGATGATGACATCACCAAGTTAAAATCAGAAATCACTTCGCTTAAGGCCCAATCATGTGACGCAACCAAGATGAAGGAAGAAATAGAAATCATTCTATCAAAGAATGATGAAGAATGCAAGAAAATGAGGGAAGAAATTGTCTTTCTCAAAAAGGAAGTTGACTTGTTTAATAAGAACTTGAAAATTTCTCAAACCCTAGATGACATCCTAAGTCATCAAAGGCCTCCCCTTGATAAATCAGGTCTTGGCTATGCAGGTGAATAATCAAGCAAGAATGATAATGCTTCAAACAAAAAGGATGTGAGGAAGCCTGGAAGAAATGTTGATGCCCCCAGCAAAGGCAAGAGTCAAATTGACATTGGAAGAAATCCTACTCCAAGAAGAAATGCATATGGTGTCAAGGATGCAAGAAGCAATGGTTATCATCAAAGGATCCCAAGGCAAAAAGGCTTCAGAAGTACATCAAGGAAACTGATCCAGGTGGATGTTGGTGGCCACCCACCAACCCATTTGGACCCCCACAACTGTCTCTTTAGCACAGTTTACTATTTTTAGCAGTTTTTCGGGTCCTGAACTTCCGGAGCCGTTTTGAGGCCCTAAACGACGTTTTTTTGGGATTCTGGGGCAACATGAGTCCATGGACTGATGTTGCCTCCCAAAGTGGTAGTACTCGGATAGATCTTTCTAACGAGCTATTGTGCGCGTCAAACGGAGATCGTATGCCAAAGTTACGACCCCGGGAAATTGATGTACCAATTTACCCAAACGGGGCCCACAATTTGGCGTTTCATCTTCTAGGGTTAGGTTTCGGGATGTGAAGGGTTTTCCATTGTTTCTCAACAATAAATAGGCCTTCGAGCCTCATTGTAATACAGTTCGGAACAGTTCAGAGGCATGTAGCCGCACATCTCTTCTCAGAGATAGCTACCATCGCCCTAGCTGGTTTCTTTCCATTTCTGGTTGTAAGCAGATTTCAGTATTTTCCATTAATGAAATGAAGCATTATTTCCGCTGCATCTATGTGTTTATGGTTATTGCATCTCTGTATTTATGGTTATCTCTGTAATCTATTGCGTTCCTGTCTAAATCCGGATCAGTGGTATCAGAGCGGTCTGCTTTTTTCTCTGTTTTTCTTTGCATGTCCCCAACGAGGTCGGGATATAAGGAGTTAGGGCTTGAACTGGTCGAACCTTTGCAAGACCAGCCTCGCAAATCCCGACGGCCTCCCATGGCGGATGAGAAGAAAGACGAGGGGGCAGGAGATCCTATCAAAATCTTGCTCGAAGAAGCGCTCGAGCGGCAAAGGAACGCGATGATGGATAGCTTTGCGCAGATCCTTCAGCGGCTACCCAGAGGCGACGCATCGACTTCCAACAGCGACTCTGGAAACGCCACGCCGTTTAAGGTACAAGTTAATTTTGAAATCCCCATCTTCGAGGGACAAATAGACGCAGATGCCGTAGATAAATGGTTAAATCTGCTAGATGGGTATTTTTCTGTTCACGAATTTTCAAGTCGGGAAAAGATTGTTTTCGCTCTTCTCAAAGCAGCCCCCCACGTCAAGGACTGGTGGGAAACCTACTGCGAGCAGAAGGATGAAAGTACAGGCTCACTATTTTCAGCCGCACCCACTTGGAATGACTTCCGGGATGCCATCAAGGAGCAGTACTACCCTGTCGGAAGCTATGAGGACAAATACATCAAATGGACCACACTGCGACAGGGACGAGACCAAGATGTGCCAGAGTTCACAAACATTTTTCATACCCTTCGCACACAGTTGGGTATCAAAGATTCTGAGCTGCATCTGGTACTCAAATACCGCGGCTGCCTGCACAAATACATCCAGGAAGAGATGGTGTTCTTGAACATCTCCTCACTCGGCACAGCATACCGATACGCTGTCAAAATCGAGCAAAAGTTCAAACAAAAGAAGCGAGACTTTGGATCTGCAAACCCGAAGCCCAAAGGACAAAGCCAAGGCAGGGTGACCCAAGACAACCCGTCGAAGCCGCAAGAAAAGAACAACACCACGAAGCCGAAGAAGGACACAGGAAAGTGGTGTGAGTTCCACAAGAGTCCCACTCATAACACAAGTGAGTGTCGGACCAAGCAGTCGCTCGTGGCGGAGTTGAAGGCTTCCGAATCAGATGCATGTTCCGACCCTGAGCCAGAACTCGACAAAGGGAATGGCAAAGGGAAGCAGATCATTGATGCGGATCCCAGCGCCATTGTTGCCACCGCCAAGATCCAGAAATATGAGCCCGAAAATCCAGAGGAAGGCGAGCGTCTTTTCCACTCACAGATGTGGGTGAAGGGTTCACCACTGCGATTCATTGTCGACAGTGGTAGCCAAAAGAACCTGGTTTCAGCAGAGGTCGTGAAGCAGTTGGGCCTACCGACTACACCGCACCCGCAGCCGTACAGTATAGGGTGGCTTCACGAAGGACGAGATCTGAAAGTTCGCCAGCAGTGCCGCCTTCCCTACAGCATCAAGCCCTTCACAGACGAGGTATTGTGTGATGTTACACCTCTGGATGTTTGCGATGTATTATTAGGCCAACCATACTTGTGGAGGCGACATGCTGTGTATGAGTCAAGGCCTCGTGCTGTCATTATTTCTTTGAATGATTCATTATACAGGATACCAGAGGTAGCCCCACCTACCGCCACATCTTTGATCACTACCAAAAAAGGCAGCAAGCTCATATCACAGACCAGGAAATTCATCTGTCTGGTTCACTCCCAAAGTAAGGGGAAGATCGTTGCTACATCCATGACCCCTGCAAAGGGTTCCTCCACGCAGCAGCAACAGCAAAGGGATACGGTCATGACAAAACACAGGAACAACTTCTCCTCACCCACATGGGTACCACACAAGTTTCAGGTGGACAACAAAGTCTGGTTGCATCGACAGAAAGAACGCCTTACCAGAACCCATCAGAAGCTCAGATCACTCCAACATGGTCCTTACAGCAGTACCAAGGCTATGGGGAACAATGCTTTGGAGCACATCATTCCTCCATTCCTTCGCCTGCACCAAATGTTCAATGTGGACCATCGTCGACCATGCTTCCCACCATCACTGGACACATCAGAGATTGCAGGACAAGTTCAGCAGATGGAGGAACTCAACGCAATGGGGACCATTGCTTCCTAAGGGGGGAGGAATGATCCAGGTGGATGTTGGTGGCCACCCACCAACCCATTTGGACCCCCACAACTGTCTCTTTAGCACAGTTTACTATTTTTAGCAGTTTTTCGGGTCCTGAACTTCCGGAGCCGTTTTGAGGCCCTAAACGACGTTTTTTTGGGATTCTGGGGCAACATGAGTCCATGGACTGATGTTGCCTCCCAAAGTGGTAGTACTCGGATAGATCTTTCTAACGAGCTATTGTGCGCGTCAAACGGAGATCGTATGCCAAAGTTACGACCCCGGGAAATTGATGTACCAATTTACCCAAACGGGGCCCACAATTTGGCGTTTCATCTTCTAGGGTTAGGTTTCGGGATGTGAAGGGTTTTCCATTGTTTCTCAACAATAAATAGGCCTTCGAGCCTCATTGTAATACAGTTCGGAACAGTTCAGAGGCATGTAGCCGCACATCTCTTCTCAGAGATAGCTACCATCACCCTAGCTGGTTTCTTTCCATTTCTGGTTGTAAGCAGATTTCAGTATTTTCCATTAATGAAATGAAGCATTATTTCCGCTGCATCTATGTGTTTATGGTTATTGCATCTCTGTATTTATGGTTATCTCTGTAATCTATTGCGTTCCTGTCTAAATCCGGATCAGAAACCTTCTTCTCGCAAGTACCAAAGTATATTTCTTGGTTATTGCTATTCTTGTACAAACTTTGGGCACATGGCAAAGGATTGTAGAGCATATCACAAAGATAATTACAATGGATCCTGTCAATCTCCGAGAAGCAATTTCGCAAGAAGAAATCATGGATTATTATTCATGAACAACATAGAGAGCTTCAAGTGTCATAACATTGGACATATGGCACGTCATTGTAACTTGGCTTAGGCTCCTACACAAGCTAGAACCATGCCAGAGAAGAAAGTTACACAAGTATGGAGAAGGAAGCAAATACAATATGAAAATCTCATGAACTCTCCAGCCAACAACACATGTTGTTGACCTGATCTTCGAAAAACTAAGCATTTGATGGGGAAACTCTACCAAAAGGAAGATCATGCATACAGTTAGGGGAATTTTATGATGATTAGGGATTCTTGCAGAAGCTATTCATGGATAGACCCTATGAAATCCTTGATGAGCCACATGGAAAATCATCCTTTGATAGATCATCTCTCGGGAGAATTTCCATTGAAGAACATAATCCCTTATTCATCCATGAACTACTATTGAAGATCTCTTCCACTTGATCACTAAATAGGTAATCTTTCATGAGCTAGAAGAGGTCGTGCAGATAGGGGGAGTTGGTTCATCACATGAAGTAATTTAAGCACATAGACCACATTGCCATAAAGAAGAGCACTTGATAGAGGGAGTAACATACCTATGAAGAACTATTGATGAAGAAAAGAAGCAGCTTGATAAGGGAAGTACTTGGGCACCCCATTTTCCATTGATGTCAAAGGGGGAGAGAATGTTGGAAGGGAAATAATATTGCCATCAATGACAAAGGGGGAGATTGTTAATCAAGGTTGTCATTGATGTCAATATGGCATTGACCGAGATGTCAATATTCTTGAGATGCCTGGTCCCAGATGATGATGTCAGGACTCTTGTTTGATAAGGATACCATCAAAGAAGATGTTAGCCACAAAGATGTCAAACCATTAATGAAGAAGTCCTTGAACTAACTATGATTTTGCCAAGTACCAATCATGTGCCTTGATTGATGATCTAGACCAATGATGTATCTAATATACAAGCCCTTGATGACATATGGAGGACTATACTTGATGATACTTGATGATGGTATTGATTACATGGTTGGAAGACTTTATGCTGACATGGAAGATCTCATTTGATGATTGGAATACTACTTGATGAGCTCTCCTAAAGGAAAATTAATGGATGTTGCACTATGACATATCACTGCACTAGTATATAATGACATTGATACGTAATGTTATTACGATGATATGGATGCTACATGATGACACTATGATCCTATGATGAAACAATTAAGAAGCCATGTTGTCCCAAACATTTCATGCACAGATATTTATTGACCAGCCACATGAAAACATATCTCACTCTTTAGAGGCAGCTTCTAAAGATGATACCTACGCCATCTTTTAGAGCATATTTTTAGCTTTCTAATGAGCTATCACATGCCCCGAAACTCCAAATATTCTAAGAGATGTGAATTTTTCTAAAGATAAGGAAATTAATTATGGTTATTGAGCTGACCTTACATGCATAACTCATATCGGCTTGCATGTGGACGTGGTTGTTCATTGTGAGGACAAATAGGTATATATATAACAGGTTAGACCTATTTTTTTTTTAAACAATTCGGTGATACTCACAGGAATAAGAGCATTGTTCACAGCTCGTGAGCAAGGGAGAAAAGGAGTACAAGAGTTAAGAAAAAAAGGGTAGCGGTGAATTTTGTTTGGGTTTGATCACTACATAACAACATGGACAACACCTTAGGGACTGAGCAATTGACACAAATTTCGGATCTCTTGTGGTCTATGACTCAAGCATACATTTGGTGCAACAACTTACCTTGGCAGTATTACTCCATTTGGCTTGGATCCTCTCTTCAAATGGTGAAGTATCATTGTGTGGACTGTGTATCATCATTTTAGGATAGTGACTCAAACAGACACCCATTATCCCCCTGTGATATTGGACAATGGTCCTATGTGGATCGGTGGCATAGCTTGACTATAGTATTGCTTGGATAGTAGCATAATTGGACAGTGGTATAGCTGGACTGTGGTGAACTCTTTTTCCTAGACTATTGGATACAATTGAAGCAACAATCTGTGGATTAGAATTAATTGGGCTACAATGAAGACTAGTTGTAAACAAGCATAAGTGAAGAAGCACAAAGTACAATGAAGAGCTAAATTGTATTGAACGGAGAAGATTCCAGTTGAAGACATACAAATATCTTGTTTGGTCTAGGGTTATTGAAGACACCCTTGAAGAAGTCTTGGCACAGCAGTTGATTTGTTGTGTGGAGTAGGGAAAAGTTCTAGTGCAGCATGGTGCAAGAATATTGTTGCTGAATAGATGGTGCATAATTGGTGAGTTGTGGTGAAGAAGTGTTGGTGAATTACTGGTGCAGCATGGTGTAAGAATATTGTTTCTGAATAGATGGTGCAGAATTGGTGAGCTTTGGTGAAGAAGTGTTGGTGAAGTAGTGGTGCAGCATGGTGCAAAAATATTGTTGCTAAATAGATGGTCCAGAATTGGTGAGCTGCGGTGAAGAAGTGTTGGTGGAGCACTAGTGACATGTGGTTGAAAAACATTGATGTAGAATTGATGAAGAATTATGGTACAAAATAGATGGTGCAGTATGGTACAGAGTTGATGGTGCAGATTGGGTGATGAAGAATTGTGCAGTGGAGCAAGCTTAGTGTAACATAGTGAAGATACTTTGAAGACATCTTGAAGCACCCATTGAAGAGCTTGTGGAGAAATCTCTTGTTGGGAAAAACACTATGAAGACTCCCTTGAAAAGTTCTTGAAGAATCCCTTGAAGAGGCTTAGAGCAGGTGTAGAACTAGGATTGCCTTTTGTAGACACCTTGAAGATCTTAAAGATAATGTTACAGACCATGATGCATTAGCCATCATGTGGTAGCTTGGAGATCTTTGCTTTGGTATAATAAAGAGCAGTGGTGACAACTTCTAAGAGACAAGGTTGTCATTGATGATATGACGTGACGATTAAGTGAAGGGATTGCTGAAGATTGACAGGCTCGTTGAAGAATACTTTGGGAGCCGTGAAGAACAACCTAACATATCTTGACAAAGCAAAGCTAAAGGATTGGTGTCCTTGGAGTTGGTGCTCCTAAACTCAAGTTTGGTGCCTTAGATAAGATAGGGTCGAAGCCCTAGAGTTCGAAGCCTCACTAAAGTCCAAGTAGGTGCTTGGCACATCCCAGGTTGAAGCCTGGGTGTCTTCATCAAGGGTTGGAGCCCTACCTATATTGTACTTGATTCATTATAAAGATTATATTAATAAAAGTGATTACTTCTATTGTTCATTTTTGTGTTCTAAATATAAGTGATCTAACTGGTAAAAGTAATAATTGAAAAGAAATATCGATCCACCCCCCTCTTGGTCAATTACTATTCATGCATTCAAATTGTTGCAAAAGAGATGTGAGAGAATGAATCCTGGACCAGTGATGACCATCAAGATCTTTTGTGGATGGGTCGATGGATGTTCATGGCATCAATTGAACCAATGCTTGCAAAATTCATATCGTCATGTTGCATCAGTTGCTCATTGTTGATTTCCATTGTTCCCTTAGTTGTGTTTCAGGGAGGGAAATTTACTGACAATGAAGACTATTGATTCTTGCTCCTTCCGTAGTTGTGTTTTAGGGGAGGAATTATTTGGTGACATATATTGTTGCTTTGACCAGTTTGATGGTGATGGTGTTTAGACAATTTCAAAAGTTTTTTTGTACAAAGTTTGACTTGAGATTACCATACATACATGCCTCATTGGTTGCTTGTTGGTTGATGGTGTTGCTTCTATTTAAAGCCCTTGTCATGGTTCTTTATCGATGCCTATTTTCTCTAAAGATTTTTGGGAGAAGTTGACAGTGTTTTCCACCCTCGTGCCTCTAACACATTCCTACTTCAGAGATCGACTGACCTCATTGAGGTTTCACAACTCTCATCCTCATAATATTGGTACTTCAATATTTTCTACTTCTTGATTGGAGCAGGCCTATGATCTTGCCATTGAGTGAATCGTTATGGGATCTAAAATTTTAGCTCCATGATAATTTGAGCACTGGCATCTTTCTCTATTTTAAGGGGGGTTTTTTCCTATTGTTTTTTCTCTCTTTCTCTACTTTTGAGTGTTTGTACATGGGTATCTAATCAAGCCTTGTTGTCAGGACCCATTCTTTGTTTTCTTTTTTCTTTAGTTACTCCCTATGTTTTGCTTAAGGTGGGGTGTTAGAGTTGGATTTTCCAATGCCTCATTTCCCTATGAGCTAAGTATGGTGAGTTGTAATCTCACATAGGGACTTGCATCTACCCAGTTATCGTAGTTATCCTTAACTGACACTGGGTCTCCTCCATTGTTATATAATGAAGGTCTTCTATGTACATGTATATAACATTGTGACTAATAGAATACTCTTATATATCACCACCATTTCCTTTAGGAGTGAATCACAAGAACATGAGATATAGGCATGGGGGTCATTCAGCTATGGCCATGGCTATACACAATTGAAAATGCATACCAATAAATAATCTTCTTTATCCATGACCCACTAAAGTCTTAGATTTAGAAATAGAATTGATGTGGCCTTATCAATATAAAAATATGGGATATAGGTCTTTCTAAAGAGCAAGAGAGAATCCTAAAAAGAAAAGGCACAGTCTAACTAATAGACAAAATGGCTTTCTTGGTCGAAATCTGGCAAAACCATTCGAGCAAGATTGTTTTTTTTTGTTTAAAATGCACTTTTGAATGCATAAATGGATTCAACACCTTAAAAAACCTGAGGCATTGGAACTTTGTAGTTTAAATAACTTTCACTTATTATTTTTAAAAATATCTAGCGGATTTGGGCAAAATTGACTAGAAAAAGTGCCCAAAAAAGGACCATTTTATCTATTAATTAGACTACATGAAAATAAAATATCTTTTTGTGAGCTCCACCATCTAAAGTGACTCTTTTGAAACTAATAATACTAGATGCAAAAAATATGTGGAATTCACAAGACCCAATATAAAATGAGTAAGTGGATGAAAATACACCATTTTTATAAAGTTATCATATTGAAACAAGTGAAACAAAATCACAATGACCTTAAATGCACCTCCATATTAACAAAAAATATAAACTCTGCAATAAATGTTATATATATTCTATCCTATATAATTTTTATTATATTATAACAAAATGCATATGAGTGTATATTATTTTCTCTTCATATATATATATATATATATATATCTTATAATGATGATGATGATGATGATGATGATTAACGTCCACTAAGACCAATGTGGTCTATCGGACCTCAAGAAAAGAGAGTCTAATTGTCATTCTTCAAAATCTTGTTTCTGTGATCAAGGAGCAGGGAAAGAAGCATTCCAAGATCGCTATAGTTGGGTTGGCTTAATAAGTCAAGAAGATTGGAGGTGTGGCTGATGATAGGGAATTGAGAGCGGATGTGGGCAAGAGTCAGGTAGTCTAAAAGGAAGTGATTTTCATCTTCCACCTTCTTAGTATCACAAATCTGACAAATTCTATCGTCCCAGGGAGTCTTGGGAGTAGACCACTGCCCAGTCTCACTTCGAAGCTCATGAGAGTTAGTTCTAATCCTAGTGATGTTCATTTTCTTCTTAGTGCTAGTCAACATAGAGAGATAATTCTGGTTATCAAGGGTGGGGTTGATCACCTCCTTATAATACCTTAGCTTCCTTTTACCCTCTAGCTCCTTAGCATCCCACATCTTGTCCTTAAAACTGGAGGTAATAGTATCTTTGATACTGTCCTTGCTTCCCATGATGATCTCCTCCTTAATCCCCCAAAGGTTGAGCCAAGACTGAGCATCCTGATGCCACCCACGCTTGAGGCGCAAGTGGGGGTTTTGACTAAAGTTAGAAGCAATTTTTGGGAGCCTCTTGGATTCCATATTGTGAAGCTTCTTCTTATACATCAAATATCTAAACATAGCTGCACTTTCAATGGGGGACAAGCTAGCTTCGATCAAGAGGATAGGATAGGGATTATTTCCCTTGATCTTGAGGTTATATGTTATGAATTGCTTTTGGATCATCTCAATCTTTCTCCACGAATCCCTAGATATATTGCACCCCCAAACTTCACATCCATATAAGATAACAAGGGTGACGAGAGTCTCAAAGAGGAACCTTTTTTTACTCCAAATGTAAAGATCGACTGACTTACAGATCTATATTTACAAATATATTCCCAATAATAAAATTTATATTTATAAATATATTCAAACCTATAAAAACAAATAATATAAAATTACATTTTAAGATTAAACTTCAAAATTCAATGACATCATTTATATTTGATGGTAATCATATTTATACGATGACATGGCATGGACAATGCTATAAATGCATCATGGGCATTCACATATCCAATTAAAAGTGTTATTTCTTATCATATCAGACATATTTTTTAATTTAGTTTTAAAATATTTTTAATCCTACTTATAAATTAGAGATTTAGATTTATTTCAAAAGTAAGTATGATTTTCCTAATTTTCTAACTTAATTAATTAATTAAAAAATTTGTGATATGAATATGAGTTATGGTTTTTTGGGCATGTAGTATTAGAGTAGTCTTTAAGTGCGACTTTTTGGAGTTTTTAGCAATTTTTTCTTGAAATCCGGCAAAAACAATTGTGGCCAAATCTTGATTTGTGTTGTTTAAACTGGTTTTTTCACTGCATATATGGATTCAGAACCCTGAAAAACCCTTGAGCCACTTTGATTGTGAAGAGTTCACCTGTCAAACTTGTGATTTCAATGAATCCTTACGAGATTCTAAACAAATTAGATCAGAAAATAAACGAGAAAACTTTCCAAAAAATCGCACTTAAAGATTACTCATATAGTATTAATAAACCATGATATTGGTACATAGTATTGTAACAAAGCCTATTTAAAATTTTAAAATCCAATGATAAAGTGGGAGTAAATTTTCAAAGTAAAAAATCTTGTTATAATTTTGTTATATGATTTTTTTAAATGTACATATGTTTAGCTCATATATTATTTTTTAAATTAATAATAATAATAATAATAATTTAAAATAAGTTATAGTTTAGTTAATTTTTATGATCTTTTTTTAATGCTTTTTTTCCCTAGGAAAAATCGTAATTTTATTAATGAAAACAAAATTACATGTTGTAGATGCTTCGCAAAGCATTCCGTCAAGCCAGTCAAATACTGGTGATCACATATCCAATAAATAAAAATTGTAACATGTAGAGAAACATGTTATCTTTTCTACTTTCTGCCATTCTCATTGAGTTGGAGTGTTTGCTACAAGTGCTAGCTGATTCTCAACATCTTTTCTTGGATTTTCCTTATCTGAGTCTAAGCTTTCCGATGCATGATGATGTTTGTAACCCCCTAGCTCCTTTGCTTCTGGAATCCTCTCCGTCTGCATTGATGGTTCTAGGGGTTCTGATACTACATGATTTGATTCCTCCTTTCCTGTATTTTCATGTGGATGTTGGACTTCTTCATTGGTAAAGGGTTCCATTTCCTCTTCATCCTCCTTAGCACCGAGCAAATGCTGAGGAAATTTCCATCCTTTGAGTTTTTCTTGGTTTCTTCTTCCTTCGTGGATCTTTCTTGGCATCAGGGCATGTTGAATTAAGATGACTTGTCTGTTGGCATATTCGACATCTAAATGTCGTGTTCTCAAAATCAAGAAACTATGTCCAACACTTATTGTTGTGATTCAATAGGATGTGATCTGGCAGACCCTTGCTGAGATCCACTTCCACACAAATTCTAGCGAAAGTGTAGATCATTTCTTCGACTCTTTGTGTATCTGTTTTGATATATCACCCTAAGAGGTTCCCAATGTTTTCCAGTACTTTGAGATGCTAAAAGTGTAGGGGAAGATTATGCAGCCTAACCCATACTGGCATTCTTAAGACTACCATTATATTTGCATCGAATTCTGGGAACCATGGGGTAATAAAAAGTCTCGTAGATCCCCAAAACTAAGGGCCTTCTCACAAGATATATTCTCGTTCTTCTAATGATGTGAACTTTACTATGAAAAAACCTTTGGAGCAGAGATGGATATCACTATTTTTTCTCCAAGTTATGAAGATCTAGTGAAAAAGATCCATCGGCTTTGGCCAGAAACTGTTGAATCTTTATATAATGGCTTGGGCTTCATATAATGAGCATATATCATTTGCTTCTGTTAGATCTACATTCAGTGTTGGAACTTATGTTCAATGCTCCACAATATAGGGTTTAGGAATGTTGTGTGTATGAATAGGATTTGTGCGGGCAACTGATTTTCCTTTAAGGATGTCTTTGAATGATGGGCCTCCATTGTTCTATCCTTGATTTAATTATGTTCCCTTTGGAAGACTGGATCCAGACACATCCCTTGCTCCCTTTGATTTTCTTGATCCAACAGATCCTCCCCTCAATCTCATATTCAAAATGATGGTGGATGATCGGGAGACGTTGTATTCTTGAATGCTTCGCTCGTCCTGCATCGATTTTCCACCGCAGATCAGATTTTGTAGGCACGTCGGATAACCTAGGATATGAAATATATTTTGCTTCAAATTTAATACCCGATCAGATGCTTGGACCCATATGAGATGGGATTTCCCATCTGGGGATTTAATAAAAACTTGAAAGGGTGGTTTTGGATTCGGATCCGGTCTCCTTTGAGGACAAATTTGTATGTCGAGAACCAGATTTGAGCTGAAAATCTGTTCTGAGGGGCAAAACAGGTATTGTGATAGCGTAGGAAAGAGACATGTCTTGTTTATCCTCAGATCCATTGAGCCAGAGATTCGATCCATCATAGGCTGGATCATGCGGCTCTGTTCCAACCTCAATTTTCATATTCGACAGTACAGGGTCCTTTGCAGGAGGATAGACTCTCGATCGGATAATTTTGGCCTTGGATCTTTTGTTGGGTCCTCTCCAAGGGAGTAATTCTCGACTGATGTCACTGACCGATTCCCTAATCTGAGGATTGCTTCTCTTGTAGCGTAGGGCATACGGGATAACTTTTTTAGATCAGGATAGGTTGCGGCTCTAGTCAAATCCCAGCCCTACATAGAATGGTGATGCCCTTGTTCTCCGATTGAAACATCTAACACAAGAGGAAATAGAGCCTCTGCGATCCTCAAAACCCTTGCCATCGCTAAACTTAGAGCTTGAAATCCCCCCCGATCTTTTTTAATGTGGTAACATGAGATGCATCATGAGGTAAATGCTTTTAACGCCTATAGGGTTTAGCAATGGTTTAATTTATATGGTTATGTTAGAATATATAAAGGCAATATATTAAAAAAATCAGTAAAGATATTAATTAACACAACTATATAAATTAAATGGTTGGTAAATGTAGATATGCATCAATCCAAGATAAGCATCAAAACACTTATTAGTCCCTGCCAAGGAGGACTCTAGCAATTGATTTGCATGTTGACCACTATTAGTTTAATATTGACCAATGCAAGTTATAATGTTTAACTTTGAAAAATAAATATTTATTTTTCAATATTATTGAAAAATATATTTTTCAAACATTTGATTGGATCATAACTTTGAAGGTCTTATTGCAACCTTTGTGCCATATGGATAACTGCCTCAAATATTTTTGCCATAATTTTTTGATGTAGTTGCAATATTTATGCCATGATTTTAAATATTTGTGCAATGATTTTTCATTATTAAGCTTCATAGGAAAACCACCTAAAATTAAAATCCTTGCCCACCATAATTTAAACAAATATTTGCATAAAAATTGAATAGGAACAAGATGAAAATAAATATATCTATAGGGAGTTAGTGCCTACTATTATTTATTAGTCCCTGCCAAGGCGGGACTCTAGCAATTGATTTGCTTTTGACTACTCATTAGTTGAGCTTTGACCAACATATTCTCTAATGTTTCATTATATATATATATATATATATATATATATATATATATATATATATATATTAACATTATTAAAAAACCAATTTGTAATGGCCTCATTGGTTCAGATTTTGAATGTCTTATTTCCACCTTTATAACATGTGCAATGGAGCATAATGAAATAATCATTATTTAGCATAATTATATGCCATAGCCAAGATTTGTGCAATTGCATTTTCCAAGGGTATGGAAACTTCATTAATGTAATTGTTTTTCAGTTCTTTTACCCAAATCTTGTATTATTTAATAATCATTTTATAGAAAAATCTTTAACTAGTTACAACTAGAGTTATAGTTAACTAGTTACACGTCGGTTATGACTACATCCGTAGTAGTTTTGCTGCATATATTTGTATTTTTCCTCGTGAAAATTTTAAAATTTAGCATTTGCAAACATAAGCGGTGGTGGGGAAATCAGATGAGCAATATGTTGAATGCTTTAGAAGATTCATTTCTTTGAGCTTCTCTATTTTGACATCTTCCACCACTGATTTAGTCTTCGTTCATGTATATTACTGTGCTAGAGACACATTAATTGATTTCATGATTGGCAGATTAAAAAGATGATGTGGGTTACCTGATTGTGCAATAGCAAGAGCATAGTCAGTGTGAATGGACAATTACTGGGTCCAACACTTTATGTCAGGAATGGCGAAACTGTTACTATTAAGACATATAGAAAAGCTCAATATGCTTCTCTTCACTGGTATAATGCTACTCTTCACTGGTATGTCTTAACCTTCATTGTTTTTAAGTGGAAAACTATTGGAATATAAACTTCACAATTGTTAAATGTTGGCAAGCATGGAGTGAGGCAATTGTGGACCAATTGGGTTGATGGACCAACGTATGTCACACATTGCCATATTCAACCTGGTGGGAGTTATACATAAAAATTCATTGTTGTCAAACATGAAGGAACCTTATGGTGGCATGCTCATATATCATGGCTTAGAGCTACGGTAAATGGATCTTTGGTCAAAATTCCTTATAGCAATGGTACATGGAGCTTTTTTCATAATTCTTAAGAAGGGTAGCCTAGCAAGGAAATTCCTATCGTACTAATCAAGTACTATAATGCAATCGATAATCCTTCTAAACTTGCATGTTTAAGTATAGAAACTTCACTCGTCTCTAACAATTATTAAGTAAATATCATTGTTTGAGCAGGAGAATGGTGGAACACAGACCCCATGGAAATTGTGAATCAAGCAACTCTCACCCCAATATATTTGATGCCTTCACTATAAATGGACAGCTAGGAGACCTATGTCTCTGCTCCAGATCTAGTCCATATGGACCATTCTACAGTGCAACTGGTTTTTCAGGCAACAAACATTTTATTTACCGAAAACCATCCAATGTATCTTCACGGTTATAGTTTTTACCTGGTCGGGAAAGTTTTTGGGAACAACAATTCCCGAACAAACCCACTTAAATTTAATCTTGTCAATATTCCAATGGAATACCATAAAAGTTCCAGTGAGTGGATTGGTTGCTATAAAATTCAAAGTTGGCAATCCAGGTAATGAACACATATCTTAAGAAGATAAAAGATTACGATTTTCTCATATTTTAGATGTCATCTTGCTTGATATTGATGTTTAGTTATCATATCTAACTGGAATAATGGTTACTGTATGCTTAAGAGTGTGGTTTCTACACTGTCAGGTTGAGGATCATTTGACATGGGGATTGAGTATGGTGTTTCTCATGAAAAATGGTCATAGTTGGCAATCCAGGTAATGAACACATATCTTAAGAATATAAAAGATTACGATTTTCTCATATTTTAGATGTCATCTTGCTTGATATTGATGTTTAGTTATCATATCTATCTGGAATAATGGTTACTGTATGCTTAAGATTGTGGTTTCTACACTGTCAGGTTGAGGTTCATTTGACATGGGGATTAAGTATGTTGTTTCTCGTGAAAAATGGTCATAGTTATTGGGCAACATTGTAGGCTCCTCCTACAGACCTCCCCACGTGCTAGAATGTCATGTGACCAACTTCAGCGTATCTCATAGAAATATTCATCATAATCTTATCCGATAAGGGTGATTATTAGATAAGAAAAATCAAAGTCATAAATAGAAGGATAGTCGTCCTTCTACATAAGTATATAGTAAATTTATTAGATTGAATTCCTTCCTAAAATATCTCTGCTTAGAATATAGGCCCTTAAAGTAATGATAATTTTAGTGTTTCGATGGAGGCGTATTATTATGGGAATAACTTAAGTCCAGTATGTAGTTTTCATAATTCTTAGTCAGGAAAATTTAATACGATAATGGTGATTATTATACAAGGAAAACCAATCATAATTCCAAAGATGATTGTCATTCTACAGTAGTGTAAATTTATCAGAGTGAATTCCTTCCGAATCTTTTTTGCCCAGAACAAAGGTCCATGATGTATGAATGGCTCTTGTAACAATTTATTAACTAGATTTTTTTGGGTTAAATTTGTTATTAGGATTGTATTTTAATATTTGAAATAATTTCTTTTTTTGTCAACTAGTGGAATTGGCAACGGCAGTGGTATCGTACTCACGTTACATGGGTCGAATCCCACCGGCTGCCACTATAACCTCTAAGAGGAACTGCCCAGCCCGCAAGAACGACCCTGGTTAAGACGAGACTCGAACTCGTGACCTGCACAATATTTGAAATAATTTTTAAAATATGAGTGTTTTTAAAATTAACTTCATGTGTATTTCTAGATTATTATGATTTATATTTTATCAATAAATTTGTTAGAAAAGTATATGAGTTTTTCTTTAAACTTACAACATTCGTTGCATATCATTATTAGCCAATAATTTTTTTTTTGCTTTTGACTATATCCGTTTAATTTATATAGCAAAGATTGTATTGAAATAAATAACATCAATTCTAAAAATGATATTTGTTTTAGTAGCTGGTAAAAATTAAAACACTAGTTGTATATATTTACTAGCCATATTGTTTTTCAATATTGTATTCAAATATCTAATATTAAATTTAATGTTAATATTGGTTATTTAAAGTGTATTTAAATTGTAAATTATAATAAAAAAATTATATGTAAAATTAATGGTTATATGTCATTAAGCAAGTTCAATTAGCAATCGTTGTATTATGAAGTATTATGTAAACCATAAGATTCAAGATTTAAATCAAGCCAGCCCAAAATAAAAATTGATATGAAGTATTATGTAAACCATAAGATTCAAGATTCAAATCAAGCCAACCCAAAATAAAAATTGATAATTATAAGATTATATAACCATCAATATTTTTATAGAGTATAATCACTATATATTATTTAACTATTCAAACTAAAATCAATTAATAATATTTAAAATTTTACTTGTAATTACATATTTATAATATTTTATATTATAAATATTTAATATATCTTTAGATTTTAATTTTTTAATTAAAATATAAATATTTTATATTCTTTTATTTATTCTTTTAGCTAAACAATACATACAATGCTTAAATATAACTCTTCTATTTCAAATAAAATGTTATGTATACTGTTATGTATACTTTTGCTCTATACAATAAAACAAAACAATATCACAAAGTTATATATATATATATATATACACCTTAATAACTTTTTATAAGATTGTTGTATTCCATTATTACATTTATATTTGAGAAAAGTTTGACTTTAGAATTCATTTGTGAGGGAATGTCTACATTTTGATAAGTGAGATTCCAACTTTTAAATTAATAGAAGATTTTTTTTTTAATAATATATTGTTAGACTCTTGAATTAAATGTTTTTGTAATAACTTGGCTCAAGCTAATAATTAAGTAATAACTTTTTTGTAAATTTGTATGGCACAGACTTTGTTGTCATGTATCGCTTATTTTTCTTCAACCCTTTAACATGTAGGAGTAAAAGTGTAAATGTGCAAACTTAGTAGTGGTTATTACCCACCAAAAATTTATGCAAGTCCTTATCCCTTACTAGGTAATTAAAGGATGAAGGTTTTTCATGTTTGAACATAAACAATTTTGTTTATTTTATATAATGTTTTAAGGATATAAAAAATAATAATATTTTGTTCATATATTTAAAACAACATGACAAACAAAAGAAGCATTCCCTAAACAAATAAATTCAACATGTATATTAGTACATGGTTGGTTGAGGTAGTTAAATCCAAGAGCCCTTACCTTACAATTTTAGAATCTAAATGGTTGCCCTAACCGTTTGGATGCAGATTTTGCTTTTGGTTTTGTCTTTCTATTTCCACTGTTAAATTACAGTTAATGTCATTATCACTGCAAAACATTGAATTCTTCATTGATAGTAAGTATTGATATGAGTATGCCATTATGGGTTTTTGAGTTTTCTTCTGAAAAAACCTTATAAACATCTTGGGTTCTTTCATTCATCGTGAAAAATGTGTACATAGTGTTTTATAGCATTTCTTGTGTTGTTTTAATTTGTCAATCTTTCTCTGTATCACAAGAATTTTTCAGATTTTCTATTCCTTCATATATGGTTTAGGGTTTTTTTGGTTTTGTAATCCATTTTATAGGAGCAAGCAACATTTTATCATAGTTTTGCTTTCTATAAGCATCTGGGTACTTTGTGAATTGTAATCTTATGGTGTTTGTGACTTCAAGAGATATGGAATATTGCAACAACTATAGATATTGTAATTCTATCATGTTCTATAGAAATTTTTTCAAATCATTTAGGTCATTGAATAGAGGTTTTAGCTAGCCTTGTAAAAGATAGAAGAATTTAAGGTTTGATATTGCCTTCTATACATATATCATAGCATGCTCTTATGGACAATATGAATATATATTTTATTAGAAGGCAAGTATTTTTCATTATCTTGCATTGAAATCTCTATGCAAAGAGCGATGTTACCTGGCTGAATTGGTACCCACACTTCTTCATCTGTTAGATTTATAACATCTTTGATAGATTTGATTCCATGGCTATTTACAATAATTTTTTCCATTTCAATATATTCCATTCAAAATTAATTGATGTGATCGACAATTTCTCGTACCTGACAATTGTTGGCACAAAAAAAGTTTGAAGCTTTGAAGTCAATATCTCTTATTTATATTTCTAAAACTCGCAAGCTTTACAATTTTGAAACCAGTAATAACACATCCACCCTTCAACGTTGCCATACATCCATAGTCGACCAATAATCTGTTCAATTTGATCAGCGTTGGGAGTGTGGATGCCTTCATTGTACATACGTGCAGTTAATTTTTTCATTATATTGCCAATTTCCTTGACATCATACATAGTTAATTTTTTCATTATATTGCCAATTTCCTTGACATCATACATATTACTAGTCGTAGTTGAATATTGTATGACTTTGAATATTGTAGAATCACAAAAGGATATGATGCCTTGGTTTCTCTCATGTAACAGAGAATATTGTAGTTGGTGATATCTTAAAGGTCTTATATAAATATATATATATATATATATAAATAAAGCAACGCAAGCTTTACAATTTTGAAACCAGTAATAACACATCCACCCTTCAACGTTGCCATACATCCATAGTCGACCAATAATCTGTTCAATTTGATCAGCGTTGGGAGTGTGGATGCCTTCATTGTACATACGTGCAGTTAAGCAGTTAATTTTTTCATTATATTGCCAATTTCCTTGACATCATACATAGTTAATTTTTTCATTATATTGCCAATTTCCTTGACATCATACATATTACTAGTCGTAGTTGAATATTGTAGAATCACAAAAGGAAGGGTTTCTCTCATGTAACAGAGAATATTGTAGTTGGTGATATCTTAAAGGTCTTATATAAATATATATATATATATAAATAAAGCAACGCAATCTTCTTAAAGTGGGTTAAAATGAGTGTGTTAAAATGAGTTGTTATACTTGAATATTTTTCAGAAAATGTATATATTCGATCACACTTGAGTAGATCTTGATGTTGTTGAGATTAATGATGAAATGTATTAATGGAGTGACGGTTCAACTGAACTTTAAATTAGGAGTTTGTTTTTTATTTCTAGAGTGTTGTTTCAACTTCCCTAATTGCGTGTAAATTATATATTTCTCATGTAATGGTAGAGTGTGTTCTGCAGAGGCAGTGTCCAAATAGTGTTCCATATCTGTGAGCTCCCCAAGTTTAATTAAATAAATTTGATTCTTCTATTTTTAACATGATATTAGAGCTAGAAGGTTGAGGATTGACTGTAACCTTGAGGGGAGGAGTTATAATGAAGGCTGTGAGGAAGATCTATGTGCCTCGGAGGCAGATTTATGTGAAATTAGACTGTCACGGTTTTTAAGGGTGATCAGTGCGGTATCCAGTGCCATAGTCGCGCCAATCCAGTCCTTCCCTTACACGTTTTTATTTTTTTTAAGAAAGTCACGTTCTACTGCACTCAAAGGGTGCCGAGTCAGTATTTTTTTTTGCTGTTGAGTTGAGCCTGAGTCGATCGAACGTTGCAAGCGGTCAGGAAGAAGTGTCGTGTGAGAAGAGGACGCCTCCCAGGAATCCTCTGCGATTGATCTGCTGCATGAGGAGTCTCCAGCGTGAAAAGCGCAGAGATCGACGATCGGATTGCTGTGATCGAGCTGCTGGAGAAAGATGCTGAGAGGAATGGGAGGAACCCGTGTGATCTGCATGGTGAGAGGCCCGACGTGAGTTGTTGCTGTCTACGTGGATAAGTGCACCCATGCTTGTAGCATCCTGGTCGGTGATGAGAAGAGGTTGCGGCCAGTGGTGCTCATTCCATATCTGTGAGAAGAGGGACGTCAGAGACCTAATCGGCAAACATTTTCCCCTTTGCTTGACGGATCAAATCTGACAGTGTGTTATCCGTTCTGATCAATTTCACGAGCTTTGCGGCAGAGCTGCCACGAACGGATCCCCTTTGGGTCCAGTCTCAACCTGGGCCACTTTCTTGGATTTGGGTCGAGGCTGAGCCGACTGGTAATCTCCCGCTGCTTCAGATAACCTCATAGACACGAGGGGAAAGACCTTGTTGTAATTGTTATGTCTGCAATGGGAGAGGAGCAGATTTGTTCCCAGAAAGATATTGGAATTTTTTAAATTAAGATTTTAATTAAAGGTTTTTTTAATTTAATTCTTTAATTAAAAAAAGGGGGCTTATTATTTGATAAAGGGGGCGAATTTTTTAAAGAAGGAATTGGAGTGATCTCTTAAAAAAAGGATCTGGGCTTAGTTTTAATTGAAGTTTTCATTAAAGAAAGGATCTAGCATTTGCAGTATTTTTTAAGATCTGGGGTTGTTTTTTTAAATTGTTGGGGTTGAAGTTTTTTTTTATTCAAGATGAATAATCAGTTAGTAGAAGCATACCTCAATGAGAATAACAAGTTGGATGGATCCAATTATTTTGGTTGGAAATTTAAGTTGTAGACCCTGCTTGAGGGACACAATGCATGGGCAATTGTGAATAATGATGAGGTGAAGCCGAACGTGCTTGTAGGAGGAACAACAGCAACAATCCAAGACTGGGATAAGCGGGAGACTAAGGCGAGAATGCTCCTGAAATTGTCGGTCAAAGATTGCATTATTCCCCATATCCGTGATTGCAAGACTGCACCAGAAATCTGGAAGACGCTCAAGGATCTCTATGAGGTCAAGAACACCAATCGATTGTTGTTCTTGAATAGCAAAATTCTCTCCAGCAAGATGGAGGAGAATGAGACAGTTGTAGCATTTATTTCATGTATCAAGGAGCTCAAGAACAAGCTGGGTGACATCAGCGAAGCTATGTCATATACAGATTTGGTCACGATTACCATGAATGGTATGACTGAAGAGTATCAGATGTTCATAACTGGCTTGAATGCAAGAGAAAAAGCCCCAATGTTTGAAGAATTAACAGAGGAGGAAAGGCGGCTGACTCATAAACCTCAGAGTTCAGATATGGCCTTAATGGTAAAGAAGAAGCCCTTCAGAGGAAAGCCAAATGCAGCACAGAAGAGCAGTGCAACCCCACAGAGAAATATGCCCCCACCTCAAGGTACATCTTTCAATAGAAATGACTCTGCGACCAAATGTTTTTATTGTGGTAGAACCGGCCATATAGCGAGATATTACATGAAGAAGAAGTTTGATGATGGTTGGAAGAGACATAAACAGCATGCAAGTCATTTTGTTGATGAGGAACAGAGTCAGAACCTCAGACTGTTCATATCTGACTCTGCGTTTTCGGCTAAGGATGATGAAGCAGATACCTAGTTTGTGGACTCAGGTGCATCCATCCACATGACAGGGAACAGATAATGGTTTGAAGACTTCAAAGAGACCAACAGTGGAGCAAACCTCTATCTTGGCAATGATAAAGGGTACCAAATCAAAGGTTATGGTAATATCCTGTTGTTTTTCCTGATGGAATATTAGACATATTCACAATGTAATGTAAGTATCCGGGATCAAAAAGAATTTGATCTCTGACTCTACGATAATTGATTAGAATCTCAAGGTAGAATTTATAAATCATATTGTGTTATTAAAGACTTGTTGGATCGTATGAAGCCTATTGCTTCAGGTATTCGTATGGGAGGATTGTACAAGCTAAATGTCAAAAGTGCACCACATCTGGCATTGACATCATCTGCCATGACTACATTGGACTTATGCATCAAAGGTTCGGCCATATTAACTTCCATGATCTGCTGCTGTTACAGAAAAGAGGTATGGTCAAGGGTCTTCCTATTTTAAAGCTTGTCCATATTGATTGTGATGCATGTGCACTTGGAAAGATGCATTGAATTTCATGTGAATGCTGATAGAAGGAGGAGAGATATACTCGAGCTGGCACACACATATTTATGCAGGCCTATGCAGACAAGGTCATTAGATGGTGCATACTATTTTTTACTATTTATTGATGACTGTACTATATTTACTTGCGTGTATTTCCTCAGGAAGAAGAGCCACACTTTTGAATACTTCAAGGAGTTCAGAAGTTTGGTTGAAAAGAAAACAGGGAAATGCATCAGGATTCTCCGCTCGGATCAAGGGGGAGAGTACAAGAAAGCTTGTGTCCTTAAATACTGTAAAGATCATGGGATACAACAACAGTTTACAGTACTCCACACTCCTCAACAGAATAGGGTTGTAGAGAGGAAGAACAAAACCCTTGTGGAGTGTGCTCACAGTATGTTAAAAGGTAAGAATCTTTCTAATGATTTTTGGGCTGAAGCAATTAATACTACAGTATATCTAAAGAATAGGAGTCCAAAAAAAGTTTATATTTCGAAACTCCTTTTGAAGCTTTATTTTGCTATAAGCGTGCCATTAAGCATTTGAGAGCTTTTGGCTCTAAAGCCTTTCATGTCCCAAAGGGAGATAGAAAGAAACTGGATTCAAAGGCCATCAAATGTATTTTTTTTTTGGTATTGTACAGAATTTAAGGCTTACAAATTGTTTAATCCCTCTACTCATAAAGTTTTTGCGTGCAGAGATGTAGTGTATCATGAACAAGTTAATGATGGAAGCCATGAGAGTGTTCATGAAGAATGGCACGTGCCCTTAATGGTGGAAGAAGGAAGTGATAAATCAAGTGACAGTAATGAGCAACAATAGCAGTAGCAGTAGGAAGGGGAAGAAGATGATGTAGTTGTCAAGCCAAGTCCACAAAAGGATGAGCAAACAAGGTTTTAAGTTACCCCACCACTCAAGAGATCAGGTAGGAAGGTTTAGTTGCCAGCAAGATATAGGGAAAAACAGTTTATAACTAGTATGATGAATGTTGTTAAACCCTCTAGTTATAAAGAAGCCAGTCAATATAGTGAATGGAGGGCTGCTATGGAAGAGGAATATGAGTCAATTCTCAAAAACAAAACTTGGGATTTAGTTAAACTACCTGAAGGCAAACAACCCATAGGATGCAAATGGTTGTATAAGCCTAAATTTAAAGCATATGGGAGCATTGATAAATATAAAGTTACCCTGGTTACAAAGGGGTATTCGCAACAAGAAGGCATAGATTATGATGAAACATTTGCCCCTGTAGCTAAACTAAACACAATCATAATGATAATTTCTTTAGCTACCAAACACCATTGGATGATTCACCAGCTAGATGTTAAATCTGCTTTTTTAAATGGGGACTTAAAAGAAGAAGTCTACTTAGTGCAACCTAAGGGGTTTGTCAAACAGGGTCAAGAACATTTATTTTGTAGGTTGAAGAAAGTATTGTATGGACTAAAACGGGCATCCAGGTCATGGTATGACAAAATTGATTCATTTTTCCTGCTATATGGTTATAAAAGAAGTAAGAATGACCCTAATATTTATACCATGTTTGATAAAGAGGGAAGGATTGTCTTGATTTCTTTATATGTAGATGATCTAATCATGACATGGAGTGTTGATAATCTCATCAAAGAAATCAAGGAGCAAAGGTCACAAGTCTTTGAGATGAAAGACCTTGGAGAGCTACATTATTGTTTGGGTTTGGAAGTCTGGAGGGATTCTGGATAAACTTTTTTGTCACGGAGTAAGTATGTCAAGAGCTTAGTGGAGAATTTCAGAATGGATCAATGCAAAGCTGCAGCAGTACCTTTACAACAAAATATAAAACTTCAGAATGATGATGGATCTAAGGTGGGAGATGTGACTTTGTATAGACAGCTAGTTGGAAGTCTAATCTACTTGACTACAACTAGGCTAGATTTGGCTTATGCAGTTAGTGCATTGAGACAATTTATGTCAAAGCCCCTTGAGAGCCATTGGGTTGCAACAAAAGGTGTTTTATGGTATCTCCCGGGAACCTTAGATTTTGGTATTGTTTACACTGATTCATGTGATGTTAAATTGATAGGTTTTTTAGACTCCGATTGGGCTGGAAATGTAGATGGCATACAATCCATAACAACCTATGCATTTAGCATTGGATTCAGGGTCATTACATGGAGCAGCAAAATGCAGAACACAATGTCCTTGTCTTCTGCGGAAGCTGAATATCAAGCTATGAGTGCAGCAACATGTGAAGCAGTTTGGTTGAGGAGACTTCTCCTTGATGCTGGAGAAGAACAGAAGGTGCAACAGTGATCAAATGCAACAACCATAGCTCCATCAAACTTTCAAATAATCTAGTATTTCATAAGAACGCAAAGAATATCGATACATAGTTTCATTTTGTCAGGGAAAAAGTTCAGTCAAAAGAAATCCATATTGAGTATTGTAATAGTTGTGACAATTGTTACACAGTAATTTGTCACCATTGGTCACCGTCCCTGTTACCCCTTTCCGCACTTTGGAGGACTCATTCTGGGACCTGTGAGCAGTGACATAACTTAAAACCACTTGCATTATGTTCCCCTAAGTATGGACTTCATGTGCCCTGAAGACATCTCCTGCAAAATATCCCTGAAAAGTGCCCTTTTTCCATTAGCGCGGGTCCACAATGTACTGCCCGCGCCAATGGGGGAAATCCTCAAAATAGGGCGCGCCAATTGGCGCTCTATCTTAGAGTTACACCCGCGCCAACCAAGTTTGGAAAAGATTTTTAACAAACGCGTGCCCAGATGTTTTTTCCCTTCAAATCATGAAGTTTTTTTAGGATAAAGCTAATCTCTTGGATGTCGAGATTCATCATCTATCCCTTACATCTATCCACAATGGCTTTTTGGGGATAATGCCAATCCATAAGGGGTGTCTCGATTCATTGTATCTTCTTCCCCTTCTCCATCTATAAAAGTCTGTCCTCATGCATTTGACAAGCTAGTTTTGGAGTAATGCTAGTTGTGACAACACTTGTCTTGAGTGATAGTAAGAGTCTTGAAGCATCGGGAGGTTATGCTGCCGGAAGTCTAAGAGAGAGAAGGTCTATTGCAAGACATACATAGCTGCTCGCCCAGCCAGAGGAGAGGTTCAACGTCAGAACCTTGGTTGTATCTTTCTCTGTTGATTATTCATTAATAAACGACTATCATTATGGTTCCGATCTTACTGTTCATTATGATAATGTTTGATCTATTTCCTTTCTGACTGATATATAGTTGTATTTTAGTGGATTTTATGCTTGTATTCGCTTCGTTCTTTGCATGTGCAGGTATCCATTCGCGGGGATCGTGAGGATCGTGACCTGTCGAAGCAAGGGAGCGGGAGTATCAACTCTTCTTCGACATTAGCGTTGGACTCCAGGTTGGTTCTTGTAATCCACTTTCGATTTGCAACTAGGAACTTGCATGGTAGCGTGAATTGATTGTTGCTAGGCCCATTTTGGGCTAGTGGGATCGCCTCTGTCCGCAGAGGGGATTTACCTCTCCAACAATTTGGCGACTCCACTGGGGAGGAGCTATTTGTTGTTTGATTCATAAACCTTGGACGGAGTCTGAAGCACGGCCAGGCAGCCTTTGAAACGCTATTGCTTTGCATTAGCGGAGTAGATCAACGCCACTTCAGTCAATCTCCGGTTTGGTTTATGAACCGAACAGCTTGGAGTTTGTCTTGCATGTTAGTTTTCTCTTGCCTGCTTGCGTAAATGAGCTTTCTGGGTCAGTTTTAAAGTTGTTTCTTGTTGTTGGATCTGTCTGAGTACTGTTCACCAGACCCTGGGCTTCTTTATTTATTTTTTGGGCCAGCAAACTTCGTTGGCGCATTTTTCTATCTGACAGTCATGCCAGTTGGCGCATGTTGCACAACAGCAACTCGCGCCAATTCCTTAATAGCGCAAGTTGCAGGCTGACAGTCGCGCCAGTCCTGTGAATTTTGCCAGTGTGTTTGTTGGAAGCTCTTTAAACTCA
Source organism: Pinus tabuliformis (assembly GCA_031772625.1). Taxonomy (NCBI): domain Eukaryota; kingdom Viridiplantae; phylum Streptophyta; class Pinopsida; order Pinales; family Pinaceae; genus Pinus; species Pinus tabuliformis. The sequence goes on along the minus strand of CM062813.1, from coordinate 476,892,865 downwards.
GATTTTTGTCTTTTTACATCCTCTGCAGCTTCTGGAAGTGTGTTGGAATTCTGTTTGACTGGTTTTTTACCTCTATCCTTCAGGTGTTTGCCTATCTCTATCGATTTTATATCCCAGCCCTAGAGCATCTAGTGGCTTTGCATATCGAGCCTTCTGTGGGAGTTTTGGTTCTTTGATTGCCCAGTCAACTTTTTGGTTGTTTTCTGCACCTGTCTAGTGGTTGTTAAAGCTTGTTATTCTGTGCTTCGAGCAATTCACCTCTAGCTCGTTTGGATTTTGCTTGACTTCGTTTGAGCTTAGATCACATGGTTCATTGAAGTCTTTGTCATTTTCCTTGTTTTGACAGCTTATCTTGGTGTTTCAGATTTGGTTCTATTTGCATTGGGTGAACTTTGTCTGTTTATGCTTGTTAATATCTCTCGAGATTTGTTTAAATGCATTATGCCATTTTAAAAGAAAAAACAAATGATCTTTTTGCATTATATTAGTTAGCATTTATTGTTATTGGCAATTAGTCGCTTTTAAAAAGAAAAGAAAAGAAAAAGTTTCATTTCTTGTTATTAGCTGCATTAGGATCTTTGTTGATTGTTTCATGTTCATTTTGTTTGTTTGAAAATCTCAACTCTCCTGTAGTTAGCATTCATCGAACGAAATGATATAATTTTGGCATATAGTTTGCATTTAGGAAGTTTTGAGAGATCACATGCGGTAGGACCTAAAAACTGAAACTTAATTGAAGATCAACTGTAAAATAAACCGAATGAATCTAACAACACATTGGAACCTAACGCACATATTCTAGAGGTCTAGGCTAGAGACGTGTTCCGGCGTCGTTAAATCTAGTCACTATTGTTTCACACTACGGTTGGGTGATTCCTCCTCTTGTGACTCGATAGTGGTCTAGCACGGACTGAGCTCCCACGTACCGTCGCGTATATAAGGGAGACCCCACTAGGTTATCATCCTTTATCCATAGGAAGCCGTGTCTGCCGCCTTACAAGCCGTAATGCACTGAACACAGCATTCGGGAAGATTGACTGTTGTACGCGAAGTCCTTGGTTTTCATCTGTTTGCCAAGGTGTATAAGCAGTTTTATGGATTGTTTGGTAAACCCTTTGCCTAGAGTCTCCAGAGTAGTCACTTTTGATCCTTTTCAGACTCCTTAAAAGAAAAGGTGCCAGTGAGCGTCTTGTCACTTTGTGCTCATTAAATATTCGAAGGAGACTAGAGTCATCTTTTTGTCCTTTTCTCGACTCTTAAAACATGAAAAGGTCAAGTTGTGTCTTTGTGTCTTAAAATTTATTCGGCCACGATAACATTTACCCGGTTAGATTTTTTTTGCATTAGTTTGAGTAGGGTTTTGTCTCGTTAGATTCCCTAGGATTTTGTGAAGTTTCATCCAGGCGGAATTTCCAATTTCGTCCTCTTCCGAGATACCGGTTGTGAGTGCAGCTCTTCCTGTGGTTTCGAGTATACAACCGATTAGTTCTCGTTCTCCAGGCGACGAGACTTACGAGTTTCATTGGAACCCTGTTTGGGAACCTTCTGAGGACAGTGTCCCTTTTTGGGACTACACTTCTCCTCGTGTTTCAGTCCCCCCTGTTTCCTCCGACATGGAGGACGTGTCCCCTACTTCGACTAACGAGTCTGTTGCGACGAGCAGTGAAATTCCCACCGCAACGGAACCTACACCTATCAGTAGCACTCCTACTACTGCGAACCTACCACCAGGCTATAAAGCATTCAGAGATACTATGCCCTCTGGAACCCCTTTCACGGGTTCTATTTGGTCGCAACTTGCTTTTCCCACCACGGAGCCCTTTACTCAACAAAGTCGCAGTGCGCCTGTTACCTCAATCACAACCGCTCCAACGGTATGTGCAGCCTCTTCGACTCCTATTTTTAGTCGTCCTTCGGCTTCTTTATTCGGAGTCTTTGATCCTACGTCAAATGTCCCAACAGAGGGGCCATACGATCGATATTTTCCGTCTCAACCGATTGTTGAGGTATCAGTTCCGTTGTCAATTGATTGGGGTTCCACCTCTTTTCATGGTGGCCAAGTATCGTCTGCGCAATCTCCAAGGCAACCTCCTCAAGACCAACAAGGGCAATCCTTCCATGGAAACCCTTTTGCCTCTGGTGGTCCGTTTTTCCCTTCTTATGCTCAATCTTCTGGTAACTCAGGTCAATTTTCTGTTCAACAAGCCCAACCCGGTATCCAGCAAGGTTATCCTACTGGACAAATTGGTCAATCATATGTTAACCCAAACCAATCCAATGTCCAGTATGGTCCGATATCTGGACAAGCTGCTCAACCACATGGTCAGCCCACTGTCCAGTATAGCCAACCATTAGGGATCCTTCCAAAGTTCCCTATTACTTTGGGAGGCAAGACCGTCTATATAGACGTATCGGTTACCCAAGGTGCTTTAGATTTCAATCTTCTCCTTGGTCGTGACTATGTATATGCCATGGGGGCCCTTGTCTCTTCACTTTTCCGTGTGGTTTGCTTTCCACACGATGGAAGAATTGTGACTATCGATCAATTATCGTTCGTTCGCCCATGGGTCCCTCCTGCGCAGTCGTCATCGCCTCCTGGTTTTCATCCACCAGTTGCATCTGCCCCAGCACAGATCAACTATGTGGCCACCTATCCCGTGCCTGTATCCAGTGATGCCGCCGTTGTGCATAGTGTCCTGGGGGCATTGGGCCCTGACTTCCAAGATGTTTCCCTTCCATCGGGAGTGACACTCTCGGAAGCCCCGACTTCCTGTTCATTATGATGAAGTTCGGGCGGAGCATAGTTCATTTTCCTGTGTCAAGCTCCTTAAAAAATGAAACTGGTACTGGTCGGAGCATAGTTCTTTTCCTGTGTCAAGCTCCTTAAAAAATGAAACAACTCCCTTTCCAAATCGAGTCTTTTGATTAAGATCTCGTAAAATACAAGTCGAGTCTTTCACAGATCTCGAGAGTGAACCTTCATTCCATCCACCTTGTTGAATGCAATGAAGCTTGGGGGGCATGTACCTCGATTTGCGTTATCATGCTGGGGGCATGCGAACTTATAACAAGCATAGTTTTTCGTTTCAAGCTTGTGTAAACATGAAACCGAATCCAAGCAGAGTTCTTCATGGTTCAAGCTTGTGTAAAAATGAACCCATATCTGATTTACATCTCGTGACTGCTGCCTATCTGCTAAATTCTGCTAGATGAGCCTTGGTTGTTTCTTTCCATCGCCACCATCTCTTTGGCCGATCATATGCTTTCACTTGATTGTTTATCCTTTCCTGAGGAACCGCAGCAATGAGTGGTTTTATTAGCCAGCCTCTTAACTATTATATGTTTTGAGCAGTTCCACCATTGCCAGAACCAGTTGCTACCCTTTATACCACTCGTTCCTTCAGGAAGAGTCGCCTTTACGCTCTTTTCTGACTCGTAAAATATGAAAATATTGCCGAGTATTTTTCCTTTTTGACTCGTTAAAGAAAATAAAAATGGAGGTCTTCTTTCAGCTCTTTTCCGACCATTTAAAGACGAAAAGATTGTCGAGTTTTTCCTCTTGACTCGTTAAAAGTAAATAAGAGGCGGTCGTTTTGAGTTCTTTTTGTTGACCGTTAAAACATAAAAAGATTACTGGGCTTTTGTCGTTTCATACTCGTTAATGGTTACGAAATGACGTGATCTCGATCGCTTTTTTACTTTTTCAGGTCGAAGTCACTAATTATGAAAAGTACTCCTCGATCGTAATGGTCGGGCGGTTCTTTCGAGCATTGTTTTATACTTTTTCAGGCTCGCGAGACACAACTTTACGAAAAATGACACCCCTGGAGTTTCCTTTTCTGTTGTCTTTTTAAACTCTCTAAACATGAAAAGACGCCGAGTTCTTCCTTTGTCAGACTCGTTAAAACCTGATGACATCGGATTCCGTTAAAATGACGCCTTACAAGCATATGTTATCCCCATCAAGCTTGCTAAAAATAACTGGGGTACTCGCCAGAAATGGCGGGGGAAAAATGGAACCATAATTGTTGTCGTGTCGGCAGTATGTCGCTCTTGAACATGGCACTTGTCTGCTTTCGTGTCTGGGTGGGGATATCTCATCTCATTTTTCACTTGCCTCCGTGGATTTGGATAATCCTGTTTGACCTCTCATCTGCTCATTGCCTCGTCACCATGACCTCTGATCCATTGATGTCAAATACTGCCAATTCCACTATCGTGCCACCGATATGTTCAAGAGAAGTTGACCTCTGCAGAAAAACAACCTCCCTCTGATAGCTCACATAATCCTGATTCACAACATTATCTCTCTGTCTCGTGTCGATGATGTGGGAAACATTATGGCCCACCTTCGATCAAGGTCACTTCCTGTCGACCTCAGCTCATTATCCAGGAAGCTGATCTAGAGACTCCCTTCCAGTGCCTTGGAGCCTGCATGCCTCAATGGCAGGTTCTTCGTGTTCGACGTGAGGTTTTCATCATTGGCCTCCGATCGAATGATTCTACGAGTGTTCGACGCCAGCTCACTAATTCGCACGCCGTAGATTGTACCTATAGTACCTTGAGGGCCATCGTCATTATTGGTGGTACCTCTCGCGTCTGTTAACGGTTTTCATTATTGACTGGTAATCAGACGATGTTCATGCATGTTCGACTTCAGCTCATGTATTCGCATGCTTGAACCTGTACTTTTGTTCGGGTCGAGATGGAGCGCAAGACCCTGGATTTTGTCTGTTGCAATCCAGGCGTGATTTTATGGATTCTTGTTACATGACTCATTCACTGGATGGATGCGACCATACCTGAGTCTATTCATCGATCCTAATCGGATGGCTGCGCCCATACCATGGATCTAGATTATTATGTACTCTGTTATGGACGGCTGCGACCATACCACATATATCATGTACTTGAGCTATCAGTTGTATCTCTCTCTATGCAGATTCTCGGCGGCAACTACATGTGTTCTTGTAAAGCATTTCACCCCTCTCTCTCTCTCAGGCCTCATGCTTTAGGGGGCATCTGTTACACAGTAATTTGTCACCATTGGTCACCGTCCCTGTTACCCCTTTCCGCACTTTGTAGGACTCATTCCGGGACCTGTGAGCAGTGACATAACTTAAAACCACTTGCATTATGTTCCCCTAAGTATGGACTTCATGTGCCCTGAAGACATCTCCTGCAAAATATCCCTGACAAGTGCCCTTTTTCCATTAGCGCGGGTCCACAATGTACTGCCCGCGCCAATGGGGGAAATCCTCAAAATAGGGCGCGCCAACCAAGTTTGGAAAAGATTTTTAACAAACGCGTGCCCGGATGTTTTTTCCCTTCAAATCATGAAGTTTTTTTAGGATAAAGCTAATCTCTTGGATGTCGAGATTCATCATCTATCCCTTACATCTATCCACAATGGCTTTTTGGGGATAATGCCAATCCATAAGGGGTGTCTTGATTCATTGTATCTTCTTCCCCTTCTCCATCTATAAAAGTCTGTCCTCATGCATTTGACAAGCTAGTTTTGGAGTAATGCTAGTTGTGACAACACTTGTCTTGAGTGATAGTAAGAGTCTTGAAGCATAGGGAGGTTATGTTGCCGGAAGTCTGAGAGAGAGAAGGTCTATTGCAAGACATACATAGTTGCTCGCCCAGCCAGAGGAGAGGTTCAACGTCAGAACCTTGGTTGTATCTTTCTCTGTTGATTATTCATTAATAAACGACTATCATAATGGTTCCGATCTTACTGTTCATTATGATAATGTTTGATCTATTTCCTTTCTGACTGATATATAGTTGTATTTTAGTGGATTTTATGCTTGTATTCGCTTCGTTCTTTGCATGTGCAGGTATCCATTCGTGGGGATCGTGAGGATCGTGACCTGCCGAAGCAAGGGAGCGGGAGTATCAACTCTTCTTCGACATTAGCGTTGGACTCCAAGTTGGTTCTCGTAATCCACTTTCGATTTGCAACTAGGAACTTGCATGGTAGCGTGAATTGATTATTGCTAGACCTAGACCCATTTTGGGCTAGTGGGATCGCCTCTGTCCGCAGAGGGGATTTACCTCTCCAACAACAATGTTGCTAATAATTTTACCAAACCTCTTGGTAGAATCAAGTTTGAATTGTTTAGGGAAGTGTTAGGCATATGTGTGAATCTATTTCTCCATTAAGGGGGAGGGTTGAGATTAATGTTGAAATTTATTAATGGAGTGACGGTTCAACTGAACCTTAGATTAGGAGTTTGTTCCTGATTTCTAGGGTGTTGTTTCAACTTCCCTAATCATGTGTAAATTATATATTTCTCATGTAATAATTATAATGGCAGAGCGTTTTCTACAGAGGCAGTCTCCAGGTGGTGTTCCACACCTATGAGCTGCCCAGGTTTACTTAAATAAATTTGATTCTTCTGTTTTTAACAGACGTTTTGGTATTACCAAAAGTGTTTTCATATTGTGCTTTCACAATACTTGAGGTTACCAAATGAAGATCACTATGGCCTCGTTCGTGATGTTCTTCCTTGGCATATTATGTAACATGTAAGATAAGCATGGCTTTATTTGCATTAATTTTGAAAACTTAGATCTAATGAACTTTGCAGCAATAAGGGATTAGGATGATTAAAACGAGAGCTTCAACCATTCTTGATAGCTTCTCTTTGCTTTAAAGATACACCATTATTTAGAAAAATGGTTGATATATTGCATTATTATGTTAAAGATATAGCTTATTTAGAAAATTCCTCATGTGATTCTTTCATAGATATACGATCTTTCTTTGGAAAATGTCTATTAGATTGTTACCTTTTAAGATATAGTTTTATTTAGAAAAATGCCTCATATATGACATTATTTCTTTAAAGATATATCCATTTTGTTGAAAAATTCCTCATGAACTATATTGTTGTTTTACATATATGCAATTTGGTTCTTTAAAAATGGTCTCGTACATTACATTATTGTTTTAAACATCTAATTTTGTTTTGTTTTAAAAGATATATACATTTATTTCTTGAAATGATTCATAAACTATATTAGTGTTTCAAAAGATAAACAATTTTTTTAATAATCATTTCTTCTAACCATTTAAAATAAATCCAATAGGTATAAATATAAACACGTTTTATTTAGAGGGAGGGAGGATGTTTTGGGAGCTCTCGACTGGTGATTGGGGTTAGGGTTTGAAGCAGACCCGTTCACAGGATTCAGGGATGGGAGAACCCCCTAGATGACAACCCCATAACAGCTTCACTACCGCAGCTACCTTAAACCTCTCACCTTAGTTGTTTATGGCCACAGCCTTCTGGTTAGTTGTATTAACCCTAGATGGTTTTCAGTCCTCCTCACCGACATTCTCTGTTTCTTGCATCAATACTGCAAGCAGCTCTCAGCTAGCTGGATTGATAGTTATGGAGGATCTCGTAGATTATTCCGCAGATCCTACAGAGGGCTTGCCCATTTGGAATCAGCCTGGGACCACAGTGGAGGAATTGTTTTCATTCGACCATGAATTCTCTGAGGAAGTAGAATCCCTCCCCACCATCTCTAGGCCTCGCATTCCCTCCATCTTGCTACCCATTGAAGCCTCGACTATCCAGGATTTCATCTTCCCTCCACTCTTTCCCTGCTCCTTGGCTGTTACAGAGCTCTCGCAGCAGTTTAGGATTCAAGCCCTAGGGCCGGGCTTGGGATTGATTCCCTTAACGGCAGGGTTGTACAAACCCCAAGAAGGTCATCAGCGGGTTTTAGATTCTCAGAGCCGTTTTGTCAGCTCCTTTGGACTCAAGGACTCCTCTACCTGGCAACTTCACATGAATTGGCATCATTCCAGGGCTTTTCGACTCCATCCTAGTTAAAGGCCCTACAGCAGAAAGGTCTTCGGTCTCGCAAGCGGCGATACAGCCTGGTTGATTTACTGAAGGCATGAGCAGCAGACACAAAAAGGCATCTAAGAGGAAAAGGTGTCTCCAACTGAGGAGCAGTGAAATTTTCCTTAAGCTTTTCGAGGACACACAGTTTCTAGAGTCAATGGATTCGGCGGAGAAATTTCTGGTGGGACGTGTCAGAGGAAAGCACTACAGTGTGGAGAGGCTACAAAAATTGGTGATGGAAGTTTGGGGTCATCATCTGATAGAACCCCCCAGGGTACAAACCTTTGTCAAGGGATGGTTTGCCCTGAGATTCAAATGTCTGGCCCATACAAACTGGGTTCTCTCCACTATTTGGCACATCGACCAGGCCCCTGTCCTCCTCTGAAGATGGACGCTGATGTTTGACCCTGAACAGGAAAGAGTGGAGGCTGGGCCTATCTGGGTTCGTCTTTTGGGCCTTCCCTATCATTTCTGGACAGAGGAGATTTTCAGGCGGATTGGGGATGCAATGGGATCTTATCTAACCTTTGATGCCTCTTTTCAAACCACTGGGAGAATGGCCTATGCCAGGATATTAGTTCATCTTGACCTCTCGGATGGACTACCTGAGTACATCAACATACAATGGAGGAATGCTACGAGGAGACAAATGTTGGATTATGAAGGGGTACCCTTCAGGTGTAGGCGTTGTCACAAAGTGGGGCATCTATTCAGAGATTGCCCTCTGAATGGGTGGAATTACAGGAAGGCTGCTAGACAACCTCCTCAGGAATCTCAGGAGAAGGAGGCACAATCACACGGAGAACTAGCAAGGGAGGAACAACCTAGGGCTTCTGAAGATATGCCTATGAACTCCACTCCACACTCAGAAGGAACGATTGCATTATCTGGCTCTGGACTTAAGACCTCGGCTCCGTCACAGAACATCCTGAGGAAGCGGGGCAGGCCGCCGCATCGTCCACCGCCACCGATTCCAGCACCAGCCATGGCAGCCTCGGGTGACTCCAATACTTCGGGTATGAACTCCATTCACTTGATCCCCTCTCATTGCTTTTCTGATGTTAATGAAAATACATTATCTGGGCTGTCTTTGGGACCAAGCATTGTAAATTCTATGGCGGCCTCAGCTCAGATTACTTGTGATATTGCTCCCCCTCGCACATTTCCCCCCTCGCCCCCTTCCCTGTTATGTACCCCCCCCCCCCGATGCCCTCAGCCTCCTTGACTACTCTTTCTGTTCCAAGATACAATACTCGTTGAAGATCAAAGAAACAGGATTAGGATCAAGTTGGCCTTGACTCCATTCATTCCCCTCCCCCTCCTAAGACTCTCTGCGACCCTCCCTCCCAAATTAAGTGTGCACAATCACAAGCGGATCATGATATTATTTTGGGCAAACAATCCACTATTCTTGGGGTCCTTAGAGCCAGAGAAGCACCCTTAGAATCCCCTCCATGAAGATTTTATCCTACAATTGTAGAGGGCTAGCTAGGCCTGAAAAAAACTAGCTCTTCATTGGTTATTCACTTCCAACTCACTGGATATTATCTTCTTACAGGAAACCCTAGGCCCTGTTGTAGAAATCACTCGCACTCTTGAGCGTACTCTCCCAGCATGGAATTTCTCGGGACTGAATGCACATGGCCAATCAAGAGGGCTCGCTTTGGGCATCGATTCTCATTCTATCAAAATTTTAAATTGTTGGGGAGGGGATGGTTTTATAGGGGAAGATTTACATTCGGTAGACTTGCGAATGCCTTTCAGAATCCTCAACATTTATGGGCCTTGTCATAACCGACCAGAGTTCTGGGAACATCTTCTGTGATCGGAATTATTATCAGTTGATAATTTGATTCTTGGAGGGGACTTTAATTTCTCCATAGGACATTCAGAGTCCTGGGGTCATCATGCCCAAAGAGACACCCTCTCGGATTACTTCTCAGCCACTCTAGATGTTCATCACCTGATCGACATTCCCTCAGCAAAGATTCAAGCCACATGGAGAAACAATCGAGTTGGTGAAAATGGATTGGCTAGGCGACTGGACCAGTTTTTAGTCAAAGAACATGTTCTGGATCTGGGACTCAACATAAGGTAATGGGTTGGCTCGGGTGGACTCTCAGACCATTTGCCTATCTACATGGAAATGGAAGGAGGTAGAGCTAGGCCAAAGGGTCCATTTAAATTCTGCTCTACCTGGCTCAAGGAAGCCTCGTTTATCAGCTTGGTGACCGAATTCTGGAAAGCAAACCCTCCAGGGGAGAGGGGAAATGTTACAGCAGGATTTATTAATAACCTCACAGAGCTGAAGAAGATGACCAAACATTGGGCGCACCAAAAAGATTACAGGATGATCAAACTCTGAGACAGGTTGAGCTTGAGTTGGCTGAATTTGAAAATGAGTTGGGTGGACTGTATAGTTCAGATGAGCATAAGGAAAAGATCACATCCCTCTACACGGCCCGTGGAAAAATTCTTAAGGATAGGGAAGATGTCTGGAGGCTGAGGAGCAGGGCTATTTGGATGCAGGAGGGGGATGCAAATACTAAATTTTATCAAAGGTTTGCTAATGGTAGGAAAGTGATTAACACCATATGGCAACTTCAGGACAAACAGGGACAAACAGCCAACACTTTCCCCCAGCTCGCCTCATTAGCCAACTCTCATTTCAAGAAAGCTTACAGTGACCCCAGGGAAGCAAACTTGGCAGAAATCATCAGAGTTGCCCAACTTTTCCCCAGATTTGTGGAGCAAGATGAAGGCAATGATCTGATGCAAGAAGTATCTTTAGAGGAGCTGGAGGCCACTTTAAAATGGTTTAACAAGGACAAAATCCTGGGACCTGATGGTTGGACCATCGAGTTCTATCTAGCCTTTTTTGATTTAATAGGAGCTGATCTCCTTCGGGTAGTTGAGGAATCCAAGGCTACTGGACATCTGGAAGCTGCCATAACCTCCACTTTTATAGCTCTCATCCCGAAATCTGATAATCTGTCTTCCTTTGATGAATACCGCCCTATTTCGCTCTGTAACTGTTTGTATAAGATTATAGCCAAAATTATAGCAAACAGGTTGAAACCCATCTTATTGAAGCACATCTCGCCTGAACAATTCGCCTTCCTTCAGGACAGGCAGATCCATGAGGTGATTGGCATGGCACAGGAAGTTTTACACTCGCTCCACATCAAAAAAAGCAAAGGTATGATTTTGAAGGTAGATTTATCTAAAGCTTTTGACAAAGTGAATTGGTTGTACTTAAGAATGCTTTTAACCCATCTTGGGTTCCCCTTCAATGTTATTAAATGGATTATGGGATGCATCACTAATATCCCATTTAGTGACCTGGTTAATGGAAGTGCATCTCCATTCTTCTTCTCGGCAAGAGGGCTGAGACAAGGCTGTCCACTCTCACTGCCACTGTTTCTTCTGATCATGGAGGGGCTCAGCAAGATAATCAAAGAGGAATACAGGGGAGACAGAATAAAGGGTATAATGATTACCGAGAATTGCACGCTCACGCACCTGCTGTTTGTGGACGACGTTCTGATTTTTCTCAATGGAAGCGTTGGAAACTTGACAATCATCAGAGCTATCTTTTCCTTATTTCAGAAAGCCACGGGGATGACAATTAATGAAGGAAAATCTACTCTAACAGCCACAGCCTGTACCCAGCATGAAATACAATTTGCTCTCCATCGGTTCCACTTTGCATAGATAGGACTAGAAGATAGTCTGAAATATCTGGGGTATAAGTTAAAACCCATTGGATACAAGATAGCTGATTGAACTTTGCTCATTGCCAAGTTGGAGAAAAGACTCATCTTATGGTACCTCAGATATTTATCTCGGGCTAGCCAGCTCACACTCATCAAGAGTGTTTTGGAAGCAACCCCTATCTATTGGATGTCCTTGGCATGGATTCCAAGGGGCATTTTGTCAAGGATTCAAGCACTTTGCTGCAGATTTTTATGGAGGGGTAGTCAGCTGGGAAGAATTTTGCTTGGGTCAAATGGGATGCCCTCACTCTTCCTAAAAAATGGGGAGGCTGGGGAATTAAAAAACTTGATGATTTTTCCTCAGCTCTAGCAGCGAAGCTTGGTTGGCAGCTGGTCACTTCTGACAGCTTGTGGATGAGAGTGGCTTCCTCAAAATATATCGCCCCTTTACAGATCTTGGATTGGATCAGGAGACTGGTCAGAATCACATCTGGAATTTTGATTATTTGGAAGGCAGTCCTGAAGGCTTTGGACCCCATTCGCACAGGCCTCACTTGGAGGATTCATTCGGGACTCAGTGTTCATATTGGAATCGACCCATGGATTGGGTGCAGGAACATGCATAGACTGCCAATTGAACTTCTCATGCATCTCTGAGAGCAAAACGTTACACACATTGCACACATTGCAGATGAGGCAAACTCCACTTTCCTCTTCCAAGCCTGGAAATCAGGCCACCAACTTAACATCCCTCCTCTATGGCAGCAGATCTGGAGGGACTTTACACAGGCTCTCTCAGAGGCGCATATTCGCATTATCGACAGTGAAGATGAGCTCATCTGGGCGTCGGCTAAATCGGGTAGATATTCTCCAAAGGATGGATACTTAGTACTGGCGGAGCCGAGGAAACCACTAGTCCTTCATTCCTGGTGGAAACACCTCTAGAAGCTAAAGGCACCTCCTAGATCCAGATTATTAATGTGGTGCATACTGAGAAATAAAATCCCCACGGGGGATAATCTAATGAAGCGTTCTTACCATGGACCACACTGGTGTTATCTTTGCAACAATGATAGTGAATCTGCATCCCACCTGTTTCTGAACTGCCCTGAAGCTCGCAAGCTGTGGGACCTTGTAACAGCTGCCGCCTCCCCACCTTGTAACTAGCTGGCAGACTCTCTGATAGAGGCCTGGAACTCTTGGTATTCCATAGTCACACCCCACAAATTGCGAAACCTCCCCTTGCTGTTCTGTTGGGCTGTCTGGATAGCCCACAATCTCTTTATCTTTCAGAATACTCCTCCCAGATGGCCTATAATAGCTGCAAAGATCATGGCAGACTATGATCTCATCCCCGATGACCCCCCTCCCCCTCGAACCAGGATCATTACTCAAGAACGGATGGACCCCCTCATGCCATGGGCATACTTTGATGGGGCCGCACAAGAAGACGGTTGTGGTGGGGGTGCCATTCTTCATATATCAGCGAAGCACTCATATAGTTTTCTCATGGGATTGAGGGGCACTATAATTTTGCAGGACTATCAGCAGTAATGCACATTATTCGATTTGATTTGGAGAGAAATTTCCATGCTTTACAACTGTTTGGGGATTCTAAAATAGTTTGCGACTGGTTGAATAAAATTTCTTATTGTTGGTCATACTCTTTGAGACACATTCTGGATGAGACTCTGAGATTGATAACTCATTTTGATTATTTTACATGTAATCACATCTACAGGGAGCGGAACACAGATGTTGACCGCCTTTCCAAAGAAGCTGTGCTCTGGGAGCCAGGCATCTGGATGATCTGAGAACAGAATGATGGAGCCCATTACCAATACTATCATCGGCCGTTTATGGACATTATGGATTAATTTACAGAGCTTTTGATACTATATTTTTGTATATATTTTTTATCACAGTTACTGGACTGGTATGCTGCTATCAAATTTTTTATTAGCACAGTACTTTGGTTTGACTGTTATCTCCCTATGTGGATCAAGGTAACAAGTTTCTTTTTGGTCTGTTGCATGCTATACTTCTTGGATTCATATCACAGTTTTTTGGGCTATTACCTCCCTGCGTGGATTTAGGTAACTAGCTTTGCTGCTTCTCCGGAAGATGATAGACTATCTTTAAATATTTTCTGAATATGCATATGCATCTACAAAATGTAATTTCTAATCTTAATGAAACTACGAATTTTTCCATGGGAAAAAAAAACACGTTTTATTTAAAAAATAACTCATATTATATTATTGTTTTAGCTCAATTATTTTAAAAATACCTTATAATAATGTTAGACTTTAAAAATATACTTCTATTTTAAATAGTCCTTCAAATATGACATTATTGTTTATTTTAAAGATATGTAAATTTTATAATATGCCTCATCTTTTATATCATTGCTTCAAAGATATATAATTCTTTAATGAAACATATCTTGCATATTGCATTATTGTTTTAAAAATATAATTTTTTAAGAAAATGTCTTACATATTTCATTATTACATTAAAAATATACACATTTTGATAATAATAAAAAATGCCTCATAAATTATAGATTCCAAGTTTTTAAGATTTATTGTTTTAAATTTTTTTCTCAAACATGACATTATTACTTTAAATATTTTTTCTTCCAAAAATGACTCATTTGGCATTTATCATTTTAATTTTAAAGAGAACACATGGTTTGAAAAACACCTCATGCATTACATTCTTGTTTTAAACTTTTTATATATACAAAAAAAAAATTCCTAAAATAAATTGATTTGTTTCCCTCCTTCATTACATTCTTACTTTAATTTATATAGAGAGAAATTTTTCTAAAATAATTTGAATTGTTTCATATATTGCTTTAAATGGTAAAGATATAATTTATTTTTAAAGTTGTTTAATACAAATAAGTTTATTACAATATATAAGTTTCACAATATTATAAATTATGATTTATGTGATTTATATTCTAATGAAAGCAATTACAAAATAATAATGCTTCTTATTAACATAATAATTTGTTTTATTATAATAATGCTTCTTATTAACATAATAATTTGTTTCATTAGTTGAGATGTAAGTGTGTTTATTGTACAACTTTTTCCTTTTTCTTCGTTATATATATATATATATATATGTAACAATAATTCACAATACTCTTTCGCACATACTTCTTACAAAATACTAGTTACCAAGTTCCATATTCCTATATATTTAGGACATAAACACTTCTTTATTAAAAGATATCATTAGACAGATATCAATTCTTTTTTATTTTCTTAATAAATGTATCATATATTGCATTACAACTAGTTGCCATGTTTTGGAGCCAAAGAGCAGTCACTGAAAGCCCACTGGATACACAATGGAGCAAGAATATTTTATTGGCCCTAAGTTAAGGCCAAACTAATTTCTTGAAAACGACGATTGTGACAAATAACTTGATGACTGGATCTAACATGCATACAAACATTGCTTCTCAAATGTTTTTCATTATCTTGTATGCAATGCAGACTCGTTCTAATTAACCTACATGGATTCGATACACCATTGCATTGCAACTAATTGTTATGTTTAGGAGCAAAAGAGCACTCGCTTAAAGCCCCGTGGATATGCATGGGAGTAAGAATATTTGTATTGGCCAGAAGTTAAGGCTAATCTAATTTATTGAAAATGACAATCTTGACAGATAACTTGATGACCAGATCTAACATACATCCAGACATTGCTTCTCAAAGGTTTTTCATTGTCCTTTATGCAATACAAACTTTTTCTCATTAACCTCCACAAAGTCGATACACCACCATCTAATTTGTAGGTAATGAAGCAATGGGTTCATAAGTTAAATATCATTATAAGAAAAGAAAATATTTAAAATAATTTATATAAATAGACATTTGCTAAGTTAAAGGGTATCAATGACACAAACTAAATAATCTTCTTCAATATACTATGGAGTTTAATAAGAATAGTTGTGTCTTTGTGTATATGTTGTTGAAATAAACTAAAAACATGTGTTCTTTAGGGTTTGATTAATATTGAAGTAGAAATAATAATAATAGGAAAAAAGAAAAAAAACCACACTTATGATTTATTAAAGTGGTTTTATACATTATGACTATACATTTGTTTGGCTTGTAATGTTGAAATACAAATGCAATTTTTCCGCTTCATACATCAATTTGCAGTTTCTATAAAAACATAATTTCCACTTTAATGGCAAGGTCTACGTTGCCCTACAACATTGTTTCATGGTACATGATACATTTCACATTACCAAATATTAAAAAAAATCATAAAAATTAAGTAATTATGACTTTATTTTAAGTTATTATTATTATTATTTATAAAAATAATTAATATATACACTGATGGGGGTGTTGAGATGCATGCCAGGGAGAGAGGGGAGCGGACTTGTCAGTTTGCCATCACCCCAAGCATTAAAGAGTGGGGTGGCATGGCTAGTTTCTCCCATGTAGTTACACATGCCACATTTAATGAGAAGGTTTTAACCTTGTACATATAATACCTACAAATGAATTCTTTTAAAAAATAGAAAATGTACAATGATGAGAACAAAAAATATACACAAATATTTGTCTCCTAGAACCCAAAACTAGGAAAACTAGATTGATTTTTCATTATATTCTTTTCAATAATACAATACATTATATACATGCCAAAGTATTCATAAACCCCTAATCCATTAACCATAGATTAGAACATAATCGTAATTGCTTTGACTATATCTATAAAACCATGGGAAACACCATCATGCATAAAACCAAGTGCAAAATTGCCCAAAATAATTCTTTCGTGGTGCTACCCTGAACCCCTCGCGAGGGGTACTAACACCCCTCATGCATACCCCGCAACTGTGGAGAGCTACCAAACCCCCCTCAAACCCCCCTTTATTTGTGGTGTATATAAGTCATGCAAATAATATAACACACACCCAACATAATGACAATGCAATTCCTTAATCTGGAAACCTCCAAGACCTCCTCAGCTTCTTGCAATTATCGAGAGTGAATTGCTAATATTTGGTGTCAATGACATGTTGTCAAGCTTCCTGTGGTATTTTTCCATTATGATGCCTACAGCAGTTCCTCAACCAACATGGAATGTTTAAGACCACCTAGTTTGGCCTTCCATCCTTAAGCCCACTTCACGAGTCGAAATCTCTACATTTTCTAAGTATTGGTGAGGTTACATGTATGCACCCTACATGCTTGCTGGTGGGAGGCCCTATACCTGAATTCTTTTATGATTTATGGCAGCTCAACTCCAACAATTATTCTAGTATTTCTTCAACCTTTTTTTTCTAGTTGGCCTTTTAGCTATAGTTCTATTGCGCTAGTTTTCTTGGTTCAGGGTTATCGGACCTCAAGAAAAGAGAGTCTAATTGTCATTCTTCAAAATCTTGTTTATGTGATCAAGGAGCAGGGAAAGAAGCATTCCAAGATCGCTATAGTTGGGTTGGCTTAATCAGTCAAGAAGATTGGAGGTGTGGCTGATGATAGGGAATTGAGAGCGGATGTGAGCAAGAGTCAGGTAGTCTAAAAGGAAGTGATTTTCATCTTCCACCTTTTTAGTATCACAAATCTGACAAATTCTATCGTCCCAGGGAGTCTTGGGAGTAGACCACTGCACAGTCTCACTTCGAAGCTCATGAGAGTTAGTTCTAATCCTAGTTATGCTCATTTTCTTCTTAGTGCTAGTCAACATAGAGAGATAATTCTGGTTATCAAGGGTGGGGTTGATCACCTCCTTATAATACCTTAGCTTCCTTTTACCCTCTAGCTCCTTAGCATCCCACATTTTGTCCTTAAAACTGGAGGTAATAGTATCTTTGATACTGTCCTTGCTTCCCATGATGATCTCCTCCTTAATCCCCCAAAGGTTGAGCCAAGACTGAGCATCCTGATGTCACCCACGCTTGAGGCGCAAGTGGGGGTTTTGACTAAAGTTAGAAGCAATTTTTGGGAGCCTCTTGGATTCCATATTGTGAAGCTTCTTCTTATACATCAAATATCTAAACATAGCTGCACTTTTAATGGGAGACAAGCTAGCTTCGATCAAGAGGATAGGATAGGGATTATTTCCCTTGATCTTGAGGTTATATGTTATGAATTGCTTTTGGATCATCTCAATCTTTCTCCACGAATCCCTGGATATATTGCACCTCCAAACTTCAAATCCATATAAGATAACAAGGGTGACGAGAGTCTCAAAGAGGAACCTTTTTTTACTCCAAATGTAAAGATCGACTGACTTACAGATCTATATTTACAAATATATTCCCAATAATAAAATTTATATTTATAAATATATTCAAACCTATAAAAACAAATAATATAAAATTACATTTTAAGATTAAACTTCAAAATTCAATGACATCATTTATATTTGATGGTAATCATATTTATACGATGACATGGCATGGACAATGCTATAAATGCATCATGGGCATTCACATATCCAATTAAAAGTGTTATTTCTTATCATATCAGACATATTTTTTAATTTAGTTTTAAAATATTTTTAATCCTACTTATAAATTAGAGATTTAGATTTATTTCAAAAGTAAGTATGATTTTCCTAATTTTCTAACTTAATTAATTAATTAAAAAATTTGTGATATGAATATGAGTTATGGTTTTTTGGGCATGTAGTATTAGAGTAGTCTTTAAGTGCGACTTTTTGGAGTTTTTAGCAATTTTTTCTTGAAATCCGGCAAAAACAATTGTGGCCAAATCTTGATTTGTGTTGTTTAAACTGGTTTTTTCACTGCATATATGGATTCAGAACCCTGAAAAACCCTTGAGCCACTTTGATTGTGAAGAGTTCACCTGTCAAACTTGTGATTTCAATGAATCCTTACGAGATTCTAAACAAATTAGATCAGAAAATAAACGAGAAAACTTTCCAAAAAATCGCACTTAAAGATTACTCATATAGTATTAATAAACCATGATATTGGTACATAGTATTGTAACAAAGCCTATTTAAAATTTTAAAATCCAATGATAAAGTGGGAGTAAATTTTCAAAGTAAAAAATCTTGTTATAATTTTGTTATATGATTTTTTTAAATGTACATATGTTTAGCTCATATATTATTTTTTAAATTAATAATAATAATAATAATAATTTAAAATAAGTTATAGTTTAGTTAATTTTTATGATCTTTTTTTAATGCTTTTTTTCCCTAGGAAAAATCGTAATTTTATTAATGAAAACAAAATTACATATTGTAGATGTTTCGCAAAGCATTCCGACAAGCCAGTCAAATACTGGTGATCACATATCCAATAAATAAAAATTGTAACATGTAGATAAACATGTTATCTTTTCTACTTTCTGTCATTCTCATTGAGTTGGAGTGTTTGCTACAAGTGCTAGCTGATTCTCAACATCTTTTCTTGGATTTTCCTTATCTGAGTCTAAGCTTTCCGATGCATGATGATGTTTGTAACCCCCTAGCTCCTTTGCTTCTGGAATCCTCTCCGTCTGCATTGATGGTTCTAGGAGTTCTGATACTGCATGATTTGATTCCTCCTTTCCTGTATTTTCATGTGGATGTTGGACTTCTTCATTGGTAAAGGGTTCCATTTCTTCTTCATCCTCTTCATCATCGGGCAAATGCTGAGGAAATTTCCATCCTTTGGGTTGTTTTCTTGGTTTCTTCTTCCTTCGTGGCTCTTTCTTGGCATCAGGGCATGTTGATTGAAGATGACTTGTCTGTCGGCATATTCGACATCTAAATGTCGTGTTCTCAAAATCAAGAAACTATGTCCAACACTGATTGTTGTGATTCAATAGGATGTGATCTGGCAGACCCTTGCTGAGATCCACTTCCACACAAATTCTGGCGAAAGTGTAGATCCTTTCTTCGACTCTTTGTGTATCTGTTTTGATATATCACCCTAAGAGGTTCCCAATGTTTTCCAGTACTTTGAGATGCTAAAAGTGTAGGGGAAGATTATGCAGCATACCCCATATTGGCATTCTTAAGACTACCATTATATTTGCATTGAATTATGGGAACCATGGGGTCATAAAAAGTCTCGTAGATCCCGAAAACTAAGGGCCTTCTCACAAGATATATTCTCGTTCTTCTAATGATGTGAACTTTACTATGAAAAAACCTTTGGAGCAGAGATGGATATCACTATTTTTTCTCCAAGTTATGAAGATCTAGTGAAAAAGATCCATCGGCTTTGGCCAGAAACTGTTGAATCTTTATATAATGGCTTGGGCTTCATATAATGAGCATATATCATTTGTTTCTGTTAGATCTACAGTCAGTGTTGGAACTTGTGTTCATTGCTCCACAATATAGGGTCTAGGAATGTTGTGTGTATGAATAGGATTTGTGCGGGCAACTGATTTTCCTTTAAGGATGTCTTTGAATGAGGAGCCTCCATTGTTCTATCCTTGATTTAATTATTTTCCCTTTGTAAGAATGGATCCAGACACATCCCTTGCTCCCTTAGATTTTCTTGATCCATAATATCCTCCCCTCAATCTCATATTCAAAATGATGGTGGATGATCGGGAGACATTGTATTCTTGAATGCTTCACTCGTCCTGCATCGATTTTCCACCGCAGATCAGATTTTGTAGGCACTTCGGATAACCGAGGATATGAAATATATTTTGCTTCAAATTTAATACCCGATCAGATGCTTGGACCCATATGAGATGGGATTGCCCATCTGGGGATTTAATAAAATATTGATAGGGTGGTTTTGGATTCGGATCCAGTCTCCTTTGAGGACAAATTTGTATGTCGAGAACCAGATTTGAGCTGAAAATCTTCTCTAAGGGGCAAAACAGGCATTGTGATAGCGTAGGAAAGAGACATGTCATGTTTATCCTCAGATCCATTTAGCCAGAGATTCGATCCATCATAGGATGGATCATGCGGCTCTGTTCCAACCTCAATTTGCATATTCGACAGTACAGGGTCTTTTGCAGGAGGATAGACTCTCGATCGGAGAATTTTTGCCTTGGATCTTTTGTTAGGTCCTCTTCAAGGGAGTAATTCTCGACTGATGTCACTGACCAATTCCCTAATCTAAGGATTGCTTCTCTTGTAGCGTATGGAAAACGGGATAAATTTTTTAGATCAGGATAGGATGCGGCTCTAGTCATATCCCAGCCCTACATAGAATTTTGATGCCCTTGTTCTCCGATTGAAACATCTAACACAAGAAGAAATAGAGCCTTTGTGATCCTCGAAACCCTTGCCATCGCTAAACTTAGAGCTTGAAATCCCCCCCGATCTTTTTTAATGTGGTAACATGAGATGCATCATGAGGTAAATGCTTTTAACGCCTATAGGGTTTAGCAATGGTTTAATTTATATGGTTATGTTAGAATATATAAAGGCAATATATTAAAAAAATCAGTAAAGATATTAATTAACACAACTATATAAATTAAATGGTTGGTAAATGTAGATATGCATCAATCCAAGATAAGCATCAAAACACTTATTAGTCCCTGCCAAGGAGGACTCTAGCAATTGATTTGCATGTTGACCACTATTAGTTTAATATTGACCAATGCAAGTTATAATGTTTAACTTTGAAAAATAAATATTTATTTTTCAATATTATTGAAAAATATATTTTTCAAACATTTGATTGGATCATAACTTTGAAGGCCTTATTGCAACCTTTGTGCCACATGGATAACTGCCTCAAATATTTTTGCCATAATTTTTTGATGTAGTTGCAATATTTATGCCATGAATTTAAATATTTGTGCAATGATTTTTCATTATTAAGCTTCATAGGAAAACCACTTAAAATTAAAATCCTTGCCCACCATAATTTAAACAAATATTTGCATAAAAATTGAATAGGAACAAGATGAAAATAAATATATCTATAGGGAGTTAGTGCCTACTATTATTTATTAGTCCCTGCCAAGGCGGGACTCTAGCAATTGATTTGCTTTTGACTACTCATTAGTTGAGCTTTGACCAACATATTCTCTAATGTTTCATTATTTATATATATATATATATATATATATATATATATATTAACATTATTAAAAAACCAATTTGTAATGGCCTCATTGGTTCAGATTTTGAATGTCTTATTTCCACCTTTATAACATGTGCAATGGAGCATAATGAAATAATCATTATTTAGCATAATTATATGCCATAGCCAAGATTTGTGCAATTGCATTTTCCAAGGGTATGGAAACTTCATTAATGTAATTGTTTTTCAGTTCTTTTACCCAAATCTTGTATTATTTAATAATCATTTTATAGAAAAATCTTTAACTAGTTACAACTAGAGTTATAGTTAACTAGTTACACGTCGGTTATGACTACATCCGTAGTAGTTTTGCTGCATATATTTGTATTTTTCCTCGTGAAAATTTTAAAATTTAGCATTTGCAAACATAAGCGGTGGTGGGGAAATCAGATGAGCAATATGTTGAATGCTTTAGAAGATTCATTTCTTTGAGCTTCTCTATTTTGACATCTTCCACCACTGATTTAGTCTTCGTTCATGTATATTACTGTGCTAGAGACACATTAATTGATTTCATGATTGGCAGATTAAAAAGATGATGTGGGTTACCTGATTGTGCAATAGCAAGAGCATAGTCAGTGTGAATGGACAATTACTGGGTCCAACACTTTATGTCAGGAATGGCGAAACTGTTACTATTAAGACATATAGAAAAGCTCAATATGCTTCTCTTCACTGGTATAATGCTACTCTTCACTGGTATGTCTTAACCTTCATTGTTTTTAAGTGGAAAACTATTGGAATATAAACTTCACAATTGTTAAATGTTGGCAAGCATGGAGTGAGGCAATTGTGGACCAATTGGGTTGATGGACCAACGTATGTCACACATTGCCATATTCAACCTGGTGGGAGTTATACATAAAAATTCATTGTTGTCAAACATGAAGGAACCTTATGGTGGCATGCTCATATATCATGGCTTAGAGCTACGGTAAATGGATCTTTGGTCAAAATTCCTTATAGCAATGGTACATGGAGCTTTTTTCATAATTCTTAAGAAGGGTAGCCTAGCAAGGAAATTCCTATCGTACTAATCAAGTACTATAATGCAATCGATAATCCTTCTAAACTTGCATGTTTAAGTATAGAAACTTCACTCGTCTCTAACAATTATTAAGTAAATATCATTGTTTGAGCAGGAGAATGGTGGAACACAGACCCCATGGAAATTGTGAATCAAGCAACTCTCACCCCAATATATTTGATGCCTTCACTATAAATGGACAGCTAGGAGACCTATGTCTCTGCTCCAGATCTAGTCCATATGGACCATTCTACAGTGCAACTGGTTTTTCAGGCAACAAACATTTTATTTACCGAAAACCATCCAATGTATCTTCACGGTTATAGTTTTTACCTGGTCGGGAAAGTTTTTGGGAACAACAATTCCCGAACAAACCCACTTAAATTTAATCTTGTCAATATTCCAATGGAATACCATAAAAGTTCCAGTGAGTGGATTGGTTGCTATAAAATTCAAAGTTGGCAATCCAGGTAATGAACACATATCTTAAGAAGATAAAAGATTACGATTTTCTCATATTTTAGATGTCATCTTGCTTGATATTGATGTTTAGTTATCATATCTAACTGGAATAATGGTTACTGTATGCTTAAGAGTGTGGTTTCTACACTGTCAGGTTGAGGATCATTTGACATGGGGATTGAGTATGGTGTTTCTCATGAAAAATGGTCATAGTTGGCAATCCAGGTAATGAACACATATCTTAAGAATATAAAAGATTACGATTTTCTCATATTTTAGATGTCATCTTGCTTGATATTGATGTTTAGTTATCATATCTATCTGGAATAATGGTTACTGTATGCTTAAGATTGTGGTTTCTACACTGTCAGGTTGAGGTTCATTTGACATGGGGATTAAGTATGTTGTTTCTCGTGAAAAATGGTCATAGTTATTGGGCAACATTGTAGGCTCCTCCTACAGACCTCCCCACGTGCTAGAATGTCATGTGACCAACTTCAGCGTATCTCATAGAAATATTCATCATAATCTTATCCGATAAGGGTGATTATTAGATAAGAAAAATCAAAGTCATAAATAGAAGGATAGTCGTCCTTCTACATAAGTATATAGTAAATTTATTAGATTGAATTCCTTCCTAAAATATCTCTGCTTAGAATATAGGCCCTTAAAGTAATGATAATTTTAGTGTTTCGATGGAGGCGTATTATTATGGGAATAACTTAAGTCCAGTATGTAGTTTTCATAATTCTTAGTCAGGAAAATTTAATACGATAATGGTGATTATTATACAAGGAAAACCAATCATAATTCCAAAGATGATTGTCATTCTACAGTAGTGTAAATTTATCAGAGTGAATTCCTTCCGAATCTTTTTTGCCCAGAACAAAGGTCCATGATGTATGAATGGCTCTTGTAACAATTTATTAACTAGATTTTTTTGGGTTAAATTTGTTATTAGGATTGTATTTTAATATTTGAAATAATTTCTTTTTTTGTCAACTAGTGGAATTGGCAACGGCAGTGGTATCGTACTCACGTTACATGGGTCGAATCCCACCGGCTGCCACTATAACCTCTAAGAGGAACTGCCCAGCCCGCAAGAACGACCCTGGTTAAGACGAGACTCGAACTCGTGACCTGCACAATATTTGAAATAATTTTTAAAATATGAGTGTTTTTAAAATTAACTTCATGTGTATTTCTAGATTATTATGATTTATATTTTATCAATAAATTTGTTAGAAAAGTATATGAGTTTTTCTTTAAACTTACAACATTCGTTGCATATCATTATTAGCCAATAATTTTTTTTTTGCTTTTGACTATATCCGTTTAATTTATATAGCAAAGATTGTATTGAAATAAATAACATCAATTCTAAAAATGATATTTGTTTTAGTAGCTGGTAAAAATTAAAACACTAGTTGTATATATTTACTAGCCATATTGTTTTTCAATATTGTATTCAAATATCTAATATTAAATTTAATGTTAATATTGGTTATTTAAAGTGTATTTAAATTGTAAATTATAATAAAAAAATTATATGTAAAATTAATGGTTATATGTCATTAAGCAAGTTCAATTAGCAATCGTTGTATTATGAAGTATTATGTAAACCATAAGATTCAAGATTTAAATCAAGCCAGCCCAAAATAAAAATTGATATGAAGTATTATGTAAACCATAAGATTCAAGATTCAAATCAAGCCAACCCAAAATAAAAATTGATAATTATAAGATTATATAACCATCAATATTTTTATAGAGTATAATCACTATATATTATTTAACTATTCAAACTAAAATCAATTAATAATATTTAAAATTTTACTTGTAATTACATATTTATAATATTTTATATTATAAATATTTAATATATCTTTAGATTTTAATTTTTTAATTAAAATATAAATATTTTATATTCTTTTATTTATTCTTTTAGCTAAACAATACATACAATGCTTAAATATAACTCTTCTATTTCAAATAAAATGTTATGTATACTGTTATGTATACTTTTGCTCTATACAATAAAACAAAACAATATCACAAAGTTATATATATATATATATATACACCTTAATAACTTTTTATAAGATTGTTGTATTCCATTATTACATTTATATTTGAGAAAAGTTTGACTTTAGAATTCATTTGTGAGGGAATGTCTACATTTTGATAAGTGAGATTCCAACTTTTAAATTAATAGAAGATTTTTTTTTTAATAATATATTGTTAGACTCTTGAATTAAATGTTTTTGTAATAACTTGGCTCAAGCTAATAATTAAGTAATAACTTTTTTGTAAATTTGTATGGCACAGACTTTGTTGTCATGTATCGCTTATTTTTCTTCAACCCTTTAACATGTAGGAGTAAAAGTGTAAATGTGCAAACTTAGTTGTGGTTATTACCCACCAAAGATTTATGCACGTCCTTATCCCTTGCTAGGTATTTAAAGGATG
The DNA here is from genome assembly GCA_031772625.1 of Pinus tabuliformis. Classification (NCBI taxonomy): domain Eukaryota; kingdom Viridiplantae; phylum Streptophyta; class Pinopsida; order Pinales; family Pinaceae; genus Pinus; species Pinus tabuliformis. The sequence continues at coordinate 476,867,266 of CM062813.1, read as the reverse complement.
AAGGTTTTTCATGTTTGAACATAAACAATTTTGTTTATTTTATATAATGTTTTAAGGATATAAAAAATGATAATATTTTGTTCATATATTTAAAACAACATGACAAACAAAAGAAGCATTCCCTAAACAAATAAATTCAACATGTATATTAGTACATGGTTGGTTGAGGTAGTTAAATCCAAGAGCCCTTACCTTACAATTTTAGAATCTAAATGGTTGCCCTAGCCGTTTGGACGCAGATTTTGGTTTTGGTTTTGTCTTTCTATTTCCACTCTTAAATTACAGTTAATGTCATTATCACTTCAAAACATTGAATTCTTCATTGATAGTAAGTATTGATATGAGTATGCCATTATGGGTTTTTGAGTTTTCTTCTGAAAAAACCTTATAAACATCTTGGATTCTTTCATTCATCGTGAAAAATGTGTACATAGTGTTTTATAGCATTTCTTGTGTTGTTTTAATTTGTCAATCTTTCTCTGTATCACAAGAAGTTTTCAGATTTTCTATTCCTTCATATATGGTTTAGGGTTTTTTTGGTTTTGTAATCCATTTTATAGGAGCAAGCAACATTTTATCATAGTTTTGCTTTCTATAAGCATTTGGGTACTTTGTGAATTGTAATCTTATGGTGTTTGTGTTTTCAAGAGATATGGAATATTGCAACAACTATAGATATTGTAATTCTATCATGTTCTATAGAAATTTTTTCAAATCATTTAGGTCATTGAATAGAGGTTTTAGCTAGCCTTGTAAAAGATAGAAGAATTTAAGGTTTGATATTGCCTTCTATACATATATCATAGCATGCTCTTATGGACAATATGAATATATATTTTATTAGAAGGCAAGTATTTTTCATTATCTTGCATTGAAATCTCTATGCAAAGAGCGATGTTACCTGGCTGAATTGGTACCCACACTTCTTCATCTGTTAGATTTATAACATCTTTGATAGATTTGATTCCATGGCTATTTACAATAATTTTTTCCATTTCAATATATTCCATTCAAAATTAATTGATGTGATCGACAATTTCTCGTACCTGACAATTGTTGGCACAAAAAAAGTTTGAAGCTTTGAAGTCAATATCTCTTATTTATATTTCTAAAACTCGCAAGCTTTACAATTTTGAAACCAGTAATAACACATCCACCCTTCAACGTTGCCATACATCCATAGTCGACCAATAATCTGTTCAATTTGATCAGCGTTGGGAGTGTGGATGCCTTCATTGTACATACGTGCAGTTAATTTTTTCATTATATTGCCAATTTCCTTGACATCATACATAGTTAATTTTTTCATTATATTGCCAATTTCCTTGACATCATACATATTACTAGTCGTAGTTGAATATTGTATGACTTTGAATATTGTAGAATCACAAAAGGATATGATGCCTTGGTTTCTCTCATGTAACAGAGAATATTGTAGTTGGTGATATCTTAAAGGTCTTATATAAATATATATATATATATATATAAATAAAGCAACGCAAGCTTTACAATTTTGAAACCAGTAATAACACATCCACCCTTCAACGTTGCCATACATCCATAGTCGACCAATAATCTGTTCAATTTGATCAGCGTTGGGAGTGTGGATGCCTTCATTGTACATACGTGCAGTTAAGCAGTTAATTTTTTCATTATATTGCCAATTTCCTTGACATCATACATAGTTAATTTTTTCATTATATTGCCAATTTCCTTGACATCATACATATTACTAGTCGTAGTTGAATATTGTAGAATCACAAAAGGAAGGGTTTCTCTCATGTAACAGAGAATATTGTAGTTGGTGATATCTTAAAGGTCTTATATAAATATATATATATATATAAATAAAGCAACGCAATCTTCTTAAAGTGGGTTAAAATGAGTGTGTTAAAATGAGTTGTTATACTTGAATATTTTTCAGAAAATGTATATATTCGATCACACTTGAGTAGATCTTGATGTTGTTGAGATTAATGATGAAATGTATTAATGGAGTGACGGTTCAACTGAACTTTAAATTAGGAGTTTGTTTTTTATTTCTAGAGTGTTGTTTCAACTTCCCTAATTGCGTGTAAATTATATATTTCTCATGTAATGGTAGAGTGTGTTCTGCAGAGGCAGTGTCCAAATAGTGTTCCATATCTGTGAGCTCCCCAAGTTTAATTAAATAAATTTGATTCTTCTATTTTTAACATGATATTAGAGCTAGAAGGTTGAGGATTGACTGTAACCTTGAGGGGAGGAGTTATAATGAAGGCTGTGAGGAAGATCTATGTGCCTCGGAGGCAGATTTATGTGAAATTAGACTGTCACGGTTTTTAAGGGTGATCAGTGCGGTATCCAGTGCCATAGTCGCGCCAATCCAGTCCTTCCCTTACACGTTTTTATTTTTTTTAAGAAAGTCACGTTCTACTGCACTCAAAGGGTGCCGAGTCAGTATTTTTTTTTGCTGTTGAGTTGAGCCTGAGTCGATCGAACGTTGCAAGCGGTCAGGAAGAAGTGTCGTGTGAGAAGAGGACGCCTCCCAGGAATCCTCTGCGATTGATCTGCTGCATGAGGAGTCTCCAGCGTGAAAAGCGCAGAGATCGACGATCGGATTGCTGTGATCGAGCTGCTGGAGAAAGATGCTGAGAGGAATGGGAGGAACCCGTGTGATCTGCATGGTGAGAGGCCCGACGTGAGTTGTTGCTGTCTACGTGGATAAGTGCACCCATGCTTGTAGCATCCTGGTCGGTGATGAGAAGAGGTTGCGGCCAGTGGTGCTCATTCCATATCTGTGAGAAGAGGGACGTCAGAGACCTAATCGGCAAACATTTTCCCCTTTGCTTGACGGATCAAATCTGACAGTGTGTTATCCGTTCTGATCAATTTCACGAGCTTTGCGGCAGAGCTGCCACGAACGGATCCCCTTTGGGTCCAGTCTCAACCTGGGCCACTTTCTTGGATTTGGGTCGAGGCTGAGCCGACTGGTAATCTCCCGCTGCTTCAGATAACCTCATAGACACGAGGGGAAAGACCTTGTTGTAATTGTTATGTCTGCAATGGGAGAGGAGCAGATTTGTTCCCAGAAAGATATTGGAATTTTTTAAATTAAGATTTTAATTAAAGGTTTTTTTAATTTAATTCTTTAATTAAAAAAAGGGGGCTTATTATTTGATAAAGGGGGCGAATTTTTTAAAGAAGGAATTGGAGTGATCTCTTAAAAAAAGGATCTGGGCTCAGTTTTAATTGAAGTTTTCATTAAAGAAAGGATCTAGCATTTGCAGTATTTTTTAAGATCTGGGGTTGTTTTTTTAAATTGTTGGGGTTGAAGTTTTTTTTTATTCAAGATGAATAATCAGTTAGTAGAAGCATACCTCAATGAGAATAACAAGTTGGATGGATCCAATTATTTTGGTTGGAAATTTAAGTTGTAGACCCTGCTTGAGGGACACAATGCATGGGCAATTGTGAATAATGATGAGGTGAAGCCGAACGTGCTTGTAGGAGGAACAACAGCAACAATCCAAGACTGGGATAAGCGGGAGACTAAGGCGAGAATGCTCCTGAAATTGTCGGTCAAAGATTGCATTATTCCCCATATCCGTGATTGCAAGACTGCACCAGAAATCTGGAAGACGCTCAAGGATCTCTATGAGGTCAAGAACACCAATCGATTGTTGTTCTTGAAGAGCAAGATTCTCTCCATCAAGATGGAGGAGAATGAGACAGTTGTAGCATTTATTTCATGGATCAAGGAGCTCAAGAACAAGCTGGGTGACATCAGTGAAGCTATGTCAGATACAGATTTGGTCACGATTACCATGAATGGTATGACTGACGAGTATCAGATGTTCATCACTGGCTTGAATGCAAGAGAAAAAGCCCCAATGTTTGAAGAATTAACAGAGGAGGAAAGGCGGCTGACTCATAAACCTCAGAGTTCAGATATGGCCTTAATGGTAAAGAAGAAGCCCTTCAGAGGAAAGCCAAATGCAGCACAGAAGAGCAGTGCAACCCCACAGAGAAATATGCCCCCACCTCAAGGTACATCTTTCAATAGAAATGACTCTGCGACCAAATGTTTTTATTGTGGTAGAACCGGCCATATAGCCAGATATTGCATGAAGAAGAAGTTTGATGAAGGTTGGAAGAGACATAAACAGCATGCAAGTCATTTTGTTGATGAGGAACAGAGTCAGAACCTCAGACTGTTCATATCTGACTCTGCGTTTTCGGCTAAGGATGATGAAGCAGATACCTAGTTTGTGGACTCAGGTGCATCCATCCACATGACAGGGAACAGATAATGGTTTGAAGACTTCAAAGAGACCAACAGTGGAGCAAACCTCTATCTTGGCAATGATAAAGGGTACCAAATCAAAGGTTATGGTAATATCCTGTTGTTTTTCCTGATGGAATATTAGACATATTCACAATGTAATGTAAGTATCCGGGATCAAAAAGAATTTGATCTCTGACTCTACGATAATTGATTAGAATCTCAAGGTAGAATTTATAAATCATATTGTGTTATTAAAGACTTGTTGGATCGTATGAAGCCTATTGCTTCAGGTATTCGTATGGGAGGATTGTACAAGCTAAATGTCAAAAGTGCACCACATCTGGCATTGACATCATCTGCCATGACTACATTGGACTTATGCATCAAAGGTTCGGCCATATTAACTTCCATGATCTGCTGCTGTTACAGAAAAGAGGTATGGTCAAGGGTCTTCCTATTTTAAAGCTTGTCCATATTGATTGTGATGCATGTGCACTTGGAAAGATGCATTGAATTTCATGTGAATGCTGATAGAAGGAGGAGAGATATACTCGAGCTGGCACACACATATTTATGCAGGCCTATGCAGACAAGGTCATTAGATGGTGCATACTATTTTTTACTATTTATTGATGACTGTACTATATTTACTTGCGTGTATTTCCTCAGGAAGAAGAGCCACACTTTTGAATACTTCAAGGAGTTCAGAAGTTTGGTTGAAAAGAAAACAGGGAAATGCATCAGGATTCTCCGCTCGGATCAAGGGGGAGAGTACAAGAAAGCTTGTGTCCTTAAATACTGTAAAGATCATGGGATACAACAACAGTTTACAGTACTCCACACTCCTCAACAGAATAGGGTTGTAGAGAGGAAGAACAAAACCCTTGTGGAGTGTGCTCACAGTATGTTAAAAGGTAAGAATCTTTCTAATGATTTTTGGGCTGAAGCAATTAATACTACAGTATATCTAAAGAATAGGAGTCCAAAAAAAGTTTATATTTCGAAACTCCTTTTGAAGCTTTATTTTGCTATAAGCGTGCCATTAAGCATTTGAGAGCTTTTGGCTCTAAAGCCTTTCATGTCCCAAAGGGAGATAGAAAGAAACTGGATTCAAAGGCCATCAAATGTATTTTTTTTTTGGTATTGTACAGAATTTAAGGCTTACAAATTGTTTAATCCCTCTACTCATAAAGTTTTTGCGTGCAGAGATGTAGTGTATCATGAACAAGTTAATGATGGAAGCCATGAGAGTGTTCATGAAGAATGGCACGTGCCCTTAATGGTGGAAGAAGGAAGTGATAAATCAAGTGACAGTAATGAGCAACAATAGCAGTAGCAGTAGGAAGGGGAAGAAGATGATGTAGTTGTCAAGCCAAGTCCACAAAAGGATGAGCAAACAAGGTTTTAAGTTACCCCACCACTCAAGAGATCAGGTAGGAAGGTTTAGTTGCCAGCAAGATATAGGGAAAAACAGTTTATAACTAGTATGATGAATGTTGTTAAACCCTCTAGTTATAAAGAAGCCAGTCAATATAGTGAATGGAGGGCTGCTATGGAAGAGGAATATGAGTCAATTCTCAAAAACAAAACTTGGGATTTAGTTAAACTACCTGAAGGCAAACAACCCATAGGATGCAAATGGTTGTATAAGCCTAAATTTAAAGCATATGGGAGCATTGATAAATATAAAGTTACCCTGGTTACAAAGGGGTATTCGCAACAAGAAGGCATAGATTATGATGAAACATTTGCCCCTGTAGCTAAACTAAACACAATCATAATGATAATTTCTTTAGCTACCAAACACCATTGGATGATTCACCAGCTAGATGTTAAATCTGCTTTTTTAAATGGGGACTTAAAAGAAGAAGTCTACTTAGTGCAACCTAAGGGGTTTGTCAAACAGGGTCAAGAACATTTATTTTGTAGGTTGAAGAAAGTATTGTATGGACTAAAACGGGCATCCAGGTCATGGTATGACAAAATTGATTCATTTTTCCTGCTATATGGTTATAAAAGAAGTAAGAATGACCCTAATATTTATACCATGTTTGATAAAGAGGGAAGGATTGTCTTGATTTCTTTATATGTAGATGATCTAATCATGACATGGAGTGTTGATAATCTCATCAAAGAAATCAAGGAGCAAAGGTCACAAGTCTTTGAGATGAAAGACCTTGGAGAGCTACATTATTGTTTGGGTTTGGAAGTCTGGAGGGATTCTGGATAAACTTTTTTGTCACGGAGTAAGTATGTCAAGAGCTTAGTGGAGAATTTCAGAATGGATCAATGCAAAGCTGCAGCAGTACCTTTACAACAAAATATAAAACTTCAGAATGATGATGGATCTAAGGTGGGAGATGTGACTTTGTATAGACAGCTAGTTGGAAGTCTAATCTACTTGACTACAACTAGGCTAGATTTGGCTTATGCAGTTAGTGCATTGAGACAATTTATGTCAAAGCCCCTTGAGAGCCATTGGGTTGCAACAAAAGGTGTTTTATGGTATCTCCCGGGAACCTTAGATTTTGGTATTGTTTACACTGATTCATGTGATGTTAAATTGATAGGTTTTTTAGACTCCGATTGGGCTGGAAATGTAGATGGCATACAATCCATAACAACCTATGCATTTAGCATTGGATTCAGGGTCATTACATGGAGCAGCAAAATGCAGAACACAATGTCCTTGTCTTCTGCGGAAGCTGAATATCAAGCTATGAGTGCAGCAACATGTGAAGCAGTTTGGTTGAGGAGACTTCTCCTTGATGCTGGAGAAGAACAGAAGGTGCAACAGTGATCAAATGCAACAACCATAGCTCCATCAAACTTTCAAATAATCTAGTATTTCATAAGAACGCAAAGAATATCGATACATAGTTTCATTTTGTCAGGGAAAAAGTTCAGTCAAAAGAAATCCATATTGAGTATTGTAATAGTTGTGACAATTGTTACACAGTAATTTGTCACCATTGGTCACCGTCCCTGTTACCCCTTTCCGCACTTTGGAGGACTCATTCTGGGACCTGTGAGCAGTGACATAACTTAAAACCACTTGCATTATGTTCCCCTAAGTATGGACTTCATGTGCCCTGAAGACATCTCCTGCAAAATATCCCTGAAAAGTGCCCTTTTTCCATTAGCGCGGGTCCACAATGTACTGCCCGCGCCAATGGGGGAAATCCTCAAAATAGGGCGCGCCAATTGGCGCTCTATCTTAGAGTTACACCCGCGCCAACCAAGTTTGGAAAAGATTTTTAACAAACGCGTGCCCAGATGTTTTTTCCCTTCAAATCATGAAGTTTTTTTAGGATAAAGCTAATCTCTTGGATGTCGAGATTCATCATCTATCCCTTACATCTATCCACAATGGCTTTTTGGGGATAATGCCAATCCATAAGGGGTGTCTCGATTCATTGTATCTTCTTCCCCTTCTCCATCTATAAAAGTCTGTCCTCATGCATTTGACAAGCTAGTTTTGGAGTAATGCTAGTTGTGACAACACTTGTCTTGAGTGATAGTAAGAGTCTTGAAGCATCGGGAGGTTATGCTGCCGGAAGTCTAAGAGAGAGAAGGTCTATTGCAAGACATACATAGCTGCTCGCCCAGCCAGAGGAGAGGTTCAACGTCAGAACCTTGGTTGTATCTTTCTCTGTTGATTATTCATTAATAAACGATTATCATTATGGTTCCGATCTTACTGTTCATTATGATAATGTTTGATCTATTTCCTTTCTGACTGATATATAGTTGTATTTTAGTGGATTTTATGCTTGTATTCGCTTCGTTCTTTGCATGTGCAGGTATCCATTCGCGGGGATCGTGAGGATCGTGACCTGCCGAAGCAAGGGAACGGGAGTATCAACTCTTCTTCGACATTAGCGTTGGACTCCAGGTTGGTTCTCGTAATCCACTTTCGATTTGCAACTAGGAACTTGCATGGTAGCGTGAATTGATTGTTGCTAGACCCATTTTGGGCTAGTGGGATCGCCTCTGTCCGCAGAGGGGATTTACCTCTCCAACAATTTGGCGACTCCACTGGGGAGGAGCTATTTGTTGTTTGATTCATAAACCTTGGACGGAGTCTGAAGCACGGCCAGGCAGCCTTTGAAACGCTATTGCTTTGCATTAGCGGAGTAGATCAACGCCACTTCAGTCAATCTCCGGTTTGGTTTATGAACCGAACAGCTTGGAGTTTGTCTTGCATGTTAGTTTTCTCTTGCCTGCTTGCGTAAATGAGCTTTCTGGGTCAGTTTTAAAGTTGTTTCTTGCTGTTGGATCTGTCTGAGTACTGTTCACCAGACCCTGGGCTTCTTTATTTATTTTTTGGGCCAGCAAACTTCGTTGGCGCATTTTTCTATCTGACAGTCATGCCAGTTGGCGCATGTTGCACAACAGCAACTCGCGCCAATTCCTTAATAGCGCAAGTTGCAGGCTGACAGTCGCGCCAGTCCTGTGAATTTTGCCAGTGTGTTTGTTGGAAGCTCTTTAAACTCAGATTTTTGTCTTTTTACATCCTCTGCAGCTTCTGGAAGTGTGTTGGAATTCTGTTTGACTGGTTTTTTACCTCTATCCTTTAGGTGTTTGCCTATCTCTATCGATTTTATATCCCAGCCCTAGAGCATCTAGTGGCTTTGCATATCGAGCCTTCTGTGGGAGTTTTGGTTCTTTGATTGCCCAGTCAACTTTTTGGTTGTTTTCTGCACCTGTCTAGTGGTTGTTAAAGCTTGTTATTCTGTGCTTCGAGCAATTCACCTCTAGCTCGTTTGGATTTTGCTTGACTTCGTTTGAGCTTAGATCACATGATTCATTGAAGTCTTTGTCATTTTCCTTGTTTTGACAGCTTATCTTGGTGTTTCAGATTTGGTTCTATTTGCATTGGGTGAACTTTGTCTGTTTATGCTTGTTAATATCTCTCAAGATTTGTTTAAATGCATTATGCCATTTTAAAAGAGAAAAAACAAATGATCTTTTTGCATTATATTAGTTAGCATTTATTGTTATTGGCAATTAGTCGCTTTTAAAAAGAAAAGAAAAGAAAAAGTTTCATTTCTTGTTATTAGCTGCATTAGGATCTTTGTTGATTGTTTCATGTTCATTTTGTTTGTTTGAAAATCTCAACTCTCCTGTAGTTAGCATTCATCGAACGAAATGATATAATTTTGGCATATAGTTTGCATTTAGGAAGTTTTGAGAGATCACATGCGGTAGGACCTAAAAACTGAAACTTAATTGAAGATCAACTGTAAAATAAACCGAATGAATCTAACAACACATTGGAACCTAACGCACATATTCTAGAGGTCTAGGCTAGAGACGTGTTCCGGCGTCGTTAAATCTAGTCACTATTGTTTCACACTACGGTTGGGTGATTCCTCCTCTTGTGACTCGATAGTGGTCTAGCACGGACTGAGCTCCCACGTACCGTCGCGTATATAAGGGAGACCCCACTAGGTTATCATCCTTTATCCATAGGAAGCCGTGTCTGCCGCCTTACAAGCCGTAATGCACTGAACACAGCATTCGGGAAGATTGACTGTTGTACGCGAAGTCCTTGGTTTTCATCTGTTTGCCAAGGTGTATAAGCAGTTTTATGGATTGTTTGGTAAACCCTTTGCCTAGAGTCTCCAGAGTAGTCACTTTTGATCCTTTTCAGACTCCTTAAAAGAAAAGGTGCCAGTGAGCGTCTTGTCACTTTGTGCTCATTAAATATTCGAAGGAGACTAGAGTCATCTTTTTGTCCTTTTCTCGACTCTTAAAACATGAAAAGGTCAAGTTGTGTCTTTGTGTCTTAAAATTTATTCGGCCACGATAACATTTACCCGGTTAGATTTTTTTTGCATTAGTTTGAGTAGGGTTTTGTCTCGTTAGATTCCCTAGGATTTTGTGAAGTTTCATCCAGGCGGAATTTCCAATTTCGTCCTCTTCCGAGATACCGGTTGTGAGTGCAGCTCTTCCTGTGGTTTCGAGTATACAACCGATTAGTTCTCGTTCTCCAGGCGACGAGACTTACGAGTTTCATTGGAACCCTGTTTGGGAACCTTCTGAGGACAGTGTCCCTTTTTGGGACTACACTTCTCCTCGTGTTTCAGTCCCCCCTGTTTCCTCCGACATGGAGGACGTGTCCCCTACTTCGACTGACGAGTCCGTTGCGACGAGCAGTGAAATTCCCACCGCAACGGAACCTACACCTATCAGTAGCACTCCTACTACTGCGAACCTACCACCAGGCTATAAAGCATTCAGGGATACTATGCCCTCTGGAACCCCTTTCACGGGTTCTATTTGGTCGCAACTTGCTTTTCCCACCACGGAGCCCTTTACTCAACAAAGTCGCAGTGCGTCTGTTACCTCAATCACAACCGCTCCAACGGTATGTGCAGCCTCTTCGACTCCTATTTTTAGTCGTCCTTCGGCTTCTTTATTCGGAGTCTTTGATCCTACGTCAAATGTCCCAACAGAGGGGCCATACGATCGATATTTTCCGTCTCAACCGATTGTTGAGGTATCAGTTCCGTTGTCAATTGATTGGGGTTCCACCTCTTTTCATGGTGGCCAAGTATCGTCTGCGCAATCTCCAAGGCAACCTCCTCAAGACCAACAAGGGCAATCCTTCCATGGAAACCCTTTTGCCTCTGGTGGTCCGTTTTTCCCTTCTTATGTTCAACCTTCTGGTAACTCAGGTCAATCTTCTGTTCAACAAGCCCAACCTGGTATCCAGCAAGGTTATCCTACTGGACAAATTGGTCAATCATATGTTAACCCAAACCAATCCAATGTCCAGTATGGTCCAATATCTGGACAAGCTGCTCAACCACATGGTCAGCCCACTGTCCAGTATAGCCAACCATTAGGGATCCTTCCAAAGTTCCCTATTACTTTGGGAGGCAAGACCGTCTATATAGACGTATCGGTTACCCAAGGTGCTTTAGATTTCAATCTTCTCCTTGGTCGTGACTATGTATATGCCATGGGGGCCCTTGTCTCTTCACTTTTCCGTGTGGTTTGCTTTCCACACGATGGAAGAATTGTGACTATCGATCAATTATCGTTCGTTCGCCCATGGGTCCCTCCTGCGCAGTCGTCATCGCCTCCTGGTTTTCATCCACCAGTTGCATCTGCCCCAGCACAGATCAACTATGTGGCCACTTATCCCGTGCCTGTATCCAGTGATGCCGCAGTTGTGCATAGTGTCCTGGGGGCATTGGGCCCTGACTTCCAAGATGTTTCCCTTCCATCGGGAGTGATACTCTCGGAAGTCCCGACTTCCTGTTCATTATGATGAAGTTCGGGCGGAGCATAGTTCATTTTCCTGTGTCAAGCTCCTTAAAAAATGAAACTGGTACTGGTCAGAGCATAGTTCTTTTCCTGTGTCAAGCTCCTTAAAAAATGAAACAACTCCCTTTCCAAATCGAGTCTTTTGATTAAGATCTCGTAAAATACAAGTCGAGTCTTTCACAGATCTCGAGAGTGAACCTTCATTCCATCCACCTTGTTGAATGCAATGAAGCTTGGGGGGCATGTACCTCGATTTGCGTTATCATGCTGGGGGCATGCGAACTTATAACAAGCATAGTTTTTCGTTTCAAGCTTGTGTAAACATGAAACCGAATCCAAGCAGAGTTCTTCATGGTTCAAGCTTGTGTAAAAATGAACCCATATCTGATTTACATCTCGTGACTGCTGCCTATCTGATAAATTCTGCTAGATGAGCCTTGGTTGTTTCTTTCCATCGCCACCATCTCTTTGGCCGATCATATGCTTTCACTTGATTGTTTATCCTTTCCTGAGGAACCGCAGCAATGAGTGGTTTTATTAGCCAGCCTCTTAACTATTATATGTTTTGAGCAGTTCCACCATTGCCAGAACCAGTTGCTACCCTTTATACCACTCGTTCCTTCAGGAAGAGTCGCCTTTACGCTCTTTTCTGACTCGTAAAATATGAAAATATTGCCGAGTATTTTTCCTTTTTGACTCGTTAAAGAAAATAAAAATGGAGGTCTTCTTTCAGCTCTTTTCCGACCATTTAAAGACGAAAAGATTGTCGAGTTTTTCCTCTTGACTCGTTAAAAGTAAATAAGAGGCGGTCGTTTTGAGTTCTTTTTGTTGACCGTTAAAACATAAAAAGATTACTGGGCTTTTGTCGTTTCATACTCGTTAATGGTTACGAAATGACGTGATCTCGATCGCTTTTTTACTTTTTCAGGTCGAAGTCACTAATTATGAAAAGTACTCCTCGATCGTAATGGTCGGGCGGTTCTTTCGAGCATTGTTTTATACTTTTTCAGGCTCGCGAGACACAACTTTACGAAAAACGACACCCCTGGAGTTTCCTTTTCTGTTGTCTTTTTAAACTCTCTAAACATGAAAAGACGCCGAGTTCTTCCTTTGTCAGACTCGTTAAAACCTGATGACATCGGATTCCGTTAAAATGACGCCTTACAAGCATATGTTATCCCCATCAAGCTTGCTAAAAATAACTGGGGTACTCGCCAGAAATGGCGGGGGAAAAATGGAACCATAATTGTTGTCGTGTCGGCAGTATGTCGCTCTTGAACATGGCACTTGTCTGCTTTCGTGTCTGGGTGGGGATATCTCATCTCATTTTTCACTTGCCTCCGTGGATTTGGATAATCCTGTTTGACCTCTCATCTGCTCATTGCCTCGTCACCATGACCTCTGATCCATTGATGTCAAATACTGCCAATTCCACTATCGTGCCACCGATATGTTCAAGAGAAGTTGACCTCTGCAGAAAAACAACCTCCCTCTGATAGCTCACATAATCCTGATTCACAACATTATCTCTCTGTCTCGTGTCGATGATGTGGGAAACATTATGGCCCACCTTCGATCAAGGTCACTTCCTGTCGACCTCAGCTCATTATCCAGGAAGCTGATCTAGAGACTCCCTTCCAGTGCCTTGGAGCCTGCATGCCTCAATGGCAGGTTCTTCGTGTTCGACGTGAGGTTTTCATCATTGGCCTCCGATCGAATGATTCTACGGGTGTTCGACGCCAGCTCACTAATTCGCACGCCGTAGATTGTACCTATAGTACCTTGAGGGCCATCGTCATTATTGGTGGTACCTCTCGCGTCTGTTAACGGTTTTCATTATTGACTGGTAATCAGACGATGTTCATGCATGTTCGACTTCAGCTCATGTATTCGCATGCTTGAACCTGTACTTTTGTTCGGGTCGAGATGGAGCGCAAGACCCTGGATTTTGTCTGTTGCAATCCAGGCGTGATTTTATGGATTCTTGTTACATGACTCATTCACTGGATGGCTGCGACCATACCTGAGTCTATTCATCGATCCTAACCGGATGGCTGCGCCCATACCATGGATCTAGATTATTATGTACTCTGTTATGGATGGCTGCGACCATACCACATATATCATGTACTTGAGCTATCAGTTGTATCTCTCTCTATGCAGATTCTCGGCGGCAACTACATGTGTTCTTGTAAAGCATTTCACCCCTCTCTCTCTCTCGGGCCTCATGCTTTAGGGGGCATCTGTTACACAGTAATTTGTCACCATTGGTCACCGTCCCTGTTACCCCTTTCCGCACTTTGGAGGACTCATTCCGGGACCTGTGAGCAGTGACATAACTTAAAACCACTTGCATTATGTTCCCCTAAGTATGGACTTCATGTGCCCTGAAGACATCTCCTGCAAAATATCCCTGACAAGTGCCCTTTTTCCATTAGCGCGGGTCCACAATGTACTGCCCGCGCCAATGGGGGAAATCCTCAAAATAGGGCGCGCCAACCAAGTTTGGAAAAGATTTTTAACAAACGCGTGCCCGGATGTTTTTTCCCTTCAAATCATGAAGTTTTTTTAGGATAAAGCTAATCTCTTGGATGTCGAGATTCATCATCTATCCCTTACATCTATCCACAATGGCTTTTTGGGGATAATGCCAATCCATAAGGGGTGTCTTGATTCATTGTATCTTCTTCCCCTTCTCCATCTATAAAAGTCTGTCCTCATGCATTTGACAAGCTAGTTTTGGAGTAATGCTAGTTGTGACAACACTTGTCTTGAGTGATAGTAAGAGTCTTGAAGCATAGGGAGGTTATGTTGCCGGAAGTCTGAGAGAGAGAAGGTCTATTGCAAGACATACATAGTTGCTCGCCCAGCCAGAGGAGAGGTTCAACGTCAGAACCTTGGTTGTATCTTTCTCTGTTGATTATTCATTAATAAACGACTATCATTATGGTTCCGATCTTACTGTTCATTATGATAATGTTTGATCTATTTCCTTTCTGACTGATATATAGTTGTATTTTAGTGGATTTTATGCTTGTATTCGCTTCGTTCTTTGCATGTGCAGGTATCCATTCGTGGGGATCGTGAGGATCGTGACCTGCCGAAGCAAGGGAGCGGGAGTATCAACTCTTCTTCGACATTAGCGTTGGACTCCAAGTTGGTTCTCGTAATCCACTTTCGATTTGCAACTAGGAACTTGCATGGTAGCGTGAATTGATTATTGCTAGACCTAGACCCATTTTGGGCTAGTGGGATCGCCTCTGTCCGCAGAGGGGATTTACCTCTCCAACAACAATGTTGCTAATAATTTTACCAAACCTCTTGGTAGAATCAAGTTTGAATTGTTTAGGGAAGTGTTAGGCATATGTGTGAATCTATTTCTCCATTAAGGGGGAGGGTTGAGATTAATGTTGAAATTTATTAATGGAGTGACGGTTCAACTGAACCTTAGATTAGGAGTTTGTTCCTGATTTCTAGGGTGTTGTTTCAACTTCCCTAATCATGTGTAAATTATATATTTCTCATGTAATAATTATAATGGCAGAGCGTTTTCTACAGAGGCAGTCTCCAGGTGGTGTTCCACACCTATGAGCTGCCCAGGTTTACTTAAATAAATTTGATTCTTCTGTTTTTAACAGACGTTTTGGTATTACCAAAAGTGTTTTCATATTGTGCTTTCACAATACTTGAGGTTACCAAATGAAGATCACTATGGCCTCGTTCGTGATGTTCTTCCTTGGCATATTATGTAACATGTAAGATAAGCATGGCTTTATTTGCATTAATTTTGAAAACTTAGATCTAATGAACTTTGCAGCAATAAGGGATTAGGATGATTAAAACGAGAGCTTCAACCATTCTTGATAGCTTCTCTTTGCTTTAAAGATACACCATTATTTAGAAAAATGGTTGATATATTGCATTATTATGTTAAAGATATAGCTTATTTAGAAAATTCCTCATGTGATTCTTTCATAGATATACGATCTTTCTTTGGAAAATGTCTATTAGATTGTTACCTTTTAAGATATAGTTTTATTTAGAAAAATGCCTCATATATGACATTATTTCTTTAAAGATATATCCATTTTGTTGAAAAATTCCTCATGAACTATATTGTTGTTTTACATATATGCAATTTGGTTCTTTAAAAATGGTCTCGTACATTACATTATTGTTTTAAACATCTAATTTTGTTTTGTTTTAAAAGATATATACATTTATTTCTTGAAATGATTCATAAACTATATTAGTGTTTCAAAAGATAAACAATTTTTTTAATAATCATTTCTTCTAACCATTTAAAATAAATCCAATAGGTATAAATATAAACACGTTTTATTTAGAGGGAGGGAGGATGTTTTGGGAGCTCTCGACTGGTGATTGGGGTTAGGGTTTGAAGCAGACCCGTTCACAGGATTCAGGGATGGGAGAACCCCCTAGATGACAACCCCATAACAGCTTCACTACCGCAGCTACCTTAAACCTCTCACCTTAGTTGTTTATGGCCACAGCCTTCTGGTTAGTTGTATTAACCCTAGATGGTTTTCAGTCCTCCTCACCGACATTCTCTGTTTCTTGCATCAATACTGCAAGCAGCTCTCAGCTAGCTGGATTGATAGTTATGGAGGATCTCGTAGATTATTCCGCAGATCCTACAGAGGGCTTGCCCATTTGGAATCAGCCTGGGACCACAGTGGAGGAATTGTTTTCATTCGACCATGAATTCTCTGAGGAAGTAGAATCCCTCCCCACCATCTCTAGGCCTCGCATTCCCTCCATCTTGCTACCCATTGAAGCCTCGACTATCCAGGATTTCATCTTCCCTCCACTCTTGCCCTGCTCCTTGGCTGTTACAGAGCTCTCGCAGCATCCTAGGATTCAAGCCCTAGGGCCGGGCTTGGGATTGATTCCCTCAGCGGCAGGGTTGTACAAACCCCAAGAAGGTCATCAGCGGGTTTTAGATTCTCAGAGCCGTTTTGTCAGCTCCTTTGGACTCAAGGACTCCTCTACCTGGCAACTTCACAGGAATTGGCATCATTCCAGGGCTTTTCGACTCCATCCCAGTGAAAGGCCCTACAGCAGAAAGGGCTTCGGTCTCGCAAGCGGCGGTACAGCCTGGTCGATTTACTGAAGGCATGAGCAGCAGACACAAAAAGGCATCTAAGAGGAAAAGGTGTCTCCAACTGAGGAGCAGTGAAATTTTCCTTAAGCTTTCCGAGGACACACCGTTTCTAGAGTCAATGGATTCGGCGGAGAAAGTTCTGGTGGGACGTGTCAGAGGAAGGCACTACAGTGTGGAGAGGCTACAAAAATGGGTGATGGAAGTTTGGGGTCATCATCTGACAGAACCCCCCAGGGTACAAACCTTTGTCAAGGGATGGTTTGCCCTGAGATTCAAATGTCTGGCCCATACAAACTGGGTTCTCTCCACTATTTGGCACATCGACCAGGCCCCTGTCCTCCTCCGAAGATGGACGCTGATGTTTGACCCTGAACAGGAAAGAGTGGAGGCTGGGCCTATCTGGGTTCGTCTTCTGGGCCTTCCCTGTCATTTCTGGACAGAGGAGATTTTCAGGCGGATTGGGGATGCAATGGGATCTTATCTAACCTTTGATGCCTCTTTTCAAACCACTGGGAGAATGGCCTATGCCAGGATATTAGTTCATCTTGACCTCTCGGATGGACTACCTGAGTACATCAACATTCAATGGAGGAATGCTACGAGGCGACAAATGTTGGATTATGAAGGGGTACCCTTCAGGTGTAGGCGTTGTCACAAAGTGGGGCATCTATTCAAAGATTGCCCTCTGAATGGGTGGAATTACAGGAAGGCTGCTAGACAGGCTCCTCAGGAATCTCAGGAGCAGGAGGCACAATCACACGGAGAACTAGCAAGGGAGGAACAACCTAGGGCTTCTGAAGATATGCCTAGGAACTCCACTCCACACTCAGAAGGAACGGCTGCATTATCTGGCTCTGGACTTAAGACCTCGGCTCCGTCACAGAACATCCTGAGGAAGCGGGGCAGGCCGGCGCATCGTCCACCGCCACCGATTCTAGCACCAGCCATGGCAGCCTCGGGTGACTCCAATACTTCGGGTATGAACTCCATTCACTTGATCCCCTCTCATTGCTTTTCTGATGTTAATGAAAATACATTATCTGGGCTGTCTTTAGGACCGAGCATTGTAAATTCTATGGCGGCCTCAGCTCAGATTACTTGTGATATTTCTCCCCCTCGCACATTTCCCCCCTTGCCCCCTTCCTTGTTATGTACCCCCCCCCCCCGATGCCCTCAGCCTCCTTGACTGCTCTTTCTGTTCCAAGATACAATACTCGTTCAAGATCAAAGAAACAGGATTAGGATCAAGTTGGCCTTGACTCCATTCATTCCCCTCCCCCTCCTAAGACTCTCTGCGACCCTCCCTCCCAAATTAAGTGTGCACAATCACAAGCGGATCATGATATTATTTTGGGCAAACAATCCACTATTCTTGGGGTCCTTAGAGCCAGAGAAGCACCCTTAGAATCCCCTCCATGAAGATTTTATCCTTCAATTGTAGAGGGCTAGCTAGGCCTGAAAAAAACTAGCTCTTCATTGGTTATTCACTTCCAACTCACTGGATATTATCTTCTTACAGGAAACCCTAGGCCCTGTTGTAGAAATCACTCGCACTCTTGAGCGTACTCTCCCAGCATGGAATTTCTCGGGACTGAATGCACATGGCCAATCAAGAGGGCTCGCTTTGGGCATCGATTCTCATTCTATCAAAATTTTAAATTGTTGGGGAGGGGATGGTTTTATAGGGGAAGATTTACATTCGGTAGACTTGCGAATGCCTTTCAGAATCATCAACATTTATGGGCCTTGTCATAACCGACCAGAGTTCTGGGATCATCTTCTGGGATTGGAATTATTATCAGTTGATAATTTGATTCTTGGAGGGGACTTTAATTTCTCCATAGGTCATTCAGAGTCCTGGGGTCATCATGCCCAAAGAGACACCCTCTCGGACTACTTCTCAGCCACTCTAGATGTTCATCACCTGATCGACATTCCCTCAGCAAAGATTCAAGCCACATGGAGAAACAATCGAGTTGGTGAAAATGGTTTGGCTAGGAGACTGGATAGATTTTTAGTCAAAGAACAGGTTCTGGATCTGGGATTCAACATAAGGCAATGGGTCAGCTCAGGTGGACTCTTAGACCATTTGCCTATATACATGGAAATGGAAAGTGGTAGAGCTAGGCCGAAGGGTCCATTTAAATTCTGCTCAACCTGGCTCAAGGAAGCCTCGTTTATCAGCATGGTGACCGATTTCTGGAAAGCAAACCCTCCAGGGGAGAGGGGAAATGTTACAGCAGGATTTATTAATAACCTCACAGAGCTGAAGAAGATGACCAAACTCTGGGCTCACCAAAAAAGATTACAGGATGATCAAACTCTGAGACAGATAGAGCTCGAGTTGGCTGAATTTGAAAATGAGTTGGGTGGTCTATATAGCTCAGATGAGCATAAAGGAAAGATCACATCCCTCTACACGACCCGTGGAAAAATTCTTAAGGATAGGGAAGACATCTGGAGGTTGAGGAGCAGGGCTATTTGGATGCAGGAGGGGGATGCAAATACTAAGTTTTATCAAAGGTTTGCTAATGGTAGGAAAGTGATTAACACCATCTGGCAAATTCAGGACAAACAAGGACAGACAGCAAACACTTTCCCCCAGCTCGCTTCTTTAGCCAACTCTCATTTTAAGAAAGCCTACAGTGACCCCAGGGAAGCAAACTTGGCAGAAATCATCAGAGTTGCCCAACTTTTCCCCAGATTTGTGGAGCAAGATGAAGGCAATGATCTGATGCAAGAAGTATCTTTAGAGGAGCTGGAGGCCACTTTAAAATGGTTTAACAAGGACAAAATCCTGGGACCTGATGGTTGGACCATCGAGTTCTATCTGGCCTTTTTTGATTTAATAGGAGCTGATCTCCTTCGGGTAGTTGAGGAATCCAGGGCTACTGGACGTCTGGAAGCTGCCATAACCTCCACTTTTATAGCTCTCATCCCGAAATCTGATAATCCGTCTTCCTTTGATGAATACCGCCCTATTTCGCTCTGTAACTGTTTGTATAAGATTATAGCCAAAATTATAGCAAACAGGTTGAAACCCATCTTATCGAAGCACATCTCGCCTGAACAATTCGCCTTCCTTCAGGACAGGCAGATCCATGAGGTGATTGGCATGGCACAGGAAGTTTTACACTCGCTCCACATCAAAAAAAGCAAAGGTATGATTTTGAAGGTAGATTTATCTAAAGCTTTTGACAGAGTGAATTGGTTGTACTTAAGAATGCTTTTAACCCATCTTGGGTTCCCCTTCAATTTTATTAAATGGATTATGGGATGCATCACTAATATCCCATTTAGTGTCCTGGTTAATGGAAGTGCATCTCCATTCTTCTTCTCGGCAAGAGGGCTGAGACAAGGCTGTCCACTCTCACTGCTACTGTTTCTTCTGATCATGGAGGGGCTCAGCAAGATAATCAAAGAGGAATACAGGAGAGGCAGAATAAAGGGTATAATGATTACTGAGGATTGCACGCTCACGCACCTGCTGTTTGTGGACGACGTTCTGATTTTTCTCAATGGAAGCGTTGGAGACTTGACAATCATCAGAGCTATCTTTTCCTTATTTCAGAAAGCCACGGGGATGACAATTAATGAAGGAAAATCTACTCTAACAGCCACAGCCTGTACCCAGCATGAAATACAATTTGCTCTCCATCGGTTCCACTTTGCACAGATAGGACTGGATGATGGTCTGAAATATCTGGGGTATAAGTTAAAACCCATTGGATACAAGATAGCTGATTGGACTTTGCTCATTGCCAAGTTGGAGAAAAGACTCAGCTTATGGTACCTCAGATATTTATCTCGGGCTGGCCGGCTCACACTCATCAAAAGTGTTTTGGAAGAAACCCCTATATATTGGATGTCCTTGGCATGGATTCCAAGGGGCATTTTGTCAAGGATTCAAGCACTTTGCTGCAGATTTTTATGGAGGGGTAGTCAGCTGGGAAGAATTTTGCTTGGGTCAAATGGGATGCCCTCACTCTTCCTAAAAAATGGGGAGGCTCGGGAATTAAAAAACTTGATGATTTTTCCTCAGCTCTAGCAGCGAAGCTTGGTTGGCAGCTGGTCACTTCTGACAGCTTGTGGATGAGAGTGGCTTCCTCAAAATATATCGCCCCTTTACAGATCTTGGATTGGATCAGGAGACTGGTCAGAATCACATCTGGAATTTTGATTATTTAGAAGGCAGTACTGAAGACTTTGGACCCCATTCGCACATGCCTCACTTGGAGGATTCATTTGGGACTCAGCGTTCATATTGGGATCGACCCATGGATTGGGTGCAGGAACATGCATAGACTGCCAATTTAACTTCTCATGCACCTCTCAGAGCATAACGTTACACACATTGCACACACTGCAGATGAGGCAAACTCCATTTTCCTCTTCCAAGCCTGGAAATCAGGCCACCAACTTAACATCCCTCCTCTATGACAGCAGATCTGGAGGGACTTTACACAGGCTCTCTCAGAGGCGCATATTCGCATTATCGACAGTGAAGATGAGCTCATCTGGGCGTCGGCTAAATCGGGTATATATTCTCCAAAGGATGGATACTTAGTACTGGCGGAGCCGAGGAAACCACTAGTCCTTCATTCCTGGTGGAAACACCTCTAGAAGCTAAAGGAACCTCCTAGATCCAGATTATTAATGTGGTGCATACTAAGAAATAAAATCCCCACGGGGGATAATCTAATGAAGCGTTCTTACCATGGACCACACTAGTGTTATCTTTGCAACAATGATAGTGAATCTGCATCCCACCTGTTTCTGAACTGCCCTGAAGCTCGCAAGCTGTGGGACCTTGTAACAGTTGCCGCCTCCCCACCTTGTAACTAGCTGGCAGACTCTCTGATAGAGGCCTGGAACTCTTGGTATTCCATAGTCACACCCCACAAATTGCGAAACC
Source organism: Pinus tabuliformis (assembly GCA_031772625.1). Lineage (NCBI taxonomy): Eukaryota > Viridiplantae > Streptophyta > Pinopsida > Pinales > Pinaceae > Pinus > Pinus tabuliformis. Next base: position 476,845,681 of record CM062813.1, on the reverse strand, counting down.
TCCCCTTGCTGTTCTGTTGGGCTGTCTGGATAGCCCACAATCTCTTTATCTTTCAGAATACTCCTCCCAGATGGCCTATAATAGCTGCAAAGATCATGGCAGACTATGATCTCATCCCCGATGACCCCCCTCCCCCTCGAACCAGGATCATTACTCAAGAACGGATGGACCCCCTCATGCCATGGGCATACTTTGATGGGGCCGCACAAGAAGACGGTTGTGGTGGGGGTGCCATTCTTCATATATCAGCGAAGCACTCATATAGTTTTCTCATGGGATTGAGGGGCACTATAATTTTGCAGGACTATCAGCAGTAATGCACATTATTCGATTTGATTTGGAGAGAAATTTCCATGCTTTACAACTGTTTGGGGATTCTAAAATAGTTTGCGACTGGTTGAATAAAATTTCTTATTGTTGGTCATACTCTTTGAGACACATTCTGGATGAGACTCTGAGATTGATAACTCATTTTGATTATTTTACATGTAATCACATCTACAGGGAGCGGAACACAGATGTTGACCGCCTTTCCAAAGAAGCTGTGCTCTGGGAGCCAGGCATCTGGATGATCTGAGAACAGAATGATGGAGCCCATTACCAATACTATCATCGGCCGTTTATGGACATTATGGATTAATTTACAGAGCTTTTGATACTATATTTTTGTATATATTTTTTATCACAGTTACTGGACTGGTATGCTGCTATCAAATTTTTTATTAGCACAGTACTTTGGTTTGACTGTTATCTCCCTATGTGGATCAAGGTAACAAGTTTCTTTTTGGTCTGTTGCATGCTATACTTCTTGGATTCATATCACAGTTTTTTGGGCTATTACCTCCCTGCGTGGATTTAGGTAACTAGCTTTGCTGCTTCTCCGGAAGATGATAGACTATCTTTAAATATTTTCTGAATATGCATATGCATCTACAAAATGTAATTTCTAATCTTAATGAAACTACGAATTTTTCCATGGGAAAAAAAAACACGTTTTATTTAAAAAATAACTCATATTATATTATTGTTTTAGCTCAATTATTTTAAAAATACCTTATAATAATGTTAGACTTTAAAAATATACTTCTATTTTAAATAGTCCTTCAAATATGACATTATTGTTTATTTTAAAGATATGTAAATTTTATAATATGCCTCATCTTTTATATCATTGCTTCAAAGATATATAATTCTTTAATGAAACATATCTTGCATATTGCATTATTGTTTTAAAAATATAATTTTTTAAGAAAATGTCTTACATATTTCATTATTACATTAAAAATATACACATTTTGATAATAATAAAAAATGCCTCATAAATTATAGATTCCAAGTTTTTAAGATTTATTGTTTTAAATTTTTTTCTCACATTATTACTTTAAATATTTTTTCTTCCAAAAATGACTCATTTGGCATTTATCATTTTAATTTTAAAGAGAACACATGGTTTGAAAAACACCTCATGCATTACATTCTTGTTTTAAACTTTTTATATATACAAAAAAAAAATTCCTAAAATAAATTGATTTGTTTCCCTCCTTCATTACATTCTTACTTTAATTTATATAGAGAGAAATTTTTCTAAAATAATTTGAATTGTTTCATATATTGCTTTAAATGGTAAAGATATAATTTATTTTTAAAGTTGTTTAATACAGATAAGTTTATTACAATATATAAGTTTCACAATATTATAAATTATGATTTATGTGATTTATATTCTAATGAAAGCAATTACAAAATAATAATGCTTCTTATTAACATAATAATTTGTTTTATTATAATAATGCTTCTTATTAACATAATAATTTGTTTCATTAGTTGAGATGTAAGTGTGTTTATTGTACAACTTTTTCCTTTTTCTTCGTTATATATATATATATGTAACAATAATTCACAATACTCTTTCGCACATACTTCTTACAAAATACTAGTTACCAAGTTCCATATTCCTATATATTTAGGACATAAACACTTCTTTATTAAAAAATATCATTAGACAGATATCAATTCTTTTTTATTTTCTTAATAAATGTATCATATATTGCATTACAACTAGTTGCCATGTTTTGGAGCCAAAGAGCAGTCACTGAAAGCCCACTGGATACACAATGGAGCAAGAATATTTTATTGGCCCTAAGTTAAGGCCAAACTAATTTCTTGAAAACGACGATTGTGACAAATAACTTGATGACTGGATCTAACATGCATACAAACATTGCTTCTCAAATGTTTTTCATTATCTTGTATGCAATGCAGACTCGTTCTAATTAACCTACATGGATTCGATACACCATTGCATTGCAACTAATTGTTATGTTTAGGAGCAAAAGAGCACTCGCTTAAAGCCCCGTGGATATGCATGGGAGTAAGAATATTTGTATTGGCCAGAAGTTAAGGCTAATCTAATTTATTGAAAATGACAATCTTGACAGATAACTTGATGACCAGATCTAACATACATCCAGACATTGCTTCTCAAAGGTTTTTCATTGTCCTTTATGCAATACAAACTTTTTCTCATTAACCTCCACAAAGTCGATACACCACCATCTAATTTGTAGGTAATGAAGCAATGGGTTCATAAGTTAAATATCATTATAAGAAAAGAAAATATTTAAAATAATTTATATAAATAGACATTTGCTAAGTTAAAGGGTATCAATGACACAAACTAAATAATCTTCTTCAATATACTATGGAGTTTAATAAGAATAGTTGTGTCTTTGTGTATATGTTGTTGAAATAAACTAAAAACATGTGTTCTTTAGGGTTTGATTAATATTGAAGTAGAAATAATAATAATAGGAAAAAAGAAAAAAAACCACACTTATGATTTATTAAAGTGGTTTTATACATTATGACTATACATTTGTTTGGCTTGTAATGTTGAAATACAAATGCAATTTTTCCGCTTCATACATCAATTTGCAGTTTCTATAAAAACATAATTTCCACTTTAATGGCAAGGTCTACGTTGCCCTACAACATTGTTTCATGGTACATGATACATTTCACATTACCAAATATTAAAAAAAATCATAAAAATTAAGTAATTATGACTTTATTTTAAGTTATTATTATTATTATTTATAAAAATAATTAATATATACACTGATGGGGGTGTTGAGATGCATGCCAGGGAGAGAGGGGAGCGGACTTGTCAGTTTGCCATCACCCCAAGCATTAAAGAGTGGGGTGGCATGGCTAGTTTCTCCCATGTAGTTACACATGCCACATTTAATGAGAAGGTTTTAACCTTGTACATATAATACCTACAAATGAATTCTTTTAAAAAATAGAAAATGTACAATGATGAGAACAAAAAATATACACAAATATTTGTCTCCTAGAACCCAAAACTAGGAAAACTAGATTGATTTTTCATTATATTCTTTTCAATAATACAATACATTATATACATGCCAAAGTATTCATAAACCCCTAATCCATTAACCATAGATTAGAACATAATCGTAATTGCTTTGACTATATCTATAAAACCATGGGAAACACCATCATGCATAAAACCAAGTGCAAAATTGCCCAAAATAATTCTTTCGTGGTGCTACCCTGAACCCCTCGCGAGGGGTACTAACACCCCTCATGCATACCCCGCAACTGTGGAGAGCTACCAACCCCCCTCAAACCCCCCTTTATTTGTGGTGTATATAAGTCATGCAAATAATATAACACACACCCAACATAATGACAATGCAATTCCTTAATCTGGAAACCTCCAAGACCTCCTCAGCTTCTTGCAATTATCGAGAGTGAATTGCTAATATTTGGTGTCAATGACATGTTGTCAAGCTTCCTGTGGTATTTTTCCATTATGATGCCTACAGCAGTTCCTCAACCAACATGGAATGTTTAAGACCACCTAGTTTGGCCTTCCATCCTTAAGCCCACTTCACGAGTCGAAATCTCTACATTTTCTAAGTATTGGTGAGGTTACATGTATGCACCCTACATGCTTGCTGGTGGGAGGCCCTATACCTGAATTCTTTTATGATTTATGGCAGCTCAACTCCAACAATTATTCTAGTATTTCTTCAACCTTTTTTTTCTAGTTGGCCTTTTAGCTATAGTTCTATTGCGCTAGTTTTCTTGGTTCAGGGTTATTTGGGGAAGACTCAGTGTGATATCTGGGGTTGAGGTGGGCTAGTACTCCTCCTGGTCAGGATGGTCTTCCTAACACCATGTCTAGGTTATACCACTCCCTTGTATCTCATTTGGCCTCTAGCTTACCTTCCTTCTATGTCCCAAATCCTTCATTTTGTATAATGTGCACTAGCCTCACTATGGTTTTTAGTCCCCTGAACTCCTTCTCTCTCTTAGGACTTCATCCAGTTGGGTTCATTGGCCTCATTATCAACATTCCTCAACAACGAATGTGGTTGATACATGGATCAGGTGGCTACGACCCCTTTGTAGACCCCATTCTCAGTCACAAGCCCAAATTGTTGGCTACCTCTACCATGCGACTAACCCTCAAAAGTCCAGGACGAGATCTAGTTACTTCAAGCTCGAGTTTTTCGTGATAGGAACACACATTATAACTTTGAGATTCAAGCAAAAGTTGTTGGTTGGGTTCCAAATCCAGGACATACCAAAGGCCATATGAAACAATATTTCCATCCCATCACTTTGTACTAGAAAATGAAAATGATACTAGGAAGAGTCATCTAGGAGAAGCAAAAGGACCACAATGAGATAATTGTCCATCTCAATTATATTTAGTGGGTTTAGAAGCATTTACAATCATGTATGGTTAGTTTGAATGCTCGATTGGCGCACATAGAGATGCATCTTCGATGTCAGAGGTAAACATCACTAAGGTCAACCACTTGGGATCTTGCTCTCGCAACTTCTTCTGATGAAGGAGGATGCCCAAGGTCTACCACATTTTAATGTCTATGTTTTTTGAATTGTAATTTATTATTTTCTATGTTACATAATTGTGGACAACCTTATATACCTAGTTGTTATTTTGTAATCTATATGTCGTCATGGGTAGCAATATATTGGATCATTTTGCTAGAAATATGAACCTTACAATATCTCTATTGTCACTAGTCTCGTTTTCCTTATGGCAAGCCATGACATTAAGGGTGATATTTTGTATGTTTGAATTATGAAGTAATTAAAGCTGACAAATTAACAAAAAAATGAATTAATATATGAGCTAAAGACACACACACACATTTATGAAAACATGTAACAAGATTATTAACCATGGAGATTCAATCATTCTTTATCATGAAGATTATTAACTTATAAGTAGGCTTTGTTATAATACTATGGGTCAATACCAAAACTTATTAATACCACATTTCTCAAACAATCACTCATTCCATATTACACTTGTTCATATCATATTTTTTTCAATTAATCAATTTAATTTTTATGTTGATATGCATGTCTATTTGGAATAGGGCTTCAATAATTTTAATTTATTTTTCAATAATTATTAGGTGGATGGTAGGGATTTAACTTCCATGAAATATTTTAAAATATACTTAATAATATAAACAAATCAAAGGTTGAATTTTATCTCCAAAGTAGCTATGCCCCATTTGCCCTTTTCATTAAATTGATTAATTTAAAAAAAAAATGTCATGTGAGAAAGTATCAAATTTTCAGTAATAAATTTGTCTTTTTTATTATTGTAAAAATGGATTCAACACTCTCAAAAACTTCTATTGCACTCAAATAGTATAACAATTCATGTATAATTCTAACAATTTTTTAAAATTATTAATTGGATTTTAGGTAAAAGAGATTAACTTAATTTTACTCACAATAATAGTTAATAACCCTGAAAAAACTTAAGTGGACTTGAATGGTGACATATAATTTCCTCATTATTATCTTTGGTAAATATTTTAACCAATTAAACTAACTCTTAAAAACTTAAATCTTATACTTTTGTTCAAGAAATATAAATTATTAAATCAAAATTATTAATAATTCAATTATTATATATATATATATATATATATATATATATATTTATTCTTTTTAAATGTCTAGATTTAGAAGCAAAAAAATTAGCATAGTTAACAAAATTTATACCTACGATATTAATTGGGTATTTGTAGATTTTCCTTCTCCCTTCACGAGATGGGGGAGACAAGATGAATTCCTACATCAATTTCTTTTGGGAATTTTCTAAGTATATGAATAGATTTTAACGAATGATTATAAAGGTAAATTAAAAAACATAACATTATTGTGTTTTTTTAACCCCACTTTTAATTAGGAAATTGAGAGATACCTAGTGTCTCAATTAAACATCCATTTATGCTTTATAGGCATTCTAGACCTTATTAGATTTCCTTCCCCTAGTATGGGGATTTCAAGCATTCATTTTAGGACTTTGACAAAAGAGAAGGAGTTAGCAGGTTTTGAGTGGATCTGCACTCTTGGTTCCACTTCATATTCCTCTTTGTGGCCCAATTTCCTTTTTCTACCTCTATTTCCTCCACTTCCTTGTCTTTCACCTTTGACTTTGCATCTCCTTCATCCTCCTCTTTTGCTTCTATTTCCTTATTTTCTTCTTGGACATTAGCCATTATATCCTTATAGGATGGGTCTAGATTTTTGTCAAGTTAAGCTAGTCCAAATTTTAGATCCAATGTTGGTTCTTCTACCTCTTCCTTCTCTGTGTTTTCAGGATTTATGTTAGGTCCCTATAATACTAGTGATTCTGCCATTACTATTGTCATTGTATCTCTTATTATTATTGTTGTGCCCCTATTGTTCCCATATTATTATTATTGTGCCTCATAGAAGCCCACTATTGTTATTTTTATGCCATTATATTATTATTGTTAGGTCGGCTTTGGTTATATTGTGACCCCTTAGACTCCTATATATAGAAAGAAGGTTTTTTCATTTGTATCATCCAAGAATTGTTCATTTGTGTAATGTAAAGTAGGTTGCCCCCTCGAAGAGGCTGATTTCTAAGTCGTTGATCTATCTTTTCTATCTTTTTGTGAGTTGGTTTCATAACATTTGGTATTAGAGCTTTGGATTCTAGGGTTTTGCTGCTCCAAACAGGTCTTCATGGCATTTTCGATATAATTTTTTTTTCTGCGACATTTTAGAAGATTAAAAAAAAACAAAACAAAAACAAAAACAAAACATTTTAAAACAAATCGTTATGAACTTCGGGTCCGAATTTCAAATCTTGTCTCACTATATTTTCGGAGATATGACCTAAGGAAATTAGGGTTTTTGCAAGCTCCAGAATTCCATCTCAAACAGGTCATCGTGGCATTTTCACTATAATTTGTTTTCTACGAAGTTTTAGATTCTGAAATTAAAACCCATTTGAGCCGAAATCTTGGTGAAGCTCGGACCTGAATTTCAAATTTTTCTTCACTATATTTTCAGAGATACGGTCCAAGACATTTAGGGTTTCTGCAGGCCCCTGAATTACATCCCAAACAGGTGACCTTGGAAAAATTGTCATAACTCTCTCTCGGAGCATCTGATTCAAATTTCGTAAGAAGTGACATAAAGAAGACAGACTGTAGTTTGTTGGGTATCATTTTCAGAACCTAAGGTCGAAACAATGACACGTGGCACGTCGTACAAGTTCGCTCTATTGAACCAGTCTATAATCAGGTCATCATGGGAGATTTGGCATAACTCTTCATTTGAGAATCCATTCTTGATCAGACTTGCTGGGTTAGAAAGAGGACTCAGAGCGCTACCGCGGGAAGAAATTTCAGACCTTGGAGATCCAAAATCATAGAGATACATCAGATCCAATATCGAGCTCCTACAAAGTGAAAAATTGTGTGTAGTTTTTTTTAATTTTTGCATAAGTTTGGTTTGAAAAATTAGTTTGAAGGAATTCAAAGGGCATAGTGAAGAATTATTATCATTAATTGATGCCCTAAAGAAAGAAAATGGAAACATCTAGTAAGCAACCTGAAAGCTCTAGCATGGCTCATGAAGAAGAGGAAGAAATGCAACATGATATATCAAAATTACGAGACCAAGTGCAACAAAATTCACTCGCACAAAAAGTAACAGAAGCTAAGATGGATGGTTTAAAGAAAGACGTAGAAGCTAAGATGTATGGCGTGGAAGCTAAGATGGATGGTTTAAAGAAAGGCGTAGAAGCTAAGATGAATGACGTGGAAGCTAAGATGGATGGTGTGGAAGCTAAGATGGATGGCATGGAAGCTAAGATGGATGATTTAAAGAAAGGTGTGGAAGCTAAGATGGAAGATTTGAAGACAGATTTGACAAAGTTTCTACAAGAAATGATTACTAATGGTGAAAGGGTAGTAAAGGAAACTCATGATGAGAACAAAATAAATGTTAATCATGATTTCATAGACTCTAACATTGGATCGAAGACCCACCATGTTCCAAAGGTCGATATGAGGAAGTTTGATGGCAAGGATCCTATAACATGGATACTATAGATGGAGCAATTTTTCGATCTCCATAATCTGCAAAACACACAAAAGGTACACATTGCAACTTTATATTTGGAACCAAATCAGTTTGTATAGTATCGATGGCTTTTCTCTCGTAAACAAATTGTCACTTGGGCTATTTTTATGGATAAAATGATAGCACATTATGAGGATAGAAAAAGCAACACTTTTTTTAGCCAATTGATAAATCTCAAACAAAATGATTCAATGATGGAGCACATTGAGGAATTCCAAAAATTGAATATAAGGGTAAAAGATATTCCAGAGGAACATAGTATTGATGTGTTCATAGGGACTTTAAAGGATAACATCCAACATGAGGTTCGCCTTTGGGAACCTGATTCATTGGAGAAGGCATTCAGGTTGGCAAGAAAAATGGAAAGGAAAATTATGGCAACAATGAAGCCTACCACTTACAATCATAAAGATGGAAGTGTTGTTTCCCTTAGCCATCCACAACCTACAAGGTTTCCACCACAACAATTGGAAGAAAAAAGAGAAAAAGGGCTTTGTTACAATTGTGATAGAAAATACACTAAAGGTCATAAGTGTGTTGAGAAGAAATTATTTTACATAGATTGTGAAGACGAGGAAAAAAAGGAACAAGAAACGTCAAAAGAAGAGGATATACACCGAGAACAAACCCTAGAGAAAGAAGAAATGAATCCGACCATATTTTGTAATGCATTGGCTGGAATTACCACTCCTTAAACTATCAAGATAGAAGGGCATATCAAGAAGAAAAATGTAATGGTGTTGATTGATTCAGTCAGTACCCATAATTTTATTCATTATAAGATAGCCAAGGAATTGAATTGCTTTCTATATCCAGCACAAGAGTGTCAAGTGATGTTGCAAGTGGAGGAACCATAAATTGCTCAGGAAAGTGCCATAATATCAAGCTATCCATGGGAGAATATGTATTGAATAGCCCAATGCTTTCCATTCCAATGGGTAGTGCTAATGTTGTACTAGGAGTCCAATGGCTACAATCCTTGGGTACAATAGCTTTTCATTTTCAAGAATTTTCCATAAAATGTTCTTCATAAGGAAAGGAAGTTGAATTAAGGGGTATTGCAGGGAAACCGGGAAAGATAATTAGCTCTAATGGAATGACAAAGCTTCTAAATAAAGAACAACGAAGCATAATTGCACAATTATGTTCACTAGAGGTTCCCACATCGAAATCATCTATTTCTCCAGATCTCCAAAAAGTCTTGGACAATCATTCCAAGGTATTTGAGACTCCCAAAGGCCTCCCACCTATTCGTGATCATGATCATGCTATTTAATTGATTCCAGGAAGTTTTCCTCCAAACATCAAGCCTTACACATATCCCTACGCCCAAAAGAGTGAAATTGAACATATGGTTGTAGAAATGCTAGAGGTTGGTATAACTCAACCTAGTCAAAGTTCTTTCTCTGCTCCAGTAGTATTGGTCCACAAGAAGGATGGATCATGGCGCATGTGTCCATATTATAGGGAGTTCAACAAGCTCACTATTAAAGATAAATTTCCCATTCCTGTCATTGATGAATTATTGGATGAATTGCATGGATCAATTTACTTCACCAAGTTGGATCTTAGTTCAGGATATCATCAAATCATAATGAAGACTGAAGACATTTTGAAAACATCATTTAGAACTTATGAGGGTCATTATGAATTTTTGGTCATGCCTTTTGGCCTTACCAATGCACCTTCTACATTTCAAGGTTTGATGAATTCCATTTTCAAACCCTTCCTTAGAAAATTTGTGTTAGTATTTTTTGATGATATACTAATCTACAGCAAGTCTTGGAAGGATCATGTTCAACATCTTGACAGGGTGCTCAAACTATTGGAGGAGAAACAATTATATGCAAAAACCTCCAAATGTTTCTTTGGAGTACAAGAGGTAGAATATCTGGGTCATATTGTTTCTCATGAAGGTGTTAAGGTAGACCCTAGCAAAATTAAAACTATTAAGGAATGGAAAATCCCCACATCCATAAAGCATCTGCAAGGATTTTTTGGGTTAACAGGGTATTATCGCAAGTTTGTTAAGAATTATGCGAGAATATCAACACCTCTAACAACATTATTGAAGAAAGATGCATTTTCATGGACTCCAAAAGCAACGAAGGCCTTTTAACATCTTAAAGAGGCAATTTTCCAAGCATCGGTCTTAGCTACACCGGACTTCACAAAAACCTTTATTGTGGAATGTGATGCCTCAGGAAATGGAATTGGTGTTGTTTTAATGCAAAAAGAAAGACCCATTGCTTTCGAAAGTCATCTAATCAAAGGAAAGTATTTACACAAAGCTATTTATGAGAAGGAAATGTTGGCAATACTACATGCACTTAATAAATGGTGACCCTACCTAATGGGAAGACACTTCAAGGTAAAAGCAGATCATGATAGTCTTAAATACTTTTTAGAACAGATATTATCTTCAGAAGAGTAGCAAAAATGGGTCACAAAGATGTTGGGTTATGACTTTGAAATAATCTACAAAAAAGGGAAGCAAAATGTTGTGGCAGATGCACTCTCAAGAAAGGATGAGGATGTGGAAACATATCTTCGCGACATTTCTATTATCCAACCAGATTGGATAAATGAAGTGAGGGATGAATGGAAGAATGACGAAGAAGTGTGGGAAATCATTCAAAAGATACAACAATATCCCAGTACATTTGATACATTTAGCTGGAAAAATGTTTCGTTATGGTACAAAGATCGGTTATACCTATGTAAGAATTCTCAACTCAAACAAAATATTCTTAGGGAATTGCACACCTCTCCCTTAGGAGGGCACTCAGGATTTCTAAAAACTTACCACATGGTTAAGAAGGAATTTTTTTGGGATGGCCTTAAACTGGATATTCAAAAGTTTGTGGTGAAATGTTTGGTTTGCCAACAAAATAAAGTTGAAACAATTAAGACCCTGGTTCTATTACAACCTTTATCCATTCCAAGCCAACGTTGGGAGGAGGTTTCAATGGATTTTATCACAAGTTTACCCAAGTCTGAAGGAAAGAGTGTTATCATGGTGGCAGTTGACAGACTTACCAAGTATGCACACTTTTGTGCATTATCTCATCCATTTAAAGCGAGTATAGTTTATACTGCATTTATGGAAACAATTCAAAAGCTACATGGAAACCAAAAGATTATTGTAAGCGATAGAGATCCCATTTTCACTGGAAATTTTTTGACATAATTATTTTCTTGTCTTGGTACTCAATTAGCTCATAACTCATCTTATCATCCTCAATATGATGGGAAAACTGAGATAGTAAGCAAATGTTTGGAAGGATATCTTCGTTGCTTTGTATCTGATAAACAGACGCAATGGATCAAATGGTTGCCTCTAGCTTAATGGTGGTATAACACTTCCTTCCATACTGCAACAAAAATGACCCCATTTATGGCACTTTATGGATATCATCCACCATCCATCACATCATATTTAAGAGAAAATTCTAAGGTTCAAGCAATGGAAGATCCCATCGAGCATCAACAACAAGTTCTCCAACTCTTAAAGGATAACCTCACGTTGGTGCAGAATAGAATGAAACAGCAGGCAGATCAACATCGCAGCAAAGAAGTTTTGATGTAGGTGATTGGGTATTCCTACAGCTACAACCATATAAAAAAATGTCCCTCAAGCAAGCTAAGAAGGATAGTAAATTATCACCAAAGTATTATGGTCCGTATAAGGTGTTGCAAAAGATAGGTACTATGGCATACAAATTAGAGCTTCCTGCAGCTTCTCGAGTGCACCTAGATTTCCATGTTTCATGCTTAAAGAAGGTTATAGTTGACAAGCTCCCAGTTCAAACAATATTGCCAAAACTTGATGAGGAAGAAAAAATCATATTGGAACCTAAAGCAGTCAAAGAAACAAGAACTCGACAGCTATGAAATCGATCAATTTCAGAGTATCTCATCAAGTGGAAGAACTTACCCGTTGAAGATTCCACATGGGAGGATGAGAATTTTATACAAAAGCATCCAGAACTACTCAAGCGTTGAGGACAACACTTTTTTGAAGGAGAGGGGCATGTTAGGTCCCTATAATACTAGTGATTCCCCCATTACTATTGCCATTATATCCCTTGTTTTTATTGTTGTGCCCCTATTGTTCCCATATTGTTATTATTGTGCCCCATAGAAGCCCACTATTGTTATTTTTATGCCCTTATATTATTATTGTTAGGTCATCTTTGGTTATATTGTGACCTCTTAGACTCCTATATATAGAAAGGCGGTTTTTTCATTTGTATCATCCAAGAATTGTTCATTTGTGTAATGTAAAGGAGGTTTCCACCTCGAAGAGGCTGATTTCTAAGTCCCTGGTCTATCTTTTCTATCTTTTTGTGAGCTGGTTTCATAACAATTTATTGAGTCATCTAGGTTCTTAAGATCTGCTACATATTCCTATTCAAACTCCTTCCCTATATTTTGGGATTTACTATTTCCTCTAGGTTCTCAAGAACTTCAAGTTTGTTGTTGTCTGATGAAGGTAGACTTTATTGTGATGTCTTTGGGTGAGACGACCCTTTTTTCTAAAAGTTGTTTCACTTGCTTGGGATCACCTTGAACATAGGATTTATCCTTAGTTGTTATTTTGAAGGGGGTTGCTATACTTTGTTTTTTAGGACATTTTTTAGCAAATTGTTTATAAGCATGGCAGACCATGCACTTGAATGGGATACACTCATAATCCAATGCTTAATGGTAGCTCCACCCTTCTAGATTGATTTGCGAAGCTTTCAGGAGCCCCTTCTCCAAGTCCACCTCCACATATATTTTTGCATAAGAGTATAGGTTCCCTTTAGGTTTTGCTCAATCAATAAAACATCCTAGTTTGTTTCTAATATCTCTTCGAGAGTATCCATCCCATAAAATAATTGAAAGATGAGGTAATTGGGCCCACATTGGGGTTGTAATAATCTCATGTTTTGGGTTAAAGTCAAGAGTCCATAAGGAGATGTCCATTCACTTAGAACTCATGAAGTATGGCCCATACTTGAATATTAGATCTCTCTCTTTTTTGTTTAAAAAGATAACGATGAAATAACCATGGTTAGAGGTAAACATTATTACCTATTAATTTGTCTCGAGGGAGCATTGGTCTACTACACCTACTTCATAATTTTTGGGCTACGCCAAAGGCCTATAAATTTTCCAACTAAAGTCTGCCCATATAGGATGAGGGCTTTCTTTCTTAGCTCCAAAGATGGGAGGCATAGTTAAGGAATGTCTTCTAATCATCTGATAAAACACTATGGTTAAGATGAATTTCATTTCCCTAGAGCCATGGATTGAACCAAAGAGATGAGTGCCTTAAAACAAGCAATTATCATGGCTATGACCCGATCTAAAAATGAAAGTGATGGCCTTTTTCTTAGTAACTTTGTTTGACTCCTATTGCGTGTAGAATGTAATCCCAGGCTCTATATCTCCTATAACCGGGTCCTCCTTTAGCATAGTTGCTACAATCTAGGGCTCTAGATCTCCTATCAACAGGTTCTCCCTCAACACAACTTCTACGATCTAGAGCTATAAATCTCTTATCAACTGATTCTCCTTTAACATAGCTGCTACGATTTAGGGCTCTAGATCTCCTATCAACATATTCTCCTTTAGCACAACTCCTACAATCTAATGTGACAATTAAAACACTTGTGTTTGTTATAACTTCTACGTGATGGTTTGAAACATATGAAAAATATCTAAGATAAACTCTAAACATAACAATGATACTCAAACACATATTTTCCCTGAAATATTAAATAATATCCTTACTTAAAAGTTTGTTAAACTATGAAAATTTATTTATTTATTAACTTGTTATTAAAATATTTAATATGATATTTACATTAACACAAACAAAACAAAATATTTAGTCAATATATATTTTAATCTTGGATAAAAAAATCGTGAAACTTCTTTGTCACGCTTTATTAAAAAGATCTATATTTAAAATAAAAAACAATATTTAAAGTACAATAAATCAATGAAAGATAATTACAACCAAGAAGATTCATGCAGAATTATCACATGGATAATCTTACACCCTACATGTCAAATTTTAGGAGCGACAAAACTGGTCCCTCTCCGTTAGGCACATCGTAGGGGCCACGCGTCGCAACTGCGACTTCAACCACAAATAAAACTAAGGTCTCCCTTAGTCATAATTCGTTCCCTTTTGTGACGTATGTAAAAAGCGAAAGAATGGAAAGGATAATGAAGAATATCGAGTAAATAATAAACACTTACAATATTATTATTATTTAAAATTGGACTTCTTGAGTTAGTGGGTTGGTGAAAGTGGAAAGTCATTAATTTTTTCAATTATATATTATAATGGTAATTGATACTAATATAGTTATATAAATTTAATAATGGATAAACGAAATAATTGGTAAATAGTGATATTTATTGATTTATAATAAATATTACTATCTATATATATTATTTTAATTTAAAAGATATATTATTTTATTTTTTTAAATTAATTGAATTTTCATTTATTATTATTAATTAAAAAAATTAAATATATATATATATATATATGAGATTTTTAATTATGGAGATTTATTTTTATTTTATTATGGAATTTTTAAATTTAGAAATAGGTTTTGTTATAATACTATGGGCTAATACTCTATATCACATTCCCAAAATACCATAACTTATTTTATTTCACATTTTTTTAGTAAATCGATTTAATTAAAAGTGAAAAAAAAAAAGCACAACTACTTTGGAGATAAATAGTAACCTTTGATTTGTGAATACTAATCTAGAATATTTCATAGAGATTAAATCTTTATCATCTATTTAATAATTCTTGATAATTGCACCCTCTAGTCAAAATTAAATTTAATTAAAAATTAAAATTAAAATGTAAAATAAAATAAAATCTTCTTTGTGGTTTTTTTCTATAGTATTTTTAATTTGTGATTTTTTCTCATGGTATTCTTCTCTAATGTGACCTATTTAAAGGCTAATAATTAAACCAACATAGATCCATCTTAGCTCTGAATCTACCAATTTTTCATGGTATTCTTCTCTAATGTGACCTATTTAAAGGCTAATAATTAAACCACCATAGATCCATCTTAACTCTGAATCTACCAAGCACTGAGATCTCTTTTCACCATAAAAGAAGTTTACATGAAAAAAAGGCTTGCACCTCCAAAGAGAGAGAATGGTCCATTTTCTTCTCTAATGTGACCTATCTAAAGGCTAATAATTAAAGTAACCTATATATATCTTAACTTTGAATATATCAAATACATGGATCAAATCTCTTTTCACTATAAAAAAAGTTTACACCTTAAGAGAAAGATTTAATCTCTCTTGTCGAATGATAAATCTAGATTTAAAATAAATTTAAGGTGGTTAAATTAAATTTCTGATGATGATAACGATGATGATGGTTAACGTCCGCTAAGACCAAACATTGGTCTATCGGACCTAAAGAAACAAATTATTTATTTTGATTTAAGATTTTATTCCTATGCTCAAAAAGCTTAGAGAGAAGCCTCCCGAGCTCACTATAATTTTGACATTGTAAAAGGCTAGGAAGGTCAGTATTGTAACAAAGATTGTGACACTGAGATCTAATGTGGTTGTACACGGGGCACTCTAAGAGGAAGTGGTTTTCATCCTCGATGTTCCTATTCTCTATAAACTTATTCTAAAATAAACATCTCTATCAACATAATTAATAACCGCTGTTAAATAATTATGATATATTAAATATTTCATTCACTTTTTCAATTAAATAATTGAATAATATAAACGATGGTCGAGACACCTATTAAATAATTATGATATATTAAATATTTCATTCACTTTTTCAATTAAATAATTGAATAATATAAACCATGGTCGAGACACCTATTAAATATTTATGATATATTAAATATTTCATGACACCTATTAAATATTTATGATATATTAAATATTTCATTCACTTTTTCAATTAAATAATTGAATAATATAAACCATGGTCGAGAAAACAGAGACTTCCTAATGGTTTGATAAAATTGTTTGTACTCAATTCCGATAGTGTTTGTACTTATGCGCTTGTAATTGTATGTGTCGAGTGGTACATATTTCCATTTACTATTTTCATATCCCAGATTATATTGTGTTTTATATTCAATTAATTTTTAAAATTTTTAACAGAGTAGATGAAGTTTACTGAATTAAAAAAAATAATATTTAAAATTTAAGTAGTTAAAGTTTATTTTTTAAATATATTTATTTACTATAAATAATTTATAATGTATTTATATTTATGTGTATTTGTAATTATGGTTAATATTAATGATATATTTTGAATAATTATAATGTAATAGATATTATTTATTATTTTTTTTTAATTTAAGAAATTTTAAATAATATAATTTTTTATTAAATTAATTATATTTAAAAAAATATTTGTTTTGAATTAATTATAATTGTTTTTATTTTGTAAGTTTTGAGGGTTAGTTTAATGGAAGGTTGGTTATGTTAATAAGCTGATAGGATGAAGGTCGGCTATGTTAATAAGCTGATGGGATATGATCTCTTCTGAATATTTCCTCGTCAAAAAAGTGTTTATTTTTGTGTATATTTATCATTTTAATTAATGATAATAATATAATTTAAGTTATATTCAAGCATTTCCGATTATTTTTCAAGCCAGTGAGTGTGGCTCATCATCACTACATCTATGTCTTATAATGAGTCACACTTAATAAACCTAGACAATCAAAATGTCCCATGTAAATAATCCATAAATACTTAAACAAAATTATTCTTCTCACAAAAACTTTTAATTTGAAAATAATTTAAATTATTTATTTAAATACAAAAATTTCTAAATAATTTAAATAATATTTATTTTAAATTAATCTTAACCATTTAAATTATATTGTTACAATAATTATTACTAATTTAAAATCAAATATACTTATAATTAACATTAAAACATTGATTAAGAAAAATGTCTTTTTCTTTTTCAAAGTTAATTTTTCATTTTCTTTTATAATAAAGAATTATCTGGATGCTCGAGGGTGAAAGGGAAGTTGTCGTTGCTTTTATTATTAAAGTTTAATTTTTTTAAGGATATATTTGTTTATTATAAATAAAAAAAATTAAAGATATATTTGTTTATTATAAATATTTTTTTAATAATATATTTGCATATTATAAATAATAATAAAAAAATTAACGATATATTTGTCTATTATAAATAATTTATTGTTGTGTTTATACGTATTTGTAATTGTAGTTAATATCAGTAATAAGCATTGAGTGAATGCGGTATAATAAATATTTTATTTATTAATGAAAGTAATAAGTATTGAATGAATGGGGTGTAATAAATATCTTATTTATTAAGTAAAGTTTTTTGTAAAAATTACATAAGAGAAATTTTAGCGACCACAGAACATGGCAAAGGCTTAAATAGAATGTAGAGACATAATTTCAAGTAATGGCTATATTTGAACAATAATATTTAAATTATGATATTAATTTATTAATATATTAAAAACAAATATTATTAAGTAATGGTTATATTAAATGACTAGTTTTTGAAAAATAATATTTAAGTAATGATATTAGTTTATTAATTTATTAAAAAATATTAATAGGTAGCGGGCTATATTTTACCGCTAGTTTTTGAAAAATAATATTTAAATTAATTTATTAAAACAAAATATTGCTAGTAAATAATATTTAGATTATGATATTAGTTTATTAATTTATCAAAACAAATATTAATAACTAACCAGTGTATTAAACAACTAGTTTTTGAAAAATAATATTTAAATTAATTTATTTATAAAAAAAAATGTCAAACTCTAAACAAAGAGGGAATTCAAACATTATAAAAAGGAGTCAAGACCCTAATCGAGAAAAGATCAGCCCTCTCTTAGCCAAGTTATATGGTAGTATTTTGGAAAAGAAGTTAAGCATATGGCTTGAAAGTGAAGGTAAGTGGGCTAAAGGCCAAGCAGGTTTCAGAAGGCATCACTCAACAACAGACCACCTTGTTACACTTAGGATCATTGCGGAGGAATGTCGTAATGATAAATCCAATTTATTTTGTTGCTTTGTGGACTTTAGAAAGGTTTTCGATACGGTTCCTAGATAAAACCTTCGGAATAGATTAGAAGAGCTAAAGGTTCCTCTCGAGTTGAGAGCTGCCGCTATAAGGTTATACGAGAATGTAATTGCCAAGCTAAAGAGAAATGAGGGGTGGTTGAAAGATATTAAGTGTAACATCGGAGTTAAACAAGGTTGCCCCCTCTCCCCTACCCTATTTAGCATTTACATCGATAAGCTCGAAGACTATTTAGAGGAAGCAGGATGTGATGGCACGATCTTAGCTGGGATAGTCATCGTCCTTCTTCTCTATGCTGACGATATTGTTCTTTTCGCAAGGTGCCCATCTGATCTTGATAAGCAACTCAGGCTTCTTAAGGATTTCTGCTCTACCATGGGTATGATTGTTAACACTGACAAAACAAAAGTTATGATTATCAAATCCAAGAAGGACACTTACGCTAATTTATGTATGAAAATAATAACTTGGAGGAAGTGTATTCTTACAAGTACCTAGGAATTGATATTCATCACAAGCTCAACTGGAACCATAGCATTGAGAAAAGGATTAATGGGGGGTGGAAAGCTTATTTTGGTCTTGAAAATAATTGTAAAACAGTAAACCTTGTAATGTGGGATGAAAAGAAGTTCCTCTTTGAAACTTTAGTCACTCCTGTTATCTTATATGGCTGTGAGGTTTGGGTTGCAGCATCTCCAGAGAATCATGGAGAAAGATTGAGCAAATCCAGAAGCGTTTTATAACTTATAACCTAAAAATTAAAAGTAATACACCCTATCCTATTCTCCTTATAGAAGCAGGTATTTCCCGTATTGAGAGCCTAGCTATGATTAGGTTTCTGTTGTACAAGCACAAACTCAATAACATAGATGATCATAGAATTCCTAAGCTAGCTTTAAATTCCAGCCAAAACCACCTAAGGCTCAATCGGGGGTGGCATAAAGACACAAGGGCCTGGTTACACTATTGGGAGATCAACGAGAATGATGCATTGCAAAAGATAAATAACATTAAAGATATTGTTACTTCTAAGTTCAAAGAAAAAATGTGGTGTGAGAAAGATTTAGCGGCTAAAAGAAAATTGAGTTATTATAAGAAGGTCATCAACCCCACTCTAGAAGATCAAAAGTATCTCTCTATTTTAACTAGCTCAAAGAAGAAAATTAATATAGCAAAAATTAGAACGAATTCTCATGAGCTCCATAGTGAAACAGGTCGTTGATCAGTTCCTAAAACGCCATGGATGGAAAGGATCTGCCATATATGTGAGAATAGGAACATATATGCCCTGCGTACAACCACATTAGATCTCAATTTCACAATATTTGTTACAATACTGACCTTCCTAGCCTTTTACAATATCAAAATTATAGTGAGCTCGGAAGGCTTCTTTCCAGGCTTTTTAAGCATAGGAATAAAATCTTAAATCAAAATAAATAATTTGTTTCTTTAGGTCCGATACACCAATGTTTGGTCTCAGCGGACGTTAACCACCATCATCATCATCATCATCAATAAATAAAATAATTAATGGAAATAAAATAAGCTAAATTAAAAATAATTAATGAAAAAACAAATAAAACAAAAATATACACAAGTTAAAAGATATATATATCTATATATATATATATATATATAATAGGGTCAAATATGGGGTTAAGGCCCATTAAACAAATAACAAAAATACTAAAAATAGTTAAAAACGAAAAAGATGATAAAATACATAAAAAGACACAAAGGGTCAAGAAAATAAACTCTAATGAAGAATAAATCAACAACAAATACTATAAAAAAGACACCAATACCTACATAGATAAACAAACAAACAAAATAAATCCCAAAAAGAAGCCTAAAAAACTAGGAGGACACGACGGAGGCCCAACTTCTACTAATACTCCAACCATCATCTCTATTCAAATTATTGGGTCTTTTTTCAATTTATGGGACCTCCCTCAATTTACGATGATGGAAATGACTAACCCTAGCACTACTAATATTCCAACCATCATCTCTATTCAAATTATTGGGTCTTTTTTCAATTTATGGGACCTCCCTCAATTTACGATGATGGAAATGACTAACCCTAGCAACGATTTGAGCCTCTTCAACGCAGATGTGATGCTTAGATTTATTTGCATAACCTAATTTTACTTTTTAACATAAATTATATTAAAAAAAATGCATTTCTTAAAAATAGTTAGTTTATTGAATTAATCTATTTAAGAATATATATTTAATATTTTTATTTTTTACCCCGGATGCGGGTGACAAGACGCGTGTTAATGAAGAGCCACATGCTAGCCATGTGCTGCCTCAAGATTAAGGCAGGCAAGTTGATACGACGCTCGCCGCCAAGGAATAAAAGCATGGGAGAACAACAAAAACATTTCAATGCTCTGTCCGGTTCACTGGTGCGATTGCAGCAAGCAGTTATGGCGAACAGGATTCAAGGTGGTGATGGGGAGGTTAAAAAAGGTGGTGGGTCGGCTCTCCATGCGCCGGTTCACGCTCAGTTTATGGTTCTCGGTGTTCAGGCTCTTGCCTGGTTTATGGTTCTTCAAGCAATAGCTCTTGCTATCAAAGCCATTTTCCTGACTGTTGGGTGCCGTCTCAAGTCTGAAAGGTTATCCTATTCCGCATTGCTCCATACCCCTGGTGTTCCTGCAAATATGGTGAGGCCTCGACAGCGATTGCTCAGCCGTCGAGGTTCTGCCCGGGGTGGGTCTTCGCGTCCTCCAGTTGATGCGTCCCAATCCCACTGTTGCCTTTGCCATTGTCATCGAATCGCTGAGGCCAACCCCCTCCAAACAAGTCAATTTCTGGACTCACGTGCCCCAGACTCTGATCCGGCACCTACGCCTGCCTTCGGTTCTGCCATTTTCACCTTTAGCAGATCTCTGAACAAACCCCGTATCAATGCCCACGTATCGGTTCTCTTCCTTGAGGACTCTCCGGATGGAGGCGATGTTCATCACAGTAAGGGGAAGCACCCAGGTGGAAGCCCAGAGGATGTCATGGAGAAGCCTGCGGATGCTCCAGAGCATGTTTCTAACCTTCCTCAGGCTCAGGAGGTGTCGACATCCAAAAGGGACAATGTCAACATGGACTCCTTTCCCACTGCAGAGGAAATTGAGAAGTATGGCTGGTGCAGGGTGATCGAGGAGGAGCCGGACGAATAGCCACCCATCTGCTCGGAATCATGACCTCCATCGTTGCTCAGGTCTTGTTTTGGTTTTACTGTTTATGTCATGTTGGCTTAGAGTCTGTTCATGCTATGTCTGTACTGCCCGAAAGGGATAATGCTGAAGGTCTTTTGATGCCCCTGCGAGGGATGAACACTTTTGGTCCAGCGCCCCTGCGAGGGATGTCTAGTTTTGGTCTGGCTGCTCTTTTGTGGTATAGTGCCCCTGCGAGGGTTGTTTCGCTCAGACGTGGTGCCCCTGCGAGGGCTGCTCTTTTTTGGTCACTCCTATTCCAAAGTGCCACAGTTGGCCTCTGGTAAAATGACACTGTGAATGTAACTGTTTTTCTTGACCCTGTAAATAATAGAATAGTTTTAACGAGAAAAAAATATATATATTTTTATTTTTTAAAATGAATTATATTAAAAAAAAATATTTTTTTAAAATAGTTATTTTATTGAGTTAATTATATTTAAAAATATATATTTATTATTTATTTTTATTGTGTTGAGAGGCGAGATGTAAGATTATATAATGTTATGTAAACATTTTGACTTGGTCAAATTATATAACAATAAAAAAAAAAATAAAAATATAAGAATAAATTTATTAATTATAATTATTAATTAAAACATTTTCACAAGGTCAAATTACATAAAAATAGAAATTAAATTAAATTAATAATTATCAATTATCAATTATTAATAATTAACCCACCCTAGATCTATCTTAACTCGGATCTACCAAGCGCTGTGAGGGATCAAATCTCTTATTGAATTAATTAAATTTAAAAATACATATTTATTATTTAATTTTATAGAGAGAAAGTTCAAATTTATTTTAATGATATAATCGTTTAGTGTGTCAAAGACGCTCTCCAACCCAGTATGGAAGAGATGTTGTAAGGTTATATTATGTTATGTAAACATTTTGACTCAGTCAAATTACATAACAATAAAAATACAATTAAAAAAATAAATTAAATATAAAAATTAAATTAAATAATTATAATTATTAATTAAAACATTTTTGCTCGGTCAAATTACATAAAAATAAAAATTAAATTAAATTAATAATTAAACCCATCTAGATCCATTTTAACTCTACATCTACCAAGCGTTGTGAGGGATCAAATGTTTTAAGGTGCAAACCTCTTTTAGAGTGAAAAGAGATTTGATCCCTTTTGGTGCTTGTAGATCTAGAGTTAAGATGCATCTAGGCTCGTTATAAATTAATTATAGTTGTGTTTGTAATTATGTGTATTTATAATTTAATAAGTAATAATATATATATATATATATATATATATATATATATATATATATATATATATATATATTATTTATTTCCCCCGAAGAAAAATGAGAATTTTCGTTAAGAGAGCTTAAAATTACATTTTTGTATATGTATCTGTGCACATTCTAAAAGTTGTTTTGAAAACAACTATAAACCAAAAAATAGGAGGCCAATTATAGCATTGTCTGAAAACATAGCCAGTATAAATACACAAGTCAAAAAACAGGCAGCACTGCCCTCCAAAAAGTTCTCATAGGAGACTCACAGTCAATATAAACAAAAAAATATCCTCCAAAAAGATTAGAGGCCCAACTGCGGGCCTTCTACGAAAGGTTTGTGGAAGTACTCATAATAAGTGTTTCCATCTTGTTCCATAATCTTCCATGTGCCCAGGTTCCGCTCTGCACCTGCCTTAGAAAGATCGTCGGCAATAGAGTTCCTCTCCCTGTAGATGTGACATAAATAAATATGTTCAAACCCTACTTTAGATCCATAACCTCGTCTATAATGGGAAGCAGTGTGTGCATGTGACATCTAGTGACCATGTTAAACCAATTAATAATAAACATAGAGTCCCTGAAAATCTATACTTCCAAGGCACGTTTGTTATTGATCCAAATAAAGAGAGTCCCCAAAAATCTGAGTTGCATGCATCCCTTTTTAGAAGCGAAAATAAGTAGGAGTTTTAGGCTGTAAACTCTGCATAATTGTTTGATCCCCCACGAAGCCCACTTTATATTGATCCAAGAGGATCCTAAAAGGCCAAATGTTCAAAGTCCTCGAAACACAACAAAACTAGTCTCAAATCAAAGAGTTCGTCATTCTGAATCCAACGACACAAATGACACCTCAATCCGACATCGTATGAAGAAGTTATGGTCTGCTGAGGTTTTTTGGAAACAACTAAATTTCTTGTAGGCAGGATCCACAAGGACACTTGGCATGCTGACATTAGCAGTACGGATTTTGACATCAGTCGTACGGATGATGACGTCAGTAGGGTGATGTGGTCGTATGGACTAAGGAGAGTCAACCAGAGCGTGATACATGGTAGGTGACATCAGCAATCTAGTATGTTGTACGGACCAATCAGAGCATGACACATGGCAGCCCAGTCAGCGTGGCCGGATTCTATTAAGGAGGTGACAAATTGCGTCGTTCCAACCATCGACAGCGACCAAATTTTTGCTTGCTTAAAATGCACAATGATGCCTAAAAAATGGCATGAAAACCAGGTCAGTTGGGTTATTTTATATTAAAATTTAAAAATTAGCGGTCATCGACCAGCGGGTGGTCAAATCACCCTGATCGGTCAGTCGACCAAAGACCAACGTTTGGCAATAACATATATATATATATATATATATATAATCCCACGGCGGGAGCCGAATTCACCCAGCGGGTCCACCGACCCCGGCACCCTGAACTATATTCCAAACAAAAAAACAACGCATCATTCCATTTCACTTGCACAAGTTGTGGTTCGACCCCGGGTCGCCCGGACCCAAATCCGACACGCTACTAATGGGCCACATGTGGCAGCCCTTGATAGGTCTGCTCACCCGCTCTTATTTGAACACCACTTAAAGCGTTAAACACGAGAGGAGGACGTGTGGGCACGTGAGGCCAAATTTTAGAGCATTCAAGGAAGACCAAAACAAAATGGGTCCCCTCTTGGGCACATTTTTCAAGACACATTCCTTGGGAATCTTGGGGAATATTCCCACAGGGAATGTAAACGATTCCCTAGAACCCCAGAGGTCACTAGCACATAAGGTCGACTTTATAGTCATTTTTCACAAATTTTCGCTAAGAATCGAACCGTGCAATTTGTTTCTTCAGCAGAGGTCTACATTTTTAGGCCATCCCCAGAAGTGGAGGTATAAGGTGTCAATTTGAATTTTCATGTAATTTGATTTTGTTGTCAATTAATGAAAGAGGACTCCCCGCATTGATAAGGGCTTGGAGACGTAACCCACATTGGTTGAACTCCGTTATCAACTTGTTTTAGTGCCTTTGATCTCATGGTTGCTTTTGATTTCCGCTTATTTGATGTGTATGTTTCACTTGGTTAAATGATCTTTCAAATGCAATTTTGTATGCTTCCTTGAAGTAAAATATCTGGATGAAGTTTGGTATCAGAGCAATTCTTCTTGATGTGAGTTGCATGAGTGAATGCTAATTAAGAACAATATCCAAAAAGGTAAAGGAAAACTCAAATCCTTTGATTTCAAAGCGAGGCATGCAACATAAAGACGGAAAATGACAGATGAGGGAGCTTGAATGGAGGAAGAACAAAATTATTGCAAGGCCTTCTTCACCATAGCAGAGAAAGTGGACAAATTGTTTTCAGAATATGAGAATACAATAAAGCCTGAGAAGAAAGAGCCAGATGATCATGCCTCGATAAACCATGGAGGTGGAGGAGAAGAGCCCCCTCCCTCTCCATCTTCTAGTGACAATTCTTGTTCTTCCTCTTCTCATCATTCTAACAAACATCATAGGAATGCATCTAAAAATCCATTTTTTAAGCTACATGTAAAGCTTGTTTTGTATGTATATAATGGAGAATGTAATGTAGATAATTTAAACAATTGGATTAGATAGATCGAGGCCTATTTTTGGATTCAACAGATTGAGGAAGATGAGGCCAAGATCCAATTATCATCTCTTCGGTTGAGTGGCACCACTCTCGTCTGGTGGGAGAGCAAGTTGCAGAAAGGTAGCAAAAACTTGGGTAATCTCCTTTCTTCTTGGTCCAATTTTGTTTCTCCATTAAAAGATAAATTCCATCTAGGATTTAATGCAATGGAAATATTTGAGACAAGGAAAGGGTCATAACGTACAAATCTTCATAGAAGAGTTTAGAAAACAAGCTTTAAATTTGGGCATTTCACTTTATTCACTAGAAACTATAACAAAGTATATTGGTGCTTTACATAGCTACATCAGACATTCTTTGTTATTATTTGAGCCTACTACTATTGATGTGGCTAGTGTGAAGGCCACCCACCTTGCAATCAGGGGCAAGACTGACAAAAAGGATCAACCCAAGAAATCATATTTCAAACCTCATAAAGGAAAGTTCAAAGGAAAAGGCAAGGGAAAGAACAAGAAGGCAATTACGACCAAGAAATAATGAGGAGCAAAGCCATGTTACACACATTGCCATGATGATGAACATTGTTGGAAGTTGCATCTAGAGTTGAAGCCAGAGAGATT
The DNA here is from genome assembly GCA_031772625.1 of Pinus tabuliformis. Lineage (NCBI taxonomy): Eukaryota > Viridiplantae > Streptophyta > Pinopsida > Pinales > Pinaceae > Pinus > Pinus tabuliformis. The sequence goes on along the minus strand of CM062813.1, from coordinate 476,819,401 downwards.
TGGTGGAAAGTGAAAGCAAAAGACGATGAAAACTGTGTAGTAGGACGTTGGATCTGACTCCAGTGACGAGACACAAATCACAGCAATGGGCATACAAGGTAACCTTTTTCTTCATGCTAATGAAAATTATGAATTGGATGCAAGTACAATTTCTTCAAATTAGTCTCTTTTTAATGAACGAAAGAGGACTAAATTGTTTCACATTAGAGTTGTGATGAAACATACTAAAGTGGAAACCTTGTTTGATCCAGGCTCACAAGTAAACTTGATTTCAAAATCCTTGGTTAAGGAACTAGGATTGGAGACCAAGCCTCATCTAAAACCCTACCCTCTTGGTTGGATGTGTGACAAATCCAAATTACATGTAACCAAACAGTGTAGGGCTAGATTTGTGATTGCATCCAAACTAGTAGATGAGGTTGAACTTGATGTTGTACCTTTGGATATCTTTGGAATTATATTGGGGAGTCCATATTTGTATGACAAGAAAGTAGTTTTATTTTGCGATGAAAATAAGCATCATCTCATGAAAGATGAGCTGGAAGACATTGTTAGAGTTCATCGTGCCAAGATTAGTGCAAGTCTTGTAAGCAGGTTAGATGAAGAGATTGATCAATTCCAACAAAGGGAGGATGCTCATGGTTGTGAGAGAAAAATATGTGGAGACATTTGAAGCTTTCCAAGGTTGCAATCCCACTCATAAACAAGAATTGTATGAAATTGTTTCTAACTATAACGGGATTTTTCAAGAACCAAGTGGGTTGCCTCCAAAGCGTGAGATCCAACATGAAATTCACTTGCACCAAGATGCTCCTTTACCATTTATTGGTATGTACAAGTTTTCAACCATTGAGATGAAGGAGATAAATAAATAAGTGTAGGCATCGTTGAACCAAGGGGTCATAAGGCCAAGTTCTTCTGCATGCATCTCACCCATTGTGTTGGTGCCAAAGAAGGATGACACATGGAAGATGTGTGTGGACTATAGGGCACTGAACAAAATAACGATGAAGAATCGGTACCCTCTCCCTCGCATTGATGATTTATTAGACCAAAAATGTTTTTATTTCATAAAACTAGACTTGCGCAGGGATTATCATCAAGTCAGGATTACAAAGCAGGATGTATGGAAGACTGCATTCATGACAAAAAAAGGGTTGTTTGAATGGATGGTGATGCCATTCAGACTATGCAATGCTCTAACCACATTCATGAAGGTGATGAATGATATTTTTATACCTTTTTTTGATGATTGTACTTGTGTATCTTGATGACATTCTTGTTTTCAGTAGAACATGGGAAGATCATGTGAGTCATGTTAAAAAGGTGCTTGATGTTTTTCAAAAGGAGAAATCGTATGTCAAAATGTCTAAGTGTGAGTTTGGTAAGACCTCTTTGGTTTACTTGGGCCACATTGTTGGAGGTGGACAGTTAAAAATTGATCCTTCTCAAGTTGATGTGATTGTGAAGTGGCCTAAACCCACCAATGTTACAAAGGTTCCTAGCTTTTTGTGTGCAGTACAATTTTGGAGAAGGTTCATTGCCAACTTCTCCACCATTACATCCCCCTTGCATGCATTGATGAGTGTGAAGCAAACCTTTCAGTGGGGAGGAAAGCAACAAAAATCCTTTGATACACTAAACGAGAAGATTAGTACGACACTAGTTTTGGCCTTACACGACCTCCAGTAGCCTTTTAAGATTGAGGCAGATGCCAATGGATACACCATGGGATTCGTGTTGATGTAGTAGAGGAAACATGTATGTTACCATTTAAAGACATTCTCCCAAGATGTTGTGAACTATCCCACCTATGACAAGGAGTTGTATGCCTTGGTCCAAAGCGTGAATAAGTGGAAGCACTATTTGATTGGCAAGGAGACCATCATTCATACCGATCACCGGCTCGTGCAGTACCAATAGTCGTAAACCAAGCTTCAACCAGCATATCATTTCAGATGGATGGGGTTTCTTTAGCAGTTTCACGTTGTAATAAAGAACAAGAAGGGCACTAACAACAAAGTGGCAGATATGATTTCTCACCCTCCTATTTCTGCATCGATTATTTTGCAAAATGCTTCTTTATATTTTGAAAGTTATGTTGAACAATACGTTGATGATGAATATTTTAAAGAGATTTATGAAAAGTTGGCTCATGGATCGTAGGTAGACAATTACCATTTGCAGGGAAAATTGTTGTACCACCTTGGCAAACTTTGTATCCCCACCAATGAAAGAATACATGTAATCAGAGAGGCACATGCCTCTCTTGTGTCGAGTCATTTTGGTGTAGGGAAAAATTTATGTCATTTGCAGAGGTTTTGTTATTGGCCTCACATAAAAAAACATTGTAACAAGATATGTAAATGGATTCGTGTTGTGTGCAATTTGCAAGCCCATTAATAGAAAATTAGGGCTCTACACACCACTCCCTGTTCCGATTCATCCATGGGAAAGTGTGTCAATGGATTTTGTTGGTGGTTTTCCTTTGTCTAGGAGAGGTCATGACTATTTGTATGTCATTGTGGATCGATTTAGTAAAATGCGTGTCTTGATGCCTTGTAAAAATCAGATCACTGCAAAGCAGACTACTGATCTCTTCTTCCAATTTGTATGGGTCCACTTTGGGTTGCCCACATCCATGGTGTTTGATCGAGACTCTTATTTCCTTTGAGAGTTTTGGATGAGTTTGTGGATAATGATGGACACCAAGCTCAATAGGAGTACAACATTTCATCTACAGAATGAAGGGAAAACAAAGGTTGTCAAGCGCACAGTGATACATTTACTCTGGGGCTATTCTGGAAAGCATCCCAAGTTGTGGGATGAGCAACTTCCTTATGTAGAACATGCATACAACAAAGTTGTGCATTCATCCACTCAGAGCTCACCGTTTGAGATGTGTTTTGGATATTTTCCGAAGGATCCCTTAGACATGGTATTTAGGAGAGATGAAGATTCAAGTGAGTCAAATGACAGGGACAAGGCACAGAAGTTCATTCAATGAATTCAGATGATTCACCAAGTAGTGTAGGAGAAATTGGAGAAAATCCAAGCTCAATACAAGAATCAACATGACAAGCACCGGGTTGATCACCAATTTCAAGTTGAAGATAGGGTGTGGCTCCACATTAGCAAAGACAGAATGAAAGGGAAGGAAGGAAGTTGAGATCAATCCAATAGGCCCATTCACCATATTAGAGAATATTGGAGACAATGATTTTTGTCTTGATTTTCCAGCATACATGCAGTTGTACTAAGTGGTGAACGTTGAAAACTTGAAACATTATGAGCCTCCTTTGATCATGGACACCGAAGAGGTTGGATAGGTTCCTATAGTGGATGATTTTGCACCTAAATACTTGGACAAACTACCTAAAGATATCATTCTTGATAGGAGAACCAGGACTACATGATGGGGAGATGTGGAGTACCTTCGCATTGTTTTCAACAGAATGCATCCAAGTAAGTCTCGTTGGATTGAAAAGGAGAAAGTGAGGGAGAAATTCCCTCACTTTCCAATTAAATGATAAAGCTTTTGGTGGCCCAAAATCTCATTAGTGGGGAGGAATGATCTAAGAGGATCCTAAAAGGCCAAATTTTCAAAGTCCTCAAAACATAGTGAAACTAGTCTCAAATCAAAGAGCTCGTCGTTCTCAATCCAACGACATGAACGACACCTCAATCTGACATTGTATGAAGAAGTTATGGACCGCTAAAGTGTTTTGGAAACAACTAAATTTCTTACAGGCAGGACCCACAGGGACACTTGGCATGCTGACATTAGCAGTATGGATGCTGATATCAACCGTATTATGATGATGTTAGCAGGGTGACGTGGCCATATGGACGGAGGAGATCCAACCAGAGCATGACATGTGGAAGGTGACATCAGTAGCCTAGTTAGTGGTATGGATCAATCAACGCGTGACACGTGGCATCCTAGTCAGCATCGTTGGATTCTGCTACGGAGGCAACAAATTTCACCGTTATGACCTTCAATGATGACCAAATTGTCACTTGTTTAAAATGCACAGTGACCCCTAAAAAATGGAACAAAAATCGAGTCTATTGGGTTATTTTATATTAAAATTTAAAAATTACCGGTCGTCAACAACTAGATTGTCAAACCCCACCGACTGGTTAGTTGGCTAACCAATGGTTGGAGGTAACAATATATATATATATATATATATATATATATATATATATATATATATATATATATATATATATATATTACATAAGCTGACAGTGGGAGTCAAACTCGCCCGTCAAGTTTGCCGACACCGACACCGTGAACCATATTCCAATAAAAAACAATGTGTCGTTCCATTCCACTTGCACAAGTTGGGGTTCGACACTGGGTCACCCGGACCCAAATCTAGCGCAGTAACGATGGGCCACGGGTGGTAGCCTTTGATAGGTCCGCCCACCCACTCTTATTTAAACACCACTCAAACCATTGAACGGGAGAGGAGGACGTGTGGGAGCGTGAGGCCGAATTTCAGAAAGTGTGGGGAAGACCAGAGTCGAATTGGCACCCCTCCTGGGTGCATTTTTCGAGACATATTCCTTGGGAGTCTTGGGGAATATTCCCACAAGGAATCTTGTAGGTAATCTAAAAGATTTCCTACAGGCCCAAAGGTCACCAACACAGAACAATACTGACTTTATAGTCATTTTTCACATTTTTTCGCCAGGAATAAAAACATGTAGTCTGTTTCTTCAGCAGAGGTCTACATTTTCAGGTCATCCCCGGAAGTGGAGGTATAAGGTGTAAATTTTAATTTGCATGTAATTTGATTTCGCCACCAATTAATGAAAGAGGCATCCCCACATTGAGCAGAGCCTGGAGACGTAGCCCACACTGGGTGAACTCCGTTATCAACTTGTTTGTGTGCCTTTGATCTCATGGTTGCTTTTTATTTCCACTTATTTTATATCTATACTTCACTTGGTTAAATGTTATTTTAAATGTAATTTTGTATGCATCCTTGAAGTAAAAGATCTGGATCATGTAGTGTAATAATAATATATTTTGACTTACTTATTAATATAAAAATTTATAAATAAACTTAAATAATAACTCATAAAAATTATTAATTCAAAGATAGATAAACTTATAATTAATGTTAAAATATTTATCCAAAATGAATTCATTTTTCCTTTTCATATAAGAAATGTTTATTGGACGATAAAGGAGAAGTTGTCATTGTTTTTATTATTAAAGTTGAAATTTTTTAAGAACATATTGGTTGTTTATAAATAATTTATGGTTGTATGTAGATTGTGTTTGTGTGGTTGTAGTTAATATTCATGATGTTATCACCCTGTAATTTGAAGGTTGTAGGACAAATCACAAGAATGTAACATCAAACCAACTTCGGGATGAGAATCTAACCCTTCCAATCCCAGTAAAATTTATCTTTGTTGCTTGAAAATATTAGACTAGTTATGATAGTACTTGTGTTTTGGGTTTTGGAAGACTGATTGTATTCAATTTAATTAGCATCTATTGGGAAATGGAGTCAAAAGGTAAACTGGATGGTTGCATCAATTTTTCACAGAGTAAACTCAGGGCAAGTTAGGAATATTTACTAGATCTTTCAGAATAATAAGTGGATGATGGAAGAACAATGAAAACCTTCATCAAAAATAAAGAGCAATTAAGAATTTTTTAGTGTTGCATTAAATCAATCATGCAGAACTAAAGAGCAGTCAAGAATTCTTTAGTATGGCCTTCAGTAGAAAACATACAGATTGCAAAAGCAGCCAAAATAAGGTACTCAAAAGTAAATCCTATTCATCACATTTTCTATTTTGCAATTAGAATTTAGATGATTATAGTGAAGAGATGACAGTGAAACACTTTAACATAAGAAAAACATCACCAGTATTTAAGCAACAAGAATCCTATGAATGGTTTCTTAGTATTGATGCTCCAACAGATCACTAATATTTCTAATCTCAAATAATCAACCTCTAATACTTCAAAAGCAAAAGTATTTATACAAAATTTACAAATTGTTTACAATAAATGTTGTCTCTTAACAAACAGGACATTTTTAGACTATAGATGAATTAAAAGCTCTAACTGTCGCAGATTAATAGTTCTGGGGGACTGTGCTGTGCAAATGTTGTTGTTGTGGAAGTGGGAGCAGGTAGGATGTGGACCCAAATTTGTGGTTGTGCTGGCAGATGAACTAGCAGATGTAGATGTATCTCTCTTTTCTTAGTAATTCACTCAATTGCTTGATGATCCTCTGACTTGATAATCTGAGACTTCCCTCATTGATGGTTGATCCTGTGATTGCCCTGTTGTTTTATCATTCATTAGTGTCACAAAATATTTTGGAAAATATATAATAATATATATATTTGAATAATATTTCCAAAATATTTTAAATGAAATTTATAATTAAATTTCTACAAAACCATGTGTTGTTTCCAATCTGTGGTTTTGTTTTCTCTTTCCTTGAATTCTTTCTATTACTCCTTCCTGTAAATTCATTTTATCTGTATCTAAATTCCTTTTACCCTTGTAGAATACCTAGATGGTTTTGCAAAACCATGTGTTGATTTGTATGGTTGGAAGAGTATTCTCACTTTACTCTTTTACTTTCACCTGCAACATGATTTTACATCTGTAAATTGGTTTCACCTTAATCCTTTATTGTGAAATGCATTTACATGAATGCTATCTTTGCTCTCCTGTACATTCCACAACCTTAGTCTCATATTTCCTGTAGCTATATAATTCTACCTCATGTATGGTTTCACTTATAGCTAAATATTACGCTTCTCATATCTCTGTATTTCACTTGAAATTAATCCACCCTATATTCATGTAACATTTATAAGATTCAAAATCAAAATAGTTAATGGTTTATTCACAGCTTTAAAGTGGTAGGTGGTATTATTTTGGAGGACAGGATATAACGTGGGGCTACCACGTAGCAAAAAGGTGGGCTAGGAAAACCACTAATCTCGCGTGCTTTTTGAGTGTTAAGTGTTGGATGAGATGAGCGCGCGATATGGAATTTTAACCGTTCATTTATTTTTACGAATCTTGAGGCAAATAAAAATGAAGGGGGTTTAATTCTTAGTGTCGGGTGGGCCATTGGTTGACTTTGTAGGGGGAAGAGGTAGTAGAGGCTTACAGGGAGAAATTAATATAAAGTCCAAAACTTTATATTAATCGGCTTTTGTGAAGTAAGGGTAAAAAGAGGGATTATATATATATATATATATATATCTTTTGGTGGGGTTCATATTTTATTTTATTTTTTGATCCTTTTCTTTTAGTCCTTTGATTTTTCTTTTAGGACTTACCCTCTTTACATTTTTTATTTTTAATATGGGAAAACATTTTGCATAAAGCAAAAGTATGTACAATATTACAAGGCTAATCATAGCCAATTCAAGGATAAAGAAAAAGATATAAATGAGAAGTATAAAGAAATCAAGTTGAGAAATGAAGCATTGAAAGCTGAAACCTATGCCCAATATTTCAAATAGACTCCTAACAATCAAAACAAGTTACTTTCAACTTTTGACGTTAAAACAAGGAAAATGCAAATGACCTTTTTGCAGCCTACAATACAATAGCCTAAGTCATTAGCAGATTACAACAAGACAAAATTTGAAGTTTTGGCCAAGAATGTTCATCCTATAGATCAGGTTGAATTTCATAAGAAGGTAAGAGAAATGATATACTCAACAATGACCAACAAAGCTATGAGTGTACAAAAACTTCAAACTTCTCTAGAGAATGTCACAACGCAGTTTAAACTAGAGCAAGCATCCACACAAGAAAAGGACAATATAATTAAATTACTAGAAGAATTGGTTATTGAGATTGGATATAATCCAAATGACATTAAGGCAGCAGAAAAGCTCATAAAAAAGAAGAATGAAGACTTTGCTTCATTAAAGAAGAAACTAAAGTTTCCTCCTTCTGAAAATCCACAGAATAAGGAAGTTCTAGAGAGCCAAAGCCAAAAAGATGAGATGATGAACCTCATTCTGTAGTTAAATGCTCAATTAAAAGAAATGAAGAATGAAATGGATAAGTTAGTGCAGGAGAAACAGGCTAGCATGGAAGCAGCTATTGTCACTGCTATTCCTATAGTTACTACAACAGTTCCTTCTGCTTTGGCAGCATCATTGGCCCCACCAGCTACAGTAGCTACAACACTTCCAATTGCATCAGCAACTACATCAACAACAGCAGCAGGTCATCCTAGTGATGAAGCAAGTAAACTGGTCAAAGCCATGGAGGATATGTCCATCCAAACCACTAAAATAAATAGACTTAAGGAACAAATAAAAATTTTAGAGATTGTCCTTCATCCTAAATATGAAGAATTTTCAACATTTTCTGACAAGACACAAACATAAACTAAAGGAAATTACATTGATATCAAATTCAATAACAGGAGAAGAGATAATGAACATAGTTTTTGGGGGATGAGAGAAGCAGTTGGAATGGCTCTAGCGCGTGGAGACTGGGGTTAGGGTTCTGAGCCTTGTTGTGCTCCTGGTTCGGTGGCGAAGCTTCTCGGTGGATACCCTCATGAACTGTTAGCGTTTTTCCTCAGTTCAACCATGGTCTCAACCCTTCGCAGTTTGGGGTAGCTTTTAGCAGTTACGGTCGGTTAGTTTTGAGCTCCCCTAGATGGTTTGTGGTTCCCCTCCGACAGTCCAGCAGGCAGCTGTCAGCATAGGTTTTAGACAAGCATGGAGGATAAAACCGCTTCTTCAGCGATTCCATCAGAAAACCAGCCGATTTGGGTGCAGTCGGGGACCACAATGGATGATTTTTTAGTCTTCGACCATGAATTAACAGCTGAGGTTGACGCGCTCCCTACACTCTCTCGGCACATTCCTTCCATCTCGGTTCCGGTTGGAGCGGCTGCTATTCGAGAATACTCAGGTCCACCGCTTCTCACTGACGCTCAAGCAGAAGCCGCGCTTTGGAACGCCCCGGTGTCTCAAACCCTTGGGCTAGAACAGGGTTCCATTCCTGTGGAGATAGTTGGGGAAAAACCCTTGGAGGAGGACCCTTCGTCTAAGGTGGGTAGGAAGCAGGCACATACACCACCGCAGATCTCGGGAAACCCTTCTACGGGCAATTTCACTGATATTGGGATCATTTCGAGGCATTTTGACAACCTTGGAGCTAAAGGCCCTCTGACAGAAAAGGTCTAGGCTTCACACGAGGCGTTACAGGAGGAAAATTTGGCTGGTGGCACGAGCGGCAAACAGAAAGGGACTTCCAAGAGAAAAAAGCGCCTCCCTCTGTGTAGTAACGAAATCTTTCTCAAGCTTGTCGAGGACACGACATTCAGTGAAGCCATGGATTCGGCGGAGAAGGTACTGGTGGGGCGTGTGAGGGGCCGGCACTACAGTGTGGAGCGGCTCCAAAAATGGGCTATGGAGGTTTGGGGTCACCACCTGTCGGAACCTCCTAGGGTACAAACTTTTGTTTGTGGGTGGTTTGCTCTGAGGTTTAAATGTCTTGCCCACACTAACTGGGTTCTCTCCACAATCTGGCACATAGACCAGGCTCCGGTCCTCCTCCAAAGATGGACGCCTTTGTTTGACCCAGAACTGGAAAGGGTGGGGGCGGGACCGATTTGGGTTCGTCTCCCTGGTCTTCCCATTCATTTCTGGACTGAGCAGATTTTTAAACAAATTGGGGATGCCATGGGAAAATTCCTCACCTATGATGACTCTTTTATTTCCTCCGGGAAAATGGCATTTGCCAGAATTTTAGTTTATTTGGACCTCACAGATGGGCTTTCAGAATTTATTAACATACAGTGGAGGGATGTTGCGAGGAGGCAGTTGCTGGACTATGAGGGAGTCCCATTCAGGTGTCGCCGCTGCCACAAGGTGGGGCACTTATTTAAAGACTGTCCTCTGAACAAGTGGAACAACAGACATTTTGTGAGACATTCCCCTATGAATGCACATGAGCAGGAGGCTCAGGCTCATGAAGACCCGGTCGATGAGGATTTGCCTCAAGCTTCGGTGGATATCCAGAGGTTGGCTTCCCCTCGCTCTGGTGGTACTACCACTCTCTTGGGACCTGTTTTGAGATCTCCGGCACCGGCTCTCAGCGCTCCGAGGAAGCATGGTCGGCCGCCCCATCGATCCTCGCCTTCTGTTCCTGGTTCGGCCGCTGCTGCCTCAGGGGATTCCATCACTTCGGGTATGCAATCCACCCATTTTCCTCCCTCTCATTGTATTTTTGATGTTCATAATTCAAATGTTGAGCAGATTTTGGGTCTGGGCTCTGTTTTCTCATTTGAAGCCCCTGTTCATAATGCATGCGAAGTTTGCCCCCCTCCCCTCTTCCCCTCTCCTCCCCTTCTACCTTTTGCACCCCTTCCCCTATACCCTCGACATCCTTGTCGTTGGCTTTGGTTCCTAGATACATCACCCGGTCTCGCTTAAGGAACATGGACCCTGATCTGGTGGGTCTTGATATCCTCCACCCTCTACCCTCTTTCAAGGCTACCCAAGGCCGCCCATCTGAATTCAAAATCGGCCAAGCCCAAGCAGATGTTGACATTGCATTGGGAAAGCAATCAACCATTCCTGGGGTTCTTAGAGCAAGAACAACCCCTTCAGATCCCCCTCCATGAAGATTCTATCCTTTAATTGCAGAGGGCTAGCTAGGCCCGATAAAAAACTAGCTCTTCGCCGATTACTTGCGGCTGAAGCTTTGGACATCATATTCCTTCAAGAGACCCTGGGTCCTGCAATGGACATTTCTCGAACTCTTGAACATATTCTGCCAGGGTGGAGATTTTCTGGTTTAGATGCCCATGGCCGATCTGGAGGCCTTGCTGTGGGCATTAATACCCGTTCTATTGAGGAAATCAAGGGCTGGGGTGGTCAGGGATTCCTTGGAGCAGATGTTCTCTCTGCGGAGCTGGGGCTCTCCTTCAGGATTGTTAACATTTATGGGACTTGCCAGAACCGACCTGACTTCTGGGACCGCCTTCTGAAGATGGATCTTTTTTCGGCTGAGAACCTTATTGTTGGAGGGGACCTCAATTTTTCTATTGGCCATGCGGAATCCTAGGGACACCGAGCACAAAGGGATCCCCTCTCGGACTACTTTTCCTCCATTTTGGATCAACACCATCTCATAGACATCCCGGCTGCAAAGTTGCATGCTACTTGGAGGAACAATAGAGTGGGGGAGAATGGTCTAGCTAGAAGGCTAGACAGATTTCTTGTCAAGGAACAGGTTATGGATTTGGGGCTTAACATCCGGCATTGGGTTGGCTCGGGTGGTCTCTCGGACCACCTTCCTATTTTTCTGGAGTTGGATAATGGTAGAGACAAGCCAAAAGGGCCTTTTAAATTCAGTTCTACCTGGCTTAAGGATGCATCATACATCAGCATGGTCACTGATTATTGGAAAAGGAACCCTCCAGGGGTAAGGGGCTCTGTTACAGCTGGCTTTATCCACAACCTAGCTGAGCTGAAAAAGATGTCCAGAAATTGGGCTCATCATAAAAGATTACAGGAGGACCTTGAACTACGACAAATTGAGGTCGAGCTAGGGCTTTTTGAGCAGGAGCAAGGTGGTCTATATAGCTCAGAAGATCACAAGCACCACATCTCTACCCTCTATTTGAATCGAGGGAATATTCTCAAGGATAGAGAAGAAAATTGGAGATTGAGGAGCAGAGCCATTTGGGTTCGGGAAGGGGATGCTAATACAAAATTTTATCACAAGTTTGCTAATGGTAGGAAGGCTATTAATACTATTTGGCAAATGCAGGATGGTCAGGGAGGTACTGCTAACACTTTCCCTCAGCTTGCCTCCCTTGCAAACTCACATTTTAAATCTGCCTTCCGGGACACCAGAGACACTAATTTAGCAGAGATTATCAGAGTTGCTCAGCTTTTCCCCAGATATGTGGAGCTTGAAGATGAGGAGGATCTTGTTCGGGAGGTCACATTGGATGAACTGGAAGCCACTTTGAAATGGTTCAGTAAAGACAAAAGCCCTGGACCTGATGGCTGGACCGTTGAATTTTATCTATCTTTCTTTGAAGTGATTGGGTCGGATCTTCTCAGTGTTGTTGAGGAGTCTCGGACCTCGGGGCGATTGGAAGCTACCATCACCTCCACCTTTATAGCCCTCATTCCGAAGACAGATAATCCTTCTACATTTGATGATTTTCGTCCCATTTCGCTTTGTAATTGTTTGTACAAGATTATTGCTAAAATTATTGCTAATCGTGTGAAGCCTATCTTATCAAAGCATATCCTCCCTGAACAATTTGCATTCCTGAAGGACAGGCAAATTCATGAGGCGATTGGGACGGCACAAGAGGTTTTGCACACCCTACATTGCAAAAAAGGTAAAGGTATGATTATGAAGGTGGACTTATCTAAAGCTTTTGACAGGGTTAACTGGTTATACCTGAGGATGCTTCTTACCCATCTTGGTTTTCCTTTCTCATTCATTAAATGGATCATGGGATGCATCTCTAACATACCTTTCAGTGTTTTGGTTAACGGTAGTGCTACCCCCTTCTTCACCTCGGCTCGGGGACTGAGACAAGGGTGCCCTCTATCTCCATTGCTCTTTCTTCTGGTTATGGAAGGTTTCAGTAGGATCATTTCGGAGGAACATAGGCGGGGTAGACTCAAGGGAATAAAGATTACGGAGAACTGCATCCTTACACACCTTCTGTTTGTGGACGATGTGTTGGTCTTTCTCAATGGTAGCGTTGGGGACATCACATCGATCAGAAATATATTCTCCTTATTCCAGAAGGCCACGGGTATGCTCATTAATGAAGGAAAATCCACTTTGACGGTCACGGCATGCTCTCAGCACGAAATTAATTATGCACTTGACAGATTCCACTTCACGCAGTTGGAATTGGTAGAGGGATTGAAATATCTGGGGTACAAGTTGAAACCAATTGGGTACAAGATTGCGGATTGGACTTGGCTCATTGCCAAGCTGGAGAAAAGGCTCAGCATTTGGTACCATAGGTTCCTCTCTCATGTTGGCTGATTGACCCTCATCAAAAGCGTTCTGGAAGCGACTCCTATTTACTGGATGTCCCTGGCCTGGATCCCTAGAGGCATTCTTTCCAAGATCCAAAATATTTGCTGCAGATTCTTATGGAGAGGTAAACAACCAGGGAGGATATATGCTTGGGTTAAATGGGATGCGCTCACTCTCCCTAAAAAATGGGGGGGTTGGGGCCTCAAGAAGCTGGATGAATTTTCTTCTGCACTGGCTGTGAAGCTTGGTTGGCAATTGGTGGCTTCGGACAGTTTATGGACCAGGGTTGCTTACTCGAAATACATTGCTCCGGCTCGAGTTGTGGATTGGATCAGAAGGCCGGCTGGTCCCTTCACAGGCATTTCGATTATTTGGAAGGCTGTCCTAAAGGCTTTGGAGCCCATACGCTCTGGCATTACTTGGAGGATTCATTCGGGGGACAGTGTGCGCATAGGCATTGATCCATGGATTGGTTGTGGGGACATGCATAGACTGCCTCCAGAGCTATTAGCACTCTTAAAGGAGCAGAATATCACACACCTGGCTCATATTGCAGATGAACACAACTCCTCCTTCCTTCAACAGGCTTGGAAAACAGTTGGCCAGCTTAATATCCCACCACTTTGGAGGCAGCACTGGAGGGACTTTACACAGGCTCTTTTGGAGGCACATATCCATATCACAGAGGGGGAGGACGAGATTATCTGGGCCCTGGCGAAATCTGGGAGATATACACCCAAGGAGGGTTATTTGGTCCTGGCTAATCTGCGTAAGCCTCTGGTCATTTTACAATGGTGGAAACTCCTCTGGAAGCTTAAAGCGCCTCCTAGATCCAGAGTTCTTATGTGGTGTATTTTGAAGAACAAGATCCCCACGGGGGATAACCTGCTGAAACAAGCTTTTTATGGCCCTCACTGGTGTTACTTTTGCAACAATGCTGAGGAGTCTGCTTCTCACATTTTCCTACATTGCCACGTTGTGCGTAGTGCTTGGCATCTGGTGTCTGTTGTTGTCCCCTCTAATTGTGATTGGCTTTCAGACTCTCTGGTTGAGGCCTGGGATTTGTGGTACCAATCTGTCTTGCCTCATAAATTGAGAAACCTTCCCCTGTTGTTCTGCTGGGCTATTTGGATAGCTCGGAATCGATTGATTTTCCATAACATCCCCCCTAGATGGCCTTGTTTGGTGGCCATGATCAAAGCAGACTATGATCTCATTCCCGATGACCCTTCTTCCCCTCCTCCCTGATCTATCTCTCGGGAACAGATTGTCCCTGGTAGACCCTGGGCATACTTTGACGGGGCAGCTCAAGAAGTTGGCTGTGGTGGAGGGGCCATTCTACACTTATCTGGGAGGCACTCTTACAGCCTATCTATGGGCTTTAGAAGGGGCACAAATAACTTCGCAGAACTTTCAGCAGCTTATCATATCATTCGGTTTGCATTGGAGAAGGGTTGCATTGCATTACAGCTGTTTGGTGACTCAAAGATTGTCTGTGATTGGTTGAATAGAGTATCTTCTTGCAGGACTTTCACATTGAGACACATTCTTGATGAGGCTTTAAGATTGATTTCATTATTTGACCATTTTTCCTGTAATCATATATACAGGGAGCGGAACACAGAGGCTAACCGTCTTTCCAAAGAAGGCGCGATCAGGGAGCAAGGCAACTGGCTGATTATTGAACAGATTGATGGAGAACACCACCAGTTCTATCACAGGCCATTTATGGACATTTTGATATAATATTTGGACCAGAAATATATTTTTGTACATATTTCCTATGCTGTTTTTGATTTGATATGCGACCATAGTTTTTGGTACTATTCATGTTTTTGATATTATCTCCCTGTGTGGATCAAGATAATATTCTCAGTTGTTATTTTGTATCATTTTGACTCTCTTTCAGACTTTATCTGGGCTACTTCCCTGCATTGTGAGGGTAGTTGTTGTTTACTGCCTCTACCGACGCAGTGTTCTTTGATAGAAATATCGGAATATGCTTTTGCATCTACAGAATGTAATTTCTTAAACTAATGAAATTACGAATTTTCCATGGGAAAAAAATAAAAATTCTAGAGGAAGAAAAGAAACTGGATCAAATCATGCATAAGAATGAAGCTCAGAAGTCAAGCAGATTGAATGAAAGGATACAAAAGTTAGAGAAAGAATTGACACTCAAAGAGCCACTAGCCCAACCAAAACAACTTTTATGGGCCAATATCATTGACTCAGTCAATGATCTTTGGCCATCTATACAGGTGATATTTGAGACGAATGATGTGGTCAAAGAGGTTGGTGAGGCAATTCAAAGGGCTAGATCCGAACTTGCAAATATGCCAAAAGAAGCCTCAATAATAATCAAGTTCCTTAACTCAAAGAACAAGTATGAACTGCAGGAGCTTGGAATAGCTGACAGAATTGAGACCATACTAGAGGTAAAGGAGGTAATCACCAAGACGAACCTGATGACATAACTTAAGGATAAATGCCAAACAATGGAGCTAGCAATAGTTAGGTTTATGGTAAAATTTGATGCTTTGAGGCAAAAAGGTCTGCCTAATCCATTGGTGATTAATGACAGGTTGATGCCACATGAAGACTATGATAAGAAAATTAGAGAAGTGGCAAAGGAACAAACCAACAATTCCTCTATGAAAGGGATGCCTACAAGAATTACCCGACTTTTGAGAACCTCTTTTACCTCCAGCATGAGGTAAAACATCTTTTTGTAAACAAGCCCACTTTTGAAAAATACACAGAATTACCAGATGCAGAGACTTGGGAAAATTTGAATGATTAACTGTAAAAGTGCAAGGTAAACAGTGAATACAGAGTAGTGAAGGTAAAATAGCAGATTAGCTAAGTCTAAGAGTATCAGCCAAAGGCAGAATAAAAGGACAACCAGAGTAGAGCAACAACAAAAGAGAGATAGGAGCAAAAGATCAAAACAATAAATAATAAAAGAGGAACAACTTGAATCAGTTACATATTTGTCTCTATCTTCTTGCATGAAGATATTTCTTTTTCCTTGAATAATTCCTAAAACAGTTTGGGATATTTTGTAATAAGTTTTTTTTTTTGTATAAATACTTCATAATTCGAAGTATAGAGGGGTGGATTGCTGAACATTTCTATAGTTATTATTGATCTGAAAACCTGAGGGTTTATTGTAACATTTTCAAGTCCGTAGACTGGACTGAGTAATAAAGGCATTGCATTACAGGATTCATGCGTTGGGCCACTTCAGTGAAGTATCTTTTATTTGTTATATTGTTATTTTTAGGTATTTCACATACATACATGTTTTCCAATTTCAATGAAATAATTGGAATGTTACTTTAGAATTTGTTTAAGTACACTCTGTCTTGAACAGTTATTCATTTTGATGTTTTCTTCTGATATCTAGAGTAGGGAAGTCTTCATTGCTCCCTAGTTTCGATTGATCTCTTTCATTTCCCTCATTATCCGGTTTGAGGAATCCTTAACTGCTCCTTGACCCCTATTGAAAAACCACTTCACCATCCATCCTAAAAGATGTGAATTTACTCAGCTACCTTGCCCTGTGAACACTATCTTTAGAACTTGATTCAGTCTGGTTTTCTTGACATTTTGACTCCATGGCCCAATGGTAAAAAGACACTTATTTATCCATCTAAATCAGTTATTCCACCACCAAATCAAATAAAAAAGCAACCAAGCTTAAATAACTAGCCTAAAATCAATTAATCCAACAAAGTTAAATCATTAAGAGAGAGCCCTCTCTGAGCATTAGGAAGGCTAGATCCTGATCTCAAAAAGTAGGTTCGTGGTTACATCTATTATTTTTTCAAACAAAACATGACAACCCTAAGGAAATTTTAGAGTGATAACACATGACATGGACTTGAATTTTTTTCTCAACCATTTAAGAAATATTGTCATGTTTGTGAAGATTGAAATTTGATGTTCTCAGGACACATGTATTTTATAATATTTGCATATTAAAACAAGCACAGATAAGGCCATTTGCCTAGCTAGATTTAGAAAATGTGAAGTACTTTATCCAACACTAACCAATGGTTAGGATTTTCCCAATAATTTCATAAATATGAAGAAATTTCCATGATTTAGCTATAAAATTAGCATAGAGGGTGAAAAAAAAATAGATGCTAGTAACTTGTTTTAGTAGTTGAGTTGAGTTTAGTTTTTTTATAGTGGAGTTTTATGGTATTTCAAATGCTAATGCAGCGACGAAGCAACATAGTGGATTTGGAAGTGGATTTGAATCCCATGTTCATGTGTTTTTTGCAGTTGTAGGTTTTAACCTTGTACAGAAATTACCTGCATACGAATTCTAAAACATAGAAAATAAACAATGCGAGAGCATAACACATAAAACACATATACACAAAGATTTCCCCTGGATCCCAAAACCGAGACTACCAACTTGATTTTTCATTATGTTCCTTTCAATGTTATAATACATATTTATACATGCCGAAGCATCCAATACCATGGACCAAAAACCATCGTGTCCAATACCATGGATCGAAAACCATCGCGTCCAAAAACTTGTGCGAAAAGCGTGCACAAAACCATAGGTGGGTCTGCCCATCCTAACATAGGGTCCAAAACCAAAAAAATTTGGGGCGCTACCCCAGATCCCATAAAGTGGGGTTACAGGTACAGCTCAAACCCCCTGTGAACCCCCCCGCTACACAATCGGCGCAATAAAGGGGGGCTCTGCCCCCCCCCTCTAACCCCTCGGTTAATTACGTGGGCTAGTCGTGGAAAGAATATAACACAACCTAACATTCTCCCACTTGTTGTTTTCTTTCCACAGGGGGCCACAAGAGAGCTTAGTCATTTTTCCAGCTCTGAAATGCCCATTGTCTCTCTACACCAAGAGAACTTCTCAGAGCTCACAGATTTTGTCAATACATCTGCAGTATTCTTCAAAGTGTCCACCTTTACCAGCAACACCTTTTTGTCTTCTATCATATCCCTCACAAAGTGATACCGAACATCAATGTGCTTTGTCTTTGAATGATATGTGGGGTTCTTTGCCAAGAAAATTGCACTTTGGCTGTCACAGTCTATCCTTATAGCTCCCTGTACTAACCCATAATTGAACACAATTTCTGCAACCAAACTACTTCCTTGCTTGCATGAGTGGCTGTCATGTATTCTGCCTCTGTAGTTGATAGTGCCACTACAAATTGTTTCTTACTCATCCAACTGGCTGCACCTACAAATAGGTTAAACACACACCCACTTGTAGATCTTCTCTGATCCAGATCTCTAGCCCAGTCTGCATCAACAAAGCCACGAATATCCAAAATTCTGTTCAATCTCGATCTTCCTTGGTAGCACAAACCATAATCACTAGTGCGACACAAATACCTGAAAACCCGCTTCACTGCTGTCCAGTGCTCCTTCCTTGGTTTTGACATAAACCTGCTTAATACTCCCACTGCATGTGCAATGTCTGGTCTAGTACAGACCATTGCATACATCAGGCTACCGACTGCACTTGCATATGGAATATGGGACATGTCCTCTTCCTCTTCTTGTGTCTTGGGACATTGTTCAGCAAATAACCTCACACCTACAGGAATAGGAACCTTCACCGGTTTACTATCCTGCATATTAAACCTCTGCAGTATTGTCTCAAAATACTTCCTTTGGTTTAACCAGATCTTCCTCTTTGCTCAATCTCTTTTAATTTCTATGCCCAAAATATAGTTTGCAACACCAAGATCTTTCATGTCGAATTTGGAGGACAATTGGGTCTTCAAATCCTGGATAATTTCTTTGTCATTTGCAACTAGCAACATATCATCCACATACAAGACTAGATAAATAACACGGTCACCAATTAATTTAAAATACACACAGTGATCTACTTTGCTTCTGGTGAAGCCAAGTCCCTGTATAAATGTATCAAATTTCTGATACCACATCCTTGGTGATTGTTTTAACCCATACAAAGACTTCTTTAACTTGCATACCAGTTCTTTCTTACCCTCCACCGCAAAGCCTTCAGGTTGCTTCATGTATATTTCCTCTTCTAGATCCCCGTGAAGAAATGTCGTCTTCACATCCATCTGTTCTACCTCAAAATCAAAAGCAACAACAATAGATAAAAGTAATCTAATAGAAGTTACCTTGGCAACAGGAGAAAAAATGTCACCAAAATCAATTCCCGACACCTGGGAATAACCTTTTTCTACCAACCAAGCTTTGTATTTCTCCATCTTTCCTTCTACATTTGTCTTCTTCTTGAACACCCATTTGCTGCCAATGGGTTTCCTTCCAGCTGGAAACTCCACCAGATCCCAAGCCTCATTTTTGTGCAAAGATGCCATTTCATCAACGATGGCCTCTTTCTAGAGTTTACCATCCTCTGAATCTACTGCTTCCTTCACAGTTCTGGGATCATCGACAGTAATAGATAAAGCAAAATTTAAACAGAAAGCAGATGGACTATACCTTTCTAGCTGCCTTCTTTCTCGAACTGATCTTCTCACACTCGGAGTTTGTGGCTCTTCATCTTTTGATTCCTCCTTTGTTGTAGAGTCTAATTCTTCCTCCTTAAGCTCAAACTCTATCTTCTCAGGTTCCTTTGGTCGAACTTCATGTTTAATAACATATTTTACCTCTCTGAACACCACATCTCGGTTGTACACAACCTTCCTTGTGACTGGGTTCCAAAGCTTATAACCCTTTAAACCATCCTTATACCCAATAAAGATGCACTTTTCATATTTACTATCCAACTTGGTTCGTTTCTCCTTTGGAACATGTACATATGCATCACATTCAAATACCCTCAAATGTGAAAGATAGGGTTTCTTACCAGTCCATACCTCTTGTGGAGCCTTATCCTCTAGTGCTAATGAAGGTGACCTGTTAACCAGGTAACATGCGGTATCCACCACCTTTGCCTAGAATTCCTATCCTAACCCAGCACCACTGAGCATGCTTCTTGCCCTTTCCATCAACATCTTATTCATTCTTTCTGCAACTCCATTTTGTTGAGGTGTATATGGAGTAGTCTTCTGTCGTGCTATACCACACTTCTTATATAATTCTTCAAATTCCTTGCTGCAAAACTCTCCACCATTATCTATCCTCATCACCTTTATCTTCTTCTCTGTCTGATTTTCCACAAGAGCCTTAAATTCTTTAAACCTGTCAAAGGCTTCAGATTTCTTCTTAAGGAAATATATCCATGTATTCCTTGAGAAGTCATCTATAAATGATACATAGTACACAGACTTACCCAGTGATGGAACCTTCACAGGTCCAAACACATCACTGTGCACAAGTTCTAATATTTGTTTTGCCCTCTTACTACCAGAGGGGAAACTCACCTGATTCTACTTCCCATATACACAATTTTCATAGAAATCAAAGTCCAGAGAGCTATTACTCATACCTTCTACCATACCTTTACTATGAAGTATTCGAAGGCCCTTCTCTCCAATATGTCCAAGCCTTTGATGCCACAACATGGTCTTCTCTCCAAAGACCACTAGATTTTATGCTCCACTTTCAGGAACCACAGAACTGTTGCACCCATCAACAACAGTGCTACCTTGCAGCTTGTACAGAGTTCCAATTCGAACTCCCTGCATCAATACTAGTGCTCCCCGAACCATTTTGTAGGTATCCTTCTCAAACACTATTTTTACACCTGCATCATCTAGCTTGCTTACAGAAATCGGATTTCTGGCCAATGCACGAATATGCAGAACACCCGGAAGTGTTCTAACCCTTCCACCTTGCAACTTCAACTTTACTTTTCTGTGACCAACAATTCTAGCCTTCCTATCATCCCCCAAGAAGACATCACCACCATCGTATTTCTCATACTTGCAGAACCACTCTCTATGGGGAGTTAAGTGAAAGGATACACCTGAGTCAATCAACCATGCCTCATAATCTACATGTGTACTTGAAGAAGCCAAGTACACATCCCCACCTTCATCTGAGGTGGTTTTCACCTCTACAGAAGGAGCATCATCAGATCCCTTTCCTTTATTAGGAGCTTTATATTTACAGTCCCTTTTGAAGTGCCCTTCCTTTCCACATTTCCAACACACCACCTTTACAGGTTTTCCTGGAGATTCAGATCTCCCTCTAGATTTAGATCTCCCACTCGATGAATTATTTTTGTTTATGTTCTGTGACCGTCCTCGTACAGACAAGGCATCACCATTCTGGTTGTCCATATTTTTCTGTCTCATCTCCTCCGTCAGCAAGGATGAGACTATTTCATCAAAATGCAACGCATTTGCATTGTTACCTATTGCATAACCAGACTATCCCACGAATCTGGTAGAGAACACAACAAACTGATGCACTTATCTTCATAGGAAATTTTAATATCAACAGATGCTAACTGACTTACCACAGTATTAAAAGAGTTCAGATGCTCTATCACCGAGTCTCCATCTTTCATCCTCAGGTTATACAGCGTTTTCCGCAAGAATAGTTTATTCACCAGAGACTTAGATTGGTACAAAGTCCCTAACTTATCCCACAAAGCCTTCGTCGTAGCTTCCCCTGATACATTCAGCAATACTAAATCTGAGACACACAATCGTATTGTGCTCTTTGCCTTCCGATCCAACTTCTTCCATTCTTCATCGGAAACTCCTGTTGGTTTAATACCCGAATCTACCACGATCTACTAATCTTTATCCACCAAAAAATCCTCCATCTTGAGTTTCCACATCTCAAAACTCTAACCATTAAATTTCTCGATCTCTATCTTTCCACTGCTCGCTATCTTCTTTCACCACCAGAATTGATCTCGCAGATCACCACTGAACAGGGTCTACCATAGGCCCGAGCGAAATCCCTCAGCAACAAAGGTGTCCCCTTGAAGCCAAAACTGCTCTGATACCAAATGTAGGTTTTAACCCCGTACAGAAATTACCTGCATACGAATTCTAAAACACAGAAAATAAACAATGCGAGAGCATAACACATAAAACACATATACACATAGATTTTCCCCTGGATCCCAAAACCGGGACTACCAGCTTGATTTTTCATTATGTTCATTTCAATGTTATAATACATATTTATACATGCCAAAGCATCCAATACCATGGACCAAAAACCATCGCGTCCAATACCATGGACCGAAAACCATCGCGTCCAAAAACATGTGCGAAAAGCATGCACAAAACCATAGGTGGGTCCGCCCATCCTACCATAGGGTCCAAAACCAAAATTTTCTGGGGCATTGCCCCATACCCCATAAATTGGGGTTACAGGTCCACCTCAAACCCCTTGTGACCCCCCCCCCCCCCCCACACAATCGGCGCATTGAAGAGGGGCTCCACCCCCCCTCTAACCCCCTAGTGAACTACGTGGGCTAGTCGTGGAAAGAATATAACACAACCCAACAACGGTGTCCAGGTGAATGGTAAGAATATATGGCAAACCTGGGTGTTGTTATGAATATGGTGGATCAACCCCATGGAGGAGGTGAACGATTCATGAAAGGAGGTAGACACCTTAAGTGAGAGAGGATGAGCTTTGGATGGAAATGTTGGCGTTGTTGGTTTTGGTGTAGTTGGTGTGACTGTAAGTGGTGTTGATGTTGTGCGAATTATACATGTATTTGACAATGGACTCTTGTTGTGGTCGGTAAGAGGTTTTAAGGTCTATTGTGAAGGCTTTTTCAGTTACTGTAGTTGGTGGCTTTATCTCTGGTTCATGTTTTGGATGTAGTTTATGGCCCCTTTGTTTGGCTCCATTGGTTACTTGGGTAGATGAAGTTTCAGAAGGTGGGGTGTTGATAATAGTTGGGGTCAATTCCCTTGTTGTAGCGTTGTGTTTTTGTATTATATTGGAAGGTTCATATTATTTTTGCATGCTATTAATGATAGCGATAAGTGTGAGGATTTTTGCATCCATTATTGTTCTTGCATTGGTTATGATAGTTTCTTCTCCCAACTTGGGCCATATTTGTTGAATGATTAGGGGATGGGGATTGAATTTTCATGGGATCCATGGCAAGGTTCCTATGAGTATTTCTCTCGCACTAGGTTGGTTTTGGCTCGGCTTTGTTTCGTGGTTAGTGATTGGAGGGAAAGTACATTTAGTTCAAATGCCTACATAAGTTATTGTGGTTTGTGTAGTTGGTAAGTTATTTTGAATTTTCCTCCCTTCCATTTATGGTTGATGGGAAATTATTTGAAGGGAATTTATGTAGCATATCAATTGGATTACATTTAGGTGTCAGACATATCTTTGTTCCAGGTTGCGCCGACATTCCAATGTTTTATTGGTTTTGGTCTACTTTTGAAGTTATTGTTGGGAATATTATATGATCGGCGGGCCCCATCCTGACGATACCCCTTTTGTCTTATTCCCTTATGGCTCCATTTGACATTGTCATTGGGCCGATAGACATTACCCATTTGGTCATGCTGAGTCTTTTGGCCCTCGCAACACCTTATTAGAGTTTTGATGTTTGAATTTCCACTTAGTCTCAATCTTGGACATTTCCATTGTCGCTTAGTGATTTCTCCTTTTCCAAACATGATTGATTGTTTCTTCCATCCTAGGGGTGATTTTCGTTGTATCACCCGATTTACATCTCTAATTATTATATTAAAGGGCTTTGTTTTCTCATCGATTATATTCTTACGGTGTGACCGGTCAAAATTTATCCCTCTCATTCGAAGTTGTGGCCTACGAGACCATCCTAGGTGGCATAAGGGGTGGTTTTATTTTTGTCTAGATCAGTGGGCATGCAGTGTCCTTGACTGTCTCTACTTTTTGGACTTTTATCAGACCAAAGTAGCCATTAGGGGAATTTTGAGGTCTAAAATGGGCCTCCTAAGAAAAATGTACAACCAAAATAAACTTTATAAGAACCAATAGGATTCAATATGATGATGTCAACCATGGAGGATGATTCACCATTTTTGGAGTAAAAAAAGTAAAAAGATTAAAAAATAATAAATAATAAAACTACTTTTTCAACTCGTATTTTCAACTTATCTCCCAAATATTTTACTCCAATTTCAATTAAGAGTACTCGTTGGATGCAAAATTTAATTCCTCATCCAAGGATTACCCACGTGGCATACTTTCGATGGACCCTGCTAAACAAAAAATGATAAATACATGAAAAAAATGTAATTGCAATCATTTTTTCATGTATTTCTCATTTTTCGTGTAGATGGATCCATCAAAAGTATGCAACATGGGTACTCATTGGATGAGGAACCAAATTATGCATGCAACGAGTGTTTCCGCTCGAAATTTGAGTAAACCATAGGGAGATAAGTTGAAAATACGAGTTAACAAAAATAGTTTTTTTCTTCATTTCTCCCTCTAAAATTTGATGATGTAATCTAATATTATTTTATTATTTCCAATATTATTTTCTAATTTCCTTAGGAGGCCCATTTTAGACCTCAAAATTTCCCTGATGTCTAGAGGATGGGGTCGAAAAAGTATTTGATGCAGGATTTTTCCCCAAACGTAGAAGCGCTCATTAAGTTGGTGGTTAAGGCAGTGAAAAACTCTAGTCATAGTGGCGCTAGGCTACATTTCTCGCACGGGGAAAAGGAGGGAGGTGTATATTTACAACAGATTGTTTTGGGGCAACTAATATCTCCTCTATGTGATAGGATATTACTGAGAATGGAAAGCTTAGTTGGGGGCGGTAGCACAAAGCCATCAAGGCAACCGAGCAGAGGCATAAATCGGTTTTGAGGGAGGACATTTTTAGGGAGAGGGTGGAAAATATAAAGGAGGAGACATTGGGTTGTAGATGGTCAAATACCTAGATGATAGGGGACAGGGTGACTACATGGGTTGGTTAATGTTGGTCTCCCATAATTTCATATAGACCTAAGCTAAGTGACTTATTCAATGGTTGGTTCACCTTTAATTTCTTATGCTGGGAGGATGTGGCTATTATTGTTGATTTTCCGTGGGTTAACAACAAGGGTTTCTTTTTACTTCACAAGTGGAATGCAAGTTTCAATCCCTTGTGGGATATGCCCAGGTGTAACATTATCTAGGTTAAGATACTAGGTCTTCTGTTTGAGTTGTGGTCAAAGAAGGTTTTCATGGCTATAGCTAACAAAATCAAGAAATTTTATTTATGGGAGGACGGTAGTTTGGGGTGCCTTGATAAGAGGATTTCATGGGTGCTCATTGAAACGAAATTCTCGGGTGGGAGAGGGGGCTTCCAGCTGAGATCAATCCCTATTAGGGACCATTTTCCTTCTGACAATGCTTGGATTATTGAGTTGTTCCTTTTCATTGTATATGCTTCCATGATACTGGACACCTCCTAGTTGATTGTCCAGATCGCTTCACGAAGCGTCATAAGTGGGGTGCTCATCATGGGTCTTGTCAAGCTTCTCATGATTTTGGTCATATTATGGAGGACATACAGGCTCTAGAGAATGATATATATTCATCTGATCTAGGCACTAATGACCCGGTCGATGCACATGTAGAGTTCCTCTGTTTTAGTTGAGGAACCCAATCTCTCAGATGTTATGTTCTCCCCTATGGAGCCATCTCATATATCTTCCAGGAATATCTGATATATGGGTCGGAACAGTTCCTGTATTTCTGATTTTCTACTCCATAGGGAGGCAGAGGAGCCACATTTTTCTAGAGATACCTCTTCTCAGGATGGGTCAGATAAGGTATGGGAGCATAGAGGTCTTGGCTCAAAAGAGGACTATTTTGATTCCCTAATCAAATTCGGGGAAACGTTGACCCATCTAAAGGATCTGTGTCTAAGGATCTAGAATTAGAATATCTGGCTAGGGAGGATACGAGTGGTGTCAAGCCATTGACAATTAAAAAAATGTTTTTTGATAAGAAGGAGAAATATCTAAGCTTGACAACCCAAAAATTTGTGACCACGAGGAAGAAAATAGGGGTGAATTTTAAAAAAATCTCGAATGTATCTACGATTCCTTTTGACATATGGTCTTCTGGTCTGGATGCCCCCTTGGAAACACTCATAAATAACAAAGATCTTGCTTGCATTAAGTTGGGGCACGTAGATGTGCCTCTTCCTGATAACCTAGTCCTTAGAGCATATACTCTTGATGAAGACCACCCAAATGATTATTATGTCCTTGAATGTGCATGGTTTGGGATCAACGTCAAAATTTAAATCCCTTCATCATTTGATCAAAGTGTCACCATCCAGATATAGTCCTTCTTCATGATACTATGATTAGCAGGGAATTGGCGTGGGATGGTATGTTGAAAGTATGTCCCTAATGGCATGTTTGTGCGACCAATGCCTTCGGACTGCTAGGAGGCATGGTCACAATGTAGAACCTTACCTTTTATAATATAAAATCTTATCATATGTGGGGATCATACTGATTGGTAATCAACGAGGTGATGTGAGGAGGCTTCACATTATAAACATTACACTCCATATTTTGACAAGAAGTGAATCCTGGGAGAGGTGCGAGGGTTACAGTATTTTATATCTTAGCTCTTTGATCGTAGCTAGGGATTTTAGTTTCACTCTAGATAAAGAAGAGACTTGGGGGGTGGGAAAAAATGAGCAACCCATGGGTACCTTTCTAAATGATCTTTTCTCCTAGAAGGCGTTGGTGAATATTCGCCCTATTTCTCTAGGGACTGCAAGGAGTAATGGCACATCTAGCAATGTGGGGATCTCAAAAAGGGTGGATAGATTCTTTGTGCAATCAGGATTGATAGGCTTCCAAGAGCATCTGAAATGATGGTCACTTCCCTATCTGATATCCACTACAAGGAAAATACCTTCTAGTGGAGGTTATAATGGAAGTTTTTAGTGTTATAAAAATGACAAAATTTGTCAAAAAAGCATTTTCTAAAACATCTGTTTGGGATAGTGGAGGTTTTAGCGGAATTTCATTACAACTAAAAAAATCTAGGCAGCCAGAGGTTCTAGTTTTGTTTTGTTTTTGTTTTGTTTGGTTTTGTTTTTGTTTTTTTGTTTTTTTGTTTTTGTATTTTTGTTTTTTTTTTCATGCTTAATGGAACATATAGCACTGGTGCGCTACATACATTAAAGCACCGAGCAACATACATAACTAAAATCACTGAGGTGTTGAATGCAAAGACATCGATGCATAATATATACCGTATCGGTGCTACAAGATAAAAAAGCCTCGAGGCATTCTTCTAAGGAATCACATCGGGGCACGTAAAAAGTAATTATTGTGCTAGTGCTTTTTTTTAACTTGCAGCACCAATGCATATCGTTAGTACAAAGGCCCCGGTGCGTTAGTTATACAAAAGGACTAATGCTGTTATTTTTTATAAAGCACTGGCCTGGAAATAATAGTTTGTAGGACCGAGGAGTTAGTTATATGAAAGCGCTAGTGTGTTAAGAATTACAATGCACCAAGGTGTTAATCGCAAACAGGTGTGGTGCTTCAAGTGATAAACGCATTAGTGCTCTCGTTTTCTTAGAAGGCATCGGGCATGCAAAAAGATGTCGTCACGGTGCTTTTATATAACACAACACACTAGTGTTTTTTTATGTTATAGATGCACCAATTTTTTGAATGAGATTTTCTCTTTTTTGGAAAGATCGACTTGTGATAGTGCAATTATTGTAATTTTAAAATCCATTATTCATCGAAAAATCGACATATATCTTATAACAATATTCATATAAATTAAAATTTGATTAGTGCATTTGTATATGATGTTTGGATTAATTTGTTATATTATCATATTTCACATCTCTTCATTATAATATTTAATCATCCATATATTTAATCAGTGGTGTAACATTTCAAAACGAAATTGAATAGAATAAATTAAAATGTATTTTATTATATATCAATAAGAGGCTCTTTGTCATACAAAATGGGATTTTTATTGGTAACCCCTTGTCTTTCAATTGGGACACTATGTCCATTACATTAAACAAAATGTCTGATTTTCACATATAATTATTTTAAAAAATACAACAGGTTGCATTGATACCAAATCGATCATCATTCTTCACTGGAACTCTTGTCACTGCTTGAGCTACTTCCATGACTTGGTTTATTTGGAGGAATATTTTGTTAATTGCATCAACTGTTTTCGTCTTCTTGATCTTGCAATTCCATCTACAAACATAAAAATTAAGTGTAAAGAGTGTATTTACATTGGTGAGAATAATGAAAATTGAAATAAATATTATACATCAATTTAAATTGAATAGCAATGTACGATAGCAAGAAGTGAGTCATAAACTGTGCACATGGTTTTAAAACCAAGTCTCATGCTTTGTTGCAACAAGTTTTTTGCCGATGTAGTTCCATACTTTGTTTCCTGCATGTTTTAAACCTCATTATAAATCATAGATTTAATATGAAGGATTTTTTTGTTCTATAAATTATAAACTTAGAGAGGTAAAACAACATAGATACTTACAAATTCCACAATTAGTTTTTGATATGCCAACATATATTCACAACCCTTATTTAACCCAATTTCAATCAATTCTTCTGATGGCTCTTGTTTGTATGTTAGCACCTATTTGAAGACATTCAAGGATGGTTGTTGTAAAACAACTTAAAATATACAAAAATGAAACCTTGAGTTGTTATAAGGAAATATTAACAATTACTCACAAACTTTGAAATCAACCATTTTCTTCCTTGTCGTCCTATTTTATGTGTTGAATGAGTTCCATCTTGTTTTCTTTTCTGCAAGAAAATACTTGAAAATTAATATTTAATGCTAAATTATTATTTTTATATGTACAAAGTCAATCATGATTACATACATTTGAAGCACATTGTTGTTGAGATGGCTCCTCCTGTGATGCAATTATGTCCATTTCTTTGACTTTGGACATTCCTACCAGCATGTTTCGCATATCAGTGCATTATCATTTGGGATTTTCATAATCTTCCTTAAAAAAGTAATAAACTATTTTATAATGATATACGAAAAGTAAATATAACAAAATCAACATTAATAAATTAATGGTTTGTAGTAAGATATACATATAATTCTATAAAATCATTTTATACGATTAGGAATATTACCTTTTAAATTATTCTTTTTCGTTGTTGCATGTTTTTGCTATTGCAAGTTTGACATGTCTCATTGACCATTGCTCTGGAAACACTTATTGTAGTTTACATATAATTTGGTTCTTAAAATCATTGGATTGATTTTTATATTGTAAGTGGAAAGTATGTTTATACGGTCGTTTATAAGTAGATCCAACATATTAATTTTGTAAAGAATTTACAAAGAACTTGCCTTCTCCGCCTTTTTTTTATGTGTTATCACTATGTCAATCAGTATTTTTGTTACTTGAGACCTTCTGAGACATTTTTTATTAATATATAACCTGTAACATTTTGTTTTTGTAAGTAAGAGAAGTTCTATTATATTAAAATGCGGTAATTACAATCGAAGTGGTGTGTCATGAGCTTACATCTTGTACAAAAATTGTAGATATTTTGCTTTATGTTCTTACAAAATATCCAAAAATTTCCCTTCCATCTGGGTTGAGTGGTCTGATAGAGATTGATTTCCTTCAGATGATTTTTAGCTTGAATGCTTGCAGAATTCTTAGCCTCGCCATCAACTTGCTACTTAACTATTGTACCAAATTTTACATGTGATATTCTTAGAGAGCGTGTCCCAAATAGGACTAATGTTTGAAACAGAGAAAACACAGAAAGTGCCCAAAACAAGAAGTAAGCACAATTCATCAAACTTAGTTGTTTGATGGGTACTTGTCCAACCTGAGTGACTTTTCAGGGGTGTTTCCGGCAGGGGCATCTTCGACAGCCTGGTGGCTGGTGGAAACCCCGTCTATCTCTATTTTAATGCTCGGTGAACCTCCTCCATTGGCCTTCATGGTGGCGATGCGGCGCTTCAGCAACATGTAGATAGACGAATCCTTTTTTACAAAGTGATGATGATGAACAGATTGCACATACACTGTGAATTTGTCATTCAGCATGTCAATCTTGGTCTCTAGAGTCTTGGTATTTTCACTTTGCTCCTGCAAAGAAAGGCCAACATTGTTTTGAGATGCTAGGAGATCTCAATGGTCTGACTATACAAGTTCTCCTTGGCCCCCAGGGTGTGGGATCCATTAATTGAGCATCAACCTCTTCTGTGGTAACCCGCCATCTAATATTTCAAGCCTGGAGCTCTAGATTTTGGATATGTAATTGGCTTTCTGGCGCTACCGAAACATTGAAGTTGAGCATGGATCTCCTAGCTGATGCTTCTGATCGGGTTCAAGGCTGGATGTCAGGGTCATTCCATCTTTCATTAGTGTAGCCTCTTCCTCGACATGGAGCAGGGGCCAAGCCATGACGAGGAGCCATGATGAGGGGATGGGAGTCGGAGGAAAACTTCAGAGCAGAAGAGGGGAAAGGAGGGAAGTAGGGGTGATCGGGCAGCAATAATGATGAAGAGGAGCTAGTGGGTCGAGGTATTCATAGGGGGTGCGGGTGACCGAGATTAATGGGAGAGAGGCGACAATGAATGTGTCATTGATTACGGCCATAACAATGTACAATTGGGCAACAGGTAGAGGAGGTGACAATCTGATAACAACATTACAATCGGGATTTTCATTCCCTCATGTGGATGATTGGAATTGATGCTCACATTGGAATTCATAATATCAAGGTAGGGGAATCATACCAATGAGGTTTGAGAATCTAACTAGCACCCCAGAACTAAGATTGTCCCATACCCTGTTGTCCTTGCCATTTATAACCTCACACTCTTGGCGGAGAGGACCTTCCTCCAGGTCCTTCCATGTAAGGGAGCAAAGCCTAATGATGCCACCTATACCTTCATTAGCTAACCTATCAGTCAAGTTGTTAGCCTTCTATCTCATGACTTGGAAGTGGAGCCCACTAAGCACGCTGACATGTTGGTTGATTTGATGGAGTGTTTTGATCAATCGTCAGTTGTCTGTGACCTTGGTGACGACAGTGCCTTGTTGGAGCTTGCAGCCTGCCAAGGTAGCCAAAGTCGAGTCACCTTCTACGATGAGCAACCAGAACCCTTAAGCTTTGGCAATGGTGATATAAGCTATAACATTCAATATAGAAGTCATTAAAGATAATTTACAAATAAGTCAATTTCCAACCAAAAAAGCTATGGTAACCAGTGCATTTATATAAATAAACGCATTGGTGCATTTAGACCATTAAACGCACCAGCCATTTAATTGTTCAGGCACACCGTCATGGAAATTTTATTTTTAAAATAATTTTAAATTATTACGGTGCGATTTGTAAGGATAAACACACTGAAATGATTTAATGGTGTTATTTGAAAGAGGTGTGTCGGTGTGTTATATTACACCGGGAGCAATGATTAACAAACTAGACATAATAGAGAGTGTTATAATATGTCGGTGTGTTGTATTACATAGGGAGCACTGATGCGTCGAAATGTATAGTTAAAAAAAAAAAGACGACCAATAGGGTTTGGATCTAATTCAATAATTAATTCTCGTACTTTACATGTCAAACACCTTACATATAGTAAGTACACAAACCCATCAAATCTAAAATCCCTAAATTGAAAACCCTAATTGTGAAGTGGTAGAGGAAGTTAAACTCTAAGGTAAAATTTTGCAGAAAGAATGAAGGGTTTAAGGTAAATATTGATTTTTTTTTTTGTTTTTTGTCTAGATTTTAATTAAATTTAAATAGGAAAACATATCGTAAAAAAATTTACTAGTAAAATCTATAGGAATTTTTTTATTATACAAGTTTTAAATATTTTTTTTTCTAAATTGTGAATAAATCTAACAGAAATTGTAAAATATTTTAATAGTAAAATTTAAGATTTTTGCTATCTAGGGTTTTGAGTGAATCACCATACCTTTCAACTTCTGATCTTTTGGCGGATCCAAAATATTTTGCAGCTCCATAGTGCTCTCAGTATGTCTCTCTTGCAAATGATCTATCTTTTAATTAAACCCTAACAGAAATTGTAAATTTTTTTATTAGTAAATAAATAATAAATTTAAAAATTTTATTATGTAGGTTTTTGACTGAATCGCCATGCCTTTCAGCTTTTGATCTTTTGAATAGTTGTGCTGCTCCAAAGTACTTTGTTGTTGCACGATGCTTCTGGTATATATTTCTTGCAACTCACTCACTTGAAATTTTGGGTAAAATAATGAAATGGTGAATAATTTTTTACTATTTAAAACACTTCATGAAATTAGATTTCGAAAAATCAATTGTCGCTAGTTTTCAAATTTCAAAAAAAAAGAAAAAAAATTGTGTTTTTTTTCAATTTCTCTGCACATCGATGTGTTTGATAGTTAAGCACACCAGTGTGTTTATAAAAAAAAGTACACCAACATTGTTGGGGCAAAAATGTTTTTCAACACACCAACATGATACAATTTTGTTTTATTTTCGAAATCCTGAAATGGTGAGATTATTTTTTTTAATGCAACGGTGTGGTTACTATTTAAAAGCATCAATGCTCTTATTGTTATAAAAGCACCGAGTTGGTTGAATTGGTTTTTATTTTCTTAAATCAGGAAACAAGTGTGTAGTAGTGTTTTTTTTTTTAAACGCATCAGTGTGTTTCTATAGAAGAGCATCAATATGATAACATTTTTTTTTGGAATGTCGGAAACCGATGAGAGTATTTTTTGAATGCCCTAGTGTTATTAATGTTTTAAACACATTGATGCGCTTTGTTCTGATAAGCGCACCAATTTGGTGTAAAAGCTATCTGGGATTTCAATTTCACATAAAATGGAATATTAATCTCAAATTATACTTTAGAATGCATCCACATGAATTACAGTAGTTCATAGTATACACTTTTTCTCTTAAAGTCGCTTTATTCTTGAAAAATGGTTTGAAAACTATATTGAAATTCATATTGTGGTCATATAGTTTTCGAGATTAATTTTGGATATCCACACAAATTTTTATTTCTGATTGTTCTCAAATATGGGGACAAAATCT
This sequence comes from Pinus tabuliformis, assembly GCA_031772625.1. Taxonomy (NCBI): domain Eukaryota; kingdom Viridiplantae; phylum Streptophyta; class Pinopsida; order Pinales; family Pinaceae; genus Pinus; species Pinus tabuliformis. Next base: position 476,786,380 of record CM062813.1, on the reverse strand, counting down.
CAATAATATCTGCAAATGGCCAATTCTTCAAATTCCAACTCATTCCATATTGTTGATCAAAGTCCTTCACGAAGTTCTCCCTTTCCATCTCCAGTAAGTTCAAATTTTATTTATATTTTGATTATCTAATTGAATATTTTTTTAATCCATGTCAATTTGAATAAAAATGTATCCAAATTTCCAGGAACCTGATTCAAATCGAGTTTAGATGTAGAAAATATTACTCCATATTTTCAAAAACGTCGGAAGCTCTTATCAGGAGCAACATATCGCAAGCAGTTGGTAGATGAAAATGGATAACCTCTTCACCCTGCCAATTGGAACATGGCATCTTCCAGCCACAATCCTGGATCAACGATGGTAATAATTGTTTGGTATAATGTAATTTCAACAAACAAATTGCATTGGTGTGCTTACTAATATCATTGATATTGTACTAATGACATTCAATATTTTTTGAAATTAGGATTCTAGTGATGATGAGCAACCCACATCTTTCGAAGCACCCCACAAAAATGTCAACTCGAGGGGGTTGCATTAAGAGCAATAATAGGAGAGGAAGAATACAAAGAATGGTTGAATCAACCACCTATTCAATTCCCACTACATCCAGAGTCACCAATTAAGAATGACTACAACAATAATAGTTCTTCATCACAAGTTGGAAATGTAAGAGGAAATCAAATGGAGGTTGGTATGAATTATTACTTACGGGATATGACTGCCATCAAGGCAATGTTGTTAGATTCATTCCAGAATGACGAGCTAGGGGATGATGCTCATATCACCGTTCTCTTATTCGAAAGCTTGAAATTTGTTTCCACCACCTCTCTCTTTGGACCTTGTGGCAAGTAAAATTCTACACATTTGGGGACAACGATGTTGTTGTACAATGTGAAAGCAAAGTTTGGCATGTCAAATGCGTGTTTATCAACAATGTTGAGGTAATTGAAATGCATGATTGATCAAGTTCCTTATATTTTTCCACATAATCAAATTTAAAAATGGTCGATTTTATGAATGTTAAATATTGACATTGTACAATTGTATTCCCCACTAACTACAAGATATTCAAAGATAAGGCTCTTTCGAGTGATAATGTCTTGTTAGGTAGCTGCGAAGAAGCAAATCAGTTGTTAAAAATTTTGGGTGTTGAGTACATATCATATTATGCATGTCTGAATGATTGTATTATATATAGAGGAGAATATGCAGACAAAGAGATATGTCTAAAATGTGGACATCATAGGTACCATAATTAAAAAAAGGGTAAATCACATGGTCCTCCTCATAAGATATTGAGGCACATTCCTATAATCCTTAGGATTCAATGACTCTTTCATTGCAAAGAATTATTTATGTTGTAGGGATGGCACGCCTCACACAAAAGTGAGTTAGGAGTTATGCAAATCCCAACAGATTCAATCTACATGAAGCATATAAAGGATACATGGCCTAAAAAATTCAAGGATGAAGTATGAAGTCTATGACTCAGCATAGCCATGGATGGTGTCAACCCATATTCCCTCCAAACCACCAACTATTATGTTTTCCCAATAGTAGTGATCAATAACAATATCCCCCCCATAGTTGTCCGTGAAGAATGAACATCTTATGTTGACTCTCATAGTCCCTAGTAGAAGATAAGTGAAGAATATGGATGTCTACTTACAACCATTGGTAGATGAAATGAAGGAATTATGGGAAGGGATACATATGTATGATGTATCAAGACAAATCACAACAGAGAGGAGTTTTATGTTGTATGGAATATATGCTTACACTATATATGATTATCGAGGCTTAGGAGTTTGTTATGATAAATTACATTCTTATTAATTTGTTTAGTAACAATATTGTTTCACAGATTCATTTAATTATAGATCTCCATGGTTGGTAACATGTCAGCCTGTATAAAATAATTTCGGAGGTCTTGTCACAAAAGGGTATCATGGATGTAAATGTTGTGGACCTTGTCTGAAGGTTAGGTGGTTCGACCACCTATGAAAGTTAGTGTATGACTGCTTCTGGGTATTCCTCCCAGAAGAATACCCTTACAGAAGAGCAACATCTGTTTTCAATAGTAAACCAGAGAGAAACTAAAGGCCTACAATAATGAAACTAGTTGAATGGCTTAGAGCATATGAGAGAGAAGGAGAAATAGTTTGTAGAAATGTTCGATTCAAATGGGAGCCTATGTTCGATGATATAGAATTCTTTGACACCTATGTTGAGAAATTTCCCACTGGGATGAAAAGGAAATATGTCTTTTATGAGCTCCCATATTGGGAGCATCTTAAGATTGCCCACTTACTAGATCCCATGCATATACTTAAAAATGCTTCATCTTCTTTATGGAGGCACATATCATCGAAAGAAAGTGACACATTGGTTGTTAGGAGAGATCTTATTTCTTCAAAAACTAAAAAGAAACATTAGCCAAGACAATAAACTCGAAGAGAGGTTGGTCCCTCTTGGCCTTTCAAAGAAGGTGATTTCCTATGGATTTTAGAAAATGATGATCTTTCTTTGGCAAAGGAAGTTATAATCAGTGTGAGGGTGCCTTCTTTATATGGGTTTTCACTACGACACTGCTTCACTTTGGAGGATCGTTTTTCAGGGTTGAAATCGCATGACCATTTGAACATTCTAAGAGTACGTATGTCAAAAATATGAATATATATATATATATATTATGTAATGGGATATTTTAGAATTAATTTTTGTATAATGTACTATCTATTGTGTAGTGTTATTATCCTCTACTCGTGCGTGGGTGTGTGAACCATGACTTCCCCCATGACCTACGACATGCCATATCTAAATTATTTGCATTTGTACGTTGGATCACATCAAAGGAGATTCATATGGCTAGCATTCCACAATGGCGTCAAGAGATAGTTGAGATTGTTTCTATGTTTGAGGAGTTGCTGACGAGTTTCATGGAATTACAAGTTCATCTTCTAATTCACCTAGTAGATGAGGTTGAATTAGTTGGGGTCATTTCTTGTCGTTGGATGTTCTTATTAGAGAGGCACATGAAGAAATTGAAAGGTTTTGTTCGACAAAGGGAAAAACCTGAGGGGTCTATGGCAGAGGGGTATATATCATATGAGTTTTTATATTATCCTAGTGGGTACATTAAGAAAATCAATAAAACACCATGTGCGGCGATTTAGGACAATGAAATAGAAAAAGACAAAAGAGAAGGGGATCTTCTCGAAACGAATGCAAAGAGGTGCATGATAAAGAGTAAGTGCAAGCTTATCATTTGTTAAATTACTAGACAATAACTATTCACACTAAACTTCATATTAATGCAAATTTTGATTCGATATGTACTATATATATATATATATATATATATATATATATATATATATATATATATATATATATATATATATATATATATATATATATGTTGGTTTGATTTTATCATTAGCGAATTCAGAAATTGAAGCCATCAACAAATTCATTCTTTACAATATGGCAGGCACACAATCGCGGGTGGAATTGTACGAAGAGAAGAGAAGCGGAGGAAATGGGACAATGACAGGAAATAATTCAAACGGTTGAATGGTAGACGTGTGCCTTATCCTGATAATTTAAAAGAAAATATGCCAATGACATGCCCTAACAATTGGGTTACTGATCAAGTCAAAGAGAAAGATGATGCATCTAGTCATTACCCACATATTGAAGAGGATGCACTAAACATAGGGATTGAGTGCAGGAACGTGGTAATTATATTCTCTTTTTGTATGGTTTTAACTTTATACTGCACCTTTGAATTGTAACATCTATATATATATATATATATATATATATATATATATATATATATATATATATATATATATATATATTATTTTTAATTATGTTTGAGTTATTAGACACATGACACTATGATTTTTTCACATTTTTATAGGTGCATTTGTTCCCATCTATGTGGACATATGGACATCATTTTCATACAGAGGATGTCAATGATGGATGCATGACACAAGACTGTGGAGTGGAAGTCAATTTCGACCAATCTAGTCATGTTAGCCACCGCGATCAAAACCTAATGCAGGGGACATTAGGTTACGTTGAAAAGATATAAGAGATCACTCAAGTGGACTTCACTTCATTCCAATGTGTTATTTTTAGGTGCAAGTGGTGGGACGCCTTTGATCAGAATAATGTGAAGGAAGATCGTGATAGTGGGATGATATCTATCAACTCTAGAAAGATGTGGCATGAAGCTAGGGAACCTTATGTTTTCCCAAAACACTACAACAGGTGTTTTTTTACCCAGAAGAGTGGATAGGGTTTGGTGGTTCGTATTAAGACACGAACCTAGATTAAAACATGTTTTTGAGAACAACACTGTTATCATGCCAAGCAAGGAAGATAATCAAGGTGAAGACAATGGAGAGTGATATGCACTTGTTAGTTCATCATTTATACTATTGTTGTATGTTTTTGTTGTCATTATTTCACTAATTATATTATTTTTTTATTCTTCTTGACATTTTATAATATAATTGGTAAGATTCGCAAACATTTTCACGTTCTTTTGCAGTGGAAACATTTTTATAGTACTTAAAGCTAAGTATTTCCAATTGTGTACATTATCTATCATAATAAGGATTCAAGGTCACACTTCTCAAATATGAACATATCAAGCACACCAAATTTGTGATGGTGATTAAGAGGCATTTGTTTGACTTTCAAATAGACTCGGTGATGCATTTTTGTCTCCTATGTAGATTATATGAAATAAATATCTATTTTTTTATGTATTTATAACTAAATTATTTAAAGTAGGCATGTATTTATCATTGTGAATATGATATAATATTAGCTAGGAGAAGTGTGAAAAACATGAATTTTAGTGACTGTCCCATAATAAGTATGTGGAAAAAATAATATTTTCTAAGTTGCTCATTAAGAAATAGTCAAACATATTATTTGTCAAAAGTTTAAATATAATTTATTATCATTTTTGTATTATTTAAATCATATTTATTATTAAAAAGAGTTAAATTTAAACCAGTACAGTAGTGAATAAAGAACCAAAATAACATCAAATGTTATATCTTTATAACTAGAAAAAAAATCCCTTGTCTCTTTAAGGGAGAACTTCCAATAAAGAAAATCTCCAACTACAAGTAGCTTCACATGAAGCCTTATCATGTTACGTTTCTTTATCCTCATCTTTAGAGAGAGAAATTTCTAATTTGAATTGGTAAGAGTTGCAATAAATATTAAATTTAATCTTGAAAACCTCATAACTTTAGCAATAAATTAAATTTTATAAAAAAAAATAATTAAAGTTATATTAAATCTAAATTAATTGCGCCAAGAGCCACTCTACAACTCAACATGGGAGAGATGTTGTCATGAAATGTTACATTTAAAAATAGTAAAATAATAATTTAAATTAACAAAATTAAAAATAGTAATAACAAAAGAAATTAATGTCGGTCATAATTACAATACTTCAATTTACACTTTAATTTTATATAACTTTATATAGAGATATAAAGTAACCTAAAGTATATATATAAAAAAAAAAAATAGCTTTTATTATGAAGAAGAAATGTAATGAATAAAGAAATACAATTTTTATTTTTTTATTTTTTGTAAGTCGATTATCTATTCATTAATTAAAAAAGGAGTACATAGATAACAAAAAATAACTTGTCTCACCCCGACTAGGTTTGTTGACCAATGCTAGCTAGGCATTACATACAATCAAAAAGAGACTAAAGGGAAAAGTTTGAAGCTTGAAAGGCCAAAAGCACCAGAATACAACCAAAATCAATAAAACACCTGTCACAATGCTTAAACATCTGAAGGAAATTATTTCCTTAAACGACGTTTAAGGAAACATTTTGAGGCCCTAAACGACGTTTTTTGGAAAACTGACAAACACATGTGTTTATTTGATTTTTGCAGTCGAAATTTGTAGTCCTCAGATAGATCTTTTTAACAAGTATTGTGCGCGTCAAACAAATATCATGCGCCAAGGTTACGACCCCAGGAAGTTGATGTACCAATTTACCCAAACGGGGCCCACAGTTTTGACGTTTCATCTCCTAGGGTTAGGTTTTTGGATGCTTAGTGTTTTCCATTATTTCTCAATAATAAATAGGCCTTTGATCCTCATTGTAACATAGTTCATAGGCATGTAGCCGCCACATCTCTTCTCAGAGATAAGCTACCATCGCCCGAGCTAGTTTATGTCCATTCCATTCGTAAGCATATTGTAGTTCTTTGATATTAAAGAAATGAAATGTTATTTTTGTTGCATCTCTGTATTTGTGGTTATATATGTATTTTGTTACGTTCCTATTTAAGTTCGGATTAGGTGAGATTGTTATAAAGCCTGGTAGTGTATGTTTCTTGCTTGGGCCTAGGAATTCCTCGGTGGAATTGTGGTAAATCCTGGTTATATAAATGAGGGCTTGGGCCTAAAAATCCCTTGGAAGATTGTGGTAAAGCTAGAGGAAGCCCTGGTTGTTTTGTTGTAAGTCCCATATTCATGCTTGATATATGGCACGAGGGTGATTGGCTAAAAGAAAGATTTGGTTCAGCCAGATCTATGGTCGGGTGGTACGTGGAAGTCCCTAACTTGGTTGGCTTTTGCATATGTTAATAAGAGTTATTTCTCCCTTTTATTTCATGTGTAATTGTACTGGTTAATATGTGGTTTTAATTGTTGTTTTATCATTGTTATTCTGTTGGTTATATGTTGGATAGAAGCATGGTTTATGACAGACTTTGGTTATGGTTGTCATCATGTTTCAATTAGTAAATGAACTGTTAATGAATGAATGAACTAATAGACGATAATGCAACTATTGTGAGAGGGCATCAGACCTTCTTGACAAATCTAAGATAAGTATGAGGTCCCTATGTTTAGATATGTTGTTATGACTTGTAGATTACATGTTCATGATGTGTTTAACAGAATGCCTGTCATGGTTGTTAGGGTTTAGGTCAAGCCCTTGTTAAAATTTTTGTGTTAGTAGCCTTGTTTCAATGTTATTTATCATTTCTGGAAGTTTCATGAAGTTTTGGCCAAAGGCTTGAGTCCTAGCTCTGAAAAAAATGGCTCAGAATTTGGGGTCGCTGGCACAAAACTTCCTGAAAAAAAGCCACAATTTCATGGATTCCTTGCTATGAGAGACCCTAGAGGGTCTCATTCGCATGGAGGGTGATGCAGGTGCATTAGGCCAAGAACATAAAAAGTGATAAGTTATTAAAGTCAGTCCAAGAGCCTAGCAATGTGATGGATTGGTCACATGTCAAGGCTAGAACATTTTAAAGTTTATTTTTGAAAAAAAATTGATATTTAGTTAAGATTAGTTAGGAATATCTAGTTAAAAGAAATGATTTTATAGTTAGTAGGTAGTTAGGGCTAAAGAAAATTGGTTCACATCCATGAATTCATTTCTTGGATAATTGATTTTGAGTTTTTGGGAAGGGGAGAGGAGGAACATTTTTGGGGTGTTGTAAATTTTGGTGTGAGATTGAAGTTAATTGAACAACATTTCTTAGACTAATGGCTTTTGTAGCAGAAAATTGAATCTATCCGAGAATACAGAGCACTCTGTATCCAGCAAACAGAAGAAAGAAAATTTGTAAAAGAAAATTGTCACCAATTTTGTGGGTCGATTTCTGATCAAAGGAAGACAAATTTTGAAATTTTGGCATCCAGGTTTTGTTCAGAACGAGATCTCTTTGGTAATCCATGAACGATTTCCCAAAAATATCCTTCGTTTGGGAGTTACTGAGGGATCTTTAAACTGTGTTTTTACAGACTGCATGATTAAAAAAAATGTGTTCTTCCTGTAACAGCACCGTAGTTTGCTGTGAGAGTCCTGTAACAACACCGTAGTTGGATGTGAGTGTCTGTAACAAAATTGTCGTTTGTTGTGAGAGCCTATAACAACACTGTAGTTTGTTGTGAGAGTCTGTAACAACATTGTAGTTTGCTGAGAGGGTCTATAACAACACTGTAGTTTGTTGTGAGAGAAAATATATGTTGTTCATCCTGTAAAAACATTGTGGTTTGCTGAGATAGTAGCCATCAGAGGGCTTGTCATGGGTGTGGATGGAGGTCTAGTTCAGTCAAAAAGTAGGTTAATTCAGGGGTTTGGCACCTGAAGTGGTTGGTTAGCCCCTACGGGTCCTGTAGCTTCTGAGGAAGGTCAGTTTGTTTTTGGTTTTTCAATTCCACTTCCTTAATTGTACATGGGGATTTGAATCATATCATAGTAACTCTTTGTCTCATGTTTACCCCAGTGGACTGATTAGCTTGGGTAAATGTGGGAGGAGAGTGTTACAAAAGCCCAACTAAAAATCACCTGACTAGTCCACTGAGCACTCCCGTCGAACAAATGAGAGCCCCACGTGCACTCCAACCCAAAAAAAACCAACCTCTCAATTGCCACCAAACAAAAGCAGACCATCCTCAAAAGAATTGGCAGTGGAGGAGTCTGTAGACATAATGGACTTCTCCAGGGCCAAAACCGAACACCAAATTCGATTAAACATGGATGTAACATAGCACACCCAAGACCTTAGACACAATGGAGCCTCGAGCACTAGCAACCACCTCAGTAAAATAATACCCAAGTTCCAAACACACACTACTAGGCACCACAACCTCAACTTGAGCCCCCATTGAACTCCAAACAAGGATAGAAGAACCCTAAAAACACCTAGACCACCCATCTTCCAGAAGAGAATCTCTCCGCACTCAACCTGGGCTAGGACACACTTGTAACAATCGGCTACACTTTTCGAACGCAGACAATAAGACTCAGAATCCCACCCAGAATGGACCCCTGTAAGATAATATTCAACCCAGATAGAAACTAACCCAAAACACCACAATGACGGTACACAATCCAAACACCACCCAAAAGATTGAAAATATAATTTACTTTTTACTACAAGGAAGAAATGTAATTTTTGCACATGACAAGAAATAATATTATTGGTATTACATTATGTGTAATTCATTTTATGTTCCATTTACATGTAATATTTAAAACAAAAAATATGTTAGTTACAACCATAAGTAAAATATTTCAATGTCCATATTAAATAACATAATTTTATAGATACTTTATATAGAGAAAAGTAAAGTAATTTAAATTGAAAATTTTCTTATATTTTCACTCTAGTGAGAAAGATTGAGAGAATTCTTACTCCATTAATAGTTTTTTTCTAATTCAATTTATGAGGGATGTTTGTAAATTTTTCAATCTTTAATATGGATTTGATATGTAATATTTCACACAACATTAACAATAAAAATAATTAAATGTATACATATAGGAAAATATTATGAGGGGGCATATTTTAACATTTTAATGTGGAGAACATGAATTATAAATAAAATATTTCAATGTCAACTACATATATATTATACCAACTTAAATCTATATCAGCGTAATTTTACAACCATAGTTTCAACCATGCTAAACTTTGTAATTTATAAAAATATCTTTGCATTTTTTTAAAGTAAGTCGTTTTGCATGCAATTTTATATATAAAAGTTTGATATAAGTTCACCAATACATAATCTATAATAAATATTATTTCATAAAAATAAACATCATGATGATAATCATCTAACAATCATAAACATCATCTAAGATACACATTCGAATTCACTACCATCATCTAATTATATACACATCTAGCACATATAAACGTCATTAGCTGGCACACAAATCTAATAATCTAGCATGGCATCATCATCGTGATCACATCTAACAAAACACAAACATTCTAATATAACATCATCACCACACACATCCTCAAAATAATATAAATCTCATGTCAAATAACTACTATCACATACATATCTATCTGCAAGCACATTAAATGAACATATCTAACATGGCCTAACAATATACACATCAACGCCAACATATAAATTAAGTACATAAACATGAACAAAAAATGCAATAACTACATCAAGTCAAATAAGTGCAACCAAATATCCGATAAAACAAACGTAGTGTTAGGCTAGTCTGTAGTAGAAGACGATGGATAGTCAGCTACTGCATGATCACCGTCTATCAAACTCGGTTGAGGTGGAGAAGGAGGTGTCTAGTCTGCATGAGTATAAGATGATGGATGGTCAACTACGTCTACGCCCTCAACGCGGTCTGGCAAACTCAGAGGTGGAGGAGGTGGTTGGTCTGCTATGTCAGGAGAAACACGAGGCACATCCTCTAGCTTTGGCATCTCATCATTGGGCGACTAAGGAGGTGTACCACCAGATGGATCACTAAAACCCTAACGCCCATGATCCGATGGGGTGGTACTACCGAAAGCATCATCATAACCACCCTCATCATCATGATCATGATCATAATCATCACCAACCTCATTTGATGTATCTACCACTGCATCACTCATCATTGTCAATACCCTACTAGCTTTGATGATATCCCACATAAGAGACATCATCTCCCGTGGATAGTCTCTCTACAGACACACGAAACTAGGATCCACGATGATATCTCGAGCCCTGGCAGGGTGGACTCCCGCATCAAACAAAACTCTGACCAATCTATCGTAGTAGTCCATATGAACTCACAGACCAAGCCTATGACATCAGACGCCCACGTCCCCCTGAGGATGTGCCTCACCCTCGTGGGTCGCGCCCATCTCCTCATCTCCTGTGACATCCGGTGGGGGAGGAGGCATGTCCCCATCTAATGTGCTGATGTCTACAAAATATATAGTACCGAAAATTAATTAGACAATTTCATTAAGCAATTTAATAAAAAAAGTTAAAGAACATGCTAGAATAAATTTTATTTTAATTCATCAAAAACTGCAAGAAAATGAAACTAGATTAATTTAAAGAATATACTAATATTACCTCTATCATTTGGAGGCTCATCCTTTGTGAAGAAGATGTTGGGACACCCCCTCCAATCAATCCCCATGTACATAAACAACAATGTGACAAATGCATGGTCATCCTCACTGCCCAATAGCGCTAGTGCCTTGGGAGAAATCATGGTCAGAAACTCTGGCAAGTCCCTCCTAGGGATCATCTGATCCCACATGCGCATCTGGGCCTCAAAAATTGGCCTAGGAGGGCGATGGTCAAATTTAGGCCTCAAAAATGTAAGAGGGACTCTGGCAAGTCCATCCTAGGCATCATCTGACCCCACATGTGCATCTGGACCTCAAAAATTGGCCTAGGAGGGCGATGGTCAAATGTAGGCCTTGTATCTAGAAACCTCTCAAAAAATAAAGAAAAAAGCTCGGAAGCGAAAGGGAAGGTCTCCCTCCCATATCTCAATGTAAGACATCTATTTAAAGCCATGCAAAATTGCCTCAAAAAAATGGCAGACCATTTGATGCAACATGGCATCTAAATCAAAGAATCAACATGATACAAAAGCGGGAAACTAATGTGCTTCCCATCACTACTAGGGTGTGCAATGGTCGTGACTAATAACAAGAGGCACCTAACATCCTTTGTAGCAAAAGAAGAAATATTTAGCTGTCCACCACGGACCTGAAAAATCTGATGGACAGACCGCATGAGGCCTAACATATCTCTGAGTGTATGCAAGTTGACTCTCAGTATGGGGGACATTAGGGAACTGGAGAAAATCCTCCCCTCTCTTAGATAGGCCAATGATAAATTATATGACCTCCTCAGTGGTCCTATACCACGCCATAGGACCATCATGGAAAGCCTGCTCCTGGGCACTCCATCAGTGGATCAAATGTGCCAATAAAACATAGTGCGCCTTTAGGGATGTAGCCTCCTCATAGTACTTGAGGAGGCCTACATTCCTCAAGAGCACTTGGGTCACTACAGTAATAGGGCGAGGATTTAAATTCCTCTCCCCTCTCTGACATGTCATGTCCGGACCATATTGTATGGGTTCGTCTGTTGCTCATGCTCTTGTTGTTTCTCCCTCTACTTATGTATATGTTACATGATTGACATATAAAATACATCAACATCAATCATAAAAAATATATTTTTTTTATTAAATGAGACATGTATTTTTAAATATGGAAACATAAATTTCAATTAAAAAAAAATACTGGTGCGCACAAAACACACTCATGCACCGACATCGGTGCACTTTCAACTATAACCACATTGCTATTGATGTGCACATAAGTATGACACATCATTGTTGGTCCACAAATTGAACTTTTTATAGCAGTGTGGCACACTTGTGCACTGGTGCACACGTATAACTTTTTTGCACCGGTACAAAATGTTCAAGTTATCAAATGCACCGAGCTATGGCAATATTTTTAAATATTAAGTTTGCAGTGTTTTTGGTAAATATAAATGCATTGGGCATGACGCACTAACGTACAATCTGTTGCATTAATCCCGATGTGTTTTAATTTACAAAACACACAACAACAATGAAAATTCATTATGTTCACGCATCGAATTGCGATTCACCCTGTAAATTTACAAGGTGAACCGCTATCTGTGCAATCTGAACGTATCGAACGCACCGCGCGATGACTTTTTTTTTAGAAATAGTCACAAATCTAGTCTAATTTACAATTCTAATCCACTAAAAAAATCAATTACAAAGAAACATAAACATTACCTGGACATTTTGTCGTTGGGGAGGCATTGTGGACACATAATGGAGAAAAACAAATTTTAGGACGGTTTGAAAAAATTGAAAACTCAAATAGTGAACATGATATGGAAGGTTGGTGAGCAAGAGAAGCATGGACATCAGGGCGCTTGTATGTGGCAAGAGTGGCATCGGTTCTTCAAAGCTCTCCTGCACTGTAGATTGTAAACATAAAAATTATGGTCAGGAGGGTTTTTTTATTTAACCCTCCTCCAATGGGTTTGGAGAAACATACGGTGTGGGATATGTCCAAAAGAACCACATTTTTTTAATTAAAAATAGCGCGGTGCTTTTCTTGCGATTCCCCGAGGCGTTCCTATACAAGTACACACTGGTGTTGTGTTTCTACTCTAGCACTGCTATTTTTTTAGAATTTAAAAATTGCCTAGTGGTGCTCTTTAGAAGATGTCCTAGGCATTTTGTTAAGATTTATGCACCGGGGCTTCGTTGGAAAATAACACTACATTCTTCTAAAATTTAAAACTATAGTGGTGCTCCTCACTAGTATGCACCGAGATGTTTTACTACGTGAAGGGCACCAGTGCCATCGATGGTTCAAGCATCGATGCGTTATGTTATTTAGCACATCGTTCTTTTTATTTTTATTTTATAAAAATAAATTTTTGACAGTGCACCATGTTATTTGCAACACCAGTGCTTGTATGGATAGTAAAGCACTAGTGTGTTTGCATATTTTGGAAGCACCGTTCAAAAAGCATATGCTAAAACATTCGCCCGCACACCTCTGCTACAAACGGATTTTTGGGTTATTTCTATAGGTGCTTCCACAAAAATCTCCACTAGAAGGTCTTTTCCTTGTAGTGATAAGATCATTTTCCTATTGTTTTGGAAATGATTCGGACTTATGTAGGAGCACAACAAAATATAGAAATAAACATAAACACAGAGATGCAACAGAAATAAAACTCCATTTCATTAATATCAAAGAACTGAAATATGCTTACATACATAATGGAAATAAACTAGCTCGGGAGATGGTAGCATATCTATGAGAAGAGATGTGGTGGCTACATGCCTCTAAACTATGTTACAATGAGGATCAAGGGCCCTCTTATTATTGAACAACAAAGGAAAACCCTAAACAACCGAAACCCTAACCTGGGGAGATGAAACACCAAGAGTTTGTGGGCCCCATTGGGGTTAGTTAGGCAACCAACTTCCTAGGGTCATAGCTTGGCCATATGATCTTCGTTTGGCGCATACGATACCACATTGGAAATATCTCTCCAAGTAATATAGGATTTGCCACAGGCCCCTACCTATGGCTTTGGGCCTGCCGCAGACCTCAAAAAAGCATCGTTTAGGGGTCAAAACAACTTCAAAAGTTTAGAACCCAAAAAATTGCTAAAAATAGTAAATGATGCTAAAATCAAGGAAATAGATGAACTGACTGGAGGTCTAGGTGGAACAGGTGGGTGGCCACCAATACACTTGGATCAAGAATGGAAGGGAGATATTAAAGGGAGATCCCTTCCCTTCAAATTCAACCATAACTGGTTAAAGGAAATGGATTTCTCTAAGCTAATTCACAACACCAAGCTTTCGTTGAATTTGGGGGTCGGGGTTTCAGGTATGGAATCTATTTGTTATAAGCTAAAGTCATTGAAGAGGGTAGTGAGGCATTGGTTAAGGGTCAAGAAAAAGAAAATGGCTGGCGAATTATTGGATATAGACGTGGAAATGGAGCATCTATTTGATCTGAATAATTCAGAGTTCTTATAAACAACTTCAACGGAAAAGCTTATAGCATTGGAAGGGAGAAAGAACAAGATTTTGTTGGACTAGGAAGCGGATTGGCGTTTTAAAAGAAGGGCATATTAGGTGGTAGAAGGTGACAGAAATAATTGCTTCTTCCATAATTAGGCATCCTTTAGGAGGAAAAAGAGCATTATTTGGCTCATTAGAGATGACGAGGGAAATTCCTTAACCACTCAAGACGATATTGAAAGGGAGGCAGTGTGATATTTTAGTCAAGTATATTGAGACAAAGATGGAGAGGTTACTGACAATCAAATGGCTAATGTAAATCTGTTTTTGCATTTGATTGATGTGGAGGCAAGGTATGGGTGACTATCTCTGGCTTCAAGCTATCTAGATATATTACTCTGTCTCATTTAAAGTTTGTTGATGATGCTCTTTTGATGGGGCAGGGATCCATTTTGGAATGGAAGGAATTTTATCAAACATTATCTGATTTTGGGGAAGCTTCGAGCCTCATGCTATCCAGATATATTACTCTGTCTGATGTAATGTTTGTTGATGATGCTCTTTTGATGGGGCAGGGATCCATTTTGGAATGGAAGGTGTTTTATCAAATATTATCTAATTTTGGGGAAGCTTCAGGGCTCATATTGAACAAAGAAAAATTTGCTATGTATTCTTTAGACAAGGAATCGACCTTGGTCAAGGAGATTTCAACCCTCTTTGGGGTTAAGTCTTATTCCTTGATCGGAGGCTTTCGATACCTTGGTATTTTCATAAAACCAAATTGCTATGAGAATAGAGATTGGGATTGGTTGGTGCATAAATTTGAGAAGACGCTGAGATCGTGGTCAGTTAAATGACTGTCATTGTGGATTCGTTTAGTAATGATTAAGGCAGTGCTACAAAACATAGTTATTAAATGGATGCACATTATTCATCTTCCAATTGTTGTCATTCACAAAATTAAGTCTAGAGGAAAATAATTCTCATGACATTAGAAACTTTGTTCAGACATGTTTCATTAGGCGGGTGGGGCATCATTAATTTGGAAAGATTCAATTGTGCACTGCTGATAAAGAACTCGTGGAGGGTTGTATGTGTTGGTGGCATTTGGCACCAATTAATCATGGATAAATACTTGAAGAACCAGCCTTTGGTGTCTTGGATAAGGGCAGGTGCTTCAAAGAAAAAGGAGGCATCAATGTCCTGAAGGAGCTTAATGAAAACAAATCCATGGTTTCTAGGTAACTTAAGATGGGTAATTGGAAATGGAGAGAGGGAAAAGATTAGTCTAGCAACCATCAAAGGTATGCCCAAAAATAATACTTTGTCACTTTTCCTTTTGAACTATCTTCACAACAAACTTTGTTCCATAATAAAGGATATTTTCATGGACAAAGGCCCTAATTTACAACTCAATTTTTGGAGAGAGGTAAGGGACATAGGTCTCTCTAGTGAGTTAGTTGACGAGTGGAACAAATACATTCTTCTCCTTAAGTTGATTGGTATTACTTTAGCTAAGGAGGAATATTGGTTAACATGGAATGGCAATATGGTCAAAGGACAACTTATAGTCAAAGAAATATACTCATACTTATCTAAGGAGCAGTCATTGGATCCTAGGACTAGTTGGTTTCAAGTATCATGGAAGTGGGACATCCCACTAAAGTTGAAATGTTTTTGTTGGTTGGTGGTCCATGATAAAATCCTCACATGGAAAAATCTGCTTAAGAGAGGATTTCTTAGGACCAAAATATGTGCTTTATGTTTGGTATCTCCGAAAGACATAAACCACCTTTTTCTTAAGTGCTCTTTTGTTGTTGTTGTCTGGAAGGAGGTCCTAGACATTCTCCATATATATGCAACATGGGAACAATCCTCGGTTGGTGCTTGCCTATCAAAGTCATTCGTGGAGCACGACATATATAGATCCCTCCCTTTTAATATAATTTGGGGCATTTGGAGAGTGAGAAATGATAAGATTTTTTTACCAGAAGGAGCAGGACGTGAGGGTCACTAGCATTAAGATCTCAACATTATTTTTAGAGAAGGGCCCTGTGTTCAACAAGGAACCAAGAAGGTGCATTTTTATGAAGGATATTTGGAAAAGGTTCCTAGTCGGCTTTTTTCATGGGGCATCATCTTTAGGGAGATATGGCAACGAGATGTTGATTGTCATGAGGCTTGGTGATTTCTATAAGTTTAAATGGTGCAACAAAAGTGCTTATAATACAAGAGAAAAATTACTAGCGTTTTGGGGTATCCTATATTGTGCAAAGAGGTTAGACATTACCAAGATCAATGTGTTTGGAGATTTTAAGGTGATTGTTGAGTGAGCGAATTAGCAATCCACCCTCCAGGTTCCAACCCTTTCACACTGGATGATAAAGATCGAGTCTCCAATTTCGTCTTTTCCTATGATCTCTGTCTCCCACATATATAGAGAATAGAACGTTGAAGCCGACTTATTATCAAAATAAGGGTGTAATGAGATCCAAGGAAAGATATATTACCCGATATTTTCCAATGGAACTTTCTAGAGGAATGGACAAATGGATATATGAGGTTAGTCACTTCGTTTTTTTTTTGTCTTTTTTGTGCAGAAGGGGCTCGAGCCTGTTTGTATATTTGGTCAAAAGTCTTTATTCTGTTTATGGGATTCAGTTTTGGGATCTGAAATGATTAGGTACTATATAGATTAATAGTTTTTTTGAAAGCCCATAGATGGAAGTTACAAATAGTAAATGGTTTCCCCTGTTTTTATTTTCTAGAAAATGTGCGCTTGGTGGGAAGGATATCACTAAAAAAATCCTATGTAATTGTAAACTTTCCTTTTCTTAAATGAAAAGGAAGAAAGGGTCCTAAATACCATGAGGTGATGAAAAGGGAGTAGTGCAGGCTTCTCCGCGAAGTGCTATTCAGTTAATAAGACAAGGATTCCCGCGACTGCCACCTCCACCCACACCTTTCTAGAAAATGTGCGCTTGATGGGAAGGATATCACTGAAAAATTCCTATGTGAGATTTTAAGCTTCTGTGGCAAGACTGAACTGGAGAGGTTTTTCAATCATCTTAACTCTATATCTTCCGAAATCAAGTTTACTATGGAGCTTGAAGAGAACAGTAAAATCCCCTTTCTAGATGTATTGATCAGTAGAGAAGAGGATGGTACTTTGGGACACCAGGTCTATAGGAAGAAAACACATACTAATAACTATCTTCATGCTGACTCATACCATCATCTATCCCAAAAATCTGGTGTCTTAAACACTCTAATTGTTAGGGCTCTCAGGATTTCTGACCTTAATCACCTAAATGAAGAAATTGAACACTTAACCTATGTCTTCAAAAACCTAGGATACAAAGAGTTCAGTATTAAGAAAGCTATAAGAAGAGCTCAGGATAAGGTCCTCTCTAAGCGTCCTCCTAAAAAAAAGAAAGAAAATTGTGGGAAAGTATACCTTCCATTCATCCAAGGGATTACGGATAAGATTGCAAATTTTTTAAGAAAGAATAACATAAACACTCAATTTACAACATGTGGAACAATAAGGCAAATGATGAGGTTAGTCAAGGATAACATCGATCATCAACAACTCAAGGGTGTGTACAAGATTGATTGCTCTTGTGGCAAGAGTTATATTGGGGAAACATAACGGTCTCTGAAAATAAGACTTAAAGAGCACGAAGCTAATATAAAGAATGGGTACATCAACCCTTGCAGAACACTCATCCAAAACCAAACATCATGTGTGTTTGGAAGATGCAAAAATAATTGCAAGAGAGGATAATTATCAAAAAAGAAAAATCAGAGAGGCCATCGAAATTATGAAATTTCCTCAGAACCTCAACAGGGACAATGGGAGTGAAATTAGTGGAAATTGGCTTCCCTTGATTAGACAAATAAAACCCTCCATACCTTTAGAAGCATAGTATCATATGTTTTCAAAATTAATAAAATTAATTAATTAATTAATTTAATTTTAATAAAATTAAATTAGTTAAATTAATTAAATCAATAAATTTAATTTTAATTTAATTAATTTAATTAATTTTAATTAAAAAATTAATAAAATTAGTCAATTAATTAAAACTGAAAATTAATTAATAATAACCAAAATTAACATTTGATAAAATAAAATTAAAAATTGATTAATTAATCAAATAAATTAAAATAATTTACTTATTTATCAATTAGACAATTAGGGTTAAATAAAATTAACATTGGGAGAAATTGGAAAATAATAATAATAAATTTAAAAAGAAATTATGAATTAAATTAATTAAATTAATTAATTAATTAATTGAATCAATTAAACAATAATGTTTCTTTACTAGATACTTAGGATTAATTAACTAAAATAAAAATAAAAAACAATAGAAAGAATTATAAATTAATTAAATTAAACTAATTTATGAATTAATTATGTTAATTAAAATATTTTTAGATTCTTAGGTTAAATAAAAATAAGAAAATTAATTAAAACAATAAAACTAACCTATAATCAATGGAATAAATAGGATTAATAATCTACATCTCTATTAAATAAAATTAATTTTAATTAAGATAAAATAAAATAAAACTAATTATAAAAATAATAAAAAATACATTACATTATAAAAATAAACTTACAATTAGTATTTTTTTTTTTTTAACAGAAACGGGTATGAGTCTTTCATTAACTAATTGGCAAAATGCCATAGATTCGGTTACAATAGCTGAGACTGGTTTCTTGAATTGTCTCCAACCAGCTGAACATGGCACACTCATTTATGAATCTCATTTTTTTACAATTTTTTTCTTGATCTTTTCCAGCTGATTTCCCAAGCTTATGTATACAAACGAACTGCTTCAGCAAAAGGCGATAGAACATAGCGATTTTTAAGGGATTGGGTCCCATGAGACTTCACTGTCTCTGAGAATGGTTCCAGCATCTAACTGGGCTGCCTTATTTGCTTCTACATCTGCTTCTTTATTGTTGTTTCTCAGGACATGGAAAAATTCCAGCTTCAGGGATTTGATCATACCTTTAATTCTTGAGATTGTCCTAGCCAGCCGAAGATCTACCAGATTTGTTTTGGTCAACATAGCATTGATAATGACTTGTGAATCTCCCAATACAATTGCTTCTGTGTGTCCCAGGGCCTTAAGCATTTTGATCCCTTGGAACAACGCCATGACTTCAGCTTGGATACTAGTGGTGTGGCCTAGACCCCATGCAAATCTGTGAGTGGAAGAATCTTTTGGGTTTATAATTATGCCTCCAGCTCCAGCTCTTCCTGGATTCCCCTTAGCTGCCCCGTCAAAGAACAGAGAGGGAAGGCCTTGATTGGATAACCAAGCTTGAAACTCTGTCCCGTTTTTCCTTATTTGCCAGTCTTTAAGGCATCTGAGAGGTGTCATCGACTTTTGGAAGCTAAGATTGAGAGCTGCTCCGAACTCTCTGTCATCTTGGCTTAGATTTGTATCATCCTTTTTATCACTCAACCATTCATTTAACTGCCCCTTAACTGTATTTGCTACTACCTTGTAGTTCTGATCCTTACCTCTGAAGATCCTTCTATTTCTCTCCAACCAGGTATGCCAACTGATAAATTTGGGCAGGGCAGTCCAAGCAAGTTTGACAATCTTATTTTTTGGACCTGGGCCTGGGAATCTTGCCAACCACCCTTCGAACAAATTCGGGACAGCATGGGGAAGAATGAGCATCGAATTCCACGATCCAAGGAGCTCCTGCCAGACATGGACTATGTATTTGCAATCCAGAGAAATATGACCAGCAGTTTCGGAATTTTCTTTGCATAGGACGCATCTTGATGGGCCATGGAAGCCCCTTTTCTGTAGTCTATCTTCTGTTAATATTTTTTGGTGGCATAGCAGCCAACAGAAGAAGTCAATCTTTGGAATAGTGGGGAAATTCCAAATGTTGTTCCAAGGCGCCAGATTGGGTGGAACGTGGGGTCTCTCCCTGATTTTGATGTAGCCCTGCGAAACCGAATAACCAAACTGTTTTTCTCCCCAGCCTCTCGTATCCTTCTTTTTTGCATGCGTAGGGGCTGCTCCATGGAGTAGCTGAAGCAGCGTGGCATATTCTGGCATCCACGCAGCTGGGACATCTGATTTCCAGCCTGCCCAACTATCGCCATGCCAGGTCGAAATATCCCATAGCGTTTTAATGTTGGCCTCGTCCATCCACGTTTTCAGCTCTCTGCTTAGGCTCGAGTTCGATAGAGGAGGTCTGTTCATGATGTTATCCTCCCAAATTTTGATGTGTTTACCGTTCCGGGAATCCAATAGGCGTTCTCTCTTATAAGAGGCCCGACTTTGGAGATTAGGTTGCTGAGAGGGGTTCTGAAGTGCTCTTTTTGCTATTCCAAACACCTGAGTCTCTGGCCTCTGAAGTATTTCTTCCATAGCACCAACTGAACCCAACCAGGCTTTGGCGCTATAATCTTCCAGATTAGTTTGGCTCCCATTGCTAAATTTTGGGTGTTTAGATCCTTAAAATTTAGTCCTCCTTCTTGTAACGGCCTTGAGACTGTTTCCCAGTTTACTAAAGAGAGCCTTTTCTCATTATTCTTTCCTCCTTTCCAAAGGAATTTTCTGATTAGCTCCTCTATGCTTTTTATGATGCCCATTGGTGCCAAAAGAACAGAAAATTGAAAGAGAGGCAAGCTGCTCAACACTGATTTAATTAGCACTGATTTCCCGGCCAAGTTGAGCCATGTTGACCCCCAGGCCTGCATTTTGGCTTTGATTTTTTCAATTTGAGGGAGCCAGTCCTTGCTTGTAGCTCTCTTGTGAAAGACAGGTAGCCCGAGGTATTTGAAGGAATTCCAAGATGCTGAAGCAGCAAATCCCAGGCATCTGGCTATGTCACTAGCAACAACTACCGGGACATTCCAGCAATAAGTATGACACTTACCCCTGTTTAATTCACTGCCTGAAGCTTGGCAGTAGTCTTCCAGAACTTCTTTGAATTTCCTTGCCATCCGTTGAGAAGCAGCCCCCAGGAGCAGCGTATCATCTGCAAAGAGGGCATGATTGATACTTTTTGTCCCTCTTGCTATGCATAGCCCAGCTATCTCTTGGTCTTGCTGTTTCCCGTTTAAGTGGAAGCTAAGGGCAGAGGCTTGCAGCACGAAGAGGAGAGGTGACAGGGGGCACCCCTGCCTCAGCCCTCTAGATGCTTTAAAGAAATCAGCAGCCCTGCCATTCACAAGAGGGGCAATCCAGGGTTCGGAGATACAAGCTTTGATCCATTTAATGAAATTTTGTCCAAAACCCAGTTTGCACATAACATCAAACAGAAATTTATGTCTCACACGATCAAATGCATTAGCTAGATCGAGTTTAATAACCATACCTTGTTCTTTGCGGCGCTGACTCGAGTGGATCGCCTCTTGGACCAAGATAAAATTGTCTACCAACTGTCTGCCTTGAATAAAGCCTCCTTGATTCTCCGGGATGACTTTTGGGAGAATTTTCTTCAATCTGTTAGCTATAACTTTAGTGATCACTTTGTATCCAATATTGCATAGGGATATTGGACGGAATCTATTGAAGGTGTTAGCGCCTTTTTCTTTGGGAATAAGGGCGAGGAAGGCTGAGTTTGTACAGCCCCCAATTTTCTTGCATTCTTGGGATTTATTTATCATTTTCATAAAATCCTTCTCCACTATCTGCCAGCATACTTGAAGAAACCTGGGTGTGAATCCATCAGGGCCCGGAGCTTTGTCGGGTTCCATAGCAAACAACGCTTCTTTGACTTCCATTGTCGAAATTTTATCTTCTAGCATCTGGTTCATCTTTGCGGTGATGAGCTTGGGGACATTGTCTAACAGATTGCCGTTTTGGGTGATCTCCTCGACTTCAGAATACATTTTTTCAAAGTGTTTTGATGCAGCCTTCTTGATGCTGACGAAGTCTTTTAAGGTGTTCTCCTCATTTTTAATTTCTGAAATACTGTTACGACATTTTCTAGCTTGGGCTTGCTTGTGAAAAAAGGAGGAATTACGGTCTCCAGCCTTGAGCCATAGACTCCTTGACTTGAGCCTCCAAAATTCCTCTTCTGCCAGGCATGCCCTATGGAATTTTTGCTGCAGCTGATATTCCTTCTCTAGCTCTTCTTTGGTGATGTCGGCAACTTCCAGATGAAGGTGTTGAATTTCCAGCTCTTTTTGAATTTTTTTCCTGTCCACTGCAGGGTTAGGTAAGGTTTTTATCCAGCCCTTTAGCATCTTTTTTACCCTGCGCAGCTTTTCTTCCCAAACAAAGAATGGAGATCCCTTGACCGGCTCCATCCAGCATTCTCTAATCTTTTGCATGAAATCTGCCTCTTTGGTCCATAGGGAACTAAACCTGAACGGTATAGGCCCTAGATCCTTAGAAGGAATCAGTTCTAGACAGATGGGCTTATGATCCGAGACACTGCTTTGGAGAATGCGCATTTTAGCCTCCAGCCCCAAGAGAAGGAAGGAGCTTTGGACCAGAAAACGATCCAGTCGCGCTGCTATGTATCCCGGCCCCACTCTCTTGTTTGACCAGGTGAACGTGCCTGTGACTGGTTTTATGTCTAGCAAATCCCATTCTTGCATGAGATCTTCGGCCCATTCTCTTGCCGGATCCCTGACTATGCTGCCTCCTCTTTTTTCTGAGGCTCGGAGTGTGAGATTTAGATCTCCGGCAATGATAATATTTCCCAAATTTTCTAGATCTGCTAGGTTTTTGATGGAATCCCAACAGTTCTTTTTCTCACCTGCATTGTTAGGAGCATACACATTGAAAATACAAATAATCTCCTTTGTTTCTAGATGTTGTAATTTTAAAAAGATCCAATGGGTATTTAGGGATTCAGAGATTAGTAAAAACTTGTTTGAGTTCCAGAGCGTCCCAAGTCCTCCCGACGCTCCCTGGGCTAACACTGCATGCGCTCCATTCTTTTTCCACCATTTTTTGCTTGCTTGGAGGAAGGCTGATTCCTCCAACTTGGTCTCCTGGATGAGGAGGATATCTGGGGATTCCAATCTTATTAAGCTACTCATCGCTTCTTCCTTTGCTGAGGTACCCATCCCCCTACAATTCCAGGAGACAAACTTCATTATTTATTTCTGCCTTGGTGGGCTCCCTTAGAGCCCTGTGATTGAATCCTAGTCACCTTCGGGGTTTTTGAAAGGAGCTTCTCTAGCGTTGGCTGGCTACCCTGGAGTTTGTCCTTGTAAGTTTCTTGTTCTCTTTTTTCTTTTGCCGTCTTGCGCCCTCGTGTAGATCTTCTGGGAGAGGATTGGGATTCCCCAATTTCCCCTTCTTCCTCTGAATCTTCGGACTCTTGGGTTTCCCCTTCTTCTTCGGAGGCCTTCTCCTCTGGTATACTTTTGATGGAGGGGGAAGCTTTTGAGGCAGAGATCTCCTTTGGCACTTCTGTTTCCTGTGTGGTCATGACTTCAGATCCAAGGATTTCAAATTTGTTACCTTGGTTTTCCCTGGCTGATTTTTGAGCAATACCCTCTTGCGGGTTCTTGGCACTGCCATTTGTGTTTTTCCTGTGAGAGGTTTTGGATCTCTTTGCCTGGTTCCATCCCTCTTCCTTTCCTTTTTCTTCCCCCCCTTTGGACGGGCAGTCCCTTGCGAAATGCCCGTAGACGTGGCACTTCCGGCATTTGAATGGCAGCTGTTCATAATCCAGTTTCTGTACATGAGTCCAGGGACCAACCACTATTTTGACGGCTTCTGGTAGTCCGACCTCCAGATCTACCTCTACACAGATTCTGGTGCAGTCGTATTGATCCTTGTTGTTGGCCTTGTCTATGAATTTTCCCAGGGTATTGCCAATGTGCTTCAACGAATCCCAGTTCCAGCAATGAACTGGTAGGTTGGGAAGCCTTACCCAAACCGGGACTGCTGTTGGCACGTCCACCGCCGGATCGAAGTCCGGAGTCCATTTATTTAAGTACAGCCCTTGGGGGCCCATGAAGTAGGGGCCATTCCTGAAAATTAGGTCTTTGTCTTCTTTTGCAGAGAATTCAAACAAGAAGTAGCCTCTCCCGAGGAAGTAAGAGGTTACCTTGTTTTGGATCAGAGGTGCCCAGTTCCTGGCAACCCAGTTCTCGGTCGTCTTCGGGGAAGGCCAGAGTCCTGTAAACTGCCCTACCAGTGCCCGATCTGCCAGGGAGAGAGCTACTTGGATCGGCCCTTCCGGCGGGAGGGCGATCTCTGGGATATCTTCCAACCTTTTCACAAATTTCGCTGCTTCCGAGCATTTCTTCTTGGGCAGAGAGGCTAGGAGGGCTTTGAAGGCTTCCGCTGCAGAAGGGGGAGGAGGAGAAGGCTCCTCCATGGAGAAAAAACACCAGCCAGGGCGGCCGCGGCCTGGAGCAGGTCTCTCGGCGGATCCCCGCAGGCGCAGAAATGAAACCTCCGCGAGATCCCACGCAGGTTCCAGGCAGGTCTACCCGGGGGCACCTACGCAGTCTCAGGGCGCGAGGGGAGCGGCTGCGCACGCAGTCTCGGCTCCCGCGGGTTGCGGGCTTCTCAGGTTGCAGAGCTCGGGAGGCTAGGTTTTTGGTTGGGAACCTACAATTAGTATTTATTAAGGATTATGAATTTATTTATTTATTTATCTAAAATATATTTAATTAATTAATCTATTTATCTAACATATAATTAAAATCAATTAAGTAAAACAATTAGAATAATTAAAGCTAGAATAATCAAAATTAAAATAACTAAAATAAAATTATTATAATAAATTAAAATAAAAAATAATAAAGAATTCACATATATATGGGGTCGGTTTCTATATAAAAATTTATCAAGGTCTAGGTTTATTTATACTCTTGTCGAAAGATTCTTCTCTCAAGGAACTATCATTCATATTCTATCAAATTTAGTCTTGATGATAGACCCCATTTGGGGTTTGAAATGTCGACAAAATGAACATCTATGGATAATCCGGATCATGCTACTCCAAAAATCCTATATAATTGTTAGCTTTCCTTTTCTTAAATGAAAAGAAAGTTATTTTTTTCTTAGGATAAAAAAGAATTAAAAAAAAAAACTAATATTCATGACACATGTTGAGTGAATGTGATGTAATAAGAACCTCATTACCATTTTTCATTAATCGTTGAATATTGTATTCCAACTTTACTTTTTTGAATAATTATATTTTAAAAATACACTTAATACGTATGTTGAAAATGTTAGTAAAGCTTAAGTTTTTCAATATTATATTTGTTTATTATAAATGAATTATAATAATATTTATACTTATCCATGTTTATAATTGTTGATAATATTAATGATATGTTTTAAATATGCTTATAAATTTTGATAATATTAATGATATGTTTTAAATAATTATGATGTGATAGATACTTTCATTTAGCTATAGTTTTTTAATAATGTAAACAACAAAATATGGAATTCTTTGAAATTAATCATTCCTCATTTTATATAGATTTGTGCAAGAGTCAATTCAAAGAACATTGAATATATCTTTTAGAACATTATTCAACATTTGAAATTAGGTAAATTAAAAATATTGTATAATAAAATTGTGTATATGTACAGATTGCTGATATATTATTAAATATAAAAATATTAATAAACTTAAATAATAGCTAATAATTATTACTAACTCAAATTCATAATTAATGTTCAAAGTATAAATTAAAAAGAAATATTCATACTGAAATGTGAAATTTGTTGATTATAAATTTGTAAAGGTCAAGTTTAAAGAATATTGAATGTATCTTTTATAACATTATTCAATGTTGGAGATTACACAAATGAATTATAATATAACAAAATACTCACTAAGGTTACAACAAGGTTAGATAAACCTCACCTCTACACATGTAGTGAGAATTTAATTAAAATCATTTTATCTCACTAATGCACAATAGTTTTTGTTCCAAGTAAATAATCACATTTTTCTATTCCACTTTAGAAAGAAAACCACATTATTCATGTACTTGAAACATATTATAAATATAATGCAAATGCAGTTGAATGCATCGACAATAATGAAATTACATAGTCAATGTACATGCTTTTTCTTTCTTTTTAAAAAATAATCATCAATCTTGTACTTTTTCCCCTTCTTCTTTTTAACCTTATCCCATCCCTTGAAGAAGGACCCATAGTGGCTACTTATAACTTAGAAGATGAGAGATTAAGAATTGAAGAGGGGAACTATTCTTTATTGGAATTACAGATTTTCGTTCAAATCCCCCAAAAGGAATAATGAGTACAATTACCATCCTAGTGTCCATGTATTTTTCTTTATCCTTAGAAATAGGTCAGGATTCCCAATCAACATTTCTAAACAAGTGATATTTAGGATGTCTAATCAAACATTTCTAAATAAGTGATATTAACCTTCTTTGAATTTGTTGTTTGTTGATTTTAATCATCATTTTCTTTATCTTTAATTAATTTAGCTCTTTTTCTACGAAACACGAGTTTATGCGTGAGGAAAATAATCTTGTAGATGCCATGGAATATGGTACTTTGTACATCAAAACATTGTTCTCATAATCCAAAACATGACTGCATGCAAACAAATTTCATTTGAGAAACATTTTTCTTGAAGACCTTTACTTAGGATATTCCTAATAAAAAGAAAAACAGATGGGCATAGTCTTATTATAGCTTTTCAAAATCAAAAGTATTCTCCATGTTGTCTATTATTAAGATATGAAATTCAAATAACTTAAAAGTTTGAATCATATCCTAGACCAAGGAGTTATAAAAAGTTTTGCACTTCCCCAAAACCAAGGACCTTTCCCAAAACTTCTTCACAATCCACGTGATAAAAAAATGAATAATACAAAAACCTTTAGAACAAAGAGATATCTTGTAGTTCTTTTCCCATGTTGAGTGGATTCACTAGTATAAATTTGATGAAGGAGACTAGTAGCCGTTAAATTTTCAAATAACGACATCTAATTCACAATGTTGATGTAGAGTAACCTCTGTTGTTGTCATCTCAACCAATGACTCATCTTCCAATTTATCCATATATTGGAAGTAGATAAAGGATAAGTAGAAGCGATTATAGTGGATTATTATTATTATTGACTACATCCTTGAAGGAAATTGGCTTTGAAGTTGAAGAAACCCTAGGTCCAACTGCTTCTCCCCATAATCACAATATCAAATGGATAGTTGAATATTTGCATAAGCTACAACCAGACATTAGAGATTGACATTCCAATTGTTTACAATAAAAAAATGAGACATTGTTGGTCTATAGGAACTTGTAAAACCTCCAATTATTACCTCAAATCTACCATTGAATCATATGAATTCACCCACAAAAGTATGTCATTCCCAATCATGGATGTTA
Organism: Pinus tabuliformis; assembly: GCA_031772625.1. Classification (NCBI taxonomy): domain Eukaryota; kingdom Viridiplantae; phylum Streptophyta; class Pinopsida; order Pinales; family Pinaceae; genus Pinus; species Pinus tabuliformis. The sequence goes on along the minus strand of CM062813.1, from coordinate 476,758,648 downwards.
TCATCTTTTAAAATCTTTCCTTATAACAATGGTTTCAACAAATACTTGTTGAGCATCAAACACTTTACATTCAAGTGTTTTGGCAAACACTTGTTGGGCAATCATATTCTAAAACACTTGACACTCAAGTGAAGCAAGCATTTTGTCAATAGTTGGCAAGCTACCTCAAACTCTTCGGTATCCAAAAACATCAAATACTTGGCATGTACCTAGAATGTCATATCACAAGACCACCACCACAACAAGGCACATGCTCGAACAAATGCAAATGACACTGCCATTGACTACCAAGTTATGGCCATTGATAAATCTCTGTTCTTAACTAGCCAAAAAAAACAACTACTTGCTTGTTTTGAAGATGACAAATATGTTTAAAATGTTGTGATTGCATATAATCTCTATTCTTTAGGATTTGCTATAGATTTAGAATTGCTTTATACTTATCAATAATTAGGTGCTAGTATAACACTCCCAAATCTATCAATTTCTCCAAAGAAAAACATTGCTTCGATTCATAGTGATGAGACAACCTTTGATTCTCATTAGTTTCACTCAAATACTATGATTCTATCATTAGTTTGGAAACTTAATATCAATTTCCAAGATGCACAATTCTTATAAATAGAGAATTATTCTATGTTTATATAATATTTCACCACAAATACAAATTTAGAAGACTAAAACAATACTCTGGGCAGGGATCTACTCACCGGCCTAATATGTTGGGCCTAACTCCAAGTTGAGGAAATTCGACCCGTGCCCTTCCAACGAACAAAGTACTTAACAATAATAACTTGAACAAATAAACTATCCCCCAGACCTCATTATATAATAATATATATATTTATTTAACCTTAAGTTTTTTTTTCCAAATACTTTTAAAATTTATTAATATAAATTAATGTATAAAATTTAAATCTACTACTTTTAATATAAAACTAATTAAATATTTAACAAAATTAACAGTAACTAATTAAACTAACGCACGCTTCAAACAACTTTCACTATGATGTCAAGTGAATTTTTAAACTAACGCACGCTTCAAACAACTTTCACTATGATGTCAAATGAATTTTTAAAACTGTACAACCATGGTAAACTCCAACTACCTCCCAAAAAAATTCTTGGTTATAACCTGGGTAGAACTTTGAATTCTGACTTGGGCTAATTTCTGTGTACTTACCACCTACTCCTTGAATGCCAAAATTTTCCAACGCCTTATTTTCACCGAGATCTTAGGCGTATCTATGTGAAAGCAATGTCCTCTCACAGCACCAACACTGTTAGTCATTAGTTGGGACTAAATACTTTCTTAATCTAAAGCAATGCAGAATTAAATACTAATTTGAAGAAGTCTAAGTCCCTTTCAACATAATTTTTTTTAAATTGTTTTGAAGGGCGGTTGTTTGGTATCCAAGCCTCTGTTGGATGCATGGTCGTGTTTAGCGTGTGGAAATTTCCGAAAGGTTTCATATCACTATCATCCTTTCTAACTTTGGGCAGTTCTGGGCTCTGATAGGTTGATCAAATCCGTTCACTGTTATGCGCAAGACTTGGCGCAATTTCATACAACTCAGAGTACAGTTTTGTTTAAACTCTCGTCGGACATTGGTTGTCTCGCTTGGCTGGCTGTGTATATTCTTAAATTATCAGACAAGTAAGCAGATTGGCCAGTTGGATACTATGATGTGCCAAGTTTTCATATTACCTGGACTAGTGTTTCACGAGGATAGATGATGAATTTCATAATACCCATCAATGGTTATAGGGTAGAATGTGAGTTCTGAGCAGCGGAAGGAGAGCCTATTTTAATTTTAATTATGTTGGAAAGGTGCAGCAGAGCTCTGGTGGAATGGAGTGCCGAGGAGAACAAGATTTTCGAGAATGCATTGGCCATCTACGACAAGGACACGCCTGATCGATGGCACAATGTGTCTTCCATGGTTGGAGGGAAGAGCCCAGAGGAAGTGAAGAGACATTATGAGATTCTGTTAGAGGATTTAAACTGCATTGAGGCTGGAAAAGTGCCAATTCCCAACTATATATTTGATATTGCAACAGATGATGAAGTCCCTGTTCATCACCAAAATGAGGGAGGAGAAGGGCAGGTCACTGCATCTGGAAGCAGCAATAATATTGTTTGGACTGATGAGGAACAAAGGTATTTAATGTTCTCTCACTCTCTCTATCTGTGTATTATGTCGTTTACAGTTCCTTTTTTATTGGTATGTGATACAGTACACCTTAAGACCCTTCCTTCTCGGTGTCTGAAATTTGCTAGAACTATGGTTCTGAGAGGCTTTCTTTCTTGGAGTATAATTGTACTATTTTGGGTCTGGCTCAAAATACTTTTTGTTTGTGGGTTTCAAATTGTTTTTCGTTTCACTACCTTGCAATAGCCAAGCAATGTCCACTCAATACCCAAAAGCCCTTCCACTTCCGCACACAAAATAGGCGTAATTGCCAAATTTGGATCAGCAAGGGACATACAGTTGGTTCTATTCCGTTGAAGGAATTCAAACTGATCAGTAATGAAACAAACTACAACAGGATCTCTACCTTGTGGGCCAAGCGGCCTCCTCTTGACCAAATAAGCCAACGATGAGGTGATGCAGGACTTGCAGGCATTCTCATAACCTTTTTCTTTTCTCAATTCAACTCATAATTTCTTGTCTGTTTAAGTCTTAGGGAGTGCTGGTCGGATATTTTGCTCATTGTTGGCTAAGGTATAAAGGGTGTGCTCAAGAAGAACTGTATAATTTCATTGTCGAAACAAGTTGTTACTAAATAGACGATGTAATAGAAGATATGAGATGTCAATTTCAACACCACTAAAGTTTGGAACAGTGCATCAAAAGAAAGTGGAGAGGAAAGATCTCAATTGCAAAGTGAGTTGAGATCTGGCTCAGGGTTTATCATCAAATGAAAGCGTTGAAAAGATACAAAGGTGGAAAAAGGTCTGGAACTTGTACTCAAGGTTAGAGCTCGAGAACCATTTAAGGAGTCTAAAATACAGAGAGATCTTGGGTTGGCTAATAACCTTCAAACATACTTTGAATATTGAAGGGATTGGAGATATCCAACTAGTATTGTTTTCGATGTCTAAACTCAAGTGCCGCACACTCTTGTGGTTTGTGAATGTTTAAGGTAGAGAAAATTGGACGGAAAAGGAGTGGTGAGAAGAGGAAGCAGGTTTCTGAAAAAGATCAAGGTATAGTGTTGCCATCAAACTGAGTGTTGATTTTTGCATAGTTCTCCAAACTGTAATTGATTCTTATGATTATTTCTTAGATTAATTTTATCTCACATTCATTGATCATCATAAATCAATTATACAAAGAACTTCAACATTAAAACAATATGCCAGAAGATATTAAAGAGACAGCCACACAAGAACACAATATTTTACCTCGGGAAAACCCACATGGAGAAAAACCCAGCAACCTTTTCAATAGAGAATTCTTTAATTCAAAAGAGATACATCTTAGTCAACAACTAGGTCAAACCTGGTCAATGGTCCATCCTCCTAGTCAAGTCATTTAGCTGGCCCATGAAACTTGCTCTGGACAGTAAATACGTTCACCAAGAGTCCAAGTCAAACTGTCTGCAACAGAGGTCTGTGTTCTACAAGAGTTCAGACTTGATTACAGAGATAACACAGGGAATTCGGCTTCAGAATCTCAGTCATTTCCACAGAAATAACAACAGGATCCTTGGTCCTTTCCACAGAGATAAACCAGTTACAGAGATAGATATTACAGCTTGAATCCATCCATCTTCCTTGTCTCATTCGCATGCCTCAGAGAGAAGATTACAGCTCAGAAATTCAAAGTTACTTCCACAGATCCAAATCGCCTTTTGAGGGAGGACGAATCACACTTATTTATACAAATTTTGCTGGCCAAATGGGTGGCTTTGAGGGCTGAGCTGACTTGATCATTTGAAGGGGTCGACTTGACTAGGAGGAGGCCGACTTGGCTCATTTTGTAGGCAAAAATTCTATTTGAAAATTCAAATTATTTTCTTATAAAAAGAAGCATGAAGAACATGCTCACAAATACATTAATGACTCAAATATACATTATGAAGACTGAACATAGTTACATAAATTCAACACTGAGCAGCAAGTTTATAGAGAGTTCTAGAATCTTAACCAGGGGGATGGAAACGAGGATAGAAGTGTGAAATAATGTGGAGAATATTTTCAATCTTGCCATCTTACTAAAGGAGAGCCCATATAAATTGTCAATTGACCAATGACCATGAATATCATAAATAAGCTTTTATACAACTTTCAAGATTAGGTGCAACTTCTTAACCCGCTTTATATTCGAACAAGCCTTTTCTAAGGACTCGAGATTTAAGCTAAATTTGTTTAATCAAGAAAAATTAGAGGAGCTTCTATTGAATTCACCTAAGGAGAGACGTGGTGGATCTTGAGTTTAAGAGGTTATGGTGGATGAAAATGAATGTTTCCAAGTGGATCTTTCCAAGGTTTAGTTCCCTATTTTCAAGAAGATTGAGGACAAGGAAATCATTGTGAAGGTTTTGAAGGGAAAGGGTTCCCATATTCTATTACGAAAGGAAGGGGAAGGGTTTTCATGATTTGTTATAGTTGTAGATTAAATGGCCTTGGGAGTACATTTTGGACCAGAATAGACAACATAATGGAGCAAGAACAAATATAATGCAACTACACATAAGGAAGCCCGACTTGATGAGGAAGACCATATTGAATGTTCCTAAGGATGGAGAGATTGTGATGTTCAAAATATTTGAACCTAGTAGAGCCAAGCAACACAATGACATGAGAGAAGTTCATACTAAATGTAGAGTAGGTATTCTCTGTGATATAGATGAAGATTTTACACTTTTATTTAACCCCTTTGAATCCAACCAAGATGCCATTTTTCATCCTTAAAAACTTGCGCGGTTGCAAGGTGGTGATGAAATTAATCACTACATTGGTGCTTAGTTGCATTCATGATTCAACATAAGTTCCAAAGTTGATAAGGTATGGTGTGAATATGGATTAAGAGTGATTTCCATATAAGCTTGGGAAGATCTTGGCGGTATGGCATTATGCATCATGAGAGAGCCAATGTATACTTCTTTGGGATTGATGAAAAGCCAACTAGTTGGTTTTTATGAAGAAAGAGAAGGACGATAAAGTTCTTCATGCAAAGAAATTTGTCAAGGAGTCTAAGGCGCCATTTTCTTTTGGTAGAGAAGCATGGAAAACACAAGTTTGATGGTTTGAGGATGTTGAGTAGAGGATGAATGTAGCAACCTAGATTACATGAAATAAGTCAACTCAAAGAAGAAAAGCACCGCATTATTGGTCATGAAGTTATCGTTCACCTTTAGGAGGAGCGGTTTCTAAGGACATTAAAGACTTTGGACCATGTCATACGAACATGTCAACATTGATGCAACATGGGTTGTTGAAGTATAATCTATAGATGAGACAAAGCTTTAAAACTTATTTCCATGTTGCTAGAAGAATTCTAACTAGAGAAGGGGTTTGAACACTTCATACCTATTACCCACCAAAAGTAGGTGACCCCATATGAGAAATTTTCTCCTAGTTATCTCTTCAACCGGTAGCCAACAACCCCTGACAACCACTGATGTAGCCCATATATTGTGCCATTTGATCTCCGCTTCCTACATCAGTCATATGTCTCCTCGCCCATCTGTCGAGAGCATATGTTAGAAGGTGGGCAATCCAACCCAAAAGGTATGTTTTTCATTATGCAATCAGGTGCTTATGCTTGTTTTTCTTAGGCATCTTGGGCATGGATTATTGGGTGGCTTGGAAGAAGGAAGGGCTTTGACTGTGGAAATTGGCAGCTCAGGGATGAATTTCCTTAAATAAAATCTCATTTTTAACAATTCTGGAGTGACTTTCTAAAAATAGAAAGTCACGTCTAACATCTCAAGTATGACTTTCCAAAAATAGTAAATCACCTTGCTTCAATTGGTAAATAATTTAACTTATCATTAATCAATCCTAATAGTTCAATCTCGACTTAATCATCAATACTATTAATATTATTATTATTATCCTTTATGATACTATGATATTATTATTAAAAGGAATTACAAGTCACCTTACTTTCATCACCCTAATCACTTCGCACCTCTTTCCTTGATGACTCACACGGCACTACGTAACTCTCTCTTTCTCTTAATGATATGTTACACTCTCTCTTACGCACTCATTAAAGACATGGCATATTTCTCTGACATTCATTAAAGGCATGTCATAAGAGATTCCTCTTACGCTCTCTTTAATGCATATGTTACACTCTCCTTAACTAATACTTGTGTTCCTCTCCTAATGGCATAAGTTACAAAGGTATGCATACCTCTCCTTAATGGCATAAGTTACTAAGGCATGCATTTCTTTCCTTAATGGCATGAGTTACACTCCCCTAAATGGCATATGTTAATCTTCCTCAAGGCATGCGTATTGATCCTCCTTTTTGGCAAGAATTCGTTGCTCCTACTATATATGTGTCTCATGTGTTCTCACCTAACTACTACCACTTGTGCATTGTGAAAGAAGAATTCGAACTTGAGAGAGAGAGTTGGAGAGACTTAAAGAAGATTGTGAGAGAGAGAGACTTGGAGAGTAAGAGCAGAACTTGGTGAACCAAGGTTGATTCAGTGCTTTAGTGTTGATTTAGCTGAAGGGAAGGTTGATTCAGTGTTTGCATTTGCTTCTTCTACCAGTGATCTTCATGCTACAACTTGTTTAGATTTGGGTGAACTTACTTATTATCTTGATCTCTCATTGTACTCTGTATCTCTGCTAAACAATTAATATCTAATAGAAGAAGAATCTGGTTGGGTTTTTCCCTTGTGGATTTTGCCTTGGTCATTGGACCTAAATTCTTTGTGTCTCATTTTGTTCTTGGTTGTCTTCTATTGTTCATTTGGTTTATGTTCTGTCTACAATTGCTTAACTAATATTGTAGCAGAAAGAAGTTTTTTGGAATAAGTAATTGTTTCAACATAGAAAATCAGAATTTCAACATAATCTATAGATGAGACAAAGCTTTAAAACGTATTTCCACGTTGCTAGAAGACTTCTAACTAGAGAAAGGAGTTTTAACACTTTGTACCTATTGCCCACCAAAAGTGGGTGACCCCATAAGAGAAATTTTCTCCTAGTTATCTCTTCAGCCAGTAGCCAACAACCCCTGACAACCATTGATGTAGCCGATATATTGTGCCATTTGATCTCCGCTCCTTGCATCAGTCATATGTCTCCTTGCCCATCTGTCGAGAGCATATGTTAGAAGGTGGGCAATCCAACCCAAAAGGTATGTTTTTCATTATGCAATCGGGTGCTTATGCTTGTTTTTCTTGGGCATTTTGGGCATGGATTATTGGGTGACTTGGAAGAAGGAAGGGCTTTGACTGTGGTTTTGTTCCCTCACCTTAAATGGGGGGTTAATCCTCAATCCTAGTCTTGTGGGATCTCCCCTATTGACCTATGGTTTTAAGAAGGGCACTACTTGGGAAACCCCGATTTTGGTAGCGTGGTCCCATTTTCTTGTTCCATAATTTCATTCCCCTCTGCACATTACAAGCCCTATTTCATCATTCTCCTTCTTTGGGCCCACATGACCACTGAGTCCACAAGGCATTGACACACCCCTTTCCCTTGTCCACATATCTAGGTTGGGACTGGAAATGTTACCCCAAAGGTCGATGCAACTAAAAGAAAGATAAAAGCATATCATGGCCACAAGCAAGAAACAAAGGGAAAAGAATATTATAAAATGCAAAAGATGGCCGAGACATTAATTAACACGTGGGCAAAAGCCAAAACATGAGCTCTACCCCTTATCATGGCCATCACCCTGGTTCCTAGGGCCCCATGAGTGCCCCCACATCATTAAGGAACCCATGCACGTCCCAACCCTTGGTGGGCGATGAACTGCCCCACCTTAAGGGGGTAATAATGACTTTACATCATACACAACATGCTCTCATTTCTTAGAGCCTCGAGCAGTAATACAAAGAAAAATCGAGAAAAGACAAAATGCAGATAAAGGAGGGTGGAAAAACAAAGGCAGGGGTAACTCATGTATCCATGATTTCTCTTTCCTACATCTATATACCCAACAAGTGGACATCCCTCATCATTGCTATCCTTGAGCCCATGGCATTTGACCTTGAGACCCCTGTGTCCCAATCCATTCATCATCATTCATGTGACACCTATCAATTAAAAGATGTACCGGGGATCTGTCCTTCCCCTTAGGAGTTGAGAACAACTAATAGGGCTATTTATTAACCACTCCTACCTAAGGAGGTAACACTACTTCGAGATCAAAGCCCCAAATTTGGAAGGGAAGCTCCATATGAAGTCTCAATTTTCTCTTGGTTAACAAGCTTACTTCACTTAGATGCATTAATGAATTATTGTAGTTGATAGTGAGGATGCAACAGTCAACATTATATGTAATTGACAGGTGGTTTCATTATGGGCTAGGCAACTTAATTGGGCCAAAGTCCACCAGATGATCATATTGACACCCCCACGTGAAGTGTTGAGAGCCATGGGGCTCTCACTATGTGCAAAGCATCATTTCGCGCCATGGGCACCTTCAATGCCCTCAACAGTCTGCTCATTACCTGAAATTATTCATGAGATGATGCACTTCGACTAGTGTGCCCTAGCCGGCTTAGCATTTACCACGTGGTGTGGTAGTTGATCCAAGGCCCAGAGTGTTGAAAAGTGTAACTAGGTTCGGTCTTCATAATGACATGTAATTATGATTTTATGTAATATATGAAAAGAAGAAAGATAAAATTATTGTAATGCTTGCATCATCAGTTTCATGAGCAAGAGATTTTATTTTTTAGTTGAGGCTCCCATTGAGAGCCCTTAGGGATATTGTCATCCAGTCATAAAAAGTCTAAAGAGTCATTGTCATGTAATGAAGGCATGTTACACATAGTAAAGAGTCATACTTATCTTTGTCCAAGACCTTGTCACTAGCCCTCCCTCAAGTCAACCTACAATGAAGGAATAATTCTGGAAGATGAAGTCAGCCTACTCTAGAGATCATGTCGGCCTTAATGGTGGACATGGATAGAAGAAGCCTCTACATCAACGAAGCACGAAGGAAGGATAGCAAAGATCATTGTGGACTGTTTTGGGCTAGTTTACCCTATCACGTGTGAAGGTAGTAGATTCGAAGTTGTCAAGAGGAGGTCGAAGGATTGCAACCACATTGAGGTGATCTTGTTTGTATGGAAGACTTCGCTAGAAGAAGCTGAGTAGAAGTGTAATGAGTATCTCCCTTAAGGAGACTATTCAAGGAGTGAAAGTCATCTAGGGTTTCTATTGTAGGGTTGCAAACCTACAAGAAGAGGCCGAGAATCTGAAGGAAGCCAAGAAGAGGAAGAGGAAGAGCAACGTTGAAGAGGAGGTTAGTGACTTGGTCTTGGGAGAACTCTAGAGTCAAGGGTCTTTGTCATGGTCTTGGTATTCGTCAATTGAAGGTTCTATAAGAAGAATTTCGTTTGGGTTTTCCTCTTAAAGAGTGAGAGTTTTTGGCCCTGGTTGACAAGCCTATATACTGTGTCTCTTGTCTCTTTATTGTTCATGATTTGGTAATTGCCTTGATGAAAAGAACACAATAATAACTCAAGAAAAGAAGATCGTAATGAAGAAGCAAAAAGACTATCACAAGTAATTATCATAAAGAGAGAAATCACCTAACTATTGATGCACTAGATTTCTCAACATGGTATCAGAGCTAAGGTGCTAAAGTCAAGAAGGGGCATCTAATCAAGGAGGCTCACAAGGATCAATAAAGGGATGAAAGCGAGACAAAGAATACCAAAGTGAAAGTTCAAGATCTACTTCATATTGAAACCCTAGATCAAAGAAATCCACTTCAGCAAGAGTCTTGGAATCATCATCAAGGAGGAAGTAGAGAGAAAGTCGAAACCCTAGAAGCATTTCTAAACTGCACTCATTCACCATGGAAGAAGTCAAAGTATCTTGAAGGCTAGAAGGCTAAAGGTATTGTCATCAAAAGGTTCCAAGGCAGTCTCCCCCTCATTGGAGCAAGGACCTCCTTATCCTTAAAGAAGGTCATCCAAAAAGCATTAAGAAAGAAGGTCATCCAAAAAGCATTAAGACATCTTCATCAATCATCTTCAACAAAGGGATCAAGCTGAATATTCTATCTTCACTTGACTAGTAAGTATCTTTTTTTCTAGAAACTAATAAAATGACTTCATATTGCAAGGATATCTATAAGTTGGTTGGGTCATCAAACTTCCTTGCATGGAAAAGGAGGATAGACATAGTCCTCGAAGTAAATGAAGTAATTGATCATATCCATAGAAATGTCTCCATACCATCTGAATATCAAGCACTATTTGAATGCATGGAAAGGGATCTAAGAGCTCAAGAGATTCTTATGAAATCTGTCAAAGATCCCCTCATTCCCTATATAGCAGAGTTGGAGACATCAAAAGAGATATATGATAAGTTGGTAGAACTATTTTCTGAAAGTACGATAAGAAAGACCATATCTCTTAGATATGATCTATACAAATTGAAGGTATCAAAGGATGAAGGGATATCTACATGTCTCTCAAACACATTTCAAATAAGAATTCAACTGCAAGATCTAGGAGAGATGATATCTGATAAAGAAATGATCTCTGTTGTTCTAAATGCATTAACTGATGAACAAGGTAACCTCGTATCTAATACTCATAAGGAAAAGGAAGCTATCCCATTCAACAACTTGTGGCTTCTATGTAAGAAAGAAGAAGACATGTTGAAGGGAGAAAGTAATAAAGAACCAAGTGAAAGGGGTCAAACATTTACTAAAAGAAAATGAAAGTTTGGTAAATTTGGTCCTCAAAAGAAAAAGAAGAACATGGCTAAGGGGCAGTGCTATGGATGTCAAGAATATGGGCACTATAGAAGAGATTGTCCCAAACTTAAAAGGGACAATAACAAGAGAAACAAGGAAGAAGCTCATATTACTGAAGAAGTGGAAGAACCTGAGACGAAGAAGCCTAAGAAGGAGGAAGTGAGAGATCTCTATTATGACTGAGAGAATCTCCTTCACTAAAAGTACTCTTTTGTTGTGTAAATTATAGATAGGAGGCATTATAAAAAAAAAGATAGGATGCATCATATTAGAGTATGGCCTCATGATAGAAGCATGCTCGTGACATAGGCAACATGATGTCTGGAACAAAATCTATGGTAGTCAACTATGTAGGATATAGCTCTTGGAAACCTCATTTAAAGCTCAAGTGATACTTATGGAAAAAGGAAGAAGTCATCTAGGACAAGACTCATCATACATCAGGCAAAAGGTAACATTTGTAGGATAGGATATACAAGATCCTCAAGATTCTCTGACAAAATCTTCATTGTGAGGTTCACTGATCGTGAGGGGAAGCAAGTGTTTCATCAAGAATTCCAAACTTGTGGAATTCATGGGATGATGGTGTGATGACATAACAGAGAAGCATATCAAGGGAATGAAGCTTCTTCATTCAAAGGAATCTGCTACAGGAAGTCTGGATGACACAATGAAAAGATGAGGTATGTATGCTTAGTTTTGATATTATGGAAGTCATGTGACATGGTTGCAGGTAACATGAACTAATGCTCTATCTTAAGAGCATGATCAAAAGAAAAAGGATCTCCTCCCTCGATAGGATGCATGAATGCATGGGTCACATATTTACTATATGAAATCAACATAATATGTCCTCATATGAAGTATGAGGTGGTTGACTACAATTGAGGAACTCTGATTGGAAGCTCCTTGGAATGAAATATGTGAAGAAAGGAAGGAAGAGATCGTGGAATATGCAACAATGGTAGAGGTAGTCAACATCTGAAAGACCAAGAAGATTTGACTATGATATCTCCCTGAAAGATATGAAGACTCTGATGGAAGTCTAATGGAGACCCTTGACAATGCATATCTTTAGGAGATGTGTCAACATGTATGCGGGATGCTGATGCCTATAGGAAGATGTCATGATGAAAGGCCATCACAAAGGTAGTTGTGGTTTAAGTGTTCATCTCTCATTTTTGAACAAGTACCTGGATGGGCTTATGCAGAACTGCCAAAAGAAGAACTGTGGATGTCTTCCCCGAGGATCATGTAGAAGGATGTAAGATCCTTCTGAAGAAGATAGTATGAAGAAGGCAACATGACATGAAGCAAGGGCCAAGGCTAGATGTAGACTGATGGATCACTTTCTGATGAAAGGAATGATAACATGACTGACTCATGGATGAAAGTGATGGATGGTTTGTGATGAAGAAGTTCCAAAAGATGAAGACTCCATATTGAAAAGGGAATTCATGGCATCGAAGGAAGGAGTTCTTCAAGCGGTTGGTTGTCCCATCATCTCCACCTGAGGAGTTGTTGTAGGTCCCTAATTAAGAGGGAGCCTGGAAACAAGTTTCTTACTTGGAAGAAACTTGTAAATTCCTAAGCCAAGAGGGAGCTTAGGTACATTCCTTCTGTAGGAATGAGTAAATTCCTTTATTGGAATAAATATGTCCTCCCTAACGAAGAGGGAGAGATAGACACATCATTCTTGTCTTCACCTAGGAAGACATAATGGAGGATTGGGTAATCATTTAGCATTCGATGCTCTTTGAGGAAGAGATAGGGCATCCAAGATAAGAGTAGTCATAGAGGACCAATATTCTTTGAGCACTAGGAATCCAAGATAAGAATAGTCCTGATGGAATACACCCTGAGAACTCGGGTGGAGTATGTTAAGGGAGAGACAATGATGAGTGTCTATAAATCATTGGTCTCGCTAGCATTGAGCTCAGAACTTGTGGAGAGATAGAGCTGTTAGTTAAGGCCTTGCTATGTGACAATGCTGGTTGATATGATGCTACACAAATGGGTTACCAATCCGATTCTTCTTATGAGAAATTCTTCAAATTGAGAATGACCAAACACCATTATGAATACCTCCCTAGTTAAGAGGGAGTGTTGAAAAGTGTAACTAGGTTCGGTCTTCATAATGACATGTAATTATGATTTTATGTAATAGATGAAAAGAAGAAAGGTAAAATTATTGTAATGCTTGCATCATGGGTTTCATGAGCAAGAGATTTTATTTTTTAGTTGAGGCTCCCATTGAGAGCCCTTAGGGATATTGTCATCAAGTCATAAAAAGTCTAAAGAGTCATTGTCATGTAATGAAGGCATGTTACACATAGTAAAGAGTCATACTTGTCTTTGTAAGTAACCCTCCAAGACCTTGTCACTAGCCCTCCCTCAAGTCGGCCTACAACAAAGGAATAATTCTAGAAGATGAAGTTGACCTACTCTGGAGATCACGTCGGCCTAATGGACATGGACCAATGACTATATATACCCATGCTTGGCCTCATTTGGAGGCAATCAATTTTGTGAAGCAAGTCTCTCATATAAGTGCACAAAACATACTAGAAGAAGCCTCTACATCAATGAAGCAAGAAGGATAGCGAAGATCATTGTGGACTATTTTGGGCTAGTTTACCCTATCACGTACGAAGGTAGCAGATTCGAAGTTGTCAAGAGGAGGTCGAAGGATTGCAGCCACATTGAAGTGATCTTGTTTGGGTGGAAGACTTCGCTAGAAGAAGCCAAGTAGAAGTGTAATGAGTCTCTCTCTTAAGGAGATTATTCAAGGAGAGAAAGTCATCTAGGGTTTCTATTGTAGGGTCGCAGACCTACAAGAAGAGGCCGAGAATCTGAAGGAAGCCGAGAAGAGGAAGAGGAAGAGCAATGTTGAAGAAGAGGTTAGTGACATGATCTTGGGAGGACACTAGAGTTAGGGGTCTTTGTCATGGTCTTGGTATTCATCAATTGAAGGTTCTATAAGAAGAATTTCGTTTGGGTTTTCCTCTCAAAGAGTGAGAGGTTTTGGCGCTGGTTGACAAGCCTATATACTGTGTTTCTTGTCTCTTTATTGTTCACGATTTGGTAATTGTCTTGATGAAAAGAACACAATAATAACTCAAGAAAAGAAGATCATAATCAAGAAGGAAAAAGACGATCACAAGCAATTATCATAGGGAGAGAAATCGCCTAACTACTGATGCCCTAGATTTCTCAACACAAAGGAGGTTTACCCTTTGAAGACGTGGGAGGGCAAGAACCATCTTTAGAGCCCTCAATATTGGAGCATTATTGACTATTCTATCACTAGGAGACCCATGAGATTAGTTTTTGTGCCCCAAACACAAATTGGGGCCCACATGATGATTTACATGGAGATTAAGGGGTCATCCCCTCGTTCGATATTTATGTAATATGGAGCCCTCACACATTTTGGCATGAAGAGGACTCAACGTTGCCTTCCAACGACCTTACCTTAGCTTGCCGTCATCATTTCAACTTGCATTTGGATGGCTAATTCATATTCTTGTAAAGCTACGTGGTCAGCTTGTGGCCAAGGGATGTATCTTTCCCCTTTTTATAATGTTAAGGGCTAGTAGGCATAATTCGACCTAGTTAGAAACATATAAATAGGAGAGAGATCATTTCTAATCTCTTGTCATCATTTCTTGGGAATTTCGGCCTCTTTGGAAAATTCAAACTTGTTCTTGGATTGGCGATTGGAGTATCTTGGATGCATTTCGATATTTGGAGCTGAATTTTGATCTTCTTTTGGAGCCATCTCTTGATTGTGGATGGATATATTACATGGCATCTTGTAAGTGCCTTTTGTTGAATTTTTTTCTCTTGAAGTAATGTTTGATGTATGGAATTGTTGCAACTAGATTAATTCTACATTGTGCCCTAACTTTGTCAAGATAAATTTTGAAAGCTATTTGGTTGGCAATTGCATATGTTACTCATAATATGACATGTGATGAATGTTCCTAGTGGTGAAATATTGTTTTTCTCCATAAAACTCCATAAGTCTTGAGTAGATAATTGTTGAGGGTTGGTACCTAGAGCACCAATTCTTGACCTCCTTAAGGACACTTCTGGCTAATCTAAAGCATCTCAGACTCTATATGACCAAAGGACAAGGCATTGGTCCAAGCCTTTGGTGATCAAACTCAATTTCTTTCCATAATTTTCCTCTCTTAAAATTTGGTCCCCTAAAGTAGGACGACTAGGCTAGGGCATAGAGCGAATTGAATTGGAGAAGGATTTGGTGAATTCTGGGAGCATAGACACCAAGCTTAGGATCTTATCTCCTAGTCCTCAAAGCTTGGTGAGCATCCCATAGGTTTTCATCTATAAAATCTCTTGCCCTAGGTTTGCCCTAAGAGGGAAACCTTAGCTTGTAGTTCCTCAACTTGGGGACTTCCTTGAGGGCTGTATGAGCTTAGTACTTGGTAAAGTAAATCACAAGAAGCCATTTCTCCTCCTTGCCTTGATCTTGGAAGTGCCTCTATCCATGATTATCAATAAAACCCTAGATCTTGCGCAAGTCATTTATAGGTCTCTTAGAGGGAGAAAAGCATCTTTAGAAGCATTACTTCGTCACCTTAAGCTTCCCTTGAGAGGTTCTACCACATCACCTAGCACCATAAACCCTAGAATATCTATCAAAGGTGATTATCCATCTTACTAGGACTCCTCCCATTGGTGAAAGTCTGTAAAGAGCAGTGAAGATTGACTGTGGTGACAGTGGGCCATTGTCCTATTGTTATCACTTAGTCTAGCTCCTTGTCCTATAGGATTTCCCTCTGCAGGACCTGCTAGAATTTTGTACTAATAGTACCTATTACCACTCATTTCAATGGGGGTGCATATGGTCATGTTAATTTTTGATAACAACATTGTAAGTCCAAAGGATGCAAATTGAAGCCTTATAGGCCATGTGAGATTATGTATTATGGTGTCCTAGGCCTATTATGGTTGGCCATGGTCGGTCCCTTTGGTTCCCGCTCTTAGCTCCTTTCATTCTGGATGGGATTGGAGGACTTGGAGTGGATCTCATTGGGACTCATGGTTTAAAGGAGCCTTTGGTTATGTGTAGAAATTTTGCAACCGCTTAATGAACAATTCTGAAAACTAGTTTCTATTCAGAAGACACATTTCTCCACTAATTTGCAACGAAATAGAACAAAAATAAACCACAATCACACAGTAGCAAAACACAATATTTTTTCTAGGGAACCCAATTGGGAAAACCCTCTGCTTGCTTGATTGAAAACCCTCAGCTTGATAGAAGAATGAGCAATAGATCTCTTACATACAACATTCTCCATGCTTATTCTAAGCTGAAACAGTCTTGCATTTAACCATGATCCTACTTCCTAAATTTGTGCGCACTAGGAGCCCCTAGTTTCTAGCACATGGGCTGCTCCTATTATTTAGGGAGTCTCCCTAAATTCTTGTGCACTTCCCAAGGAATTATTTCTCCTACAAATCTGCGCACAAGCTCCTCTTAGACGCTCTTCCTTTCACAAGCTTACACACAAATCTTGTGCATACAATTACAAATTGTGCCTTCATTCCTCCTTTTAAGCAAATGGAATGGCTAAATCTGGCAAGTTCTATTTTTGGAAAGTTGAATTGGTGATTGAGTTGTTAATTGAATTGAAGTGGCTCATGCAACTTGTCCCAAGTCTCGATCTAGAATTAGAGACTTGTCACTTGTTATTTTCCCAAATTAACTCGCACTAGAAGACAATAACTAAGCCTTCCACATTTGCGCATTAGCTGAACTGCTTCATCACTCGTCCTAATTCTTAGGAAACTCGAGCATGCTAAGGAAGAACTCGTTGATGTCTCTTTGACTAAGGCACAAGTCAAAGAAACCCTTTCTCGCTACCATTTTCAACACTCCCTCTTAGTGAGGAAGGGATTCTGTACAACTCCCAACTTATCTTTGAAATGAACAAAACTGCTTCTTTCCAATGCCTTGGTCAAGATATCTGTTGTTTGCTCCCCTATTGGAATGTATGGTAGCTTCACTATCCCTTTCTGCACACAATCTTTGAGATGATGATACCTGATCTCGATATGCTTTGAGCAATCATGAAACATTGGGTTCTCAGAGAGCTTGATGCAACTCTGATTATCATAGTGTATCACGGTAGGCTCCATCTTCTGTTTGAAAATTCCCACATGCAACTTCCTCATCCAAATAACCTCACATGCTACCAGACTGGTAGCCATGTACTTGGCCTCTACTGAACTGAGTGCAACTGATCTTTGCTTCCTGCTATACCAGGAAACAACTGCTGACCCAATGTTGAAGACGCCACCTGAAGTACTCTTCCTGTCTATGGAGCACCCTACCTAATCTGCATTTGTGAAGCCTTCAAGCCTCACTCCATCAACTTTTCTGTACCACAATCCATAATCCACTGTCCCTTCGAGATATCTCAACTCATGTTTCGCAGTAGCCCAGTGAACTTTGGTCGGTTCCACCATGAAATAACTCGGCTGGTTGACTGTAAAACAAATATCAGGTCATGTGTTGACCAAGTACGTCAACCACTCGATGAGCTGCCTATATAATGTAGCATTCACTCACTTCGTTGTGCTAGCATCCACCTTCCTCTAATTTGTGATTAGAGGCGTGGCCTGGGCCTACAATCTTGCATATGAAATCTATGGAGAATCTCTGTAGTGTACTTCCCCTGTCCCACGAAGATCTCACCATTACCCTGCCAAACGTCCAAGCCAAGGAAATAGTGCATAAGCCCCATATCCTTCATCTCAAACTCCCTTGCAAGGTCCTCCTTACAATCCCGGCTCAAGCTTTTTACCCCAGTGAATATAAGGTCGTCATCATAGAGCACTAGAATGAGCGGAAGCCCTCCAACCATGATGTAGTATAGGTTGGCATCCGCCTCACTCTTAGTGAAGCCCAATCCTTGAAGATAACTGTCAATACGAGTGTACCATGCTCTTAGAGCCTGCTTGAGCACATAAAGGGCTCTCTTCAGCTTGCACACACGTGTGTCTCTGCCGAATTGCTCGAACCTCTCTGGCTGTTCCATATAAATCTCCTCCTCAACCACTCCATTTAGGAATGTTGTCTTCATGTCCATCTGGTGGATCTTCCACCCCATTTGTGTTGCAAGTGTTAGAATAGTCCTGATGGATGAATACCATGCTATTAGGGCAAAGGTCTCATCATAGTTTGTGCCCTCAATCTATGAGAAGCCCTTGGCCACAAACTTGGCCTTGTACTTCTCTACACTCCCATCTGTGCCATGCTTCACCTTGTACACCCATCTCGATCCAACTACTGATTTGCCCCTAGGTCGTGGCACAATCTCCCATACATTGTTCTTCATGATGGAGGAATATTCCTCCACCCTGGCATCCAGCCAAACTTGTTGAGAAGTTGCCTCCTCGTAAGAAGAAGGCTTAGTGTCCAGTTCCACCAACTCTGTCATCAGTACCATATAACCTATGTACCTCTATGGTTGTTTACTCTGCCTGAACATGGTGCTAGGAGCTTCAACATGCTCCTGGGCCTCTTGAGTCAACCTCCTAGTCCACTTGGCTTTCTTCCTCCCTATGCCAGGAGTCTCTAATTGAGTAGTTTCCTGCTCTCATCCTGGTCTCTTCTCCTCATCATTCTGCTCTGCAACCTACTGTGGATCTTGCTGTGCGAGCCTTTTTCCACTTATCTGAGACTCTGTCTGTGATCTTGCCTGAGGCTCCTCCTTAGAAGCGAGTAGCTCCTCCATTTGAGGTACTACTGTTTGCTCTCTCTCTAGAGACTCACTCAAAGCTTTGTCCTACTCAAACCTCACATCCTGCCTCAACACTGTTTTCTTGAGCCCTGGTAAATGCATGCTGTATGCCTGAGTTGTCTCACTATATCCCACAAAAATACCCTTTTTTGCTGTGGGCTCTAGCTTCTTCTTGCTATCTTTAGACACCTAGCATTAAACTCTTGTTCCAAAGATCCGGAAGTGTGAAACATCAAGCTTCTTGCCTATGAAAGCCTCCTCTGGTGTAAATCGTCTAAGACCCTGTGTGGACTCCTATTTTGCAAAAACACTGCGGTGTTGCACGCCTCTGCCCACAAGAACATAGGCAGTCCTTGATCATGCAACATGGCCCTAACTGCTCCAACAATTTTGTCGTTCTCTCTCAACCACCCCATTTTGTTGAGGGTTATGGGGCGCAATCAACTCTCTCCTAACGCACCCTTTCGCATACAACTCCTTGAAGGCATTAGAGACATATTATCCCCCATTGTCACTTCTCACTAACTTGATCTTCTTCCTTGTCTAGTTTTCTACCAAGGCCTTAATCTCTAAGAACTTGATTAAAGCCTCATCTTTCTTTTTCATAAAGAATATCCAAATTTTATGAGAATAATCATCAATGAAAGTAACATAATACCTGTGTCTCATAAGAGAAGGAGAAGAGAAAGGTCCATATACATTTGAATGCACTAGCTCCAAAATACCTTTGGCTCTGTTGTCTCGGCCCTGAAAAGAAGTCTTGGCATACTTGCCAAGCGTGCATCCCTTGCACACTCCATTCTTGTCAAAGCTGCATGTTGGTAATCCTGTGGATATCTGCTGAAGAATCTTCAGCGCCCCATGATGCAAGTGTCCCATGCGCCTATGCCAAAGTTCTCCAATATTACTATTCTTCTCACAACTTGTCTTGCTGCTCAAGGCTGCACAAGTCTTTACTTACAACTTGTACAGGTTCCTCATCCTCACACCTATCTGCTTCACTGTTCTAGAAGCTAGGTGCTTGAGATATGCCTTACCTTTGCTGAATATGACATCATATCCCTTGTCCTCAAGGGTAGCTACTGAAATCAAGTTGTTCTTCAGCCCTGGAACATAGAGAACATCCTTGAGATGGAGAGAGTTCACATACTCCCTCTCAAAGCTGACAATACTATCTCCCTTGGTCTCGTACTTGCCATTATCTCTAAGCTTGATATGAACTTGCATGTCCTTCTCCTCCAGTTGGCTGAATACTCCATGTTCCCAATCATATGGAAAGAAGCTCTTGAATCAATATACCACGTGCTACTGCCTATCGAGCTTTCCATGCAAGCTATCAATGAGAAGTATTTCTAAAACTGAGAAGCAAACCCATTAGCAACATGATCCTTACCTGATCCCTTCTTTCGCTTTGGACACTTAGTAGCATAGTGCCCAAACTCATGGCAATGGAAGCACTTGATCTTGCTCAAATCCTTCTTCTTCTTGTCACCCTTTTGACTGGACTCGCCCTTCCCTTTGCCTTTCTTGCTCTTGGCCTTACCTGCAAGAGCAAAATTCTCCTCATTCGGTCTCGATTGATCTCCCTTCTATGGTTCCTCTTCGGATCTCTTCTTGTATGCAGTCAGTCCAAAACTTTTCCCAATCGAGAAATTTCTCTCTCCCACTAACTACGTCCTGGAACCCTTTCCAAGAATTGTGTAGTCCAAGTAAGGCAAGGCTCATAACGTCATGATCAGATACAACTTCACCCACACCACCTAGTTCATCTCGTAACTGAGTGAACCTAGTAAGATATGTGATAATGGGCTCACCTTGTTTCATCCGAATACTCCTCAACTTCTCCTTAAGAGCAATCTTCTTGGTATCACTGGTACTCTGGTATAACTTTAAGATGACATATAACATCTCAAATGTTGTCTTCTCCTCATGGATATGAGGAACTGTATGATCTTTGACCCCTTTTAGAATAATCCTCCTAGCCTTTGTTGAAATATGTAACTAGGTTCGGTCTTCATAATGACATATGTAATCATAATTTTATGTATTTGATGTAATGAGAAAAATAAATTTATTATTATTGATCTTCAGGCATGGGTTTCATGCTCAAGGAAAATTTATTTTTAGGTCAAGCTCCCATTGTGAGCTCCTAAGATTGGTCGTTAAGTCATAAAGTCAATTAAGTCTTTGTCATGTATGAGAGACCCTTCTTGGGCATGTTATATTTTTGTTTGAGTTATTGTAAGAGTCAAAAGACCTTCCAAGACCAATTCCAAGTGCTACTAGCATGCCGGCCTTCAAATGAAGCAATCAGCCTACACCACGATGACATGTCGGCCTAGGATCAAGACAAGTCGGCTTACAAGCATGGGAAGGAAGCCTATATATAGGGCACTCGGCCTCATTCAAGGAGATAGATCTCATACACCAAGAAGTTCGATAAAAGAAGGAGCATCAATAAGCGAGAAAGAGGAAGATAAAAGGAAGGAGCATCAATAAGCGAGAAAGAGGAAGATAAAAGAAAGAGAAGAAGATCAAGTTTTTGGGCTGAAGTTTTTCACACGTGCGAAGAATATTGGGCATCATTGGTTGCAGTAGAAGCTGAAGTATGAAAGTCATCTAAGGAGGCTGAAAACAAGTGAAAGTCAAGCAATCTA
Source organism: Pinus tabuliformis (assembly GCA_031772625.1). Classification (NCBI taxonomy): domain Eukaryota; kingdom Viridiplantae; phylum Streptophyta; class Pinopsida; order Pinales; family Pinaceae; genus Pinus; species Pinus tabuliformis. The sequence continues at coordinate 476,737,294 of CM062813.1, read as the reverse complement.
GTATGCTGATTTGCTATGGAAAAAGCTTCTATCCAAGCGAAGAAGAGAAAAGGGTAAAACCTCCATCTTTCTCCCACACGTGCAGAAACTAGGGTTTCTGTAGTGACCGAAAATTGCAGACAAAAATTGCAGGGGTTGAAAAGAAGGTCAAAGAAGCAACTGTCACTGGAAGTAAGTTTGACTAAAGAGAAGACTCATCAAGGAGTAGCATAGACTTGGTCTTGGAGGAGTTTTGGTCAAGGGTCTAGGACTTGGAATTCGTCAATTAAAGATTCTATAAGAAGAAGAATTCGATGGGTTTTCCTCTCAAGTTTGGAGAGGTTTTGGCCCTGGCGGATAGCCTATATCTTGTGTCCTTTGTGTCATTGTTATTTATGTTTTGATATCTATTTGATTAAGAGAACACAATAATAATCAAGCTAAAGAAGAATCTACTCAAGAAAAGTAAAAAGCATTCACAAGCAATTATCATAAGTATCGAGAAATCACCTATACTGCTGCCCCTAGATTTCTCAACATGGTATTAGAGCTAAGGTGACAAGTCAAGGAAGGGCAGCTCAATAAAGGACACTAAAGCAATCAAGGGCATCAAAGCATCAAGAAGATCCTTTCATCTCCAAGGCATTTCGAAGGAAGTATCAATACCCTAGCTTGCTCAAGGAAAGAGTCTACACTTGAAGCATTTTTGGAACCTCGCTCAAATCTTCATCTCAAGAAAGAAGACCTCAATAGATCCTACCTCTACAAAAATTCAAGAAGACCTACAAGCGAAGCATCTTGAAGTCTACTCATCCAAGGGAAGCTAGAATAAAGGAGTTGTTATCATCATCGAAGATTCAAGGTGATCTCCCTCTCTTTGGGTCAAGGATCATTTTGAAGGAAGACATCTTCTTCAAGAAGAAATCTTCTATAACCACATCATCAAAGATCAAGAAGGCAACAAATTGAAGATATTGTCATCAAGGAGTATCTTCTCAAGTAAGTAATTTTATGTCTACATCTGAATCAGTCAAAATGTCTTTTTGCAAGGAGAGCAACAAGTTGGTTGGGTCAGTTAACTTTCTAGCATGGAAGAAGAGGACTGATTTGATCCTCATAGAAAATGAAGTTGTGGAACATGTTAAGGGCTCAATAACTAAACCTCCAAAGGAAGAAGCTCAAGCACTTGCAAAATACATGAAAGGGGAAGTAAGGGCTCAAAGGATTCTCATTGAGTCCATCAAGGATCCCCTCATACCCTATGTATCAAAGTTGGAAATGACTAAAGAGATATATGACAAGCTGGTGGAACTATTCTCCGTGAGTACTGCTGGAGAAGTAATATCACTAAGACAAGAACTCTACAAAATGAAGATATCCAAGGAAGAAGGAATAACCTCATATTTTATGAGGGTGTCAGAAATAAGAGACCAACTCCAAGAGTTGGGAGAAATAATGTTTGATAGGGAAATGACTACCATAGTGCTCAATGCACTACCAGAGGAATGGGGCAACTTCACATCAAGCATCTATGGAAAGAAGGAAGCTACTCCGTTCAAGGAACTATGGTCATTATGCAAAATTGAGGAAACTAGGCTGAAGGCAAAACTTGATGTAGGATCAAGTGAACAAGCACAAGCATTTGCTACCATGACTAAAAGAAAAGGGAAGTCTGGGAAGGTTGGTCCTCAGAAAAAGAAGAAGAATATGGCCAAGGTTCAATGTTATGGCTGTCATGAGTATGGGCACTATAAAAGAGATTGTCCAAAATTCAAGAAGGACAACAACAAAAGAGGAAGGGAAGAAGCCCATATCATTGAAGAAGTGGAAGAAGCTGAAAAGAAGAAGTCCAAAAAGGAAGAAGTAAGAGATCTCTACTATGATTGAGATGATCTTCTTCACCTAGTTCTTTTCAAGTCTTTGTTATTTAGTTCTTGTATAACTATCATGATAGGAATCATTGGAGGCTCCATAGGATCGTCATGTTAGGAGATGGCATCATAAGAAGCATACAATATGAAGCAAGAGCTCGGGACATCATAAGAAGCTTGCAAAAGAGCTGAAGTAGAAGTCTATGGCAGTCACCTATAGTGAAAAGGAGCTCTTGGTAACCTCATTAGAAGCATAAGTAGTACTTATGGATAGAAGAAAGTCATCTAGTATAGAGCTCGTCATACATCATTCAAGAGGAGCATTTGCAGGATGAGGATGATCAATATCCTCCATTGAATCTTCAAAGGAAGATTCACCTATTGAAAGAAGCAAGTGTCTTGCCGGGAATTCCACCTTGTGAGGGATTCATGGGATGATGGTATGATGACTAAGAAATGAAGCAGGTTAAGATGATTGAAGAACCTTCAATCAAGGAAGTTGCTGAAGGAATATGACCAAAAGGAAGAGATGAGGTATGTATGCTTAAATTTGATAAAATTGAGTCATGTCATATAGTTGTAGATAGCATGGATAAATTCTCTACCTCATGAGCATGATCAAGAGAAAGGGATCGCCTCCTTTAAAAGGATGCATGAAGTCATGGTTCACATATTGACTAAGATGAAATCAACATATTAAGTCCTCATATGCTAAGTTGCATGAAACACCGAAATGTTTCGGAGTTTCTGAAATGGGTACGTTTAGAAACGTCACCTCCCAAAAATGGAAACGTCGGCCGAAACGTCAGCGGAAACGTGATATATATATATATATATATATATATATATATATATATATATATAAAGAAATAAGTGAATAACAAATTATCTTGCCAGAAAAAAGGGAATAAGACCCATATATGACAATTTAAAAGGAAAAAGAAGTCTTATATTAACTCTAATATATGATTACATGATGGTCGAGTTTCGGCCAAGTTTTGGAGTTTCGGGTATGGGTACGGCCCAAAACGCCGGGTTCTTTGAAGTTTCATGCAACATAGCTCATATGGAATATGAGGTGGTTGACAAAAATAAAGGAACTATGGATGGAAGTTCTTGGGATGCAATATGTGAAGAAAGTAAGGAGAAATTGTGAAAGATGCAACTATGGTCACATAGAAAAGGAAATCAACATCTGATGACTAAAAGGATTGACCGTGACATCTCCATGAAAAAGGTATGAAGACTTTGATGAAGTTTGAAAAAGAAGGAGACCCTTGACATTGTATATCTTGGAGATGTGTCAATATGTATGCAGGATGTTGATGTGACAACAAGCAGATGTCATGATGAAAAGACCATCACAAAGGTAAGTTTGATTTAATGTTCATTCTTGATTTTTGAACAATATCTGGATGGGCTAATGCAGGGCTACCAAAGGAAGAGTTGTAGATGTCATCTACAACTGATACTCATGTGGTAGGATGAAAGATCCTGAAGGAAACATGATGTGAAGAAGGTAGCAAGGTATGAAGGAAGGCCATATATGGACTAATGGATCACTTTTTGATGAAAAGAAGGATGAGATGACTGCCATAATTCATAAATGAAAGTGATGGATGGTCGATGCCCTATAAAGAAGTCCCAAAAGATGTAGGCTCCATAACAAAGAAGAAATTCATGACATCGAAAGAGGAAGTCCTACAAGTAGCTGGTTGTCCCATGGTCTCCACCTAGAGAGCTGCTGGAAGCAAGTCCCTGGTTAAAGGGAAGCTTGGTCAAGTCCCTGGTTAAAAGGGAGCTTGGGTACATTCCTTTTAGAGGAGCGGGTACATTCCTTCACAAGAATGGGTATATCCTCTCTGGTTAAGAGGGAGAGATAGACACATCATTCTTGTCTTCATTCGGGAAGAAAGAATGGAGGATTGGGTAAGCATTCGGCATCCGATATTCTTTGAGGATGTGGTAGGGCATCCAAGATAAGAGTAGTCGTAGAGGACCTATAGTCTTTGAGGACTGGGAATCCAAGATAAGAATAGTCCTAGTACAACATACTCTGAGAGAACCCGAGTGGGGTATGTTCCGAGAGAGATAATGATGATGGTGTCTATCAATCATTGGTCTCGCCAACATTGTGCTTTGATCTTGTGGAGAGATAGAGCTGTTAGTCAAGGCCTTGCTATGTGACAATGCTGGATGATATGATGCTAAACAAATGGGTTACCAATCCGACTCTTCTTATGAGAATTCTTCAGATTGAGAATGTCCAAGTACCTTGTATGGATTATGAATACCTCCCTAGTTAAGAGGGAGTGTTGAAATATGTAACTAGGTTCGGTCTTCATAATGACATATGTAATCATGATTTTATGTATTTGATGTAATGAGAAAAGTAATTTTATTATTATTGATCTTGAGGCATGGGTTTCATTCTCAAGGAAAATCTATTTTTAGGTCAAGTTCCCATTGTGAGCTCCTAGGATTGGTCATTAAGTCATAAAGTCAATTGAGTCTTTATCATGTATGAGAGACCCTTCTTGGGCATGTAACACATTTATTTGAGTTACTGTAAGAGTCAAAAGACCCTCCAAGACCAAGTCCAAGTGCTACTAGCATGTCGGCCGTCAAATGAAGCAATTAACCTACACCGAGATGATATGTCAGCCTAGGATCAAGACAAGTCGTCTTACAAGCATGGGAAGGAAACCTATATATAGGGCACTTGGCCTCATTCAAGGAGACAAATCTCATACACCAAGAAGTTTGATAAAAGGAGCATCAATAAGCGAGAAAGAGGAAGATAAAAGGAAGAGAAGAAGATCAATTTTTGGGAAGTTTTTGGGCTGAAGTTCCTCACAGGTGCGAAGAATATTGGGCAGCATTTGTTGCAGTAGAAGCCGAAGTATGACAATCATCTAAGGAGGCCGAAAAACAAGTGAAAGTTAAGCAATTTAGCAAGCTGAGTTGCTATGGAAAAATCCTCTATCCAAGCAAAAAAGAGAAAAGGGTAAGACCCCCATCTTTCTCCCACACGTGCAGAAAATAGGGTTTTTGCAGTGACCGAAAATTGCAGGGGTTGAAAAAGAGGTCAAAGAAGCAACTGTCACTGGAAGGAAGTTTGACTAAAGAGAGGACTCATCAAGGAGTAGCATAGATTTTGTCTTAGAGGAGTTTTGGTCAAGGGTCTAAGACTTGGAATTCGTCAATTGAAGATTCTATAAGAAGAAGAATTCGGTGGGTGTTCCTCTCAAGTTTGGAGAGGTTTTGGCCCTGGATGATAGCCTATATCTTGTGTCCTTTGTCTCATTGTTATTTATATTTTTATATCTGTTTGATGAAGAGAACACAATAATAATCAAGCTAAAGAAAAATCTAATCTAGAAAAGTAAAAAGCATTCACAAGCAGTTATCATATGTATTGAGAAATCACCTATGCTGCTGCCCCTAGATTTCTCAACAGCCTTGATGTCATTCTTAGTGTGCTAGGCCAATTGTTGGGGAGGTGGTGCTATCGCCTGCTTGATAAACTCACCAACCCCATTATCCCGCAACACAATTGTGATCCTCCCTTTCCAAGAGATGAAATTTGATGCTCCCCCTAAATAATGATCAAATCTCAATCCTTGACACGCGATTCTCCAAATCCAAGGAATTGATCTTCAAAATTTTGATCTCTGTTCTCCAACAATAAAGTGATCTCTTTCATGCTGGTGTTTATTTTGTTCATTGCTTTGATACCATGTAGAAATTCCTCGAAATTCTGCGACTGCGTAATGAACAATTATGAAAACTAGTTTTTATTCATAAGACACATAATTTCTCCACTAATTTGCAGTGAAATAGAACAAAAATAAATCATAGTCACAATAGCAAAACACAAAATTTTGCCTAGGGAACCCAACTGGGAAAATCGTTTGCTTGATTGAGAATTTATTGATAGAAGAATGAAAACAATAAATCTCTTATAGTACAATATTGTGTCACTCGAGAATACAACCTTCTCCCTGCTTATTCTAAGCCGAAACACTCTTGCACATAACCTTGATCCTGCTTCCTAAATTTGTGCGCACTAGGAACCCCTATTTTCTAGCACATGGGATGCTCCTATTATTTAGGGAGTCTCCCTAAATTCTTGTGCACTTCCCAAGGAATTCTTTCTCCTACAAATTTGCAGCGGCGCACAAGCTCCTCTTGGATGCTTTTCCTCTCACAAGCTCACACACAAATCTTGTGCATACAATTATGATACAAATTGTGCCTTCGTTCCTCCTTTTAAGCAAATTGAATGGCTAAATCTGGAAAGTTCTATTTCTGGAAAGTCAAACTGGTGATTGAGTTGTTAACTGAGTTGAAGTGGCTCATTCAACTCGTCCTAAGTCTCGATCTAGAATTAGAGACTTGTCACTCTTTTTTTTCCCAAATTAACTCACACTAGAAGACAGTAACTAAGCTTTCCACATCTGCACATTAGCTGAACTACTTCATCACTCGTCCTAATTCTTAGGAAATTCGAGCATGCTGAGGAATAACTCGTTGAGGTCTCTTTTACTTAAGCACAAGTCAAAGAAACTCGTTCTCACTACCATTTTCAACATTATGTAGGGTTGATCGCAGTTGTAGGGCTAGTCCAACCCGTATCTTGTGCACCTATGTCCTTCCACATGGTCATGTGTCATAGAGTCTGTATACATCCTTGGCTTTGGTGCAATATTCATGAGACAGTTCTCAACATGGTAGTCTCATAGTTCTTTGCATTTCACATTTCTTGAGGCAATCCACATTTCCTAATGTATGTGGTCCCAAGGTTGAAAAGTCAATAGGGTCTCAAATTGCTTAGAATGATGTATAGATGATATGCCACAAATTTGTTTTTGCAAGGATGAAGGTATTATTCAGAAATTGCAATCAAAGGTGGCAATACCCTCTTTAAGTGACACATAAGGCTTCCAGGTAGCAAAATAGTGTGAATACTTGGCATGTCGAGGAAAAATTTATGTCAAAAATTATGTAAAAAATTAGCTAAAGAAAACCCATGTCGTAGATTCCTCAAATTCTCAAGTGAGTTGAAGATCTAGCGAAACCCATGTGGTAGATTCCTCAAATTCTCAAGGGTGTTGGAGATCTAGCAAGTGAGCCATCCATGCAAGGTGGATGTCCTATCTTAGTGCCATGTGGAGGTCAAGATAGCCATTTGAAAGGTCAAAAACTAGTGATTGAGGGTCAAATGGACATTAAATATGGTAAAAAATTCAATGAAAGTCAAGTCACCAAGTCAAAAAGCTCAAGGGCATTGATAATAAAGCATCTGGAAGGAATTTGATCCCCTTTCTACTAGCTTTTTGATCTCCAAAGTGGAACATTGAGGTGGTTGAGGTCAATTAAGGGAGTGTTGGACCATTTCTAGACAAGAAAATAGTCATTGCAAGTGGATTGACTCCTTCCAAGCAAATTGACCCCCTTGGCAACTAAATCAAGCCTCTCCTTAAGCAAGTTGAGACCCTAGTCAAGCAATCAAGCCACATCTACTAGCCGTTGATCCAAGTCAAGCAAGTCGCTGAGCCTCTTAAGGTTACTATATATCGCTTTGTGCTCTTCCAAGGTAAAAGCAAGGGAAACGTTGCCTCCCCAAGTGGATTCCATGGTCAAGTCAAGCAAATTGAAGCCCCTTATGTGGGCAATTTTGTAATAAAAAATATTTTCTCATGAATAAATTAGTCTCCTAGTTGTGGGTGATAGGGTAGGAAATTATTTTCTTGAGAGTGAGGTCCAACTAGCCATTACTAGAGAAATTATATAAGGCTAGTCCCTACTCTCTTCTTTTTTGTTGTTGAACCGTGAGATCATAATGCCATAATAGAACTTTTCCATTTGCAAACATTGTGTATATTGTGGGTTCATTTTTTCTGTCCTTCTTCTTCTTAGCACTTGTGGTAATTGTACTTAATAAGATGGACACAGGTAGATCCAGGTTACACTGCAATTTGTGGGTTGATCCATCAAGGGGCTACACAGTCACATAGATGGGATAACCAGGGCACTCACCCTCATTATACCCTTTGTTGGAGGTTGGTGTTACTGGATGCAAGCGATTGGACAAAAATCCTTATTGGGGATATCTTTGACTAGGTGAAGATCTCAACCAATCCCATAGTCGACCCATAGTTTAGAGACATTTCACCAGGAATGATTCCTTGTTGAACTTGGAAATTTGTGGACCTGTCTTAGACAAGAGTGGGGGCGATTAGTATTTTTGACTCTAGGCCCATTTCTTGTTCAAATTGCAAGGCTAACCTAGAGGGGGTTGTGATTCATGACCTGAAAATTGAAAAGGCAATATTGGGCCAAGGTGAGTCTCATTTACAACAACCAACCTATTTAAAAATCTCAAAATCTTTTTCTTTTACTTTTTATGTAAAATAAAAAACAAAAAAATTATTTTGCTAGCCTTGTACTTCAAATTCTATCCTGAGTTAGCTGGTTACTGATTGTGGTTTTCAGCTTAAATTTTCTATTTTATCCAAGGAGTATTTGCCTTCTATTTTCTGCACTTAAGTTACATATTTCATGAAGGTATTCCAAGTAGTTTTACAGATCTGCAATAACTTACAGCAGATTACAAACCAGATTTGACAAAATACTTTACACAAGAGACTCATCCAAGTAAGTTTATTTCATACAAACCCTTATTTAGATTCCATAATTCTTTTACAAGTATTATTTTCAATACTTTTGGGTCATTTAGACACGTTCCAGACATTAGAAATCATATATATATTTGCTGGGATAAATTACTGGGTTTTTACCTAGTGGGGATTTAACCCTAAATCTCTGCAACAAGTTTCCAGCTTGCTGGAAACACAGACTTTGTTGCATACCTACAGCTTAATAAGGTAGATACTGATATATCCTTGCTGTTCTAGTTTCCCACACCCCTAGATTATCAATCTAGAGTATATATACACTTTTGGGTGGCCCCGAAAGGGGATTTATCCAGCTATTCGTGTGTTATCTAGATCTGAAACTATAGGACAACGAACAGATTTACACATTACAGCCCCTTGTCAAAGCTACACCTCAAGAATATCTTCTATATTTGGTAAGGACAATATTTACTCACTCTTTTGGGTTCATAATGGTTAAATTATTTTGAGTTGTGAGTAATTTTAGTTTTTGCTTTGCACTATTTTCTGTGTTAATATCACTTTCAGATTAGCATAAACTCAAACAATTAACTTCTATCTTCATCCTAGACTCCATTACTAGGTACTAGTTTGCGAATCCCTTGGGTGAAGCATTTTGTTTAGGGAATCCTCCCATAGCCTTTTAGTAGGAGTTGAGGTTAAAGAGTGGGGACTTATGCTAAGGTGATAGTGGGCACTTGTCTTGTGTGTGCCATCTTAGTGTCTTGTAAGGTCATTGACAAGACCACTAATTTGGATGGTAACATTATTAAAACAGATTTGATGGAAGAGTATCCATTCTCAAATAGGACAAAGCATAATTTCGGAGTTTGAGGGTGCTGAGTCCATATTAGAAGTCTATAGTCTTTGTTTGGCATAAAATTGATCAATGAAATAATATTTAGGAGCTCATTTGATTATATCAATCATTGATATTCCCTTCAAATAAAGGAAAAGCAAATATTAAAGATAATATTAAGCATGTATTTTTTATCATTTCCCCATCATCATGGAATGGATGAGTACTGTTTGTATCTAAGTTGCACAAAACGGGGAAACGGGTACGAATTTTCGAAATGGGCACGGTTACAAAACGTGACCCCCCCAAATTTTGGAAACGGGGAAACACAATATATATATATATATATATATATATATATTAGGACATTTAAGAAAAATGTGCAATCATAAAGCATATATGATACATTCTAACTTTGGCCCATCTTGGCCTCATCTTGGTAGAGCTTGAAAGAGCCTCTTGCTACTCCTTGTCTATGGACTGTGTCCTTGTTGTTGGTGCTACTAGTCCCTACTCAACCTTAGGAGCCTTTCGCCCCTGATCCTCTACCCTTGTTAGCTCTATGTCATGAGACCTTCAAAAGTTCCTACCCTTCTCGAATCTGACATCCTAATTGACAATGACTCTCCTCTGTCATGGAATGTAGATCATATAGGCATTTGGAACCGTTACCGCTCAATTTAGCAGGTGTCCTAGGAGGGGTTCCAAAGGGACTACTACTAGATCAAGTGGCAACAATGGGACAAGAACCCACTGTCACCTTAGTCGATGTCCCCTGCTCTTTCTGGACTTTCCCGATATAGAGAAATCACTAGGAATGACGAGTCAATGATGGGATAGGGAGTGATTTCTAGAGCCCATTCAATAGAGAGACTCAAATAATAGGGCTTGCTTGCTTTGGAAGCGAGATGAAGGGCTCTCTAGAGAAGGCTTGAGGGATGCTAGGACCTAGGGATTAAAGGTATTCCTTAATGAGGAATGTCCTAGACCTAAGATTCCCTTTAGAAACAAGATTCCCAAAGTGGACTTGTGGAATAAGGAAAAGTTATGTTGTGGGTCCACAAAGGGAGCCTTGGGAAAGCCCTAGCTTGGCCTAGGGTTTGAATGATTCTTGAGAGGATGTGTAGGCTAAGAAAGGATGGAGGAAAGTCAAATGAATGATTAACTTCCTTTGAGTTTTTGGGCAAGTAGACTCTCCAAGATGCCACTAACCAAGGACACCTAGGGACAACAATAGAGTTGGGGCAAGGGCTTAGGATATCTCGAGATCTAGCCACGAGATTTCGTTGAAACCTTGAGGGTACCTAAAGAAAACCCTAGCGCAATAGTGGATCAACTCACACTTGAAGAGGAGCTCACTAATGCAATTCGCACTAGGCCCTAGAGGGTACAAGGGTTAGGGCAAGAAAAGGAGAAAATAAAGGTTTAATGTGATCACCAAGACAAGGATTAGTGCCTAGCCTATTGGGAGAATGGAGTCAAGAATGAAATTTGATTTTTAGACCTTTGCTTCATCAAGGAGTCCAATAGTAACTTCGCTAGCCTAAGAAGGTGCTAGTTAAGTCACACAAGGAATTCATACTTCATTTTACAAAGCTAGATCGAGTTTCAAGGTTAAACCACCTAAGTTAACCCCTAGAAATATTCACTCTTATTGCCAAATGAATAACACATGCAATAGATCAAGATTACCAAGTGATTCAAGATTTTCGCATAAATTTAGAGCACAAGCAACATCATGATACAGTATTCCATACATTAGACATATAATAAAAAATTTCGCATAAAAGAGAAACTTACATGACAAAAAGAGTATATCCATCCATTATATTTGCAAGAGAGAAGTTCCAAGATAGAGTAGCAATAATCTAAACATCAAAATGCATTAAAGATCCTCCAATTCGCTCTGTTGTTGCATAGATTGTCACGACAACGCTCAGACCGGGGGCTGTCACTCTGATCCCCGATCTCTCCATTTAAGCCGTCTCCCGAGGCTAAGGGGGGTAGACCCTATGGGATAAAAGATGACTGATTGTGGACCAGTTGGGTTGGGAGACATAGTAAGGCAATACCAGTACTTGATTGATTTTAGGAGTTAATGTACCAGTGCCTTATGGAGTTAATGATTAAATAATTGTTTATCAAATGCTGCAAAAATATGAGCTTTGTAATTCCACTATTAACAATCATTTATCAAATAACTCAAGCAATGCAAGATATCCAATAAATTCACAATGCTTTAACAATGATCCAACAATTAAACTTCAAGAAAAATTAAATGCTTTAAATGATCATAAAATTTAAATGCTGACCAGTTACCACTTTTACATAGCTAACTTCAAAATAAACATTAAGTGTGTTTAACTATAGAGAAATGGAACATAGAGACACCAAAAATGAAATTTTCAATTTTTTGTTAAGCTTTTTCAAAATATTTTTTAATTTTTATATATTTTTATTTTTTAAAATAAAACAAAACTAGACTAAAAACTAAAAGGACCTTTTATATATATTTTATATATTTTCTTATTTTTTATTTTTATTTTTTTATATTTTTTTAAAAGAAATAAAACTAATTCTAAACTAGATGAAAAATTAAAATATATTAAAAAATTCTAATTCTAAAAACAAAGTTCTAACTTAACAAAATCAAAGTCTAATCTAATTTAAATCTAAATAAAAATCAAACTTCTAGATTTTTTTTATATTTTTATATTTTTGATAAAACCAAACCAAAGTAAAAATTTCTCATTACTAAAACTAAAGCTTAAATAAATAAAATTTAAATCTAAATCAAAATCTAAACTATAAAACAAAAAAGCCTAAGGTTTACCTTTTTTTATGCCCTTTTATTTATTTATTTTATTTTTTGATTTTATTAAGGAAATCAAAACTAAATCAATAAGAAAGAAAAAGTAAAATAAAACATCAAATCTAAACTCATACAAATATACAAAAAATTAAACTAACTAAAATCCAAATCATAACAAAATTTAATGAAAAAATCGAATATGACTAAAGCCTAAATGCATAAAGGAAATAAACCAAAACATGAGCATATATATATATATATATATATATATTTTTTTTTACTGTTGCTTGTGTGCAGGTTCTCGACGACGGCGAGGGCAACGAAATTCGATTTTGGAGTGGCAGCTCGATGATGGACGCAGTAATTGCAGCGTGAAGGGACTGTTGGCGTGAAGGTTGGACGACAGTGTATGGAGGAGGTTGAACCAATTTGCAGGCGAAGGCGTGGGCTGGAGTGGATTTGAGTGACTACGCAAGGGGAAATGAGCTGGCCACAAGGAGGAATGGCAAGGAAAGAGCTGCGTAGAAAGAATGGTTGCTGCAGCGTACAGGTGATGCGTGAGGGAGAGAAGAGGTGATTGCATGCAGAGGAGAAGCGTGGGGAAATCGAGGATTGCAGGAGCGGGGATTTGGCAATGGGCACGTTTTTTGCAGGTGATGGTACACAGGAAATGGAGGGCGTAATGGGTGAGCAGCGAAGGGTAAGAGAGCAGCGTAGACAGAAACAAGGGTATGGTGGAGAATGCTGCGTATAGAGCAGGTTCCTCTAATTTTTTGCAGGTTGATTGCATGGAGTTTTGTGGGATCCGTCAAGAACAACGTGAATGAAAAGCTGGACTGCGTTGTGTGTATCTGCCAGAATGATAAAACAATTTTGAAACCCTCAGATGAATATCCCAAATTCCAGGAAAAACGAATTTCTCACTTATACTTCAGATTTATTAGTGAAACTCCAGCAGACAAATGGCTTGGAGAACCTCGAATTTCTTCAGAAAAACCTTGCAAATTCTCCAGTAAATTTTAAATTTCCCTGTTTTCAGATATGTCTAATGAAAACCCCGAATTTTTTTTAAGATCTATACCTGCAACCTGCAATGGCAAAAACAGAACATCGAGAAGTAAAATGTGCCAGAAACAAAATTGAAAACCCTAAAACCAGCTAAAAATTTACAATATTTACAGATTTTCGACTCTTAAGTAGCTAGATTTGTCAATAATCCACAATGATATTTTCATAATTTTAAACTTAATGTGAGATACTTCAGAAAACCCTTCATGCATTCATAAAAATTTCAAATGATAAGCCTGGGATCAAGAACTGGCTGGGCTCTTTCAGAAAACGCAATCCGGGAGTTGGCTGGTTCAGCGGAGAACTTCCCCTAATGCCCGATAAACTCAAAACTAAGATTTCTTGCACAGCTTAAAATCAATCATTAACATAGAGGGAGAAAACAATAGTGAAATCCAGATCAAATGGAGATACCTGCCATTATATTTCAGAATCTAAACTATCATTCAAACCCCAGAGATTAGACAAGATCTGTCCCTGAATCAATCTTCATCAAGCTATTATCAATGACTGAAAATAAAACTATGCAGAAAAATAAAAGATCTTATAGCATTTCCAGAAGAGTAACACCAGCAAGATTTTTAACCCCAAAGTCTTTCTCTATTGCACAAAAAATGACTACAAGAGAGCTTTCTTTAGCACTAGACTCTCAGATCAAGTCTGATCTCAAATGACCCCTGACACCCTATTTAAAGGAAAAATTCCCAATGGCTAGTTCGAGTGATCCATGTCAAAATGATCTTGGCCGTCGATGAGGATCAAAATCCCTTTCAATCTCATTGGTCGAAATTTTAAATGCATTTTAATATATTAAAAAATTAAAACTTTGCTTTTATTTTCTCAAAACTTTGACTTATTATTATTATTTTATTTTGTTTTTTAATTTATTTTTTAATTATTTTTTAAATTTTTTAAATTTTTAAATTTTATTTTTTATTTTTTGGATCCTCGAACTTAGCCTTTGGAAAAATCACCTAGGACCTAGGACTTAGGACTTATGAGGGGATTAAAACATTTTCTAACCCTCAAGACACTTTACATCATGACTTTTACAATTTTACATCTCAAGGGGGAAAACCCATTTGACATAGACCCTTATAGACCACCCAGTTCTGCGACCAAATATAATCTAGTAGATCAACACACTAGGATTCCCCTAAGATTCTAATGACAAAATTCATTCCGGCTTTGGGGTTAGGTTGAAGGAAAACTCTGCAGATCATGGATCAGTGAGACAAAAAACCTTCCGGAATGTAGATTATCACTAGAAAATTAAGTCCACCTAGGCAATTTACATACATGACTTAGCTCTGCTAAGATTATTTACAATTCACACATGCAGACTGGGTTTACATCATAACATGATCAAGTCGACGATGACTGTCGAATGCCACGGACATGTTGATTAAGCGCTATCCCTTTTGTGAAAAAAGGGGGGGTACTGCTATGGGTAGTTGACACATAGTGGTCAACACGCTCATCAATAGGTAGTGCAAAGTTCTCAAGAAGAGAAAGATACAAATCCAAGTGATGATGAGAGATGAAATGAATCTATCATCAATTTATATGATCCTCTAAGGGATTCAAATTGCCTAATTAGGCCTAATGATGCCCCTAATAATAAAATAATGTACAAATAACAACCCTTTAGTGACAAGCCCACCAAATAGCTCCATAATATGAAAAATAAGCCTCTCAAGAGGGCCGAAATGATAGACAAGTAGCTAGGAGGGCCGTTGGGAGGCCAAATGGAGTCCAACATGTGCGAAAACAAATAAAAGGGCTCCAAAAATACTGATGAAGGGGATGACCCCTTGATCTCCAAGAAAATGACCTGTGGTGCCCTTAAGTGGCTGTGGGGGCACAAAATCATCCTCATGGGTCTCCAACTAAATTGAACAAGCATGTATCCCATCTGCAAGGGCTGGAACAATGATGCAAGCCCTCCCTTTGTCTCCCATGGTGAGACACAACCCCATCTGGGCTCGAGATCAATTGCCAAGTGTGTGGTGCAAGTGTGTAGCTGGTTGGGCAAGGTGATCCAAGTGCATCATCATCATCAAATAAGTGGAACACGAGCGAGCAATGAGTGGTGTTGAAGGATCCCATGGCATGGCTATTTTCTCTCTGCTATAGTGGAGGCCCATGGCTCTCAACGCACACCCTATAAATGCCAATATGACCCTCTGGAGGGCTTGGACCCCGTATAGGGAGACCAAACCTCAAGATGAAGACCCATCTGCAATCCTGCATAAGATCTGATGCATCTCCTCACCTTCCAGTACAACAAATCATTAGTGTAATTGAGCAAATGAGCTTACAAGTCAAGGAACAAAGTGGGCACTTCAGAGTGGCATGCCCTTCCATATGGGCTTTAGAGTGTACATGTGTCTCCAATTTCAAGAAGGAGGTTAATTAAGGATCCTATTAAGTGGTTTCACCCTCTAAGGGAGTGACAGGTCCATGGTATATCGGTCATATGGCACGTGTCATGTTATATAATGATGGAACGAAGTGGGGCATTGGGGAAGGCTCCAAGCCACATGCCATGGTACAAGGGTAGCTATGATGAGGGAAGCTCACACTTGGGTGTATAGATGTAGGAGGGAGAAATCGTGGTACATGAGTTACCTCGACCTTGTCTTTCCACCCTTCTTCATATGCCTTTTGCCTGTTATTGATTTTTCTTTAAGAATTGTTCGAGGCTCCAGGGAATGAGAACATGATGTGTAAGATATAACAATGATTACCCCCTTTAAGGTTGGGTAGTTCATCGCCCACTAGGGGTTGGGACAATCATGGGTTCCTTAATGATGCAGGGGGCCAATATGAGGGGCCTTAGGAACCAGGGTGATGGCCATGATGATAGGGGTAGAGCTCATGTTGGCTTTTGCCCACATGCTAAATTTGTATGCCCTGACCATCTTTTGCATTTTATGGTACATTTCCTGTTGAGAGTGGCCAAATTATGCTTTTTATTTTCTTTTTAGCTGCATCAACCTTCGGGGCATCGTTCCAGGCTCGACCCAAAGTGTGGACAAGGGGAGGGGGAGGCTAATTCCTTGTGGACCTAATGGACAAGTGCGAACCTGGATGGGAAATATGTGAAAAGGGGTTATAATGAGCGGAGAGGAGTGATGTATGTGATGTCGGAAAGCGGGACGATACAACCAAAATCGAGATTTCCCATGTAGTGCCATTCCTAAAGCTAGTAGCTAATAAAGGAGATCCCACGGGACTAGGATACAAGGTTAACCACCAATTTGGACAAAGGGGATTAGAATACGAACCAAGCCCATTCTTTCCGCTGAATCCCCCCACTAATCCATGCCCAGATGTGTCCATGATAAGTAAGCAAAAACACCCAACTACATAATGAAAGTCATACCTTCGGGGTTGGAAGGCCCACCTTCAAACATACGATCATGACAGATGGGCGAGGGTGCATAATGGATGGCTTAGGTGGCGGAGATAGTGGCACATCGAGCTATATGGGGGTTGCTGGTTGCTGGCTGAAGACAATCTAGGAGAAAATTTCTCCTATGGGTGTCACTCACTGGTGGTGGGTAACAGGGACCTCATTGTAGCCCACAAAAACGTTGTCTCTAATTCAGGCTCCAGCTTAGTCCTCTTCTTTGTAGGAATGTGGACATAAACCGTACTACTGAAGATGCGCGGATGACTCACCTCCGGTTTCTCTCCTGTAAACATCTCCTTAGGAGTCATGTCCTCCAATACCCTATGAGGATTCCTGTTCTGCAAGTAAACAACTGTATTGCAGGCCTTCACCCACAAAAACATAAGCAAGTCTTGATCATAGATCATTGCCTTCACTGCTCCCACTATGGTCCTATTCTTCCTTTCTGCAACCCCATTCTATTGAGGGTTGTAAGGCACTATGAGTTCCTTTTTGATCCTTGCCTCCCTGTAAAAATCTAGAAATTCATTAGAGGTATACTTGCCCCCATTATCAGACCTCAGTACCTGAATCTTCTTCCCATTGTGGCTCTCCACAAGAGCTTTGAACTCTTGAAACTGACTAAAGACCTCACCCTTTGTCTTTAGGAAGTAGATCCAAGTATTCCTGGAATAATCATCTATGATGTCGCAAAGTAGCTAGACCTTGTGATTGATTCCACTAACATAGGGCCACATATGTTTGAATGCACCAAGTTTAACACTCCCTTGGCTCTGGAATCACAATGAGGAAACACTGCCTTGGCATGCTTTCCAAGCGCACACCCTTTGCACACTCCCTCCTACTCCACCCTAATCTCTAGAAAATCTGTAACCGTCCTCTGTAATATAGGAAGAGCCTTGTAGTGTAGGTGTCTCATCCTCTTGTGCCAAAGCTCACTCTGGTTGTCACTATCATGCACAAGGGCCTTCACTGGTTGACCTCTCAACATATATAGATTTTTCTCCTTGCTCTCTATGCAACCCCTTTCGGCCTAACAACTACTTCACCTCCCATGAAGCTTACCTCTAGTCCTCTGTCCTCCATGGCAAAAACTGAAAGGAGATTCTTTTCCAACCTTGGTACAAACATCATCTCCTTCACCTCCGTGATACTCCCTAGGTCCATCTGAAATTGTATGGTGCCAATGCCCTTTACTGCATACCTAGTGTTGTTACCAAGCTCTGCATGTAGATCTATCGATTCCTTGGCCATATAGGTGAATATATCTCAAGCTCCTACCATGTAACATGATGCTCCACTCATCACAAACCACACCCCTCTTGTAACAGTGCCAAAAAGACATAACACCAAGGCAAATTTCTTCTCAAATTTCTCGACCAACTCACCCATCTGTGTTGTGGCTGTTGTAGATGTCTTCTCTTTGCCCTTCTTCTTGTTTGGACATTGTCTGGCATAATAGCCGAACTTGTGACATGCAAAGCACTTGAATTTGCTCATGTCCTTCTCCTTCTTGCCTTGAGAAGGTCTTCCTCCACCTTGGTTTTGCTTGGTCGTCCCCTTACCTTTCTTAGCTTGCATAACAAGAGCAAGTTCCTCATCCCTACCTCCACTCTTACGCTATCCAATAGCTATTGAACTCTCCCAAATTTCTTTCTTGATGAAGTCATCCCACTTTTGGCTTCAATCAGGAAGCTGTTGTCTAGTAAGGATCCCCTCCACAAAGGTGGTCCATTGTTTAGTGCAACCCTTAAGCTACCTTCACTAGCTCTGAATCACTCACAGGTTCTCCCATAGTTGATAACTCATCCATCTATGTTGTGGCTGCTGTAGATGTCTTTTCTTTACCCTTCTTTCTGTTTGGACATTGTTTGGCATAATGGCCGAACTTGTGACATGCAAAGCACTTGACTTTTCTCATGTCCTTCTCCTTCTTTCCTTGCAAAGATCCTCCTCCACCTTGGTTCTGCTTGGCTGTCCCCTTACCTTTCTTAGCTTGCACAACAAGAACAAGTTCCTCATCCCCACCTCCACTCCTACGCTATCCAATAGATATTGAACTCTCCTAGATTTCTTTCTGGATAAAGTCATCCCACATTTGGCTTCAATCAGGAAGCTGTTGTCTAACAAGGATCCCCTCCACAAAGGTGGTCCATTGTTTAGGGAAACCCTTGATACCTACCTTCACTAGCTTCGAATCACTCACAGGGTATCCCATAGTTGATAACTCATCACGAGCTTGCTGGATCTCGGTGAGATATGAGGTCACGATCTCTGATTTGTTTATATGAATGATGTTCAACTTCTCTCTCAGCACCATTTTTCTTTTCTCATTTGTACTTTGGTATAGATTGGTCAAGGTCATCCACATCTTGTGTGCTGTAGTCTTCATTGTTATGTGAGGGATCACATGATACCTCACACAATCCAAGATGGTACCCCTCCCTTTCACATCTTTTAATTCATGCTCAATTGATAGGACATTATCTGAAGGAACTAAAACCTCATGATCTGCAAACTCCCACAAACCATTAGTCTTCAAGACAAGGGTTATGTGTTCCTTCCATGGACTAAAGTTATTGGCCCCTTCTGTAACGATCTATCTATAAATATAGAGAACGCAAGAATAATAGCAGGCATATGATGCATGCATATGATAGCTACACATGCATGTGTCGCATACACCGCACTAGTATTTATAGAGGTTCTACTCATCCATCAACACCCATATTGCTTAATGTATCATGATTAATGGGTAAATACTAAAAGAGGGCTATATAAATTATATATTTCAGATTATTAAGAAAAATTATATTAATGAATTAATAAAATGATTAAAAATATATATAAGAAATTAATTAAAAGGGTACTTCGTATAATGTTATAATCTTTATATTAAAAGAATTACTTTAATAAAACATAAAGAAATGCAATTTATTAAATCATAAAGTATATATATACGTGACCTTAAAAAGAAATATGGGAGATGATACGTGACATGGAAGGGTGTCACCAGGATACTAAGCGGTGGGCTGTTGGTGGAAGAGCGGCCACCGCCAAGAAACCAGATAAAAACCACGGAGTAGAATTTTAGAAGGGGCCGGGGGGGAAAGGAAGGAAAAGAACGGAGGAAAAGGAAATTGAAGGGGAAGGACATCATAAATTGAAATTACCCATAGGAAGAGAGCAGATTATTCTGAGGTTTCTGGGCACGAGGGAACAGTCTGCTTCAACTAAGAAGCTTACTGGACTAAGTAGCCAGGTTCTGCTCAGTTTGGCTGGGTGGATTCGGTCTTTTGGTAACCGAAGCAAGGTAGCTGGAGGCATCATCAACCGCAGGTGCACATGTAGGTACCCTCAGCAGTTCTGTTAGTTAATTTTGTAAGATTTCAGGAAATTAATTACAGGTTCAGGACAAAAACTCCTTTACTATTTTTACATCTGTTTTACGGTCCTGTCACCTTCCAACTTATCTTCATACCTCAAGCTGAATGATGCCATGTCACCAATCAACCTTGGCCCCAAAATCCTTAAAAAATAAAACAAAATTTCTATTGTTGAAACCCTTATGTCACTGATCTCTGCCAGTTTCTATTACTCTAATTCCATGTTAATTCTTTAATACTAGATCAGATCTATTTTATCTTAGCAATTTACACAAAACCCAGAAAAATATTTTACCCAAATAAAATTTCTGAAACTGTTGTAAAATAAATACCCTGGTATTTTAAATTTTGAAAATTAATTTGTGACAGAAAGAACATGATAAATTAGACATAAAACAATAGAGAAATGACCCAAAACTATCCTCCTTCACATTCATGTTAATAAGGAAAATTAGGGTCAGACCTGTTACCCACGATTTTGTGGGTGATATCCATAGGAGAATTTTTTTCTCCATGATGGTCCTCAGTCGGCAGCCAATAGCCCCTCGCAGCCACCAACTAGCTCGATGTGCCATTTTTTTGCCACCTGAGCCAGCCATGTGGTCCCTCATCCATCTATCATGATTGTATGTTTAAAGGTGGGCCTCCCAAACCTAAAGGTATTCCTTGTTATTTGGTAATTGAGTATACTAGTTTATTTATCATGGGAACTTTGGGCATGGATTAATGGAGGGATTTGGAGGAAAGAGTGGTCTACGTCTTTGCTCTTGTCTCCTAGGTCTCTTTTGGAATTTTAACCTATGTAGTACCATCCCTAAAACCAATAGGTTAGTAAAAGAGATCCCACTCCCTGATTCACATATATTACTCCCTTTCTGCTCATTACACCCCCAATCATCTCTCGTCCCACCTGGGTCCACATTCCTCCACTGGGGCCACATAGGGTCAGCCATCCTTTCCCCTTGCCCCACATCTTGGGTCGGGCCTGGGATGATACCTGGAGGTTGATGCAGCTAAAAGAAAAATAAAAAGCATAATTGGCCACATTCAATAGGAAATTGTACCACAAAATACAAAAGATGGCTGGAACAAAAGCATTTATCACGTGGGCAAAAGCCATGACATGAGCTCTACCCCATTCCATGGCCATTAGCCTGGTTCCTACATGGCCCTTGATGAACCTCTTTTATTATTCAGGAACCCATGATTGTCCCAACCCCCAGTGGGCGATGAACTGCCCCACCTTATAAGGGGGTATCCATTGCTATACTTTACGCATCATGCTCTCATTACCAAGAGCCCCGAGCAGTTAACCAAAGGAAATCATAAAAAAGCAAAAGGCATATAAAGAAGGGTGGAAAAATCAAGGCCGAGGTAACTCATGCACCACAATTGCTCGCTCCTACAAATTATTTACCCAAGTGTGGGTTTCCCTTTTATTAGCTACCCTTGTACCATGGCATGTGATCCAGGTTACCCCCTTTCATTCCCTACTCCATTCCATCATTATGCCACATGCCACCACCATTTGAAGGATGTACCACGGACAAACCACCCCCTTTAGAGGTAGGAAGTTAGAAACCACCTAATAGGATGCTTGGTTAACCCTATTTGGAGTTCAGAGACATTAGTACATGCCAAAGCCCATTATGGAAGGGCATGCCATTATGAAGTGCTCACTTGTTATCCATAGTTTATAAACTCTTTTACTTGATTTCTTTAACGACTTGGTGTGTTGGAAGGCACAGGGACGCATTGGATCTTATGCAGGATTGCAGGGGTTTTCCATTTGTGTTTGGTCTCCCTATACGGGGTCCTGACCCCAGAGGGCTACATTGGTACATGTAGGGTGTGTGTAGAGAGCCATGGGCCTCCACAGTAGTAGAAAACACTCCATGGATCCCCACAACCATTCAGAGATTACTTGTTGTTCACTTATTGGACGAGGAAGATGCACTTGATCCATCATGCCCAATTGGCCCCAGAGTTGTACCATACACTGGAAAGATGTGTCATCACCTACACCATCATCCTAGCCCTTGCAGGAAATCTACATGCATATTCGATTTGTTTGGAGACCCATGAGGACACTTGTGTGCCCCCACATGTCATTTGGAGCACCACAGGTTATTACAAGGGGCCAACCCCTTTTCCACTGCTTTTGGGAGTTCAACTACACATTATGGCACATATGGACTCCATTAGGCCTCCTCCAAGGCTCAACGACATGCACTATTCATTATTCGACCTCTTAAGAGGCTTATCCTTTTGTTTATGAGCTAGTTTGGTGGGCTTGTTACCAAAAGTTAGTTATTTTGCATATTATTTTATTCTAGGGGCTAATGTAGGCCTAATTAGCTAAATCAAACTCATTAGAAGTGTATAAATATAAGTGATGTGAATTCATTTTAGCATCATCACTTGGTTGGACTTGTATCTCTTTAGAGAACTTCACTATCCTTCTTGGTGGACAAAATTTTGGAGCATGGAATGAATTTTGATGTTTGGATTATTTTCTCGTCTCAGAGCTTCTTGTTTGGCAGATTTTTGATGGTTGGATATACTCTAATACATGTAAGTGCAATTTTAATGCTATTCTTTGCTCTATTTTTGTTGCATAGGTTGTTGGGAGAACTTTTTCAGATGAAATTGTGTAGAGGATCTTATATCCTTTCCAACATTTCGGGTGGATTCTCCACCCATCAGGGATTGATAATTTTCGGATGAAACTGTGTACAGGATTTTATATCCTTTCCAACGTTTTGGGTGGACTCTCCACCCATCATCAGGGACTGAGAAATTCTCGGTCCCTAATGATGCGTGGAGAGTCCACCTGAAACGTTAGAAAGGATATAAAATCCTCTACACAATTTCATCCAAAAAAGTTATCCCAGTATGAAATTATGAATAACTGTGAAAACATACATTCTCTCACATACATTGTTGCCGGGATTTCGCTATTCTAGGGCTAATTTGCTGCATCTATTATTGCGAAGCTATGGAAATTTTGTTTCTAGATAGTGATGCTTCATGTATGGTCCATGTATGATGAGTGAATGTTACTAGGGATATTTCATGGTTGAAATTTATCTTGATAAGCCATCTATTTTGCAAAACGAAGTATAAAGTCTTTGACGCTGCTCTCCTTTTCCTTAGTGCTAAGTGACGCTGCCTTTAAGGCTTCCTTGACCAAGAAAATCAAATCTAAATTCATAATCATTCTTGACTCCAATCTCTCCAAAGGACTAGGCACTGGTCTACCATAGGTGATCACCCTAAAACTTATTTTTCTTCACCTTCTCCTCTTCTTTCTAGGCCTAACCCCATAGGTCACCTAGGGCATCGAATATCTCACAATCTAGTCATCCAAATACTTCGATTTTTGGTCCATAACTGCGCTAGTGTGTCCTCAAGAAGTCCTCCAAATTTCATGAGATTCTGACGGTGGGATCTTGAGATATCGCAAGCCGTAGCTTAAAGACCAATTCTTGCCCTTGGTTTTCCTTAAGCTAGTTACCTCATAGGGATCATTGTGCTTCCTTTCATTGAATTTTTTTTTCTTTGATCCCCTTCTCTTCCCTGATTAGGTCAAGCTCATTATTGGTTGCTAAACCCTTCCCCCTTGACCTAACCTGGAGTCCATTTGTTCCTGTGTGGTCCCATTTCCTATCAAAGCTAACTTTTCAAGGATCACTTAGGAATCCAAGTTCCATAAGGATTTTGAGGAATAGGAAGCTCCATTGCATGACATACTCCCTAAACCTAACCCTCAAATCCTCATCAACCTTTCCTAGAAAAACCCTACACCTTGCTTATAAAGCAAGCAATCCCTACTTTTGAGTTTCTCCTTGGAAATGGTGATTGGAATCACTTCTTATCCATTGCATTGATATATTCTTTGTAAGTGAGTCCTCATACTGGGTCTCCTCCCATCAGTGAAAGTCTGTAAAGAGTAGGGAGCCTTAGCTGAGGTGACAATGGGCTAAGTCTCCATTGTTGCCCTTGTCCTAGCAGTTGCCCCTTTAGGATTCCCTTTAGGACCCCTTCTAGTTTGAGCAGTAACAAGACCCTCAAAGAATTTTACATAGAAATTTATCAACTGTAGCAAAACCTGTAACTTGCCTTGTTGTAGGAAGAAATGGCCCTCTAAAATGCCTAAAAAATTTGGTCCCTCTCTGCAATAAAGTCGACCTCTTTAATCCTGTTGTATGGCGTTGTTCCAACGTTGTACGACACTCTTGTCCCCCCCTAACTTGGCCTCCTCAAGCCCTTATTCTTGAAGAAAATGTAACTAGGTTCGGTCTTCATAAATGTACTTTTGATATTTGTATTCATTCATTCAAGAAATATTATTTTTATAATATATGACAATGAGCTTCTTGCTCATTGAAATAGGTCCAGCACATGTTAAAGTGCTATAGATGAATCAAATAGTCAAAAGAAAATATTGAAGACCTTAAGAGCATGTTGCACCATGTATATGTTTGTATAAGAGTCAAGGAATACTCCTCCAAGCAAATTCAAGTCTCCTCCAAAGAAAAGGCACCATCAAAGAGTCTCCTATAAAGCAAAGACACCATCAACAGAGGCCAACCTAAGCTAAGACATCGAGTTGGCCTTCTAGTCGGCTTAAAAGGAGGGACAATCCTCTATATATAGATGTTGTCCACTCCACTATAACGTCAAGCAATCCTCTCTGAAATTAGCGAAGTAAAGGGACTAGAAAAGGGTGGAAAAGAGCGAAGGAAAAGGGTCTCCAAGTGCAGCAAGGAAGAAGGTACACAACCGAGTTTAAGAGGTCTGTTCTAGGGTAGCTGTAGTCACACGTGCAAGGAAACAGAGGGTTGTCACTGCGGTTATGACAACAACAACTCACAATCATCTATCTCTCTTTGTTTGGGGCTAAATATAGGCCTACAAGGCCTCCTACTCAAGCGTAGAAGAAGGGTACTCAAGCGAAGGAGAAAAGGGTATACAACATCAAGTAAACCTCCCACACATGCGAGAATCTAGGGCTACTGTACAGTCACTTCAGTCTACACCTACATCTCAAGAAGGATTTCATTTGAAGGAAGGTGTCTACATAAGTGAAGGATATCTCTAAGTATAGAAGAGAAGCATCTCATCTAGAGCAAGTGCAACAAGGTGTACCAACAGTTGAAAGAAGAACGAAGTGCCAGAAGGAGGAGGATGAAGTGCTGGGGAACGAAGTGTCGAAAGAAGGAAGTGCCGGGGAACAAAGTGTAGAAAGGAGAAAGGACTTGACTTGTGCTTGGAGGACATTCTAGTCAAGGGTCTAGGGTTTGGCATTGATCAATAAGAAGCTTCAATAAGAGAAACTTACTAAAGGGTTTTCCTCTCAAGAGAAGAGAGGTTTTGGCCCTGGCAGAGAGCCAACATCTTGTGTTCTTGTTCTTATGTTTTTGGTAGCAGTTTGATGAAGTACACACACATGCATTAATAAGAAGAAGAAGATTAAGCTAACAAGAAAAGTAAAAAGACTCCACAAATTGTTATCAAGTCAAGAAGAATCACACTACACCTAATTGCCCTTGATTCTTCAACATGATATCAGAGTTAAGGTGACACATCAGGGAAAGGGCATCTCAAGAACACAAATCAAGGAAGGACATCTACAAAAGTTGAAGCATCTAGCCAAGAAGTCTTAATCACTTCAAAGGTCTACCAGCTATCATTCATCAAGGAAGACTACAAGGCAAGAAGAAGATCTTTACACAAAGGCACCTACAAGATGAGTAGATCAAAGAAGGACATACATCAAGCTACAAGTCATCAAGCAAATCTCATCATCGAGCAAGTGCACTTGGAGAAAGCAACTTGAAGAACATCAAGATCTAAGGAAGGCAAGCCATCAAGTCTTCAAGGAGAAAGCAAGTCTACTACATCTCAAAATTGTTAAGTTATGGTATGTTCTATGCTTATAACAATTTACTTATCTTTCTTATTATTATCCACAGATTGGCAATCACGTATACATAAAGTAAAGTGCAGATAGAACATTAAACAATCAACAGAAAACAAGCCAAGACAAGAGACACAAGATGTGGTGGCTAGCTAGGGACAAACCCCAATGTGGGGAAACCCTTTGATCAAATCATCCTTTATCTTCAATAATCCAGCAGAGAGAAATAGTACATAAATCAGATTTACATTAGCAGCAACAAACCCTAGATCAGTCCCAAACTAGGGCAAACAATATCTTGCAAACCGATTGTCCGATCGGCGTGATTCCACCACCAAAAAATGCGGCCTTTAGAGGAGATCCAGATGGACTTACAATGCAGTTCTGAGGA
Source organism: Pinus tabuliformis (assembly GCA_031772625.1). Classification (NCBI taxonomy): domain Eukaryota; kingdom Viridiplantae; phylum Streptophyta; class Pinopsida; order Pinales; family Pinaceae; genus Pinus; species Pinus tabuliformis. The sequence goes on along the minus strand of CM062813.1, from coordinate 476,710,967 downwards.
GGGAGTCTTCTGGTCAACGCTGGTCAAACTTTGGTTCTGCAGTTATTGCCCCAAAACTGCGTCCTTTCTTCCACATGTGTGAGAGAGTCTCTTTTCTGCGCAGTAGAGAAGGGCCTCTTTTCTACGCAGGAGAGAGAGAGAGATGTGATGAGATGAGTGAGTGCAAATGAGGAAAAGTCTTCCTGAATTTATACACAACTGTGGATGTTTGAATAAATGCGACTATTGGGCTTCTGAGCCTACATGAGTTGTAGGTCGGCTTGATAATAATTCCATAATCAAAATAAATTCATATCTCCATAAATACTTATTGGAATCGGATGATATTTAGATCAATCCTACACCTCTCGACGAGAGGAATCTAATAAAAATATTATCAGCCATGAATAAGATGACCCACATGGAGTTTGGCCCTAGTTGCCAATTTTAACACTTCCTCTCAACTAGGGAGAACTCCATCTGCAATCTGTTTGTCGGTCGCTAGTATTCATCCATCAAATGCACTGCCCTGTACAGCTTGACCCCTGCTCCGCTTTGCTCTATCCTGTCTGCTCTGCTCTGTTCTGCCTGCTCTGCTCTGTTCTGTTCTGCCTTGTTCTGATTTGCTCTGTTCTGCTTTGTCGAAATTATGAAGAGGAAGAAATGATTGAGGATGTATCATACTGACTCAAAGTCAGTCTCAAAGTGTGTACCACTGGTCCCAGACCAGTCTCAACCGACCTGAAGTCAGCGTCATAGTGGGTACAACTCCTACCATTGGTCCCAGACCAGTATCATCCTACACTGACTCAAAGTCAGTCTCAGAGTGTGTACCACTGGTCCCAGACCAGTCTCAACCGACCCAAAGTCAGCGTCATAGTGGGTACCACTCCTACTACTGGTCCCAGACCAGTTTCATCTGTCTTAGAGAGTGTACCACTGGTCCCAGACTAGTCTCAACTAACCCGAAGTCAGCGTCATAGTATGTACCACTCTCACTGGTCCTAGACCAGTGCTTCACTGACCCGAAGTCAGTCTCAGAGTATGTACCATTGGTCCTAGACCAGTCTCAACCGACTCAAAGTCAGTGTCATAGTTGGTACAACTCCTACCACTCGTCCCAAACCAGTATCATTGATCCCAGATCAATGAAGGTCATCCTAGCATAGGGAGTACGGTAGATACAACGATGCGTCCATCGGTACTACTATGGTCCCTATCCTCATTTCCCTACTCATTGATCAAATGAGAGGTACTTCCCATGAGTCCCACACTGCATGGGTAGGATGCCTTGATAGGAGAGCTTAATCAATCCTGTCCTCAGAGGAGAACTAATCATCTTGCTACATAAACGCCATGGAGAACACATCATCCAGGCCTCACAGGAGAACTAATCATCCTGCTACATAGTCATCATGGAGAACACATCATCCAGACCTCACAGGAGAACCAATCATCCTGCTACATAGTCGCCACGGGGTGTGCATGTATACCACTAGGGGATGGTGAATCACCCTGTGGTCATATGTTGCTCCAAGAAGTACCCGGCATCCCCTCGGAGCTCCCAGAGCTCAATGCATCATACAGGACCCTCATCAAAGGGTCTTTGAACAACACCAAGTTGTTCTCGGAAAGTTAGGAATTTGACTTTCCTTAGGGGCTTTGTTAGAATGTCGGCGACTTGTTCATCTGTACCGATATGTTGGAGCCTTATAGCTCCCCGCTGCACCATATCTCAAATATAGTGGTACCTCATATCAATATGCTTGGAGCGATCATGAAATACAGGATTCTCTGACAAACGAATCCCACTCTATTTGTCACATAGGATCATGGTGGTATCCATTGTAAATCCAAACAGCTCACTGAAGAGCTTCCGCAACGAGGCTGCCTCACAGGAAGCCATGCTAGCAGTAATATACTTTGCTTCGACGGTGCTCAAAGCCATCGACTTCTGCTTCCTGCTCATTCAAGATATCGAAGCAGATCCCAAGGAGAAACAACACCCAGAAGTGCTCTTACGATCCACCACACTGCCTGCCCAATCAACATCAGTGTATCCAAGTAGTCTCACATCTCCGGCAGTGTATCTTAGCCCATATGTGATTGTGCCACGAAGATATCTTAACAGATTCTTGGCACCAATCCAGTGTATGTGGTGAGGTTCAACCATATGTTGACTGCGAAGCATATATCTGGACGGGAGTTCACTAAGAACATTAATGCTCCGATGAGTTGACAATACTCGGTGGCCTTTCGTAAAACAAGTCCAGCAGCGCTACCACTTAACTTCTTAAAGTCAAGCTCCATCGGGGTAGTAACAGGCTTGCAGTCAACCATACCGAATCTTTCCAATATCATCACCACATATTTTCCTTGAGATAGGAAAATTTCCCCTGGCTTCTGCCACACTTCAAGTCCTAGGAAATAGTGCATTAGTCGAAGGTCCTTCATTTTAAATTTAGAAGCCAACTCCCTCTTACATTTGTGAATGAGAGGGTCTGCACCTATTAGAAAGAGGTTATCCACATACGGCACCAGTATGAGAAGCTTGTCATCTTCAACCTTAAAGCAAAGGTTAGGATCGGCTTCACTCCTAGCGAATCCCAGCTTCATCAAGTAGCTATCGATCCTCTCATACCATGCTCAGGGTGCTTGCTTCAGCCCATAGAGAGCCTTCTTCAACCTGCACACGTGAGATTTTGATCATACATCTCAAATCCTTCGGGTTGCTCCACGTAGACCTCTTCTTTGATTGAACCATGCAAAAACGCGGTCTTGACATCCATTTGATGTAGGCTCCATCCTTGTGAAGCCGCAAGGGCTATGATCGAGCGGATGGTGGTATATATGGCAACAGGTGCAATTATCTCGTCATAGTCTATACCTTCCTTCTAGGAGAAGCCACGAGCGACAAAACGAGCCTTATACTTTTCCGTACTTCCATCTGCTGCATGCTTTATCTTGTAAAGCCATTTAGAAGTGACAACTGTCTTGTCCTAGGGTCTGGGAACTACTTCCTAGACATCATTCTTCATAATAGACTCATACTCTTTGGTCATAGCATCCTTCCATACTTGATGCTTGATGGCATCTGAGAATGATGAAGGCTCATTTTGTATGATTGTGCTCATGATGGTTAGGTATCCCTGATACCTGTTGGGTTTCTTACTTTCACGGAAGGTTCCTCGGGGTGCAGTGTGTCCTTCAGCATCATCAAGTAGCCCCCTAAGCCAAGAGGGCCCCTTCCTTGAAGAGGAAGGCTCTGGAGGATCAATAGGATCCATGGTTTCTTCCACATCAGGCATTGTTTCATCATCTGCCCATAGAAACTTCGGAAGTCTTTGATCATGGAGCATGGCATGGACAACTTACATAATCGTACAGTTCTTCCTTTCCGCCACATCATTCTGCTTAGGGGTATGTGGTGTAGTAGTCTCCCTCTTAATGCTAGCCTTAGATATGCCTGAGTGAACCAACTGTAATATATCGGAGGTCTTGCTTTGGTTTGAGGGGAATGGTCCCCTTTTGAGCTTTCCTTTGGCACATCCTAGACATACACCTTCTTTCTCTACTTCAGAATTCAGGCATCCTTGTCCCCATTTGTCTTACATCGGGTAGAGCTTTATATTGAAGGTGGGCAAACCTTCGATACCAAAGTTCGGATTGAAGAGGTGTCACAAGACATGACATCCAACGGACTTCCACCGACCTGATATAATGAATCAACTCGAAACCCAAGAGTGAAGGCATCTTTAACATTATTTTTCCATATACGTACCTTGCCATCGCTGAAGGTTACCTTGTAGCCTTTGTCTTCCATTGCCGAGACGGACATCAGGTTCTTTTTGAGGTTAGGTACATATAATACATCCTGTAAGTGGATCGTATTACCTTGATTCAATTTGAGAGAGACATTGCCTACACCTTTCACGGGATATTTCATATTATCTCCAAGGACAATTTCCAGGTTAGTTTCTTGAGGCACCACTATCAATGAGCCAAATTCCCATTGAGTCCGAAGGAGCAGAAGTAGATTGAGCAGCTGGTAGATAATATTCATCCTGCTTATTTTCAACAATGTTGGATTCATACCTGGAATTTCTAGCCTTCTTGAATGGTTGTCCTCTTCCTTGACTTCTAGCACTCCTTTTACCTTTGCTATTGAATTTGCCATTCCTTTGATTGCCATGAGAGGGATTTTGATCATCGTCCTGGTGTGAGTCCTTTCTATCAGGGCACTCCCTTGCATAGTGACCTGCTTTGTCACAAATGTAACATCGTCATTTTCTTCCACCCTTAGGTCCAGCCTTTCTCCTTGATTTAGTCCCAGAAGTGTTTCTTTTCTTAGCATGAGAAGAAAAGGCAGCAGGAGGACCTTTAGGCATGGAATTTCTTGCTCTTCTACCCTTGTTTCTTCTTGGATGTATCTAGCCATTAATTCCTCGAAACCAGGAATTACATTATTGTTCAGAAGAGTAGTCCTGAACACGTACCATTCGTATGGTAATCCTCCAAGAGTCGTGAGTGCCATTTCCCTATCAGTAATAGTCTCCCCAATAGATAGGAGATCGTTCCTGATCTCGTTGATTCTTAAGAAGTATGCTTGCATACTCTCATCTTTACCCTTCTTAATTTCCTTCAGCTTATTTCTAAGAAACAAAACTTGATTTGCATCATTAACTCTAAATAATCTCACCAGTTTATCGTAGATTTCCTTGGAGGTGTTCAGGTCGGAGATGTAGGCCACCAAGCACTTGTCAATAGAGTCCCGGATGATCTTCTTTGCTTTGACTTCTCTGGTTTTCCATTTGTTCCTGGCAGTAGTGGATGCATTTGATGGAGGCTCAACAATATTGCCTCTCACATGGTCCAACACTCCTTGATCTTCTAGGGTTAGATCGATAGACATCTTCCATCCGTGATATTCAGCTTTCTCATGGAGCTTGTCCTCGGTAGGAAAGAGTGATGAGGACCCCATAGTTCTTTCATGATAGCCTTGCCAATCTTCTCTTCAGTGATTGCTCTTGCTCTTGCTCGGGCTTTGTCTTCACCTCAACTCTGATACCATGTTAAGTTATGGTATGTTCTATGCTTATAACAATTTACTTATCTTTCTTATTATTATCCATAGATTAGAAATCACATGTACGTAAAGTAAAGTGCAGATAGAACATTAAACGATTCACAGAAAACAAGCCAAGACAAGAGACACAAGATGTGGCGGCTAGCCAGGGACAAACTCCAATGTGGGGAAACCCTTTGATCAAATCTTCCTTTATCTTCAATAAGCCAGCAGAGAGAAGTAGTACATAAATCAGATTTACATTAGTAGTAGCAAACCCTAGATCAGTCCCAAACTAGGGCAAACAATATCTTGCAAACCGACTGTCGGATCGGCTTGATTCCACCACCAAAAAATGCGGCCTTCAGAGGAGATCTAGATGGACCTACAACGCAGTTCTGAGGAGGGAGTCTTCTGGTCAATGCTGGTCAAACTTTGGTTCTGCAGTTGTTGCCCCAAAACTATGTCCTTCCTTCCACATGTGTGAGAGAGAGTCTCTTTTTTGCGCAGTAGAGAAGAGCCTCTTTTCTGCGCAGGAGAGAGAGAGAGATGTGATGAGATGAGTGCAAATGAGAAAAAGTCCTCCTGTATTTATACACAACTGTTGATGTTTGAATAGATGCGACTATTGGGCTTCTGAGCCTACATGAGTTGTAGGTCGGCATGATAATAATTCCATAATCAAAATAAATTCATATCTTCATAAATACTTATCAGAATTGGATGATCTTTAGATCAATCCTACACCTATCGACAAGAGGAATCTAATAAAAATATTATCAGCCATGAATAAGATGACCCACATGGAGTTTGGCCCTAGTTGCCAATTTTAACAAAAATCTATCAAGTAAGTATATGTCCCCTTTTGAATATACAACAATGTCTTTTTGCAAGGAAAGTAATAAATTGGTAGGTACCAATAACTTTCTTGCATGAAAGAAGAGGATTGATTTACTTCTTAAGGAGAATGAACTCCTAGAACACATCAAAGGGAATGTTACTATTCCTGCTAAGGAGCAAACTCAAGCCTTAGCCAAGTATAATAAGGATGAGACAAGAGCTCAAAGGATTCTAATAGGATCCATCAAAGACTCTCTCATTCCTTATGTCTCAAAGTTAGAGATATCCAAAGCAATTTATGACAAACCAGTAGAGCTATTCTCGGTAACCACAACTGGAGAAGTGATTTCTCTATGAAATGAATTGTACAAGATGAAGATATCAAAGGAAGGAATAGCTCCCTACTTTATGAAGATCTCTGAGATGAGGGATCAACTTCAAGAGCTAGGGGAAGTCATGTCTGACAGAGAAATGACAACTGTAGTACTCAATGCTCTACCTGAGGATTGGGGCAACTTCACATCAAACATATATGCCAAGAAGGAATCCACCCCACTAAGTGAATGGTGGTCTCTATGCAAGATAGAGGAAACAAGACTTAAAGCAAAGGAAGATGTGGGATCAAAGGAGCAAGCATTTGCTACCATGGTCAAGAGAAAGGGAAAGTTTGGCAAATTTGGTCCACGAGAACAAACAACAAAGATATGTCCAAATTCCAATGCTATGGATGCCAAGAATATGGACACTACAAGAGGAATTGTGCTAAACTAAAGAAGGACAACAACAGCAAAAGAAAAAGGGAAGAAGCTCACGTGACTCAAGAAATGAAAGAAAAAGAGAAGAAGCAAAAGAAGGAAGATCCTCCGGATCTCTACTATGATTAAGTCTACTTCTTTACTTAAGGTCTTCTTTCAAGGTTTTGAGTAGGATAGAAGCATTTAGGAATAGAATAATATTGCATGGCTAGAAACATCTTCTAAAATCTAGAAGCATGATGTACATAGAGTTCTAAATACTCATGTAGAAGGAGCATTTATAATAGAACTAAATGCATGATTAGAAATATCTTGTAGAATATAGGAGAATGGTAGATATAGCTCAAGATATTCATGTAGAAGGAGCATACCTAGTATAGGACCTCATCCACAATGAAAGAAAATTGATCATGATTAAGAATCGTAGGAGGCCTCCATCATCAAAAGGAAAGAAACATTTGCAAGGTAAGGGTCTTCAAGATCCTATGATGGAATCTTCAAAAGAAGATTCATAAACAAAAGCAGATGTCTCATTGGGAATCCCATTCATGTGATTCAAGAAAAGGATGATATGCAAGCAAGCTAAGATGAAACAAGAAGGACCACACCAAGGAACCAAGGACAACCAAATGAAGCTAAAATGATCAAAGGAGAATCAAGATGAGGTATGTATGCATCAAATTTTAGTCATGTTATTATATGTATATTATTGAGTTATGGGAATAGTTCTATGACATGATCAAGTATGAAAGAATCTCTTTCACCAATAACATGCACGAAGGCATGTACTACAATACAATGAAGGTCAACAAAAAGAAATACTCACATAAAGAGTATAAGATTGCTGACTAAGAAGCAAGAAGAAATGTTGACTAGTCCTAGAAGCAAGCAATGAAGAAGTGCTCTCACAAGGAGTAGAAGGTGGTTGATCAATCTATCCATGAAGAAGCAAATGAAGAAAGAGATCAAGCATGTGAAGAACACCATGATCACAAAGAATCACTATCTGACAAAGATACTTTGAAGACATCTCCCGAAAGAAGGCATGACAACTTTGACAAAGGAAGAAAAAGATCAAAGGACCCTTGACACCTATGAAGGCCTTGGAGATATGAAAGGTGCAGATAACTGATTCTACTCTACAAAGATGTCATGATGAAGAAGCCATCCAACAAAAGCACCATTTAATGTTGAAGCAATATCAGGATGAAGTCATGAAGGGCTACTAGATCAAAGCATGGGAACAAGCAAGTACAAAGAAGCATCCATGTGAAGAGTAGTCCGAAGCATAGACAAGATGACAAAGAATGACCAGATGACAAGAGAACTTGATATATGACAAGAAGGCCACTTTCCAAGAAGGAAGCAATGGCATGACAAACAGGGAAGGAAAGTGATCGATGGATGGTGCCCTACCAGGAAGAAGTTCAACCAAAGACTTCATGACATCAAAGGAAGGAAGGAGATCAAGCAACTGGAGGACCCACGAAGAAGAAGTTGCTGATGAATGGACAAGTCCCTAGCTAAGAGGGAGTTATAACAAGTTCCCAATTACAAAGGAACTTGGACAAGTACCTTGTCAAAGGATACTTGGGCATGTCTTCCTCAATTGAGAGGAAGAGATAGACACAACATTCTTGTCTTCACTTGGGAAGAAAGAATGGGAGAGTTGGGTAATCATCTCGCATCCGATACTCTTAAAGGATGTGTTGGGCATCCAAGACAAGAGTAGGCAAGAGGACCGATATTCTTTGAGGGCTGGGAACCCAAGATAAGAATAGTCCTAGAAGGTCATACTCAGTGAACACCTGGGTGGGTATGTACCTTGAGAGACAATGACTAAGGTGTCTATAAGTCATTGGTCTCACCAACATTGTGCTCTGATCTATTGAGAGAGAGCTGTCAGTCAAGGCCTTGCTGTGGAAACAATGTTGGTTACCATGATGCTATAATAGATGGATTGAAAATCCGGTTTCTCTTATTTGAATTCTTCAAGATTGAAACATAGCCAAACACCTTGTAATGTTGTTTGAATATGTCCCTAGTTAAGAGGGAGTGTTGAAGGAAATTTAACTAGGTTCGGTCTTCATAAATGTACTTTTGATATTTGTATTTATTCAAGTAAAGAAATATTATTTTTATAATATATGACAATGAGTTTCTTGCTCATTGAAATAGGTCTAGCACATGTTAAAGTGCTATAGGTGAGTCAAATAGTCAAAAGAATGTTGAAGTTTCTAAGTTTACCAATTAGAAACCCTCCATGCACTTTACTGATTTATTCCTACCTACTGGTTTTTGTAACTTAACAAGTTATTTACAATGTAAATACTGAAAATAAACACTAGTGCATGCTCAACATATTACAGATCATCAATTGAAGGAAACAAAAACAATCACACTAAATGACACCATTATTTTTGGACCAATGTCCCCGGAAAAACCCAATGTGGGAAAACCGGTGCAGCTATCTGAGGGTTTTCTTATTAAGCAATTTTAGAGTATAATCTGGGTGCCAAACCCGGCTGTATCCAACAGAGAATTTCCTTGGCAGTAATACCTCTCAGTTTGAGACAAATGTCCCTGCTGAAAACCCGGATAAACCTTCTGGCAGCTCCTCAGCTCCAATCTGCCCAAGAAACCCTAGCGTCTGCCTTTCTGGAATGCATCAGCCTCTCTCTGCCCAGCACTGGCCCTGCATCACCTTGATGGGTCTACGTCAGCCTCAAAAGGCCCTGCGTTAGCCTTTTGGCCCTCTGCGTCAACAACGTTGGCCTCTTTGAAGCACTGTGCAGCTCCTGGTTGCCTCTGCGTGAGCTCTGGTTGCTATTGCGTCACTCTCTCTAGCTCCTGCGCTGCTCTCCTGGCACTATCTCTGCCTCTCTATCTCTCTGTACTTAATGCCCCTCAACTGCAAATCCAATCACTGATTCTATCTCTCTTAGCAAACCCCGCTCTAGAGAATAGAATGATTGATCATCTGGTGTGCTCTCCAAGTGACCCTCAAGCCTCCTCTTATACTTTTCTCGTTGACATATCAACGGCCGAGATTAAGTCCCTAATCGACGGCTAAGATTAGATCTGGCTTGATCCATGTCTTTTGGACCATTCTAACACAGTTTTATATTAATCTACATTAATATTTTAATTTCCCTAAGTTTAGACTTAGGGACTCCATTAAAAATATTGATTATTTTAATATCTCCTAAACTGTTTAGAATCTGCCCAAACCCTTTCTGGGTATTGGAGATCTCATGTGCCCCAACCTCTCCACCAAATTTCGTGGCTAGAGCACATCCGATGCTACCACAAATCAACAAAGAAAATATTGAAGACCTTAAGGGCATGTTGCACCATGTATATGTTTGTATAAGAGTCAAAGAATACTCTTCCAAGCAAAACCAAGTCTCCTCCAAAGCAAAGGCACCATCAAAGAGTCTCCTCCAAAGCAAAGACACCATCAAAAGAAGCCAACGGAAGCTAAGACATCAGGTCAGCCTACAAACAGCTAGTCGGCCTTCTAGTTGGCCTAAAAGGAGGGGCATTCCTCTATATATAGAGGCTGTCCACTCCACCATAACATCAAGCAATCCTCTCTGTAATTAGCGAAGTAAAGGGACTAGAAAAGGGTGGAAAAGAGCGAAGGAAAAGGGTTTCCGAGTGCAACGAGGAAGAAGGGTACACAACCAAGTTTAAGAGGTCTGTTCTAGGGTAGCTGCAGTCACACGTACGTAGAAACAGAGGGCTGTCACTGCGGTTATGACAACAACAACTCACAGTCATCTATCTCTCTTTGTTTGGGGCTAAATCTAGGCCTACAAGGCCTCCTACTCAAGCGTAGAAGAAGGGTACTCAAGTGAAGGAGAAAAGGGTATACAACATCAAGTAAACCTCCCACACGTGCGAGAATCTAGGGCTGCTGTATAGTCACTTTAGTCTACACCTACATCTCAAGAAGGATTTCATTTGAAGGAAGGTGTCTAAATAAGTGAAGGATATCTCTAAGTATAGAAGAGAAGCATCTCATCTAGAGAAAGTGCAACAAGGTGTACCAACAATTGAAAGAAGAACGAAGTGCCGGAAGAAGGAAGTGTCAGGGAACAAAGTGCAGAAAGGTGAAAGGATTTGACTTGTGCTTGGAGGACATTCTAGTCAAGGGTATACGGTTTGGCATTGATCAATAAGAAGCTTTAGTAAGAGAAACTTACTAAAGGGTTTTCCTCTTAGGAGAAGAGAGGTTTTGGCCCTGGTAGAGAGCCAACATCTTGTGTTCTTGTTCTTATGTTTTTGGTAGTAGTTTGATGAAGTACACACACATGCATTAATAAGAAGAAGAAGATTAAGCTAACAAGAAAAGTAAAAAGACTCCACAAATTGTTATCAAGTCAAGAAGAATCACACTACACCTAATTGCTCTTGATTCTTCAACACTTATAACCTGTGCATGTGTGGGCTTAGCTAGTTGTTAAATCAACCTGTCTTCAACAAATAACTTTGCCTTCTTTTTGGTTGTACTTAACCATCTCTCTCTCCTCCACTTGACTCCTTTCAACCTCCATTCAACAAAATTCTTGCCCCTCTTTAGTTAAGTTGAGTTGCGCTTGAGAAACTCTCTCTCCTAATCACTCAACACTAGAATGTATCACTCACCCTTGTACTTATACTTTTCCAAAGGGTGCAATACCATCTTCATCCTCTCCTTAGGCTTGTTTATAATTTTCCAAGACTAAATCCCTAAGTCACTTAAATAATTAATTATTTATGCTTAGATAAAGCATTAGCCCAAGTCTACATTAATCTCTTAAATTAATCAATGTACTTTCCCTAAGTTAAACTTAGGAAGGAAATCATATTAGTTGCTCTTCATGGGCAACCACTTAAAGAGGACCATCTCTTCCACATGCTAAGACACCAAGTCTATGTGGAAGACCTTCTGATGCTACAAAAATCAACAATGATTATATTAGGCAAAAAAGATGCAACAATTGTTTGCAACAGAGTTACATAAGAAATTTTGAATGCCTATATCTATAGATGAAAATAGAGTTTGAATATGGCCAGAAAGTATCATGTTACTACAAAATCTAGCACCCTAGTGCTAGACCGCACTAGATCCCTATGAATTATGGTATCCACCTCCACTATCACATTAGTAGCAAATTCCCTTGTTGTTTGTGGGAAAATGTTATCCCCACAAGGGAGGCTTCCTCGACAAAACTTAGAGGTTTGATGAAGAAGGGTTCCTAAGTGAAATGGCTCTCTAATGAGCTTGCAAATTTTACACTTCAGAATAATCTTCAATAAAGTATGGCTTTGGGTGGAATGGAGTAGTGAGGTCAAAGAACTGATGGCTCAAGGTAGTCTTTGGAGAATGCTCAAACAGTTTCCCAAACACATGCTGCTTTGAATTTATTGATTTACATAAAGTATAATGTAATGTCCCCAACCACCCCTAGGTAAGGACACTCACACAAACCCTAGAATTTTACCATTTTGCTTAAAACCCTAGGCAAAATTAAACCAGAAATATATATACATAAGGACCAAATACATCGAATAGATCCAAGCATAACCAAAAATATATGCATAAATTAACCATAATACCAAAATTTCACATAGTTAACCACAAGATTACATAACCATATGTAAATGCAATGGAATAAACGTAAAACCAATTTTCAAATACTTATCTGTGAATGTTGTTGGTTGGCTGTGGACCTCTGATGTTCCTCCCAACCACAGACCTTGTAGTTCATAAATTCTCAACCATAGGTCACCCCTAAGCTGGGGCTCCAACTCCACAGGCAACAATAACTGATAATAATCGTACCTTCACGGCCAAGGTGCCAACCCAACAATCATGTTGCTCCAAGTCTCCAGACACCCTCCAGGCTAACTGGCAAGGTTGTTGAGAAATCTAGGGCATTCAAAGTTAACAATTTCTCTGCTTGATAATTGCTTGTGATGCACTTTTACTTATAGTCTTTTGTTTGTTAGCTTATTAATGTGTTCTTTCATCAAGACAATTACCAATATGCATAATAAAAGACAAGTGACACATTATGTAGGCTTCTCCAGCCAGGGCCAAAACCTCTCACCTCTTGAGAGGAAAACCTGATCAAAATTCTTCTTCTAGATCTTCAATTGATAAGTACCAAGACCATGACACAGACCCTTGACTCTAGTATCCTCCCAAGAATCTTGTCACTAACCTTGATGCTCTACCTCTTCCTTCCTTCACCTTTATTCTTGATCTAGAACTTCTCTCCTCAGCTCCTTCTAGAGAAACTCGATCTTTATCCTTCTTACTGCTCCTTCTCGACTTTCCTTAGAGAATCTCGGTCTCTAGGTCTTCACTGGTTTCCTCTAGAGAAACTCGGTCTCTAGATCTTTACTTCGACCTCTCAGAAGAATCCTTCTCTTGCTGCCCCAAAAGAAACCTCTTCTTTTACTTGCCCACAAGAAACTTTGCTACCCAGAAGAAACTTCACTATACCCAGAAGATAGTTTCCCAGAAGAAACTTCGTACTTTTCTTCACAGCTCCTTTACACTCCTTTCCACCCTTTCTTCACACTTCTTTCTAGACCGAATTCAGATCGAGTTTTTTGCTTAGAATGGAGGCCGAGTTAGGCTATTTATACACCACTTCACATGATCTTTAGGCTGACTTGACAGCTAGAGTTAGGCCGACTTCATCTAGAGAGTTCCTTCATCGTTTGTAGGCCGACTTGAAGAGGTTAGGTGACAAGTTCTTGGAGGATACTTTACATAGACAATATGACCTTTTTCAAAGTGTATCATGACTTCATTTACATGACAATGACTCTAACATTTTATGATTAGATGACAAATAAATCCTAAAGACTCTCAATGGGAGTCTTTGTTGGAAACACTGGGGGGGTGAATCAGTATTTCTTTTCAATTGATATTTTACCAGTTAAAGCATTTATATTCAGAACACAAGATGAACAACATGAATAAATGCTTTTATTAAAATAATCTTTGCAATAAATAGATACAATAGATATATGGTTCCAATCTGTTGCCAAGCACCAACTTGGACTTTTGTGAGGCTCCAACCTCCAGAGCACCAACTCTGTTTTGTCAAGGCACCAACCTTGGACTTAGGAGCACCAACTCCCCGGACACTAATCCTTCCATTTATGAGGCACCAACCTCAAGGACACCAATCCTTCCAATTCTGAGGCTCCAACCCCAAGGGCTCCGCCCCAATCTTGTCAAGGCATGTTTGATAATGATTTTCTGCTCCCAAAACTCTTCTTTATTGAATTTTGTCTGTTTACAGCTTTACTGTAGTCTCCATGCTACAACATCAATGGCAACCAGTCTTCATATGAAGAAGTCTTTACAACTCTTCATACTGTCCACACAGAATTTGCAAAAGTTATCTCATGATGATATCAAATAGTCATCATGATCTCTGATAATGTCTCCACACAGCTTTAGTGAGTCTACTATTAGCTACACTAAGCTCTGCACAAGAACCAACTCTCTGTTTCAAGCCTCTGTTCTCACTGTCATGGTGAATGCTTCCAGCGTGACTGTTCTTGCTATTGCAATCTCTTACTTCCCAGAAATACGGTCACATATGCTTCAATATTGGTGTTGGCTACTGTTCCCTTCAAGCGATATCAAATGAAACTTTATTTATTATATCACAGAGTTTTTCTTCAGTATGCATTATGTACCTGATTAATTCAACACAAATCTGAGTCTTTCACAGGGTAACACGATCAACAGAGTTGCTCGTCCTTCGACTGACTCTTGTCCGGCTGGACCTTCATCTTCCTTCTGTCTTGCTGGACCTTCGGCCTCTTTCTATCCTACTAGACCATCGGCTTCCTTCTTTCTTCCAGTTCGCCAACAACTACTGCATAAAGACAATTCTCTGTTTTCTTATCTTGATACGCTTGACCTTTGGCTTCCCTTTCGCTCGCTTGAGCTTCGGCTTCCTCAACGCTCGCTTGACCTTCTGGCTTCCCTCCTCTGGTCGCTTTAGCTTCCTCTGTGCTCGCTCGACCATCTATGCTTGCTTGACACTTCGGCTTCCCGATCCATGGCTTCCTCTGTCTATTCGAGTGTTCCAATACTCATAGGACACGTTCAGGAGGAAGAGAGGCCGAAATACAAAGAATTGTTGCTTATTAAAAAATATCAGAGAGGTCCTTTTTCCTTTAATAATATTCATACATTAGACTTCATTATTTACGGAGGATTTCATTGGAGAGACTATACCAACAGGGAGGTCCCACATGCCACGTCATATTCGCAATTGCAATCGTAGCTTTCAGGAGGTCTTTGATAAGTCATGTCTATAACATCGCCGATGGCCGATTACCGATTGCCTCTACTGGATGCGATATGATTATAAACTGTTGTTAATAAATCCGTTGAGTCCATAGTTCAATCGCAATCGGCGGATTTAACATCCCTTAGAGACTAGTGACACAACGAATGCGATATTACATTAGGGCAGTTTATAATGGAGTTGCGGGTCCGCATATATTATCACAATCGGAGGTTTCGGGGGTGACAGACCTTTATAACTTGCGCTTTGAGAGTTCCGATAGGCGGATGCGATAATATATTAAATCATATTGCAATGGTGTAGTCGGGTCCGCATACATATCGCTATCGCAGTTTTAACGTGACAAGGCTTTAAACCCTGTGATACATAACTCCTGATATGCTTAAGCCGCATATAATCAAACTTCACACTTTGCTTTGATATATCAGACTTAACCACAAAACCCTCTCTTAACGTTGTTTATGCGTAAACTTAACCCATAAACCTTTATCCCCTTTAATTCTATTATAACCCTCGTATAATGGGAATATACACAAACACACGGAAACTTACATTTTCCGCTTTTCCATAGCCTTGGCGCGTTTATCGATGCTTACCTTTATCAGGCTCATTCTCCACTGTAGATTTCCCTCCATCAGATCTGACGGTTGATGGGAAAAACCCTGCTCCGAACACATAAGCCGGACTTCAAATAATAATGAACCGCGTTCATAAATCGTCGGGTCCGCACATCAAAGACACCTCTGCAGCGCGACTCCTTCCTTTCTCCGATCTCCGATTAAATCAGGACCATTGATCTGGCGCTCGATCCGACGGTTGTCTCTTAGCCTGATCAATCAAACTTGCGCGACAATCCTCCACCGTCGATCTGCACTCAATGGATCTGACGGTTCACAACGATTTCGGGTAGACAACAAGCACGGGGATTAACCGCCCGATAAAGCGGTTTCCTCTCTCCTCCTCGCTGCTACGTGTCGCTCGGTTAGTGGAATCGGGTGCTCACCCTTCAATACCACTTACCACTTCTTTCTCGCCCGATAACCCGCTTTTGTTTATAAAACCGCCTTCCTTCGCGACTAACACCTGAGCTTGTTATCTACCCGAATGTGGTACTTAATAGAACCTGCCGATGTGATTTCTCCGATATATATATACTGCTCCGCTCTTATCTGCTCTTGGCTTGTCGCTCCTATGGCTTTCGATACACTGCTCCAATAGCTCTTCTCTGATATTCCTCCGATATCTCATGATATGGTTCCTTTGTTAACTGCTCTTCCGCTGGCTTCTCCTCCTGATGCGTGTTCCTCTTTGTTCCTTCTCTTTTGATGACTTCTTCCTCTTTGCGGGACTTCTTGGGCATATAATACATGTGATACTCCCGATATGGCTCCTCTTGCTCCAATAGGTCTTCCTTTAGCTTTGCAATGTCTTTCAATGAACTTCTCTGATACCTTCATACCTTGATGGCTTCTGATATCTTTTCCGATATGCCTCTCTTGCTTTGATATTCTGCAATACTCCTCTGATGTGTTAACTCCTCTGATACTCTGCAATACTCTTAAGCATAAGCGATAGCTTTGATATGCCTTCTTTCTTAACTCCTCCATTAACAAACTCTTACTCATGGCTTGGCTTTCTTGATGGCCTTGCTCCTTGGCTTCTTGCTCCTGTTTCTTCATGGATCTACTCTGCTTCTCCTTGGCTTCATATCATCATTTAGTATCCTAGAATATTGCCATATTGACATCAATGACAATCTAGGTGAACAGTCTTGACTCAAAAACAAATTCCCTTGCTCACGAAACCCATGAAGCAAGTCAATATAATAATTTTATTTTTCTTATTTACATCTCATTACATAAAATCATAATTGCATGTCATTATGAAGACCAAACCTAGTTACACTTTTCAACACTCCCTCTTAACTAGGGAGGTATTCATAATGGTACTTGGACTTTCTCAATCTGAAGAATCTCTCATAAGAAGAATTCGAATTTGTAACTCATTTGTATAGCATCATATGAACCAACATTGTTATATAACAAGGCCTTGACTAACAACTCTATCTCTCCACAAGATCAGAGCACAATGCTAGCGAGACTAATGCTTTATAGACATACTCATCATTGTCTCTCTCAGAACATACTCCACCTGGGTTCTCTCAAGATATGCTCCATGAAGACTTTTCTTTTCTTGTACTCCCTAGTCCCACAAAGAATATCGGTCCTCCACGACTACCCTTTCATGGGATGCCCTATCTCATCCCATAAGAGTATCGGATGCCAAATGATTACACAACCCTCCATTCTACCTTCCCAGGTGAAGTCCAAAATGACAAGTCTATCTATAAGTATCAATGAGGTTTCCTAAGAGCTTCCTATTCTTTGTAATCAGTAGGATTTGTACCAGACAGACTTTCTGCTTCCCATGTCACGATCTCTTGCTTCTAATGATTTTATCACGATGCTTCTTTCTAATTTGATGCATCCTATCTTATTTACACTATTCCTACCTATAAATTACAAGTGAAGGGTACTTTCTAACGAAGAAGATAATCTTTATCATCCTTTTGCTTCTTCCTTATGCTTCTTTGTCTTTGGTTCTTTCACTTTAGTAGAATAGTCTTCTTCCCTGTCTCTCTTACAATAAGGACAATCTTTTCTATAATGCCCAAGATTATGACAACCATAGCATCTTTCCTTAGCCATGTTCTTCTTTAGAGTACTATACTTTCCAAATTTTCCCTTTTGAATTGACACTAATTGTTTCCTTCTATCTGATCTTTCGTCACTTTCCTTCTTCACCTTGTCTTCTTCTGCCTTGCAGAGAGACCATAATTTGATGAATGGGATAGCTTCCTCTTCCCTAGTAGAAATGAGGTTACCTTGTTCATCAATTAATGCATTTAGAATAACGAAGAATGTTTCGTTATCAGATACCATCTCTCCTAGATCCTTCAATTGATCTTTTATTTGAGATGCCTTTGAGAGACATGACAATATCCCTTCATCCTTTGACACCTTCAATTTATGAAGATCAAATCTAAGTGATAAGATCTTTTCTATCGTGCTTCTAGAGAAAAATTCTCCCAGCTTATCATATATTTCTTTAGATGTCTCCAGCTTGGCTACATAGGAAATAAGTGGATCTTTGATAGATTCCTTAAGAATCTTTTGAGTCCTGAGATCCCTTTCCATGTGTTCAGATAATGCTTGTTCTTCGGATGGCTTAGAGACCTTCCCATGGACATGATCAATGAATTCATTTACTTCGAGGACAATGTCTATCCTTCTTTTCCATACAAGGAAGTTTGATATCCCAACCAGCTTTTGGTCTTCCTTGAAACATGAAGTCATTTTTACTAGATTGTATTATAATAAGAGGTACTTACTTGTGAAGATCAAATCTTCAACTTGATGATGAACTTGCTGCTTCTTACTTCAAACCTTTCGGTGAGGGAGGATTGACTTTTGATTTAATCTTCCTTAGATTTGAAGAGCTTCCACTTCCTGGGTGATGTAAGATTACTAGAGTGCTTCTAGGGTTTTGGTCTTTCTTCTTGCTTCCTTCTTGAAGATAATTTCAAGATTCTTGCTTTTGATCTAGGGTTTCGGTTTGATGAAGAACTAGATCTCTTTACTTGCTTTGATCATTCTTTGAAGATCCATTCTCTTGTGTCAGCTTGCTTTGACTGCCCCTTCTTGTCTTCAGCACCTAAGCTCTGATACCATGTTGAGAAATCTAGGGCATTCAAAGTTAACAATTTCTCTGCTTGATAATTGCCTGTGATGCACTTTTACTTATAGTCTTTTTTTTGTTAGCTTATTAATGTGTTCTTTCATCAAGACAATTACCAATATGCATAATAAAAGATGAGTGACATAGTAAGTAGGCTTCTCTAGCCAGGGCCAAAACCTCTCACCTCTTGAGGGGAAAACCTGATCAAAATTCTTCTTCTAGATCTTCAATTGGGAAGTACCAAGACCATGACATAGACCCTTGACTCTTGTATGCTCCCAAGAATCTTGTCACTAACTCTGATGCTTTGCCTCTTCCTTCCTTTGCCTTTCTTCTTGATCTAGAACTACTCTCCTCGGCTCCTTCTAGAGAAACTCTGTCTCTATCCTTCTTACTGCTCCTTCTCAGCTTTCCTTAGAGAATCTCCGTCTCTAGGTCTTTCTAAAATACGAGACTTAGGGTCACAAAATGCAATCTAATTTCCTTGATGGATACTTGAGGACAAATTTTGCATATGAAGGAATCAAAGCTCATAAAAAGATATTACAATTTTAAATATGGCACAAGATAAACCCCAATTGAACAATTGTAGCGAAATGGAAGATAATACTCGCAATAAAATAATGCTATTCATCCAAGTATCACTTGCTCAATCCGAAGAAAGTTCCTCCTTGCAAAACATATCTTCCCCAAGACAATTTGCTCACTTGAAATATCCAAAGCCAAATTTTTACAAGGAAAAATCACACAAATTTCAGATTGCTGTGGGATTTCCTCCCAAAAACTCCATGAGAAAATGAGAGGAAGTACACCTCTATATATAGAGGAGGTGCTCAACTTCTTTCATAATAAATAATAATTTCCTAAGCTAAAATCCCTTAAATTAGCTTGAGTGGCAAAAGGCCCTTTCTACGATTTAATTAATCCAAATACAAATTTGGGCTTCTAAGGCCACATGTACAAAATCTATGGACATAAGCCCTCTAAATATGGCCCTTTTCCACAAATGAAGGGAAAATAAGGGGCGCTGGTGCAGTGTCTAGCCTCCAAAGGCCCTTCAACCACATGGGTTCCTCCAAAAGTCTTCCAATCTGCTACCCCAAAGCCTCTAAATTTGGGTACACAGACCCAAATGGTTTCCAGCATGTACAAATACTCTTATGTCATTTCTAAGGGTGCCCTTCAAGCCTACATAAAGGTGCAACACTAGCCTTCAACATGGACACTTTGGTCCTCCATTAGCCTCTAGGCTCCTTCTCCAGGCTTATTCTATAGAAGTGTATATACCTAACCAAGATGGGCTGTCTTGGTGGGCAAGTAACCCTCTTCCAACTGAGCACTCTTTCATGACACAAAAGGTGGAGTTTCAAGATGGTTTGTCCAACCCCAAAGGTCCTTGCAAATATCACAAATAATCCTTGAAATATGGACCTACTCCAACTTGAAGGCATAATGCAAAGGTCAGCTCCATTCAACTCTTTTTGAAAACCTCATGAATATTTCCATTACATAAGGTCAGCCTTAGCCTATATTATAGGTCAGCCCTTCCCCCAAAATAAATCTCTGCCTGCGGTCAACACACACACACATATGTCAAACACCAGGTCAGCCTTAGCCTATATTACAGGCCGGCCTTTCCCCCAAAATAAATCTCTGCCCACATTGAACACACACACACACGTCAAATATTCTTGTGTTAGAAACAAATTTATGGAGCACTCGTCTCTTCAAACTCTGTAATTTCCTCATAGCTCGGCCTGTTCTGTTGCCAGAATCACTGGGCACCTGTCTACACTGTTCTCAAAATTAGAGCGCACCACAGATCCAAGATAATGCAACAGCTTGATGTTGGGTAAATCTGTTCCAGGTTGCTCGGCACTTGTGATGAGTTCAAAGGCTGAGAAAAAGATGCAACTCAAGGAGCATTCTCTGGCAAATCTGCTAATGAATCTTACCCGTGGAAATTTTGTTGATTGCTTATAATGTATGTAACCACTTCCATTACATTAACTTGAGACTTCAGTTTGTATCCTTACTCAAAATAAGACCAGCACCCCACTTCTTATGTGGTCTGAAATATGACAAACAAATTATACTCCACTGTATGTTTACTTTGCCAATCTTTGCTGTTCAATTTCAAAACATAGATAATGACACAATCCCCAAATTAATAGACAGGTTTTAGACCCTGTTAACAGACCACCCACATATAAATATAGTTGCAAAGTAAGAGAATTTCTGTATGAAGTATTCAGCAACAAAGTTCTCCGCCCTTTCATACCCACCAAGGCCAACAATGGCCTGGCCTAAGGACCTCTAGGTCTTGCCAAAAAGAGGGTCGTCCTAGAGGTAGAGGCATAGCATAAGGCTTCCATCAACGCCCTTCCGCATATACAATTCTTAAAACCCACAGGAAACTTTCCTTGCTAGGCAATTTATCAAAAGTTAAAACTGTACTTGTTGCTGAGTCTTCTATTCAGTAAAAAATTGACCTAAATATCTCTATGGATGCACTATTCCATGAAAACATGGCATCCATGGAACCCTATGGACCTATCACTTTACCCAGCAAATTGATGGGTAACATGTCCACTTCAAGCAGCTTTACATACAAAATTTCAAGGAAGAACTTGATTGTGTAATTTTTACAAAATGTCCGTAAAAGCCTTACTATTATGGGGTTGCTACTGGTTTCATTTGGTGCTTCATCCACCGCTTCATTGTCATTGTCCTACACCTACATATTCAAGTTTGGAAGTGGATGAACTAAAGCATTCTTGTCCTGATTGGATGCCAAGGTTTCTTTTATCACAGAGGGGCGAACTTGATTCCCTTGAGATAATTTACGAACAATGCGGCGCATAGCTTCACATTCTTCTTCTAGCTTGTTGATATGATTCTTTTGTTGAATTGGTATGCCTATAACAATTTCCAATTGTGTTGCTGTGTTTGTTTCTTGATCTTGTAGCTTCCTTGGAAAGAAATTGTATTGAGGCACTATGGCCTTCAAACAAATTGCCAAAAATCATTCCTCGGATCCGTGAGATCTGTAAAGAACAAGTCACTACCCAAGAATGACTTAGGGAAAATGGTGAGAGAAGACTCCAATCCAAAGCCTAAAAGCCTCAACCAATGACTTGAAGGAGTGTGGCTGCAAAAGCAATTGCCCCCTCTTGAATGCAACTCGATTAAGGTAAAATTCCAAATTGAAAACCCTACATGACACAAAGGGTCGACTTCCAAGAGGCCAAACCAGACCATTAGAAGCAAGATGGGAAATGGGAAAACACCGCATCTAGTAACATCCCACCAGAAAGAGATGCCATTGAACAAGCAAGGTCATAAGTAGAGCAAGCCCTTGATTCTAGAAAACATAGAACAAAAGAGCAAACTTCTTACCCAAAATAGAGCAGAAGTAGAGATCGTAGTTCCTTTGAGCCATGAAACCTTTGATCCAAGAAACTTTAGGCCATTGAGCTAAGGGCCAATCCAAGAGCCAAAATTCCATTAGGCCAAAGGCCACACCAACACTCTCCTACCCAAACTAAAAGCCGAGAAACCAGAAGCCCAAAACAACTGCATCTAGATCCATGCTCTTAATCCCACCTCAATTGTGTGAGTAGAGGTTCATTGTTTCATAATTGCAGCAATAATGGAAATGAGGTGTGCGACATGAGAGCCATCACATCATTGGTCTTATAACTTGAGATTTGTACTTCATAAAAGGAGCTGAGTGCCCCTTCTATTTGGCAATTCGTTAGGGGACAAGTGTCTTCACGGGATTGGTTAGATATATAATCCTTGTTGTTGATAATGGTGCTCCCCGATTTTCATGCATAGCCTTATTTGTGTAACGTTCCAAAACTTGATTATATTCACGAAGCACATGCAAAAAAAAATTGTGCTCGGAGTGTGGGTTAAGGCTTGCTGAATTCTAATAAACACTTCTGCTAGTCTCAAATCCATTGGCTTTGTGTCTAAAACCATATGTCAAATGACATTCTTTGAATCCTCCACCACAATCAAATTTTGAAAGTTAACAGAATTAGCAAGCTTTAAATCTTGCAGAAGGGCATAATCCTTGACAAGATTGTTGGAACAAATTCCTAGACTCCATGCATAGGAGTATTCATCTTCCCTTTTGGTTATTGAGAACCCGACCCACTCCTGCTACCTCATTAACTTGTGTCCTCTTTCATCTCAAGTTTTTATGCATTTTTGTTTTCTCTCTCTATTTTTTTTACATGAACCAACCACACTACAAGCTTGCTTGTAAGCAAGGGTGAGATATTTCTCATAGCTCATGATTCATGAAGAAACTTAGTTAACAATTGGCTCATGAGGAGCAAAACATATCCGAAAGAACTTGGTTGAGGACTTGCATGTAGTAATCCTTTACTGTGCAATCCTCAAGAACATATTCTTTTCAAATGCATGAAAAGGGTCATTCCTTAGGCATAAAGTAATTTGTGGTACTTGTAATAAAATTTAGTTTTCAGGGAATTCACCCCCAATATTAGACAATTTTGGGGCCTTGATTAGGTGTGGTGATACCTAATAATGATTGAGATATACTAAAATAAATATTGTATTATGAGAAATTTTTCGGCGTAAATCACATGATATTTCATTTGTCGATGCGTTTCGAACCAACCAGTGTGGTTCATCGCGTCGACAAATGAAATATCATGTGATTTACGCCGAACAATTTCTCATAAACTTGATATGGATCACAGAAGCCTCAATTCAACTATAAATATTGTAATTTGTTGGTATGTGTTTGAGATATATGTTTTGAGTGGGCTTAACTATTAAGAACATGTGTTTCCTCCTTATAGGTCACAAGTTCAAATTTGAAGGGGGATTATACTATACACACCTTGTAAGTTTTCTAACACCCAACAACTAATTTGAACAGTGTTATGAGATGCAAGAACTAGAAATTGAACTGTGAAATTCACTGATCAAATATATTGAGCATTCTAATGAAATTGCAGTGGAAAATAAATTTATGAAGACCAATGCACACAATTAACAAAAATCTGCTCAGAAAAATCTCAATATTAATTACAAAGCAATGGAAAAATTCTCTTCCAACTCTTGATTCTGTTGATTTTTGGTAGCATCAGATGTGCTCGAAGTCTCAAAATTTGCAGGGAGGATTAAACACATGCATTTTCTAATACCCATAAATCATTTTAGGAAATTCCACTGGGAGATAGTTTTCTTAAAATAATTAATTATTTTTAATGGGTCCCTAAGTCTAAACTTAGGAAATTAAAATAATTAAAGGGTATTAATCTAACTGTGGGTGAAACTTCTAGAAGAAGACGAGGATCAAGCCAAAATGATCTAAGCCATTGATTAGAAGTTAATATGGGCCGTTGGTTGTCCAACAGAAAGATATAAGAAGTGGCTTGAGGGGCACCTGGAGAACACATCAATAAGGGTTCAAAAGATCGAATTTCTGAAGCAGAGCAGCTGCCGGTGAGAAATATGAAGTGAGCTTTTGTAGTGAGGGCAGGGATAGTTTCGGTTGGATATTTCTCCTGATCCAGGAATACTCAGCAGAGGAGGCAAAGAGATTTGGGAGAGGCAACACAGAACCAGAAGAGGCTGACGTAGGGCCACACAGACGCAGAAGCAACACAGAGCCTTGAGGAGGTTCGAAAATTTGCTGGAGGAATCGATTTCAGAGGCCAGAAGGTGGGGTGTGAGACTGGGAGGTGAAATTCAAAGTTCTTGGGCAACAAATCCATCAACAGAAGGGGTGACGCAGTTCCTAGAGGCTATGACGCTGGGATGATGCAATGACTGCATAGGGGCAACCAGGGGTTGTTCATTCAGTGGCTGGATCAATCAGATCTCCAGTGATAGTGTGAGGTAATCTCACTTATCTCTCTGTCAGTGATATTCTCTATACTGGATAGCCAGGAGGGAATCCAGAAATTGTATTCAAAATTACTACTGCATAATAATAAAACCCTCAGCTGCTGCAACGGTTTTCCTGCATTGGGTTTTTTCGGTGACATTTGTCCAAAAATAACTGTGTAGATGTGTCGTGTATTTCTTTCTTGTTCAGTTTCTTGTTTCTGCATTTTATTTAAATGGTGAAAGCTGCAGTGTATTAGTTTCAGTGTTTATTATAGGAAACAGTAAATAATTTTGTTCAGTAATTAACACATAGAAGAAACATAATCAGTTGTTACAATAGAAATTTAGGCATCCAAATTTTCACATGGTATCAGAGCTGCAGGTGAAACAAGAGAGAAGTACTAGAAGAGCCCAATGCTAAAGGAAGAAGAGAAGTCGAAGTGCTGCATAGGCAACAAATCGAATCCCCAGAGGGAGTGCACAGTTCAGGCCAAGAGGGCAAGATTTTCGTGGTAAATCTCTCTCTGAGTGAGTCGACAGAGAGGTAGGATTTCCATATCAAGATTTTTCAGCGATAGAGGGAGCAATGCAACAAAAGCTTCAACGAAGAGGGGATCCTGGTGTGACAGTGTTTTGCAAGCAGTTGCTGGGCAGAGAGACATCATAAGGAAGAAGAGACACTTGAGGGAATTTCTTCCTCAGAGAATTCCTAGCTAGGGAATTCAAATTCTCATTTGCTGAGCAACAGCAGGAGAGAGGAGGTCATTTGACTTTTTCGATAGGCAGATATGGAAACTAGTGGATTGAGAGACCAGGATAGGTTGGATGGTGCATCCAACTATGTGATGTGGAAGGCAAAGATGTCATGCCTTCTGGATGAGCATTTTCTCAAGATCTACGTCGAAAATGTGGTAGCTGAGCCTGCGGATCTAGATCCGCTCAAGAAGTACAAGGGAGAAATGGCGAAGACCAAGAGAATGATCCTCGACCGAGTGAAGGATCATATAGTTTGTCACATCGCTAGCAAAGACACTTCCAAGGAGATGTGGGATACTTTGTCGACACTATATTAGGGATCTTTTGAGCAGCGGAAGATGTACTTAGAGCAGAAGATGAGGTCCACGCAGATGCAGAAGGGGGAACACATTGATCCGTTCCTTGCAAAGCTTCAGGAAACCCGAGATGAGCTAGCAGTTGTGGGGTCTACACCTCAGTCTTTCGAGATCGTAAGACTGGCCCTCCACTTAGTTTCAGAGGAGTGGCAAGTATTTGTCTAGAGCATATTGGGCAGGAAGAACTTGCCGGACTAGGAAGGAATGTTGGCAGCTCTTAAGCAAGAGGAGCTGAGGAGAGACTTGGTTAAGTGTAAACTTGACGGAAGCAACAACAGTGGGTCGAAGAGAATGCAACCCTCGTATCCAAGGGGCAGTAGGAGCAGCAGAGGTATAATAAGGATGTCTTGAAGATTAAATGCTTCAGGCGTGGTGAATTCCGTCACTACGCAACACAATGTCCTCTCAGGAAGAAGGACAAAGATGAGAAGCATGATCTGAAGGTTGCAGCAGCAAATATCGAGGAGGAGGAGTTCGCCATGATAGACCAGGTATCTCCAAGAGGGAGGTGGGGTGATCTAGAGCTGTAGTTTGAAAGGACTGTAGATGGGCAAGATCCTTGAGGAGCCCACCTCTCAGATCAATTCCTTGCTACGGGAGAACAAATCAAAAGTAGTAGGATGGACCAGTGTCAGTTGATGCAGAGGAATGTCGAAATGACAGTTGCAGTGGCTAGGAGCGCCAGATATTGAGCAACGCAGAGCTAGAGTTGACAGCAGTGCAGTTGGCACAAAGCAGAGTTAGCAACAGTGTAAAGGCTTTAGAGGGTTAGCGTAGAGACTAATAGCAGTTAAAAATCCAGCAACGAGATGCATCATACTGAACACTTGTTTAGTAATTTGGGATGCTTTTCCGTTGCTGATGCTGTAGCAGCAACAGTTGGAGAAGATTGCAGTGCAGATGCAATATTGGCAGTGGCAGTGCCAACAACAACACATACGCAAAATTGAGAGGGAGTTGCAGTACGGATGCAGTGTCGACAGTGGTAGGGTTAGCAGCAGTACAAATGCAGCATTTGCGCGGTAGTTGGTGGATAGGATGTCAAACATTGGAAGCACAGAAGGAGATGTTACAAAACAGAGTGATGCTTCAACGGGGTGCATTGTTAGAGCACATTCCTCACTAAGAGGGAGTTTTGATTTCTGGTAGCATCGGATGTGCTCTAAGTCTCAAAATTTGTAGGGAGGCTTAGACACATGCATTCTCCAATACCCATAAATCGTTTTGGGAAATTCCACCTGGAGACAGTTTTATTAAAATAATTAATTATTTTTAATGTATTAAAATAATTAAAGGGTATTAATCTAACTGTGGGTGAAACTTCTAGAGGAAGACGAGGATCAAGCCAAAATGATATAAGCCATTGATTATAAGTTAATTTGGGCCATTGGTTGTCTAACAAAAAGATATAAGAAGAGGCTTGAGGGGTACTTGGGGAACACATCAAGAAGAGTTCAGAAGATTGAATTTCTGATGCAGAGTAGCTGCCGGTGAGAAATTCGAAGTAAGTTGTTGTAGTGAGGGGCAGGGATAGTTTTGGTTGGAGATTTGTCCTTATTCGGTAATACTCAGCAGAGGAGGCAGAGAGAGATTCCGGAGAGGCAACACAGAGGCAAAAGAAGCTGATGCAGGGCCATGCAGAGGTAGTGTAGGCTGACGCAGAAGCAACGCAGAGCCCTGAGGAGGTCCAAAAATTTGCTAGAGGAATCAATTTCAAAGGCCAAAAGCCGGGGTGTGAGTCTGGGAGGTGAAAATTGATGTTCCTGGGCATCAAATTGATCAGCAGAAGGGGTAGTGCAATTCCTAGAGGCTGTGACGTTGTGCTGATGTAGTGACTGTGTAGAGGCAACCAAGGGCTGTTCATTAAGTGGCTGGATTAGTCAGATCTCCAGTGATAGTGTGAGGTAATCTCACTTATCTCTTTGTCAAAGATATTCTCTGTACTGGATAGCCAGGAGGGCATCCAGAGATTGTATTTAGAATTACTACTACATGATAATAAAACCCTCAGTTGCTGCATAGGTTTTCCCGCATCAGGTTTTTCCGGGGACATTTGTCCAAAAATAACTATGTAGATGTGTTGTGTATTTCTTTCTTGTTCAGTTTCTTGGTTTTGCATTTTGTTTAAATGGTGAAGGCTGCAGTGTAATAGTTTCAGTGTTTACTATAGGAAACAATAAATAACTTTGTTTAGTAATTAAAAAATAGAAGAAACATAATCAGTTGTTGTAGTAGAAATTTGGGCATCCAAATTTTCATAGATTCCTCAACACAATATCCTGCACATCCTAGACCAATTTAGCCTCTCTCTTGTGCAAGTTGTACCAATTGTATAGGCTAAATTGCCTCCTTGCGCAAGTTATCTCGGCCTCCTCAAGTGATGTGCTTTGGCTCTCCTTGACCTCACGCTGATCTGGAACTATTTTCCTAAGCTCAAAAAAATACAAATTCTTGGTAGTTCATAATCATATGTCACAACAAGTCTATGCTCGTCTCTATATAGAATCAAACTCCTCTTCAAATCAAGTGAACTGGCTCCTTAAACCCAAGTCGATCTGCCTCACTAAACTCAAGTCTAATTGACATCTTGAACTTGTTAGGATATTCCGACACATAGGAAATAGTTAAGTATAACTTGGTCTAGTATAGAGTTAGGTAAAGTGTGTTTTTTTACTATGTACATTTTGTAACTTACAATCCGACGGTCACGATATGTAGTGATCCGACGGTTCATTCTCTCCTCGGTATTACCGACACTTGATCCGTGGCTTAACACCCGATTGGTCCATGATCTCTATTTAAAGAGCATGGAGGGTCATTTGTAGGTTAACTGTTCATGAGAGAAGCTTATGTAAAATTTCATTCTTTTATTAATAAATTGCCTGAAGTGGCCGCGTTGGCTCAGGCCGTGGACTGTTTCCCTCTTTGAGGGTTTTAACCACGTCAAAAGTACTGGTGTATTGATCTATGATCTGTTTGTGAGCGGTGTCCTTTGGTGTTCTGTCTGAGGAACTTACCTTGTAAATTCCTACATGGTATCAGAGCTATTTGAGGGCCGCGTCCATTGGTGATCCAAATCTGAAGCCGGTAGAACTGCATCCGACTGTTGTTTCCTAGATCTACTGTTTCTGACTACTTTCGGGCCGAGAGGACTGCTCTATTGTGTTGGGAGCATCTGTTCCAGTGAGGAACCCCTTTTGTTTCATGCGAAAAGGTTTTCGGTAGCCCTAGCTACGTCATTTTTAAGATCTGGAGGTATACAGTGTTTATTTGCAGTTTACAGTTATTTTTTCTCTGTTTATTTCGGTTTCGGTTTATTTAGCTTTTTTATTACCGGATCTGAACCTTTCATTTCTGCGTATGCTCTTTGCCCCGCGACTCTGTGCGATCTGGGCAAATCAGAAACATAAAGGAAGGATTTTTCTCATGCGTATGCTCTTTTCCGCTGCGCCTTAGTGTGATCTCGGAAAATCAGAAACATTGAGGAAAATATTTAGTTTCCGGCTAAAGCTAACTTCGAGCCGCAAGGTTCGTTTTTTTTTTGTATGTCCGTGTTGGGTTTTGTGTTTTTTGTTTTGTAGGGAAAAAGAGCTTTCTCAAAGCAAGCACGCAACCCAAAGCTTCAACCCCCCCCTCTCCCTCTCTCTCTCTCAAACTTTTTGTATAGCTCACTTGGTCCAAAGCTAATTTATGAGAGTAGAGGTCTTGAGTTCAAGTCTCCTTTTTGTGGGGGTAGATTTTTCATTTCCGCACATTCTCGCACTTCGTCGGCATCTTCATCAAATTTTCTTCAAAAAGCCATAATTTCTTCATCCGGAAGCCGTTTTCAGAACCGTTTTTTTGAAACAGCCTAATTTTTCGAGATCTTTCCATTGGAACACTTAGTTTCAGCATCTATAGCTTCAGTTTCTGTTAAAATGGAAATTCCATGCCAAGTTATTCTTGACAGCACCAACTACTTCCAATGGTGGTCCTACATTGTGGATTTATTTAGAAGTAAAGGTCTCTACAGAATAGCCTCAGGCCAAGAAACCAAACCGAAAGATGAAGATAAGGCAACGAAATGGGAAAATAGGCAAGATCAAGCACGTGGGTTGATAGGGATGTCTATTTCTCCAGATCTTAGATTCCATATTACAGAACTTGATACTCCTGATGAAGCATTGAAACAGATTACTAAAGTTTTTGGAATAAAAAATGAACTTAGAGTCTATCAACTTGAAAATGAGTTGCTTACATTGGACCCCAATAATTTTTCTTGCATTGAAGATTTTTTGTCCAAGTTCAAGATCCTTAGACTTCTCTTGGAAGGTGTTAAGGTTAAGAAAGAAGATAGTAACCTTATCTATTCCATTCTTACTAATTTGGGACCAGCCTACTCTGTGTTTGTTTCCACCTTCCATTCTACAAGAGAAGCCTTCATTTCTCAAAGACAAGACTACAGGTCCCCTTCCTTTGATTCTTTTTGTGATTCTTTAATAAGAGAACAAGAAAAACTCTTACACCTTGGTCTTCTTAATCTTGGAAACTCTTCCAAGAAAGCGTTAGCCGCCCAGCAGCAACAAAATCCAAAGAATCCTAAGAAGTTGTATCCTAAAAGGAATGGTTCTAAACCAAACAAGGGTCCTAAGCAATCTCAGCCTCAAAATGAAAAATCATTTCAACAAAATGATAAGATAAATAAAAACAAAGGGAAGAAGACTGATAGACATTGCAACTTTTGTAATCGAGATGGCCACTTAGAATCCAAATGCTTTAAGAAGATGGAAGCCTTGGAAGCAGCAATGAAGAAGCATAATATCCATTTGGAGCACTCTTCAACTTCAACTTCATCTTCAGGAATGGCACTTTCTGCATGTGGTTGTCAAGCATCTCGGTCTGGCTATGCACTAAATGTATCTTCTTCTTCTCATTCTCATGAGTGGCTCATTGATTCTGGAGCTTCTTATCACATGGCCAAATACAAAGCCATGTTTTCTTCTTTAAATGATTGTAACACCAAAAATATATATGTTGGTGATGATAGATCTCTTAGTGTTGTAGGGACTGGAACTGTTCATATAGACAATGGTCAGTTTAATGATGTATTATGTGTTCCAACCTTCTCCTGCAACCTTCTATCTGTATATCAGATAACGCATTCAGGTGAAGGTAAAATCGTTGAATTTTCACCTCACGATGTTGTAATTAAGGACCTAAGAGATCCTAGACAGATTTTAGCTACTGGCATTGCTGATGATTCTACAAGGTTGTATAAGTTTCACAACTTTGGGTCATCAAATCTTCCCTCAGTATTTGTTGCTCATAACGATGAAGTGAGCAAACTTTGGCATGAGCGATTTGGTCACTTAAACTATCGCTCCCTTCAGAATCTATGTAAAGAAAATATGGTGACAGGTCTTCTAATGGTATCTTGCAGAGATGGTGTTTGTTCCAGATGTGTACTCGGAAAACATCATCGGGATAGTTTTGAAAAACGTGCCTCTTGGCACGCCTCAGCCCCTTTACAGCTCATGCATAGTGATTTATGTGGTCCACTTCCAGTTGTTTCATTCTCTGGCTACAAGTATTTCTTAACTTTCATTGATGATTTCTCCAGACGCACTTGGGTATACTTCTTAAAACTCAAGAGTGAAGTATTTAACATGTTCTTGGCCTTTAAGGCCTTTGTTGAAAAACAATCTGGACATCAAATTCTTAAGCTAAGATCTGATAATGGCGGAGAATACGTTAACAACAAATTCATCAACTTTTGCACTGAGAATGGAATTCAAATGCAACATACTGTTCCATATACTCCACAACAAAATGGTGTAACTGAAAGGAAGAATCGCACCTTAAAGGAAATGGCTAATTGTATGCTTCAATCTAAAGGACTTAGTCTTAATTATTGGGCAGAAGCAATTAACTGTGCAAATTACATAATAAATCGCACTCCTACTAAGGTTTTAAAGAATATCACTCCAGAAGAAGCATGGAGCTCAATCAAACCAGATGTAAGTCACTTTCGTGTTTTTGGAAGTGAAGCATGGGCCCATATTCCAGATGAGAAACATAAAGCTTTAGAACCTAAGAGTGAAAAATGTATTTTTGTTGGATATTCTGAAGATGTCAAAGGATATAGACTTATTCCACTTAAGTCCAAAAATGTTATCATTAGAAGAGATGTAAAGTTTGTTGAAAATATATTGGCCTACGAGCCTAGTTCGGCGGATGTGCCACCTCTCCCTATCTCTTTTACTTTTGAAAATATTTCTTCTTCAGATGATGAAAGCGAGGATGAAAATCCTCCCCCACCTTCTCAGGATCCTCCTTCAGCTCCTCAGCTTCCAAAATGGGTCCGTGCTACTCGGGATGCAGCAGGTGATCTTGCCGGTGATCCTACAGATCAGCGACGTACACATTCTCAGTTTGATAGAGCCTCTTCTTTACTGGCTCAAGCTTCAGTGAATTATGATCCTGACACCTTTGCAGAAGCTTCAGGCCATCCAGATTGGGAAGCAGCTATGAATGAAGAATATCATTCATTATTGGCAAATGATACATGGGATCTTGTTCCTCTACCAAAGGGATGAAAACTTGTTAGATGGGAGAGTTGATAAACATAAAGCTCGTCTTGTTGCTAAGGGTTTTTCACAAGTTGAAGGCATTGACTATACTGAAACCTTCTCCCCTGTTGCCAAAATGAACTCTATCCGCCTTGTTCTTTCCCTTGCTGCCTCTTTCAAATGGGAAGTCCATCAGATGGATGTTAAATCTGCCTTCTCGCATGGGGACTTGCATGAAGAAATCTATATGGAACAACCTATTGGCTTTATGCAAACAGACTCCAGCCTTGTATGTCGGCTTAAGAAATCCCTTTATGGTCTCAAGCAAGCTCCTCGAGCTTGGTATGCCAAAATGGATAACTTTCTTTTAGAAAATGGCTTTTCTAGGTGTCATTCAGACAATATTGTCTACACCAAGAAAGTGGGCAAGTCTCTTATCATTCTTGTTCTTTATGTTGATGATCTTATCCTGACTGGTAGTGATCCCAACCTTATAAACCATGTGAAGTCTAGCCTTAAAAGGAAGTTTGAAATGACAGACTTAGGACACTTACATTATTTTCTTGGTCTTCAAGTCTTGCAACCCAAGGAAGGTATTTCCCTTTCCCAGTCCAAGTATGCTTGTGATATTCTACGCCATTTTCACATGGAAGACTGTAAGCCAACCCCTTCTCCCTTTCAGTCTGGAGTCAAACTTTCAGTCACTTGTACTTCTCCTGAAGTTGATGCTACCTTATACCGTCAACTTGTAGGAAAACTTTTGTATCTAACCCATACTCGTCCTGACTTTTCCTTTGCCGTTGGCCTTGTTGCTTGGTTTATGCAAAACCCACGTGAAAGTCATTGGAAAGCAGCTAAAAGAATACTTCGTTATGTTCGAGGTACAGTTCAGTTTGGGATTCATTACAGTGCCGAAGCATCTCCTCTATTGGTTGGTTTCACTGATTCCGATTGGGCTGGTGACCCTGATGATTGGAAGTCTACTGCAGGTTATGTGTTCACTCTTGGTTCAGGACCTATTACATGGGCTTGCAAGAAACAAGGTGCCATTTCTCTTTCTTCAACAGAAGCAGAGTATCGTGGTGCTGTAGAAGCCAGTAAGGAAGCCTTGTGGCTTCGTCAGATCCTATCAGAGTTTGGATTTCTGTACATTCCTACAGAAATCAAGCGAACTGGCCTCTTGAACTTGAGTCAAACTGCCTCATTGAAATGAAGTCGAACCAAGATAAAATCTCCATGCATGCTAAATTCAATTTACTATTTTTGACTATAGGAAAACTAGATAATTTTCCTATGTCAACACTAAGAGAAAATAAGACTATGCCTTAGCTTCACATGCGATTTTTTCTACCAAATTTTGTGCACTTCTAAATTTAGCAGAACCCTTTCTTCTCTAACTTCAATTAACACTCCCTCTTAGACAGGAAAGTCTTCTGCACTACACCCAGTTTGTCTCTAAAGTAGACAAATTTGCCTCTTGCCAATGCCTTGGCCAAGATATTTGTTGTCTGCTCTTCTGTAGGTACATATTGAAGTTTGATTTTACCCCTCTGAACACAATCTTTGATATGGTGGTACCTAATCTCGATATGCTTGGAGCGGTCATTAAACATTGTATTTTCAAAGAGCTTGATGTAACTCTAATTATCACAGTTTATGACCGTGGGATCCAACCTCTGACTGAACAACCTAACAAGTACCTTCCTCAACCAAATAGCCTCGCAAACTGCTAAGCTGGAAGCCATGTACTCGACCTTAGCTAAGCTCAATGCCACTGATTTTTGCTTCTTGCTAAACCAAGAAACAACTGTGACCCAACACTGAAAGAACAACCTAAAATGCTCTTCCTGTCTACTGAACCCCCTGCCCAATCTGCATTTGTGAATCCCTAAAGACTCACTACATCAAGTTGTTTCTACAACAACCCATAATATGCTGTGCCACTGAGATACCTCAACACGTGCTTGGCGGAAACCCAATGCACTCTGGTTGGCTCAACTGGTTAAATACAAATCAAATGTATGATAGTGTGTTCACAAGATGCATTAACGACCCTATGACTCGCCTCTATAGAGTGGCGTCCACTTGCTCATCTATGGTAGCATCTACCTTCCTCTAGTTTGTGACTAAAGGCGTGGTCATGGGATTGCAATCCTGCAAGTGGAACCTCTTGAGAATCTCCTATGTGTATCTTCCCTATCCCAAGAATATCTGTCCATCACCTTGCTATACCTCTAACCCAAGGAAATAGTTCATCAACCCTATATCCTTCATCTCAAACTCTTTTGCAAGATCTCTCTTGCAGTCACAGATGAACTCCTCAGCCCCTGTCAATATCATACCATCAACATACAACACAGGAATGAGAGGTTGGCCCTCAACCAAAATATAGTACAAGTTAGGGTCAACTTCACTGTTGGTGAAGCCCAATTTGAGAAGGTAGCTGTCTATCTAGGCATACCATGCCCTCATTGCTTGCTTGAGCCCATAAAGAGCTATCCTCAACTTGCAAATGTGTATGTCTTCATTGAAAGTCTCAAATCCCTCAAGTTGCTCAACATAAATCTCTTCCTCAATAACTCTATTAAGGAAGGTGGTGTTCACATCCATCTGGTGGATCCTCCACCCCATTGGTGTTGCAATCACTAGAATAATCCTAATGGACGAATATCGGGCCACTAGTGCAAACATATCATCATAGTCAATCCCTTTGACTTGAGAGAACCCTTTGGCCATGAATCTAGCCTTACACTTTTCCACACTCCCATCAGTTGCATGCTTGATCTTGTACACCTGACGTGATCCCACAACTGATTTTCCAACTGGTCTTGGCACTATCTCCCAGACATCGTTCTGCATCATAGAAGAGTAGTCTTCCATCATAGCATCACACCAAAACTGCTGAGAAGCTGCCTCCTTGTAACAAGAAGGCTTTGGGTCTATGTAAAGACCGTTAACGGAGCAAATACAGTAAAAGGATTTATATCATGAACCTGTAAACAATTTCCTGAAAATCTTACAAAAATCAACTAACATAAATACTGAGATACCTACCTATGCCCTGTGGTTGAAGATGCCTCCAGCTACGCTGCTACAGTTACCAAAAGACCAAATCCACCCAGCCAAACTGAGCAGAACCTGGCTGCTCAATCGAGTAAGCTTCTTAGCAGAAGCCGAGTGTTCCCCCGTGCCCAGAATCTCAGAACGACTCAAGCTCTTCCTGTGAATGATTTCTGTACATGATGTTCCTCCTCATTCCCATTTTCTTCCCTCTGTTTTTCTCCCCCTTCCCAAGTCACTGTCCCGTGGTTTTATCCTGTTGTTTGGCGGTGGCCACTCTTCCATCTGCAGCCCACCACTCTGTTTGCTGGTGACACGCTCCATGTCACGTATCATTTCCTTCATCCTTTTTTAAAGGTCAAGTATGTATATGTTTTATGTTTTAGTAAATCATATTATGTTTTTTATTAAAATATTCTTTTAATATAAACCTTATATCGTATATATATGTCTTATGATTTAATATATCACATTGTGTTTTATTAAGTATTATTTTAATATAAACCTTATAACTTTATACTTAGTGCCCCTTTTAATTAATTTCTTATATATATTTTATTAATTTATTAATATAATTTTTTAATAAACTGGAATATATAATTTATATAGTTCTCTTTTATATTTACCCATACATTAAACAATATTGATGGATGAGTAGAATCTCTATTCAAAGAAGTGTCATGGTATTTAGCACTTATAATTAATTCAGTATATAATACTAGTGCGGTGTATGCGACACATGCATATGTAGCTATCATATGCATGCATCGTATGCCCGCTATTATCCTTGCGTTCTCTATATTTATAGATAGGTCGTTACATACACTCCCCCTTCAGAAAACTTCGTCCCGAAGTTAGAGTTTTTTTTTTATATGATTACTTATTATAGCAATTAGTACATTCTTCTTAGGATTGTAAACTGAGGTTAAATTCTTATTTAATATAAGGGTACTATAAAATTGGTGTTTTGAATACTTCTGGGTTTATAATTTTAATGGTTAGGTTCCCAAGCTATTCAAAATCATCCTATCCTTCCTAATCTCTTCTGCTCCCATCCTATCCGTCCTCTACTGGAGTACGCCATGGCGTCAGTTTTATTGACCTAACCATTCATAAACTCTAAGGATGACAACGTCGGTTATATCGACCTGATTTCCAGTAGGCATCCGGTAGTCATCATCACACATCTAGGGGAGCGTGATTCGCACAGTCCTCCCATGACTCCAGTGTTCGGAGTATAAACGGTGGGCAATACCTCCACCCCTCTTAGTAGAATTAGGGTTAATACCCTATCATAGAATCTCTTCGAGCCTTAATTGTTCTGAGGTTCTGTCATCACGTGGTCGTTTTGGTAACAGATATTATTTGCAATTATACACTTATCTATGCATTTATAAAATGTGCATTAACATATTCAAAATAATTTATGTATAATTCACATATGTCAACTACAGTGTAACATATTTTGCCATATTCTATTCATGTCATTGACTTCCATTTAAAATGTAATTATTCTTTGATTTCTATTCCATCAATCATATTGACATGCATAAATAAAACAGAATTATAATATCTTAATTCCCATAAGAAGTAAAATCATTTAAATGTCTTAAACTTTACTTTGACAACTATAATTTAGTAAAATCAATAACATATTTCGTTTTGGTATCCATGTACCAGCATAATTTAAACATATATTATGTCATAAAAATTCACGTTTATATATGATCATTCAAAATGGTTTTGAGTCTCTGATTTGTAGTGAAGTAAATATATACTAAACATAATTTAAAGTTCTTCAAAATTGACACAGATTTGGGTATTTTTGACATATGTCTTCTGTATCTTCCCAAGTAGCTGATCCAGGACTATACTTGTCCCATTGGACCTTAACTTGGTCTACCAGGCGATTCTTGAGCTGTTGAACCCTACGTTCCAATATACGTAATGGTTTGACCGATACGATTCCCTCGTCCGATACCTGCAATTCCTTCCATTGAAGGTTATGAGATTGATCAACTATATAATGTCTTAATACAGATACATGAAATACATTATGATTTTTATGCAAGTGAGGTGGCAGGGCAAGATGATAGGCGACAGGTCCAACTCTTTCCGTGACTTTAAATGGTCCAATAAATCGGGGTGATAACTTTGTCCCTTTTCCGAATCGAATAGTACTTTTATTCGGTTTGATGCGGATGAAAACCTGATCCCCTACTTCATACTTCCTATCAGTTTTGTGAGCATCAACATAACTCTTTTGTCTATCCTGTGCTTCCTTTAATCGTTGTCTAATTTGTCTTACCTGCTCTTCCATTTCTTGGATTAATTCTGGTCCTATTATCACTCGATCTTCTAACCTGTCCCAACTTAACGGTGTTCTGCAAGGTTTGCCGTATAATGCTTCAAATGGAGGCATTCCAATCGAACTGTGGTAATTGTTATTGTATGCGAATTCGACTAAGGGTAAGTACTTTTCTCAGTGTGATTGCTGATCCATAACATACATTCTCAACATATCTTCAAGTACTTGATTTACCCTTTCTGTTTGCCCATCAGTCTCAGGATGGTAAGCAGTGCTTAAATTTAGTTGAGTTCCTAAGGCTGATTGCATGCAAGTCCAGAATCTTGAAGTGAATCGCGAATCTCTATCGGATATAATCTTCTTAGGTACTCCATGAAATTTGATAATTTCATTTATGAATACTCGAGCTACATCAGCAACTTTGTAAGTATCTCTTATGGGAATGAAATGGGCATTTTTTGTTAATTTATCCACTACTACCAGAATGGCATTGTGTCTTTGAGAAGTAAGAGGTAGCCCAGTGATAAAATCCATAGAAATAATCTCCCATTTGGTCATAGGAATGTCGTGAGGTTGCAAAAGACCTGTTGGATGACAATGATCTGCTTTTACTTGTTGACATTCCAAACATTTTGCAACAAATTGGGCGATATCATGTTTCATGCCTGACCAGAAGAAGAGTTACTTAGTATCCGAATACATTTTCTTTACTCCAAGATGTGCACAATATACTGCTCTGTGGGCTTGCATAAGGATAGTGTCTCGAAGATCCTTATTATTAGGAATATACATCCTTCCATGGAATCGTAAGATTCCATCATTTTCTACTTCATATCCTTCAAACTTAGATTTTTTTGGCCTTTTACCCTCAAGACCAGATCTCACCTTTAAATACCAACTATCTTTTATGAGATATTCTAGTACTCGCTGCCTTAAGTCTACTTTGATAGGTATGAGAGAGAATATCCGTGGTCTTCTGCTTAAAGCATCTACTACTACAATTTCTTTTCCGTTAATGTATAATATTCCAAAGTCATATTCACTTAGGAATTCACTCCATCGCCTTTGTCTGGCACAATGTTGCACGAAGCGGGAGCGAAGCGGAAGCGCGGAGCGCGGAAGCGTCATTTTCCAAAAATCTAGGAAGCGAAGCGTCCGCGGAAGCGTCTGCTATATATATATATTTTTTTATATTTTTTTGCATTTATACTCAAAACAAACATCCCAAATACCAAATTAATTGTAGAAGACATGAAAACATGCATATTTTTGCATAAATCAAGATAGATATGGCATTCCATGATTCCATTGTAGTTACTAGTATGTACAACAATCATCTATATTCTAGCTATTACAAACATACATCAAATTTTTAAGCATATTATAAAACATAAAACATTTAAGCATATTATAAAACATAAAACATAGAACATATTATGATTTATCTAGCAAGTGAGCAACTGTCAACATTTGTCATGTCCAAAATTCAAATAATAATGTTTACAAAATATGTCACTTGGTCACCGCCAAGCCAAAAAGGTTCAAAATTCAAATTCACAAGTCTACAAGTCTAATGAGTAATCTATGACAAAAAGAAGTAGATTGTGAATATATCTACTAATCTCTCCTCCTTCCACCACGAATAGAACGTGATGGCGGGCCTCCACGTGGTGGCAATGAAGAAGATGGTCCCTGTGTAAGTCGTGGCACTGAAACTGATGAAGAAGAACCCCTTACTGTTGGTGTTGAACCATGGAACCTAGGAACCAAGGGACCAGATGGGGGTGGGGGTGGTGGCATATCAACACGGTCATCATCATCCTAGAATCGCTCAAAAAATTCATGCAAAAAAAAAAAACACTAGTTAACAAAAAAATTAAAAACATGAATTAGAGAAATGCTTTATAAGGGAAAATTGGAAAATTCATACCACAATGGACATACCTGGATAAGAGCATCCTCTAATTGCTCTAGTCGCAACACTCCATCCTCCAAATTGGGCTCCTCTGGATTCTTGTCCCAAATCAACAAGTCTTTATTAGACTTTGCATCTTCACAGTAATGGGACAACAATCGCAAGTTGTAATGAACATAAACCAAGCTCTCTGCCCGGTCTAAATTCAACCTGTTCCTTTTAACACTGTGGATGAAAGAATAAGAGCTCCAACACCTCTCTGCAGAAGAAGTGTTTACCACCTGTGATAGCACCCGCAATGCCAAACTCTGTAGAAGTGGAGTACCCCCTCCATGCATGTTCCACCACTCAAGAGCAGAAAAAGTCTCTCGATCTTGAATTGCATGCATGCTCCCAAATGGATCAGTGTTGAGCGTATAGTTGCTCACCTGTCTCCGTACCAATGCAGCCTCCTCATCATCAGGGATTAATCTACTCAATGCAGCCATATATTTTTCGTGAACCTCTCTATCTTGGTGTGGTTTTTTCCTGCTT
Source organism: Pinus tabuliformis (assembly GCA_031772625.1). Classification (NCBI taxonomy): domain Eukaryota; kingdom Viridiplantae; phylum Streptophyta; class Pinopsida; order Pinales; family Pinaceae; genus Pinus; species Pinus tabuliformis. The sequence goes on along the minus strand of CM062813.1, from coordinate 476,670,909 downwards.
CCCCCCCCAGGTGCTGGTGTTGAAAGCCATGATGGATGATAGTATTTAGGTGTCAAAACATATGCTAATGCATGCAATGGAATATTTAGCATTTCCCATCGGTTTTGCACCTCTACACGAATATAATTGTACAAGGTGGTATCTCTAGGCTCAACAATGTCTTTAATCTGCCCCAACATGCTATCCATTTGCTCATACACCTCCCCAATTACTGGTCGATCTGAATCTGCAAACTTGATCATGTAATAAATTGGTTTGGTGAATTGCAAAACATATTTAACCTGTGACCAAAAGTAACTGTCAAGAACAGTGTCCTTGACTACATTAGCACCATCTGTGTCAGTGTTAATTTCATCCCATGTTTCAGCACACATCAGATTAGTTAAAGCTTGTCTCACCCTCACTAGCCACCTAAAGGTGAGGTAATAACTAGCAAATCTTGTCTTTGCAATTTTAAGCAATTGCAACTTGGAGTAAGTGCCATAGAAGTAGTTTACCCTTGTATGCCCTGCGATGAATTTAATGAGCTGCTTCCCTTTCCTGTAAACCTCAGCAATCCACCCACAATCTTTGTGTTTCACAATATCATGCATCAAAAGGTTCAATGTGTGAACCAGGCACCCAGACCAAAAGATGTGTGGATGAGTACGCTCAATAATTTTTCCTACTGCCTTACAATTTGCTGCATTATCTGTGATCACTTGAACCACATTATTCGGACCAACATCTTTGATTGATTTCAATAGGAGATCTGCAATGTTTTGTGCAGTTGCACTGATGGAGGAGGAGTCATGACATGCAATAAATATTGCACCACTAGAAGAAACACCAAGAACATTTATCAAATGTTGGTTTCTAATATTTGTCCACCCATCTGATACAATGGATACCCCAGAATCCACCCACTCATGTGTAAAACGTGTCAAAGCTCTTTGAACCTTAGCTTTTTCTCTTTCTAATAACACTGTTCTAGCTTTCTCATAGTTGGGGGCCTTGTATCCTTTTGGGGCTTCATTGATGGCCTTTACCATGTCATGCCAATAGGGAAAGCGAAGCACATTGAATGGTACACCGCAAGCACAAAGAAAACGGACTATCTTTCCATCCACATCATCCCTCCCAGCAACATTAAGGAAATCCCCTATTGTTCTTCTACCTCCAGAGGTTGCAGAAGTACCATGAGGAGATGGGCAACTACCAAATTTAGAGGTTGCACTTGATTCAGAATGAGTTTTTTGTTTCTTGTTTTTTTGTTGTGCAGCCATCTCTATTTGGATGTATTTTCTTGTTTCTTCAGTTGAAATGTTTGGGCAAATTTGTACCCCCACAGAACCCTTTTTTTCATCACTATCCAGCACCCCACAAAGATGCCTCCTCAGACGGGTATATGAACCACAATATGGTTTTCCTCCATGACAACCATGAGGGCACACAAATTTGTAAGATCCACCACCCTTTCCCCCATCAAGTTTGGTCACATAGTTCCACAAGGGTGTTGATGTACCTTTCCCATCTTGTGCTTCAGTGTCCCCTTCAAGTTCATCCCCTTCCTCTTCAAACCCTTCCTCCTCATCATACATTGGGTCACTACTATTAGGACCAAGTTCATCCCCTTCCTCTTCCCTTCTATTCCTCACCCTTGCCATCATTAAAACCAAGAGTGGAATGATACATAGAAGCCAAAAGAACACCATCTTGGAATATGGATATAGGTGGTGGACAACCTGTAAATAAAGGAGCAAGTAGAAACAATGGGAAAGAGTAGGAGAGGGAGGAGAAAAATACAATTTTTTTTTCAAAAAAACAAGGGAGTTTGGGGTTTGAACTTACCTCTTTAGCTCTTGTAGATGAAGTCCTCCAAGCTCTTGCTCCAAGCTCCTCCTCCTTCTCCTAGCTTCTTCTTCTTCACTCCTCCAAGCTCTCCTCTCTTCTCCTCTCCTTTCCTCTCTTCTCTTCTCCTCTCCTCTCTTCTCTTCTCCAACTCTCATAAACTCAAAGTGAGAAAATGAGGAATGAATGGGGGCTTTATTCTTTTCATTCCTCACCCTAAACTCACCCTAACCCACCCCCTCACTCTTAAGTTAAGTTAACTTCAAAAAAAAATTAAAAAAAAGATGCGTATTTTCCAGCCCGCGCGGATTATGGAGGAAGCGCTCGGAAGCGCATCGTGAAGCGTACGCTTCCGGGCCCGAAGCGTGGCGCTTCGGAGGCCCGAAGCGCCATCCGAAGCGCGCTTCGGGGCCCACGCTTCCGAAAAACCAGGGAGCGCAAAAAAAAACCGGAACCGCGCTTCGCCAAAATTGGAATCGCGCTTCGCCTGTCGCTTCCGGAACGCTTCCGTACGGGGCGCGATTCCGGCCTCGGATCCCGCGGGGGGGGCGCTTCCTGCAACTCTGGTCTGGCATTTAAGTCTCTTTGGGTGAACAAATATTGTATTCTTTGATGGTTGTTTTTAAGTATAAAATTTCGTCCTACTAGATAATGTCTAGATCTTTAAAGCTAGTACTACAGCGGCTAACTCTAAATCGTGAGTAGCATAGAGTTCTTCATGAGGTTTTAACTTTTTGGAAGCATATGCTATCTCTCCTCTATTCTGCATCAATACTGCACCCAGCCCTTGTTTGGATGCATCAGTACATATCGTAAAATCCTTGTCCATATCAGGGACTCTTAGGATTGGTGTACTGGTGAGTAGTCTTTTGAGTTCAGAGAATGCTTTATTACATTCCTCAGGCCATTCATACTTAACACCTTTACGCTGAAGGGTTGTAATCGACTTTGCAATTTTGGAGAATCCCTCCACAAATCTTCGGTAGTAACCGGTTAAACCCATAAAGCTTCGTACTTCATGTGTGTTTTTCGGTATTGGCCATCCCATAATTGCTTTAACCTTCTCAGGGTCTACTGAAATCCCTTCACTTGATATGATATGACCTAAGTAATGAATCTTTTCCTGAAAGAATGAACATTTGGATAATTTTCCATACAACTGATGTTTTCTAAGGCAGGACAATACTATCCGTAAATGATCTTCATGCTCTTTCTTATTCTTGGAATAGATGAGAATATCATCTAAAAAGACTTGTACAAATTGATCAAGATATTCACGGAAAACACTGTTCATAAGATTCACGAATATTGCTGGTGCATTTGATAATCCAAATGGTACCACAGTAAATTCATAATGTCCAAAACGTGTTCGGAATGCAGTCTTAGAAATATCGATTTCAGAAATCCTTAGCTGATGATAGCTTGACCGAAGATCAATTTTTGAAAAGACAGCGGCTCCTTTCATTTGATCAAAAAGATCATCGATTCGAGGCATAGGATATCGATTTTTTACTGTAGCTCGATTCAAGTCTCGATAATCTATGCATAATCTTAAGGATCCATCTTTCTTCTTGACAAAAATTACAGGAGCACCCCAAGGTGATATACTGGGTCGAATATGTCCTATATCCAGTAGTTCCTTCAATTGAATTTGCAATTCTTGAAGTTCTGGAGCTGTCATTTTATAAGGCATTTTAGAGATTGGTTGAGTACCAGGTTTCAATTCAATAGTGAGATCCAGCTCTCTTACAGGGGGTTAACACCGGATATTGTTCTAGGGATGGCACTTTTTCTTTGCTTACTTCTTGAATTACATATGCCTGACAACCTTTTCTTAAACAACACTTCATTTTCATTGTTGCTATGTAGCGTAAAGATACTTTCCTCTTGATTCCTTGAATTTGGATTGCTTCTCCTTCATCATTTATACCTAGAATTATTTTCCCATAACAGTCTACCCAAGCTTGATGAGCTTCTAGCCAATCCATACCTATGATAAGATCATAAGTTCCTAAGGTTGTGACATAAACTTTCAGTTTAGTTGTACAGACCCCTAGGTCAATTTTACATTGATCCACACTTAAGTCTACGGATTGGAGTTCTCCTGAGGCCATTTCCACCTGTTTGAAATCATTTTGTCTGTGAGCTGCCAACCCACATTTGTTTAATGCATATGACGAAATGAAAAACTATCTGTGGTTTCACCAGTAATCAAATAAGATTTTGAGTTTTATACCATTAATAATACCTGAAGATTCCACTATAGTGGATTGATGTGCTACTTGGTCGTTGTTGACTACTGCATGAATTCTATGATTACCTTGATTATTTGATATTGGTTCCTTTCCAGTCCTATGCAATATATTTGACGAAGCTTTTGGACAATCACATTGAAAATGCGGTCCTCCACATCCCCAACAATTAAGTTGCGTTGATCCTCTTGAATCAGGACGTGAATTTCTAGATAAAGAGCTTCGTCCTCTCATGTTATTTCCTCTCGAATTTCTTCCTCTACTGGCAGTTCCACGAGATGTCCATGGACTGGTGTTTGATGATTCAGTGGCTATAGTGTTTACTGCCATGGGAGCTCTTGTTCCTACATTTCTTGGGGTAAATCTATTACCATAAGGTGGCCTCGAGCTACCTCCTCTGAAGAAATTTCGGGGAGTCTTTCCTGGAAATCCTGATTGTAAAGGTTCTGCTGGCCCTACATCTTTTTTGATCCCTAGATGTTCTTCTGCATAACGACCACATTCTACCGCCTCAGCTACTGATGATGGTTTCCACATGCTCACCAAGGCTTTGATGTGAGGATTTAACCCAAATATGAAGCGTTCAACTTGACGTTCATCAAAATCTAAGTAGTGAATGTATTTTACAAGCTCCATAAACCTTATCTCATATTCTTCCACTGTTTTATTACCCTAAACTAAGGTATGGAAGGCTCTGGCTTGTTGTTGTTGAAAATATGGAGGTAATTACTTTGCGCGGAATCTTTCCTCAAATAGTTCCCAAGGGACATTATCCGATGTAAGGAGCAGTTGCTTTTCCAGATTTCCCCACCAAATCAAGGTACTTTCCTTTAATTGAAATACAACAATTTTTGTTTTTGCAGAAGAAGAATATTCTCTTAATCTAAAGCATCAGTTCATTCCTTCTAACCATGCCTCAGCGCGTTCACCTGCTCGCCCTCCTGAAAATTCTGGGAGTTTAATTTTCTGAAGCTCCCTACAAATATCTTCTTTTGATCTTTTGTGGTCAAAATTCTTTGGTTCCACTGAATTGGTAGTTAAGGGTTGAAGTTCTTCTTTGGTCTTAGCTTTAGTTGATTCTTTTAATGTCTCCAATAAGGCTTCCAATGAGTTCATCATCACGGTCAACTCTGGTCTGGAGCAATTGGTGTTGATAATGGTCTTGGTGGAGATGATGATGATAGTGGTGGCGATGGGGATGATGATGGCGACGGTGGCGGCATTAGTGACGGTGATGCTGCCTGATCACGTCGTTGTCGCTCATATGTCTTTATCATTGTAATGTTTCCTGTGTACATAATAAAATTCCATAAAAATTTGAGGTAGACATTCGAATTTAACATATAGTTTTCTTTTTGCAATTTCACATTCATAAACGGGTATAGTTTTTTTTGTTGTTATTTTTATCTGCTAGGCAGATCTTACTGGTACCGAGGTCAAGGAGGGTGGTCTCACGACCTCCTTGTCCTAATGCAGGGTATTCTATCCTAATATGAAATAATGCAGAAGTGTATGGTTATTAATGCCTAAGGTAGATCATCCAAAATTAATTACTAAGTAACATCCACAAAATTAAATATTTAAATATTAAATATCTCGTTATAATGAATATCATCAACACACCCATCACGCCTCTAACTATTACCTTTAAAGAAGAACACATATAGTTACAATGTTGAATATGTTACTTAAATGTATACTACTGGAATATCAATTATAACAATTATTCTTTTTTTTAGATAAATATAAGGGTCAAACTTTAATAGAACCAAGTAACTTAGTCTGTACCAATTTAAACAAAATATCATATTTATTTATCTAACATAGTATTTACATTCTTTATTCTTCTTATCAAATTTTGATTTATAATTAATTAAACAATATCATTTACTTTGAACTACAACAAATATAAAAACAACGAATATTTAACAAGCCATTAATACGTACGAGTCTATCCCATACAATATACCATACAGGTTAGACCTGGATAAAATTGTATCTTGGTACATTGTAAAAAGCATTACAAAAGATTTTAGTTCACGTGAGTTCAATGTAAAGAGCTTATGCACCCAGTAAGTAGTGTTAGGTTTGCAGTTTTCCTAAATGTGAAGGGAGTGTTAACGCATGGTCGACATTGGGGTTTGTCGGCATGACCTGCCAAGCTCATAATACATTACATCAATGACGTCCATAGTCGACAGAGATGTGTCCTTTTCATTCGACTTCACCTTGATCATTGTTGCAGTCAATGAGACATATGGTGCTCGAGACTAGGCTCTCTGATACCACCGGTTGAAATGTGTAACATTATAAGATGCTACGTGTCACATACTACATGGTGTTACTCCAACTACCTTCCACGTAGCATCGATACTGCCACCACACCGGGAAATTCAAACAACTGCTCCTATGCTCTGTGCGTTCCACTTACTATAATTGTATTCGGGTTATGGGAGATGAATTTAACTGTGCATTGTTAGGGGAAATACGCTCACTGATGCCACAATAGTCTCTGGCCCTCGATTGTGAATAAAAGTGTCAATATATTCCAAAAACCATTGAGCATCCTTATGTCGATCACATGGAAGCTACAACGGTCTTCAGGCAGAGGGCTGAGATGACACTCCCGCTGCTATCGCTGCAGCATTGCTGACAAGCTGGCGATTGCTCGAGGTAGCCAAGACAATATTACCGTAGTTGTCGTGGATTTACAGAGACGCCGACGCCATCAGAGCAGATGACTTATTCATTCCTTAATATGTATTTCTTGGTACGATATTGTTTTTAAACACAGCGTCTTTATTGGTGTTAGTATTATTATGTATGAAGATCTGGCAAATTTCTGGTTTTCAAATACAAATTTAAATGTACAAACTGTTAACAGCTGTAGGATTTCTTTTCTCGGTATGATGCAGAGCTAGAGTTTCTTGTTTCGACTTGGTTGGATTGTATGCTCTAGAACCCTATCACATCACATGCCTTCAGAACTTTCACCTGGGGACGGGAAGGAGTATCTCAATGAAAAGAAAAATGAGAGGTTTGCGCTCAGCCCTCCCACAGATGTCCCTTTGCGGGAGAAAGTGCATGAAGATGAGAACTCGGGTTTCCATGTGGAGGGGAGGTACAGTAAGAATAGCAGGGAACTCATGGAATCAAGTCTTGGCTCCAGATATCTTCATACAGACCAGAAATTGCAACAGTGGGACACTAGAGACACAAGTTTGTTTTCCACAGTTAGATATGATATTTTAAGTGGAAAATCAGTGGATCATATTTCTCTGCATTTCCCCCATCTACTTTCTGATTCAGAGAGCTCATGGGATCAAGTTCAATCCAAGGAACGATCAAGAAACATAGGTGTGGAGTATTCTAGTATGGACCACACAGTTGATGCACAGAGGAGGGCATCTGGAAATGATATTGGGAGATTATCTGAGAATGATTTCGAGGCCAGATTTGACAGGTATGGAAGCTTTAGCAGTTATTATAATCATGTTACAGAAGCCCATAATCATCCGGAAGACCACTTAGGCAGTTCAGTTGAGTGGAAGCCTTTAAAATGGGTACGTTCTGGAATTTTGTCATCTTGCAGTTCAATATTTGGTAGGTCAGGTAGTTTTAAAGAGCCTAGGGGAGAGATGCACAATCATCATGATATACATGGAAAATTGTCTGCACATCATTCCACTTCGAGTATGCTATTGTGCAACAACGATTAGCCTAAGCAATGAAACAATCCTCTGTTGTTCGGTCAACCAAGTCCGATGACAATCTAAAAGCCGACAGTGAGCCTGAACATCACTAGATTTTGAATTATGCAATGTTTTGGAAAATTGTTATTTTGCTAAGACAGTTTATACAGCTATATACTTGCCAGATAGATAGTGGTAGAACTGGAACCTTGCATCAAGTGGTTAGAACAGAAAGTAGTGTTGATATTTGAGAAACTGTTCTTCAATTTTGATTCTGGACCTCCTAATGCTTTGTATTATCTTGCTAGACAATTAGGTTGTAGCATAAAGACCGATTTCCACGAACCAGTAAGGAATAAATTACTTTCTATAATTCGAATACAGGCAGGGCAGGGCAATGAAGAATTTACAGACAGTATTCAAGTCAAAATTCAGGAAAACGCAAGTGGGTTTTAATAATTTGAGGTTGGAGGATTAAAGGCTCTGATACCAAATGTAAAGACCGTTAACAGAGCAAATACAATAAAAGAATTTATATCATGAACCTGTAAACAATTTCCTGAAAATCTTACAAAAATCAACTAACAGAACTATGGAGATACCTACCTGTGCCTTGTGGTTGAAGATGCCTCTAGCCTACAGTTACCAAAAGATCGAATCCACCCAGCCAAACTGAGCAGAACCTGGCTGCTCAATCCAGTAAGCTTCTTAGCAGAAGCTGACTATTCCCCCGTGCCCAGAACCTCAGAACGACTCAAGCTCTTCCTGTGAATGATTTCCGTACATGATGTTCCTCCTCCTTCCCATTTTCTTCCCTCCGTTTTTCTCCCCCTTCCCAAGTCACTGTCCCGTGGTTTTATATTATTTTTTGGCGGTGGCCGCTCTTCCATCTGCAGCCCACCGCTCTGTTTGCTAGTGACACGCTCCATGTCACGTATCATTTCCTTTATCCTTTTTTAAAGGTCACGTATGTATATGTTTTATGTTTTAATAAATCATATTATGTTTTATTAAAATATTCTTTTAATATAAACCTTATATCGTATATATATGTCTTAATTTAATATATCACATTGTGTTTTATTAAGTATTATTTTAATATAAACCTTATAACTTTATACTTAGTGCCCCTTTTAATTAATTTCTTATATATATTTTAAAAATTTATTTTATTAATTTATTAATATAATTTTTTAATAAACTGGAATATATAATTTATATAGTCCTCTTTTAATATTTACCCATACATTAAGCAATATTGATGGATGAGTAGAATCTCTATTCAAAGAAGTGTCATGGTATTTAGCACTTATAATTAATTCAGTATATAATACTAGTGCGGTGTATGCGACACATGCATATGTAGCTATCATATGCATGCATCGTATGCCCGCTATTATCCTTGCGTTCTCTATATTTATAGATAGGTCGTTATAGTCTATCACCTCAATCATAAGTGCCATGTACCTTGTATATCTCTATGGTTGTTTACTCTGTCTAAATGTGGTACTGGGAGCTCCAACTCTCTCCCAAGCCTCCCTAATTAATTGGTCTACCCACCTGGCTCGACCTCTCCCTACACTAGGAGTCACTCGCTAAGTGGGATCCACCTCTCTTCTCTCTCCTCCTGTTCCCGCGCTTTCTCCTCAATTGCGTGTTGGTCGGCCTGCCCAACAATTGGCTGTGATGGAGCCTAAGAAATTGGCTGAGCCTCCTGCTCTTCCTCCTATGCTGCACCTTGCTCACGCTCCAAGGACTTCCTGAGAGCCCTTCCTCGAATTTCACATCATGTCTGATCACTGTCTTCCTGAGTGTTGGAATATACACCCTGTATGCCTTAGATGTCTCATTGTAGCCCATGAAAATTCCCTTCTCTGTTGTGGGCTCCAACTTCTTTCGACTATTGGAAGATACATGGTAGTAAACAAGATTGCCAAAATTCCCGAAGTGAGACATGCCAAACTTCTTGCTTGTGAAAGTCTCCTTTGGTGTGACTCTGCCTAGCACCCTGTGTGGACTTTTGTTTTGCAAAAATTAGCAATGTTGCATATCTCCCCAAAGAAACATGGGTAGCCCTTGGTCATGCAACATACTCCTGCCTACAACAATCCTCCAGTTCTTGTGCTCAACCACCCCATTCTGCTGAGGATTATGAGATGCGATGAGCTCTCTCTTGATGCCCTCCTTGGCACACAAGTCTCTGAAAGCATTGGAGATGTACTCCCCACCAATGTCTGACCTCAGTGCCTTGATCCTCTTACTAGTCTAGTTCTCCACCAAGTCTCTGAACTCCATGAACTTCGAGAAGACCTGATCTTTCTTCTTCATGATGAAGATCCATGTCTTTCTTGAGTGGTCATCAATAAAGGTGACATAATATTTGTATCCCCTCAGGGATGGAGAGGAAAATGGTTTGCATACATCTGAATGTACCAACTTCAAGATGCTCTTAGCCATGTTGTCTTTGCTGGAAAAGGAAGTCCTGACATACTTTCCAAGTGTGCAACCCTTGCACACGTCATGTTGATCTACACTATATTGTGGTAACCCTTTGGTAATCTCCCTCAAAATCTTTAGTGCTCCATGGTGTAAGTGACCAATACGCATATGCCAAAGCTCTCCAAAGTCACATCTATGTGCATTGATCTCTCTACTGCTCAAGGCTACTTCTGTCTCAAACTATAGCCTGTAGAGGTTCCTCACCCTAACTCCAATTTTCTTAATTGCTCCAAAGTTGAGAGGCTTGATGAAGGCCTTCCCTCTACTGGAGATAACCTCATACCCCTTGCTCTCCAAGGTTGAGATTGAAACAAGGTTTTTCTTCAACCCTGGGACATAGATGACATCTCTAAGGTAGAGAGGTTTTCCAGACTCCCTCTCAAATTTAACTGTACCCACGCCCTGCACTAGGTACCTGCCATCATCTCCCATCTCTTTATGAACTGCATATCCTTCTCTGTAAACTGTCTGAAATAACTCTTGTTCCCAATCATATGAAAGGATGCTCCACTATCAATATACCATATGCTGTTGGCCATTGAGCTTGCCATGCAAGCTATGAGCCAAAACTCCTTCTCAAATTGAGAAGTGAACTCTTCCATCTCTATTGATGCTGCCACATGATCCTTCTTGGATCCCTTCTTCTTGTTTGAAGTTTGGACACTTGGTGGAATAGTGCCCAAACTGATGACAAGAGAAGCATTTCACTTTGTTGAGATCTTTCTTCTTCTTACCTCCTGAACTAGACTCAACTCCTCCTACATTTTTCTTGCTCTTGGCCTTGCCCCCTTTACCAACTAGGGAAAAGTTTTCTTGTTCCTCAGTCTTCACATGAGACTCAAATTTAGCTTGCTTTTGGATCTCCTCTTGCATGCAATCACTCCATAGGCACTCCCAATTAGACAACTTTTCTCTACCACTCACTGCATCAATGAAGTTTTCCAATGACTTGGGAAAACCCAATAGTGCAAAATTGACAAGGTCTCTATTCGAGACTCTCTCCAACCCTAGCTAACTTGTCTTTCACTTGGGTGAATCTGGTTAGGTAAAAGATCACGGACTCAGACTTAGTCATCTTGATATTTCTGAGCTTATCTCAGAGTACCAACTTCCTGACCTCACTCGTACCTTGGTACAACCCTAAGATAGTTGTCCACATGGCCCAAGCTGTCTTCTTTCCATAAAGGTGAGATATGATGTTATCCTTGACTCCTTCAAGGATTATTTTTCTTGCCTTTGCGTCCTTCTTGTTATGCTGGCCTAACTGTTGAGGATTTGTTGGAGAAGTTGGTGGAATCTCCACAAATTCCCAAACTCCCTGCTCCTCCAATACTATACCAATCCTCTCCTTCCAAGAAAAGAAATTCAAGGCCCCATCAAAGTGGTCCTCAAATCTTAGACCTAGGTATGCCATGCTCTAACTTGAATTGCTCAGAAACACCCTTGCGCAAGCCTGCTAGAGAAAATACCTGCGCAATTGATTTCATGGGAGAAGATTGCGGAAACTACACACCTTGTACTATAACTGACACTCAATTTTGAGGAAAAAATATACGACTTTCTGGTCTTCAATCAGTCCGTAGCTCTAATACCATATGTAAGTTTTCTAATACCCAACAACTAATTTGAACACTTATTCTGAGATGAAAGAACTAGAAATTGAACTGCGAAATTCACTGATCCAATATACTGAGTATTCTAACGAAATTGTAGTAGAAAATAAATTTATGAAGACTAAAGCACACAATTAACAAAACACCAAAAATACCCAAGAAACCTCAACTGGAGAAAACCTTCTAATTTGTGTTTTTTTATTGATCTGCTCAAAAAAATCTTAGTAATTATTTACAAAGCACTTGAAAAATTATCTTCCAACTCTCTATTCCTTAACACAATATCTTGCACACCCTAGACCAATTCGACCTCTCTCTTGCGTAGGCTATAAAAATTGTATAGGTTGAACTACCTCCTTGGACAAGCTATCTCGGTCTCTTGAAGTGATATGCTCCGGCTTTCCTTGACCTCACGCACTCATCTAGAACTATTTTCCTAAGATCAAAAAACACAAATTCTCACTAGTGCATAATCACATGTCTCACCAAGTCTGTGCCCTTCTCTATATAGAATCAAACTACTCTTCAACTCAAGAAAATTGGCTTCTTAAACCCAAGTCGAACAACCTCACTAAACTCAAGTCTAACTAACATCTTGAACTCGAGCCAAACTACCTCAGTGATTGAAGTCGAATTGAGATAAAATCTCCATGCATGCTGAGTTCGATTTACTATTTTTGACTATAGGGAAATTAGAGAATTTTCCTAAGTCAACACTAAGAGAAAGTAAGATTGTGCCTTAGCTTCACATGCGGGTTCTTCTAACCCTTCCTTCTCTAATTTCAATTAGCACACCTCTATAGACTAAGTAGTCAAATCACTGCATAAAGTGGTTCCCTTGTCCCACAAACAAGGGGGTCTCATATGCTAGTTTGACGTTTTCCTAGGTTTAACCTTAAATCTTATTAATATTATTTTCATTATTACTATAATAAATATTGTAACTCGTCAGTATGTGCTTGAGATATAATAATGTAAACATTACTAGGTTGGTTTCCTTCATCGTTGGTAGAAGGTAGGACTTTCTTGTTACATATTGTTGGATAATAGTTTCATTTGTTGGAATACTATGTGGGTTTTTCTTTGTGTACATTTCTAATGGCCTTTTTGGAATCTCAATTGGATATCCTAGTCTTTACAATTGATTGAGTGGAATATTGGTGACAATTTTAACAAGGTTGATGGGGACAATGATCAATTTGGGGGTAAACCTAGTTCTCTAGGTCCCACAAAAGAAAATCTTGATACAATGTAAGTTTTTGTTGGGGATTTTCTATATCAATCTTAAGTAGAAACAATTGTAAGTAGCAGGGTGGTGTACATGGTCCAACCGACAAAGCATTTTGACTAGTCTTCAAGCACAACTATTTGATTTTATGTAAACCATGAAATTCCCACCTTCATGAGTAAATCTAGAAAGACTATCTAGTTTAGAATTCCATTGTAGGGTCAAATCGTGTAGCCATTTGTAGCACCATGGTTGCAGGAGGGAAAGTTGGCCTTCTACTTTGTTTTCCTTACATAATGAATGTCTCCCTTTTGGAATCCCAAGAGTGTGTACATGCTATTTCATAGATATTGAATCTTATGCCTTACTTGAAAAGTAACTCAAATTGGATCCTATGGTGGGAAGTTTCTATTAAAAAACAACAACATTTCTTAATGGAAGGGGGAGATGATTACATAGAACAATGAAGTTAAGGAGATGCATTTCAAAACTTAGCTAATCTAGGCCAAAAAGGAATTAGAGGTGAATATTTTCAACCTAAAAAAGTAGTCCTGTTGGAATTATTCAACATCAACTTAGAGAATGTGAGGACTATAGAGCCAATGGGGATGAATCAAGATGGAGTATAATTAGTATGAAGAGGGTAATGTCTCCATGAAAACATATTTTCAATGCTTAAAATAAAAATATGCTTTTGAAACCTCATCATTAAAGATTAATATGGAATACTAACTAAGAAGGAAGATATCATAAAAGATATTTTTCATTATCTACTTGCAAAGAAATTCTACTTCACGTGCTTTATTCTTGTTAAAATTTCGAAGCATGAGCAATCTTTCTTGTTTTGACCCCTAGATAAACTTGCGTTGATCGAGGATGTATAAGATGTGGCCAAGGGAGAATCATTGGGCTTGGATGTGTTACCCTATGGATTCCACTTGAAGATCTATTTTGTGGTTTGCATTGGTCCCTTGAGGATTTATTGAGAAGCTTTCAAGCAAGATAATGGGAGAAGATAGAATGGAGGAAAGAAGGAAATTAAATCAATTTCCAAGAATGATGAAAATAGGTCAATGGGGCTTGAAAGTACATCAAGTAACAACAATGTTGCAAGAGTGGTTAAAGAATCTCCTAAAACAAGAAACGAAAAGGATCAAAATAAAAAACTTGATAGAAGATGGAGTCTGGACCCAAAAGTGTAAACCCTAAACAATGTAGTAGAGACAAAAACTCTTTATGAGGAAATATATTTTGTAGTAGGAGAGGATGATTGGGTCATGAGAAATAAGAATATAGCCAACGTCTGAAGCAAGATTGTGCCAACAACTCTGTGAATCATAATGAAAGTGCCAATGCTAATCCCAATATTGTGCTTTGGAGAGTGACTTGAGATAAGAGGTCCCATATGCATTGTCCCTTAACTTGAGATAAGAAGGGTCTTGTTACCTGCCAAAAGTGGGTGAATCCTAGAAGAAACTTTTCTCCTCTTCATCTCTTCCAACTGGCAGCCAACAACCCTTGAGAGGCACCTTGTAGCCAATGTGACGTGCCATTCATATCTTTGCCACCTGCATTGGTCATAAGTCCCCTCGCTCATTTGTCAGGATCACATGTTGGAAGGTGGGCTTCTGATCAAAAGGTACATTATTCATTTTGCATCCGGGTGCTTATGCTTGTTTGTATTTTGGGCATTTGGCATGAATTTTGGGGTGACTCGGAAGAAAGAAGGGTCTTGGCCATAGTCTTGTTCCCTCACCTTAAATGGGGGGTTAATTTTCTATCCTAGTCCAACGAGACTGCCTCTAATGGCTTGTTGCTTTAAGGAAGGGGCACTACTTGGGAATCCGAGATCGAGACAACGTGTCCCATATATCCCATTTCCATACTTATCAATCCCCTTCGTACATTACAAGCCCTTATTCCACCTCCCTTCTCTGGGTCCACTGGGATTTAGCACACCACCTCCTCTTTTCCACATATCTGGGTCGGGCCTAGAAATGTTGCCTTGTGAGGTTGATGCAGCTAAAATAAAAAGAAAGAGAATATCATGGCCACAAGCAAGAAACAAAAGAAAGAAAATTATAAAATGCAGAAGATGGCTGAGACATTAACATTAGCACATGAGCAAAAGCCAAGCATGAGCTCTACCCCTTATCATTATGGGCCATCCCCCAGTTCCTGGGGCCAATGTTGCTACATTACATCATTAAAAAGGAACCCTTGCATGTCCCAACCCTTGGTGGGCGATGAACTACCCGACCATTAAGGGGGTAACCACTACTACACTTCATTAAAAGCACGCTCTCATTTCCTAGAGCTTTGAGCACTAATACAAAGAAAAATTAAGAAAAAGTACAAGGCAATAAGACAGGTGGAAAAACAAAGTCCAAGGTAACTTATGCATCCACAATTGCTCCCTGCTCACATCTGTATGCCTAGAATGTGGAATTCCTCACCATTTCTACCCTTTTGACCATAGGTCTTTTAGTGATAGAATAATCTAGTTCTGCTCCAACATTGAGGTTTCAAACTATGGTGCTATCCCTCCCACGTCTCAAGGGGTGAGACAAGCCTCATTTGGGCCTTAGATCAACTTCCACAACTTGTACATATTGCTAAGCCGATTGGGGGCACACTAGTCCAAGTGCATCATCTCGTGAATAATGTGGGGCAAAGCACAAAATGCTGGGGTGTTGCAGGTGCCCATGGAATGGAGTGATGCTTTGCAAGTAATAGGAGTCCCATGGCTCTCAATGCTTCACCTGTAGGGTGTCATATGCTCCTCTAGTGGACTTAGGCCCCATTTAAGTTGCCCAACCCATGATGAAAACCACCTACCAATCACACACAATGTCCAGTGTTGCATCTTCACCATTAGGTACAATTAATGATTAGTGCATTTAAGTGAACCAAGCTTGTTAGTCAAGGGAAAATTGAGACTTCATATGGGGCTTCTCTTCCAAATTTGGGGTTTTGATCATGTAACAATGTTACCTCCCTAGGTAGGAGTCGCTAATAAATGATCCTATTAGGTGTTCCCAGACCCTAAGGGAAAAGACATGTCCCTAATACATCCTTCAATCAGTAGGTGGCATGGAATAATGATGGAACAAAATGGGGATGAAGGGGTCTCAGGGCCAAATGCCATGGGTAGAAGGATAACAATAATGAGGAAGTCCACATATTGGGTATATAGATGTAAGGAGGGAGCAATCCTGAATGCATAAGCTACCCCAACCTTTGTTTTTCCACCCCTCTTCATTTTCCTTTTGATTTTTCTTTGTATTATTGCTTGAAGCTCTAGGAAATGAGAGCATGATGTGTATGATGTATAACAGTTATTACTCCCTTAAAGGTGGGGCAGTTCATCACTCACCAGGGGTTGGGACATGCATGGGTTCCTTTAATGATGTGATGGGGCAATAAGTGGCCCTAGGAACCGGGGTGATGGCCATAATGATAAGGGGTAGAGTTCATGCTCAACTTTTGCCCACGTGCTATTATTAATGTCCTGACCATCTTTTGCATTTTATGTTTTTTTTTTTTTTTTTTTATCTTTTGTTTCTTGCTTGTGGCAATGATATGCTTTTAACTTTATTTTAGCTACATCAACCTCTGGGGCAACATTTCCAGGCCCAACCCAAATTTGTAGACAAGGGGAGGGGGTGTGCTAGTGCCCTTCGGACCTAGTGGTAATGTGGACCCAGAGAAGAGGAATGGTGGAATATGGAACAAGAAAACATGACCATGTTACCAAAATCGAGGTTTCCTAAGTAGTGCCCTTCCTAAATCCATAGGCCAAAGGGGAGATCCCACAGGACTACGATTGAATATTAACCCCCCATTTAAGGTGAGGGAACAAAACCATGGTCAAAGCCATTCCTTCTTCCAAGTCACCCAATGGTCCATGCCCAAAATGCCCAAATGAAAAACAAGCATAAGCACCTGATTGCATAATGAAAAGCATACCTTTTGGGTCAGACTGCCCACCTTTTAACATGTGCTCTTGACAAATGGGGCAAGGAAACATATAATTGATCTAGGTGTCAGAGATAAAATGGCACATCGCATTGGCTACAAAGTGGTTCTCAGGGGATGTTGATTGTCAGTTGGAAGAAGATGAACTCTTAGGGGTACCCACTTTTGGTGGGTTACAAGGTCGAGTCCCCTTTCAAGTTTGGAAATCAAATTTCTCTCAAGAAAAATGATCCATTTTTATAACTTGATGTATTACTACTGCTATGATAAAGGATAAGCTTCTACTCGACATGTGTAACAAGTGTGCCATCCAATTCACCATAACGACAATGTATTCACTTTTTTTTTCCATATACCAAGCAACCCACCCTCCAACCGATAAGATAAGGTGAGATATTCTTTAGGGCTCAAGGCCATACATCAACAAGGCTCAAAGCCATTACAACAATATACTTGATATGTGTTCAATATGTCACTTGCTGGAATTGAACTTGGGTGGAGACTCAAGAGGTTAACAATCATTCCTCCCAACCACCCAAGATAAACCCAATTGATAGCAATGTATTCACTTATTTTGGTGTGATTGGACTTGGGTTTGAGTTCTTTATTCATAGCATTCTTTGTTTGGTAACTAATCGTTCGATGTTCAACGTGCATGGAGGGGGAAATTTTAGGTTTCTATGCATCCACAGGTAGGAAAACTTGTGCTATGACATCTTGACTCTATAAGAATTGAGTGAAGAGGACAAAGTTAGAGAGAGATCTTATTGGGTAGCAGTCTACAACCATTGTTTCCTTCTCTCCCATTCTTCCTTTCATTGTTGCCTCCACTTTGTGCAATGCTACTTATATAGCCAATATTGTACTTGCCATCATGATGCAAATAGTCTTTTGGTCAGTTCAAAATAAGGTTTGATTATGCCATGTGTTACATCTTTTCAAATTTGTTGGTTGAATTATTCTAGCTTTCATTACAGTGGTGTGGGTGGCCCAAGCGCCTTTACTTTGACATTTCATTTAGAGTGCATGTCCATCTCTTCTTTCATCTTCATTAGAGGAAATTTTAGCTTAAAAGTGCCCATGAATTTTTCACATAATTTCCATGTCATAATATGTAAGCCAATCAAAATCTTTTAAATTTAAAAAGAGGTACATGTAAATATTTTGGAGGGAAAATAAAAAAAAATATATATATTTTTTTCATTGTATTTTTGGCTTATTTCCTTACAGGTATACTCAAATTTCACGTGTAGACACTCGTTGGATGCATAATTAAATTCCGCATTCAACGAATATCCATTACGCATACTTTTAATAAGACCCACATTGATAAACATTGAAGATATATTAAAAAAACATTTTCAACACATTTTTTTAATGTATCTTCAATTTTTATCAATGTGGGTCTTCTAAAAAGCATGGATAAATTCCGCATCCAAGGGAGTCTACACTTGAGATTTGAGTAAACCTATAAGGAGATAAACCAAAAATACAATTTAAAAAGTAGTTTTCTTCTTTTCCCTCCAAAATTCATAACTCTTATTTTATTATTATAACTATTATTTTTCCTTAGGAGGCCACTTTTAGGCTGAAATTTCCTCTAATGTTATAGTTTAGTTGTTGTGAAGTGAAATCCCTCACATTATTTAACTAAAACTTTCTTGTGTCCTCGACTTCTTGCATGTATATCATGGACTAATACTTCATGCATCGATCACTCATACTAACCACAAATTTTTGCAAGTGTTGACAGTTCATAGTGTAAAATTTTGTAGCTACGACAGGTCTTCATAATTAATATTTTAGCCCTTGAATTATATAAGACATGTTCTTCTTGTTAGTTTCAAAAGAAAGAATTCTTTATTTTTGAAATTTGAATTTTGGTTCCAAAAGGATCAAGTCGGCCTCCCCAATGTCAAGTCGCCTAGCTTGAAGGGATACGCCCATTCGGCCCTTTTAGCATCTATATATATTGGCGTTCATTCTCTCAAATTTGGGCATCCATTTTCAGATCATTTGAGGCTTATTTCGGATCACAAGAAGGACAAAATTTTGAGGCATTATCTGAAGGAAAACACTGTAGGTTTTAACCCCGTACAAAAATTACCTATATAAGAATTCTAAAAAACAAAAAACACATAAAACAAATATACACAGAGATTTTCCTCTGGATCCCAAAACCAAAACTACTAGATTGATTTTTTTAAATGTTTCAATACATATATATATATATATATATATATATATATATATATATACACGCTGAAGCATCCATAAACCCCAATCCATTAACCTTGGATTAAAACATAACAGTAGTTCCCTTGACCGGATCTACAAAATACCATGGACCGAAAACCATCGCGCCCAAAACCATGTGCGAAAACCATGCACAAAACCATAGATAGGTTCGCCCACCTAATATGGAAAGAATATAACACAATCCAACAAATACAAGGACCAAATCTGAGGCTAAAATGGAAGAACTATTCGGATCACACATGAACATATCTTGTATTTATACTCATGAAGGAAGGGAGTTGAGTTTTCTTAAAGAAGAATTCTTTTGGAGCAGATTGACCTAAAATTTTGAGGTCACTTATCTCTGTTTATCCAGGTCAGACTAGGGTTTAGTTATGGTCAGTTTGACCTTGTCTTTGATTGAAAAGATTAGATGTATATTTGTTGAATTGAATAATTTCTCTAAGGAAAAAGGTTGCTGGGTTTTTCCTCATGTGGGTTTTCCCAGGGTAAATTCTTGTGTCTCTTGTTTGGTTGTCTCTTTATGATCCTACTGGCATTTTGTTTCTACTGTTGAGATCTTTTTTGTAATTGATTTATGATGAATGTGAATGCAAGAAAAGATTAACCTAAGAAATCATAAGAAGTAATTATCAGTTTAGAAGACCTATGAAAAATCAACACATAGTTATTCAGCACACCCCCCTCTGACCAGAAACATCAATTCAAAGGGAGTAATTAGTAATGACCTTGGGCTAATTACTCATAGTTGTTTCCTAGGTTTGGCTGGAGCAAATATAAGAGATAACAAAACTACAAACTCTTGGTTCTACCATTCTAATAGAGGATGGATGGTAGGAATGGAGGCAAAGGCTTCGATATGGTTGTAGGTGCCACTCCCAAATAATCAGTGTTCCATGAGGACACATCCCCCAGGGTCGGGTTCACGCACCCCTTGCACCCCACGCATTCGAGACGGGGGGACGTTTAGGGGAACGTTTCCCCACATCCCCCTTTTGGGGAGACGTAGGGGGGACGTTTCCCCAGTTTGGGGGATGCGACTCCCCAAAAGCGCCCCCCCTCAAAATGGGCTATGTGCGCCCCCTTAAATTTGCTTGTAAACAATGATTTATGACCAGGGAAACCTAGTATTTGACCAAATTGCCCTACTAATGCTATGAAATTCATGGTAATATTAAATTCTTAAAGTAAAAGTGACATTCTCCTTTATCTTTCATTTCCATCATTTTACTTAAATTTTTAACATTACCATGAAATGACACGGGATGTTTGAGAATGGTTCCGATCTCATTGGATTTCATATGGAGAAAAGTAAAATTTTAGATCTCACTCAAAATCCAACAGACTTAACAGTTTTTCAGGAATTCATGATTCAATGGATTGCAATGTTTCCATTGCATTTTGCCATGTACAAGGGTATGGAATTAGTATTTAATCAAGAGCACCAAGTCCTCTGTGTACTTTAGAGTGACTTTTAGACCCATCACTCCATTGCTTTTGAGTTTTAGTTATATCAATTTACTATTCCAGTCTTCAGATTTCAGTATCTATTATAGTCTATTTTGCTTAGTACTAATTAGATTCTTGAATGATGAATGATGAATTTTAATTTTAATTCAATTTAGAATCTAGAATGATGAATGATGAATTTAATATTTAAATCAATTTAGTTTCTAGAATGGTGACTAATGAATGATGAATATGGATCAGAGTATTTCATTATTGAATCTCGTGGTCTATGGATGAATCATGTATGTATTAGTAAGAATGATGAGTATGGATCAATGTATTTAATTATTTAATTCAGTTATGTATGTATCATTGTATTTATGCTTTCATTATTGAATATGTTTTGAAATATATTATATTAAAAAAGAAAAAAAAATATTTACCTCGACGTCCCCCCGTTCCCCCTAAATTTCCCTAAAATTTGGGGGTACTCCCACATGTCCCCCTTGTGCATCTCCTCGCACCTGCGTCTCCCCGTCCCGGAGTCTTGGTGGAACATTGCAAATAATTGGTAGTCCAAGATCTAATGCACACGCGTTTTTGATACCAGCGAGGACTCTAGTTTTCCTAATTTTTGATGTACTAGAGATGAAACTGGCTTTCATCTGGTAGTGACTAGAAGGGGGTATCCTATAGTGTTGCTAGGACCATGCTTATGCAGATAAATTGAATCATGATTATACTAATTTAATTTAGTTGGACCCAAGAAGTTCTTTGTCCTAACTTAGCCATAATCTATATGCCATATCTGTATCATTTGTGATATATGTGGTCTGTCTTGTGACATTGTGTGAGTCTTTTATTTGGTGCATCTAATAAATGCTTGGGGAGATTATGAAATTCACCCTTGTCACACTATGACCCTTAGATTGGGGGTGGCTCTACTTGAGGAAAATCCTATGGCTGGCTAGTGAATCTTCTAGAGGTAATTTCTTGTCTTTGTTTTAGGTATCTTGTTTTATGGTGTGATTATCTTTTTTACTTCACTCTTTATCTGAGGCTTTAGTTTTGATGTGATGCTTTTAATTAATTAAACTGCATTTTAGGCTCATGGGTTTCACTCATTACTGCGGGGGAGTGCCCCCTCCCCCCCTCGCTCTTGCTCTTGAAGTGCTCAGGGAGTGACTCTGGGAGTGCACTCCGGAAATATTCCCATTTGGGAGAGAATTTCGGTAGCGCGCTCCCTCAAATTAAATTACTCCCTAGCTTTTCTTCACAAAAAAAAATTGCAAAGACGTTCCAAACACAATTTTTTTCAAAGAAACAAGAATTTTTTATTGGGGCAACCTAATATTCAAGCCTATGGCCCTAGTATTGATATGAATTCATGGTAAGTTTAAATTCTTAAAGTAAAAGGATGAAACTAAAAGATAAGATAAAGGAAAATGTCACTTTTACTTAAATTTTTAACATTACCATGAAATGTCTCAAGATGATTGAGAGTGGTTCCGACCTCATTGGATTTCATATGGAGAAAGTAGAATTTTAGATCTCACTCAAAATCCTATAGACTTATCAATTTTTCATGATTTCAGGATTGGGGGGATTGCAATGTTTCCATTGAACTTTCTCATGTACTAGGGTATGGAGCTTGTATTTAATCAAGAGCACCAAGCCCTCTTTGTACCTTGTTGTTAGTGACATTGGTTGTCAAACTCCTCTATCATGACCCTACTAAAAGTGTATCCATCACTCAAACAAAATCTTGACTTGATATGCTACATTTTTTCTAACTTATGTTAATGCTTAGAGGGTGTTATTAGTGACAAAAATCTCAAGATAGGCAATGATTTTGATGATATGTAGGTATTTGTTGTAGCATGACTTTTTTAATTGCTAGGGGCCATCTAGAGACTGTTTGTTGATGTATTTTCGGTTCATAGATGGATTGCACTGGATGCTATTTTGGTTATGTGCACCCTTACATGCTATATAAACGAGAACTTGTAATTTGTGGACCTACAGTAGATGAAGATTATAACTATTAGATGATTGATGTTATATGGTTTAATCCATGTTTTTATGCTTTTTATAACTAATTCATTATTCTACATGCTTTTGTTGACATATATGCATCAAAATATATAAAAATATATATTATATAAAATTCGCTCCAGATTCGCTCCTGACCCAGAAGCTTTTGAAAATTGGCACTCCTTTCTCTTGCTTCTGCTTTCACTGCCGCTTCCAAGCAGCGTTGGTTTCACTCATATGCTCAGTGATACAGAATTGACAACTAAGAATTTATTTTTGTTGCTCTAATTTAGTGCATCATGGAGAAATTTAAGGTATACAGCTTGAATCGAAGGATGGGTTAATGGTGTTGAAAATTTGTGTCCATTGATGTAAACTCCAGAAGAAGCCCCGTTGTCGGCCGGATTGTATAGGCACCGCGAAAACTGCTAAGAGCGGGGGTTGTCACTCTGATCCCCCACCCACTCTGTTCTAGTTGTCTTCCAACAACAGGCATTGGGGGTAGTCCCTATGGAAATGAGGTGAAGGAAAACAAGTCGGGAACCAACTTGTTTGGGAGACATAGATGAGTGGCCTAGCTACTTGGTAGAATTTAGCATGATTAATGATTAGATTAGATTTTAAGTATAAAAGTAGTGCCTTATGGAGTCACAATTCTTGCTTAATGTAAATTAATGCCAAGTAACCAGATGGACACCCACTGCTTAACATGATAGACTAACCTATATGAGATGCAAGTCCTAAGAACTAGGTGTGATGCAAGGGTGTTGGTTAATTTTAGATTAAATGCCTAGTCTAAGTTGAACCTTTCCCTTAACTATTTTGAGAAACAGTCTTTAGAGTAGGTTGTGAGATGGAAGCCAACGGGAAGCAGACAGTGGCTTGATTAACGATACCTCCCCTTGTGTTCCAACCACTCAGTGCCTACGACACTGCAAAGATTGTGGCTTTGACGACTGCAAGGTCACTGTGTTAACCACTAAGAAGAGTTGAATCCCTCAAGCTAATTGGAAAAGAGTTGCCCTAGGAGTCTATCAACCAAGCTTATGCTTGGAGGTAAGTTATTAATGCAAACTAAGTCCTAGGATGCTTGTGCAATGATTCTGAGTGAAATTATCTTGAGTTAAGATTAGTTTATATTATTTAAATACTTAATGTGAATTATCTTGTAGCAAGAGTACTTAACAATGATTAGACAACAATCTTAAACAAGATATGTGTTTAGAGATACAAGTGCAAGCTTCAACTATAGATCAATCCACAAGATGCTTAACCAATCTAAAGAAAGTAGAGCACTTATCCACCAATGATTATCAACACGGGATGCAAATCAATGTTAATCTAGAATATTCCTTTGCCAGTGCCACAATCCCAATTAGATCTTAGATGCTCAAGTTAAATTTATTCATCAACAAGATTAGACTTGGATTTTTTGAGTGTTTTCAAGTGCAAAACTTAGACAATTCTCATGACCAAGATGAGATAAGCAAATTTTAGATTTCCAACAACTCAGATCAGCAATAATACTTCAGAAATTTCAGCGCTTATTAATCTTATGACAACAGTAAAAGAATCACTTTAGATCATGAAATTCACCAAGCAAGTGAAATAGAAATTTTTTCCAATGATTAACACATGTAAATTTATGATTTTAGCCCACTTTAAGATGAAGTATTCAGTGATAAATCAGATCTGAAGTGACTTATTACAGCAATGAACAAATCAACAGATCAACAAGCTAATGGTGCTACAACAAGTGTCCAATATGCCCAAAATTAGGGAAAATTTACCAAAATTGAAAAAAATCAAGTTTTAGGTTTTTTTTAGAGTGTATGATTCAAAAAATTTCAGAACTGATTCAGTGATTTATGCAGTAATTTCCAGCAAACAAAAACTTAGATCTAGGCTAGATCCTTGATGCTCGAGTGGCCAAAATTTTGGAAAATTCAATTTTTGCTATTTTGAGTTATTTTGACCAATTTAAAAGTGATTTTAGGGCCTAATTATCACTGTTATGAAACAAAATTTACAGCAGTAGTAAAACAGTGAAAAGTTAGGGTTTAGAGAGCAAACCCTAGGCCCAAAGGCCTTGAAGATCCCTTGGCCAAAATTTGTTGAAACTTTGGATCAAGTTGCCACTTGAAAAATAGATCTTTTGGGGCCAAAAAACCTGCAAAACCACCAAATATTCAGGCCGGAAAAAACATAGATGAATTTAGGTCAGATTAGAGTCAAGAAGGGTCAACACTAGGCCTAGTAGGGCTATCGTTGAGTGCTAAGGAGGCTAAAGAAAGGGGAATGGAGGGCGGAAGAGGCTAAGAAAGGCTGACGTAGGACAAAGGAAGTCCCAGAGGGTTGGACGACTAGGGAAAAAGCCCTAAAAGTGCTACCATGGGCCCCACAAAGCATAGTTTTAAAAACCGGCGGAAAAAACCGGTAACCGGCCTAACCGGCCGGTTGGAGGCCTGGCCGGTCCGAACCGGCCCATCTAACCCGGTTTACACCCTCATGTGCCCAAAAATCGGCCCTAACCGGTAAAAACCAGCCGGTTTAGGGCGGAACCGGCCGGTTTATAGCAAACCGGCCGGTTCCGTCCTAAACCGGCCGGTTTATGGACAGCCCGCCGGTTAAAAGAAAAAGCGCAGCGGTTTTTGGTTTTAGGGGTGGTTTAGGGGTTTTGGGGGGCAGGGAAAGGTATTTTCCCTCCAAAAACACCCTCACACTTGCTATAAGACACCCCTCTCACTCTCATTTGTCTCACACAACTGATTTGGAGTGTTTGTGAGTGTTTGTGAGTTTGTTTGTGAGCTTGGAGAGTGTGGAGTTTTTGCTGAAGTAGTCATCTTGGAGTTGGAGTTGGAGCTATTTTGGAGATAGTGTGTAGCTGTCAGTGGAGTTGCCATCTTCAAGAGGAGGCTAAGGGAGCTAGTTTGCATTTCCAGGTAAGGATTTTCACTTGATAATTCCTCATTTGAGTCTGCTGTCCATGAATTTTTTTTTAATGTGTTACTTATAAACTTCTCACTTCTATGATCTATCATCTATCATGTATGCTATAAACTCTCTACTTCTAGCTCTAAGCCTCTATGCTATCAAATTTTGTAGCTTGAGCCTTGCATGTGCATTTGTTTTCCTACATTTATCTTTGGTTTTCCATTTTGCTTAGCTGCAATTTTTTTTTAAATGGCAGATTTCTTTGCAAATTGTTATTATTTCAAGCAAACATGGCTCCAAAAGGAAAGGACAGTGCATGGGTTCATTGTGATGTAATTGAGGGAAAAATGATATGCAAATTATGCCATAAATCTATTGGAGGTGGGGATATTCTTAGGTTGAAACAACACTTGGCTGGGGTAAGAGGCCAAGTAAAGCCATGTGATGCACCAAAAGAACTGTTAGGTCCTATTAGGGCAGAATACATTGCCAAGCTTGAAAAATTTTATGAGGATAAGGCTAGGGAGAAGGCCATCCAAGATGAAATTGCAAGGAAGAGGGAATTAATGGAAGCCATGAATCTTATGAAAGAAAGTGGGTATGATGATTATGAGATTGAAGATTCCACTTCTATCCCTTCCACCAATGACCCCTTTCACTATGTTCATCCTTCTGTTGGAGTTGACCAACCATCAAAAGGAACAAAGAGACCAAACATCCAAAGTTATTGCTCATCTTCTGCCAACATTGCCTCTTCTAAATCTAATCCCACTTCCTCCCAGCCAAGTTCTCAACCCACTTTGGATCAACATTGGAAAAAACAATGCAAAGAAACTTCTCACCAATACATTGCTAGATGGTGGTATGATTCAGATATCCCATTTAATGCTGCTCGCTCACCTTATTACCAAGCTATGTGGGACTCTGTTATAGCTGCAGGAAAGAGCTTCAAAGGCCCTAGTATGCATGACTTGAGGGGAGCTCTTTTGCAAAAAGAGATATCTTCCATTGATGAGTATTTGGTTGAGTTTAAAGAGTCATGGCTCAAAACAGGTTGTTCCATTATGTCAGATGGATGGACCGATGGAAAGAACCGCACTATCATTAATTTCCTTATTTCTTGCCCTCAAGGAACCATGTTTTTGAAATCAGTTGATGCATCTGATAGGGTAAAGGATGCAAGCCTTCTATTTGAGCTTTTGGATAACATTATTCAGGAAGTTGGGGAGCAGCATGTTGTGCAGGTCATCACTGATAATGCCTCAAACTATGTTCTTGCTGGAAAGATGCTTGAGGCCAAATATAAGACCATATTTTGGACTCCATGTGCTGCACATTGCATAGACCTCATGCTTGAAGATATAGGCAAAGTGGAGTGGGTAAAAAACACTGTAGAGCATGCCAAGTGCATTACAAAATACATTTACAACCACTCATGGGTATTGAGCCTAATGAGGAAACACACTGGAGGCAAAGAGCTTGTTAGGCCTGCAATTACGAGATTTGCAACTCACTTCCTCACGTTGCAATGTCTCAATGGTCAACATAGAAACTTGCAGAAAATGTTTTCCTCTGAAGAATGGTCTGAATCTCGGTGGGCTCGTAGACCAGATGGAAAAGACACCAAAAAGAAAGTGTTAGACACTTATTTTTGGAAAAGGTCTGTAGAGCTTGTGAAAATTACCGAGCCCCTTGTTAAGGTGCTAAGGTTGGTGGATGGGGAAAGATTGGCCATGGGCTACATTTATGAAGCTATGGATCAGGCAAAGGAGCAGATACGGGCAGCTTACAATGACAGGTTAGCTAAATATGGCCGTATATGGGAGATCATTGATAACAGATGGAACAATCAACTCCATCGTCCTATACATGCAGCCGGGTATTTTTTGAACCCAAGGTATCACTATAAAAATCGGCTAGGAGATCAGCATGATGGGGAGGTCAGAGCTGGATTGATTGATTGCTTGGAGCGCATGGTCCCTAACCATGTAGACCAGTTGGAAATACATAGACAGCTTACTATTTTCAATCAAGCAAGTGGTACTTTTGGCAAAAACTTGGCAAAGATGGCAAGAGATGTGGACCAACCAGGTAAGCAATTCCAATTTCCATTTTCTTTTTCATTTCAAGTTAAAATTGTTTACGTTCTTTACAATTCAAATTATAAACTAAGTTACTAATTATTGTCTTTTTCTTTGCAGCACATTGGTGGGAGTCATTGGGTGGCCAGTGTCCTCAATTGCAAAGGTTTGCAATTAGAGTCCTCAGTCAAACTTGCAGTGCTTCAGGTTGTGAGCGCAATTGGTATGTTTTTGAGCGCATACACACAAAGAAGAGAAACCGTTTGGAACAAAAACGGTTAAATGATCTTGTTTTTGTGCAATACAACCTTCGACTGAGGAGGAACCAAATGATGAGCAAATCACCTGATCTAGATCCCATTGTGTTGGACGATATTAATCCAACATCAGAATGGGTGGAGGAGACTGAAGATCCTGTGTTTGAGGCTGATTTTGATATCGACATGGCTTTAGCGGAGGATGAGGCAGATTATGTGGCGGCATCAGAACCAGGATCAGTAGCGGCATCAAGGAAAGGCAAGGAACCAATGGAAGGCACTAGTCGTGCAGGTTGAAAAACTCGTGCTTCCATTAGGTCCACTTCTATTGTCATTGGTGGCATTGATACTGATGTTGCAGATGAGGCAGAGGCATCCTCAGACTCTGAACCAGATGATGTCTATGTAGCTCCTGATGATGATCCTGTGTCTAGTAGTGGTGATGGACTTGATGATTGATCATGTGTACACTGTAGACTTGTAGTAGGCCAATGGCCTCATAGCTTGCAGCATTGTTTTTGGACTTTATAGGCCATTTAGAGCCTCATTTCTTATGTATTTTGCTATTTTGTCGATGATATGTATTGCACTCGGTGCCATTTTGATATATTCACCTTTGCATGGTATATAAATGAGCAAACTTTGCATATTTTGTCTCTATTGGCTTGGAATCATGGTTTTACATCTTAAAAATAGTTTTGTTTCATTAAAAATTAATTATTTAATGTATTTTTTAAAAACCGGTTCGTTTAGACCAAACCAGTCCCGGTTAGACCGGTTCCGGTCGGTAAACCGGTTCATTAGGTGGACCGGTCCGGTCACCGGTTCCGGTTTTAAAAACACTGCCACAAAGGCCACGACTGGAGGAAAGAGGGCCGCAGAAAGAGGCCGGAGCCTCTAAGCCCCACAGCCAAGCCTAGAAGGCCTTAAAACCTTGACGCTGGGCCCACAAGGGAAGGTCAAATTCCGAAAAGGCTGACGCTGGCCCTCTGGAGGCCCCGAAGGATGACACAGAGGCTGAAAAAGGCTGATGCAGGCCAAGGAAGGGAGGTGCTGGCCTTAGGAGGGTTGGATCCAGGCCCGAGAGGCCTAAAAACTGAAACCCTTGCTTTAGAAATTTTTCTCTTGCAGATTTGAATTTTGCTGCAAATTTCTCAATGGCTGGCCTGCAAAAAATTTCTAGAGACTAGATCTTACTCTCAAGGGCCTAGATCTAGCTCTACTTCAGTCCCTTCTCTTGATTACACGCATACCCCAAATATATACAAAATCTTAAAACCCCAAAACCCCAATTAGCAAAAATAATTTACAATTAATTTACAAAATTAATGTACAAATATACAAGGGTTTTGAAAAATATTTTTTTTGAGAAATAAATTTTTTATGGCTATTTTTTTGATAAATGGCTAAAAATACTTTAGAAACCCTATGCACACTATAGCCTTAGCAAAGATTTAATCCACCACATAAATATATAGGATTCAAGCAAAGTTGATCCCTGCCCACAGTTTGTGAACTTGGATACCAAGGACTGAAGTACTTACAAATACTATGTATTTATCTCAAGACAATCTGTTAATCATATGGCAAATCAAATCACCTAAGATTAACCCAAAACTATCAATAGAATGATTTTATCTCCATCTAATGAAAAACAGATCTTACCATTTATTAGCACAACATAGGAAAGATCGTAGTTAGTACATACCACAAATCAATGAACATGGACACCTCGAGTTGCACCCGAAAGTCTTTATTATGATAGAAAAAATAGTTCCTAGCGGGACAATAGTTTACACAAATGCTTAAGCAACAATTTCTTAGCCAAAAATCAGATGGCTAGAGACTCAAATGACTCTAATTTATAGATAAATCCTCCAAGTGAAAAATAACGACTAGTTTGCTTGATCATTGTCAAAATAATCTTGGCCATCGAAAAATACTTTGTTCATCTTTTAATCTTAGCCATTGAATGCTTATATTTTGAGTCGAATTTATCATTTAATTCCATTTTTATTTGCTCAAAATTAATTATTTTGTGTTAATTTCCAAAAACAATTGACTTTGACTTAACCACCAAGGTCCAAAGTTCCAATTTTTCTTGAAATATCCAATATTCCTTTGGTGGAGAACCTCCAAAAATTAATTCTTTCAAGGCTCATGAATTTTTCACTTGGAGAATTTAATTTTCTCAAGACATTTTAATTTGAATTTAATTAATTAAATTTATGGCTTAGGATTTTAATTTAATTTTTCCAGAAAATTTAATTAATTGACACTTGAGGGGATTAAATATTTTTTCCACCCTCTAATATTTTAACCATAGTGTCTAAGTATGAGGGACCATGCATTAAAATATTTTTTACATAAGATTTTCAATTTTAACCCTCAAAGGGGAAATACCCATTTGACTTAGACCCTCAAAATACATACCCAATTTGCGACACAATATGATCTAGTAGACCAAGTGATTTGTAATAAAATAATTTAGCCAATTAGCTTAAATTATTCCCAAATCACTTTTACATAAGACTTGACTAGAACACTAGGACTCACCTAAGACTTTGACGAAGAATTACACCCTAGCTTTGGGGTGAGATTGGCGGAAAAAACTCTGTCGACCTTCTGTTTTTAGAAACACAAATGAATTAGTGAGATGAAAAACCTCCTAGGATAAAATTCTCGCCAAAATAATAGAATTACCTAAGTTGTTACATTCATTCACTGCCTTACTAGCATCATTTACATTGCATAACTTGTAGAATGGGTTTACAATGACAAATAAACTGCTGATAGATGATCCGATCCTGTTGAAAAAATTGGCACTTTTGCTTCCTTGGAACTTTGACAAAATGAGTGCAACATCTGGCTCCATTTGGGGACACGTTGCTTCCACGAAGGAACGTGAGAACCCTAGAATCCTGCATCCAAGAAAACAAAAGTCCATCAAATAGATATCCATTCAAAATCCAGATCATCATGTATACATAATAAATTCGTTGGAATAGAAAAATCTACTTTAGCAAACTGAAATATAAAAGACATAATATAAATGCATGAAATAAAACTATCTAATGACATGAAATAAACGAGAGTAGGGTTAGAGATACTATACAAACGATGCCCCATGGCATCAGATGTTTTCAAGATAGTTCATACTGAGCATCTGCCGACTCTCCGACAATTCTGTGGGCTGCTTCTTGGATGTGCCATGCCCGATCCTGCATATCGAAGGACTTTGTCTTATCCAAATATCGAGCTGCTCCTGGCCATCGGATGCATCGAACCTCTTTCCTTTTCTCTTTCACTTTTTACGTTTTCTCTCGGCAAGATGCGATGTTGATGTTGATGTGATCGATGTGCAACTTTCTATCTGATTTGGACAACTCTTATACGAAAAATTTGGAACGTCCAAGACTTTTGTGACCTGCTCTGCTTTTTCATGAACTTGAGCTGTTATGACTGGTGGATCAACCTTGCAAGCATCAATGGAATCAATGACTTCATAATAAGATGAAGGTTGCTTCTGTGAGCTGGAGGCTCGTGTTCTGGATCCTTTGGTCTTGGTTGGAGTTCCTGAACCTGTGATTTTTCCATTATCTGCAACTTATTTTGAAGAATGATTCGTTTGCTTCTTATGGCATTCATTTGATTAGAATGCTCATCCTTCATAGCATTGATTTCTCTGGGCATGATTCTCCTCCATGGTGTTCATCATATTTTGAAAGGTGATCATCTGATTATGCTGCGTAACTTCCATAACCTGTAACCCGTTATGAAGAGCCATTTGACTGGCTTGCATGTCCTTTATCACTTTATCATGATTTATTTGAATAGAACTCATTTCTTCCTTATGATTTGCTTCCATAGTGATCAAATAATTTTGCATGGTGGTCATCTGATTAGAGTGGTTAACTTTCATGATTTCTAGCTCCTCATCATGCTTTTCTTCTATGGCCAATAATTTGGTATACATGGTTCTCATATCCTTGGCGTGATCTTCCATCAATTTCTCTTGATTTAGTTCCATGGTTTTCATCATTTGAGTTAACTTATTGATTAGTTGCTTATCTTTTTCCTTTTCATCATCGGTACCAATTTGACAACTTGTCCCTACTTTTCTGCTGTCGATGTGTCGCGGATTCGTCTTGCTATGACAAGCGGATTCATCATGAAATTTCTCGCAAGGTTTGCAATATGGCACATCCTCTTGATATCTTTCTATGATATTTGGGTCTTTCACATGACTAATCTCATCTCTTTGATCAGTGCTAGAGGCACAAGGCGAGCCCCATATTTGTCTTTAAAGGCCTCAAAAATTGATTGTAAGGAGTCAAAAGTTTCATCAGGGAACTCCCAAAACCAATCCTGTGCATTGTCTTCTAATGAAAGAATAAAGAGTCACATCTTGACATCCTCATGTTCATCATATGTACAACCATCGAACTTTGCCATACGAAAAACGAACTTTGTAAGATGATCATTAGTAGTGACTGCATCATTACCCATGAAAGAAGGCAAATTATCAAGGGCCTCTCCTGGAAGATCATGAAGAATGTCAGTAAAGCGACAAGGGGTGAAATTACTCATGATGGCCTGCTTGAGGGGAAGAGGGGCCAAATGGATGCTAGAGAAAGAGATCCTGACTCAAGAAAATCAAGAGATCCACAAGAAGCGAGCTTCTAGCAGAAATTCTTGTAAGAAATGGAAGAAGTGGTGTCGCTACTTGAACATGAATCTAGCTCCAAGATCCAAAAGGCAAAAAATTGAAAGGTTAGTCAAGGATCAAGCAGATGGATATCAAGGATAGCTTCCTGTCTGAGAAAAATGGATGAGTAAGTGGAGTTGCCACCCAAATAGGAAACCAACCTAAATGTCTAGGTGTTAAAGGTGTGAATGAACAAGATGAGAGGATTAGTGAGAGGAGAGAGAATAAGGTGATGAGAGGCAAAAATGATGGAAGATTAATGAGAGTGTCGTCAACACCAAGGTCCAATAAATTGGTCCCCAGCAACGGCGCCACAAAATGTTGTTGCTCGGATTGCACAAGCACTGCGACCATTGCTCAGGGCGGGGGCTGTCACTCTGATCCTCGCCCACTCTGTTCTAGCTGTCTCCCAACAACCGGCTATGGGGGGTAGTCCCTATGGAAATGAGGTGAAGGAAAACAAGTCGGGAACCAATTTGTTTGGGAGACACAGATGAGTGGCCTAGCTACTCGGTAGAATTTAGCAAGATTAATGATTAGATTAGATTTTAAGTATGAGACTAGTGCCTTATGGAGTCACAATTATTGCTTAATGTAAATTAATTCCAAGTAACTTGATGGACACCCACTGCCTAGCATAATAGACTAACCTATATGAGATGCAAGTCCTAAGAACTAGGTGTGATTCAAGGGTGTTGGTTAATTTTAGATTAAATGCCTAGTCTAGGTTGAACCTCTCCCTTAACTATTTTGAGAAACAGTCTTCAGAGTAGGTTGCGAGATAGAAGCCAACGGGAAGCAGGCAGTGGCCTGCTAAACGATACCTCCCCTTGTGTTCTTACCACCCAGTGTCTCCGGCGTTGCAGAAACTATGGCTCTGATGACTGCAAGTGTTGATTTGGGGTAGCATCAGATGTGCTCTAGCCACGAAAATTGGTGGAGAGGCTAAAGCACATGAGATCTCCAATACCCAGAAATGGTTTGGGCAGATTCTAAACAGTTTGGGAGATATTAAAATAATTAATATTTTTAATGGAGTCCCTAAGTCTAAACATAGGGAAAATAAAATATTAATGTGAATTAATATAAAACTGTGTTAGAAGGGTCCAAAAGTCATGGATCAAGCTAGAGTTAATCTTAGTCGTTGATTAGAGACTTAATCTCGGCCGTTGAATTGTCAACGAGAAAAGTATAAGAGGAGGCTTGAGTGTCACTTGGAGAATACACTGAGTTGATCAAGAATTCGATTTTCTGGGGTAGGGCTTGCTAAGGAAATCTAAGAAGTGATCAGACTAGCAGCTGAGGGGCAGTGAATATAGAAGCAGAGAGGCAGTGAGGGTACTGGGAGCATCAGCGCAGAAGTTGGGAGAGAGGGATGCAGAGCCAGCTAGAGGCCACGCAGAGCCAGTCAGGGCCCATGCAGAGGCAACCAAGAGCTGCGCAGTGACAGAGAGAGCCAATGTGGGTGACACAGAGACTCTAGAGGCTGATGCAAGGTGAGTTGAGGTGACGTTGGGCTGATGTTGGGCCAGAGAGGCTGACGTAGTCCCTAGAGGTAGATGCGGGAGATTTTGTGGGGCAGATTGGAGCTGAGAGCTGTGGGGTTGTTCATCCGGGGTTTTAACCATAATATCTCTCCGATTAAGAGGTACTACTGTCGAGATCATTCTATGTTGGGTGAGCCGGTTTGGCACACAAATTGTTTTCTGAAACTACTTAATAATAAAACCCTCAGATAGCTGCACCAATTTTTCTGCATTGGGTTTTTACGAGGACATTGGTCCAAAAATAACAGTGTCACTTGTGTGCTTGTTTTTCCGTCGGTTGATGAACTATAATGTGTTGAGCATGTACTTGTATTTATTTTCAGTATTTACATGGTAAATAACTTGTTAATTAAACAGAAGAAGTAGGTAGAAATAAATCAGAAAGTACATGAAGTATTTCTAACAGTTAGACTTAGAAATTCCAATAGCAAGGTCACTGCGTTAACCACTAAGAAGGGCATAATCTCTCAAGTTAATTGTAAAAGGGTTTCCCTAGGAGTCTATCAACCAAACTTATGCTTGGAGGTAAGTTATCAATGCAAACCAAGTCCTAGGATGCTTGTGCAATGATTATGAGTGAAATTATCGTGAGTTAAGATTAATTTATGTTATTTAGGTACTTAATGTGAATTATCTTGTAGCAAAAGTACTTAACAAGATTAGACAACAATTTTAAACAAGATAAGTGTTTAGAGATACAAGTGCAAGCTTCAACTATAGATCAATCCATGATGCTTAACCAATCTAAAGAAAGTAGAGCACTTATCCACCAATGATTATCAACACGGGATGCAAATCAAAGTTTCTCAATAATATTCCTATGCCAATTAGATCTTAGATGCTCAAGTTAACTTTATTCATCAACAGGATTAGACTTAGATTTTTTGAGTGTTTTCAAGTGCAAACTTAGACAATTCTCATGACCAAGATGAGATAAACAAATTTTAGATTTCCAACAACTCAGATCAGCAATAATACTTTAGAAATTTCAGCGCTTATTAATCTTATGACAACGTTAAAAGAATCACTTTAGATCATGAAATTCACCAAGCATGTGAAACATAAAATTTTCCAATGATTAACACATGTAAATTTATGATTTTAGCCCACTTTAAGATGAAGTATTCAGTGATAAATCAGATCTGAAGTGACTTATTACAGCAGTGAACAAATCAATACATCAACAAACTAATGATGCTACAACAAGTGCCCAATATGCCCAAAATTAGGAAAAGTTTACCAAAATTGAAAAAATCAAGTTTTAGGTTTTTTAGAGTGTATAATTCAGAAAATTTCAGAATTGGTTCAGTGATTTATGCAGTAATTTCCAACAAACAAAAACTTAGATCTAGGCTAGATCCTTGATGTGCAAGTGGCCAAAATTTTGGAAATTCAATTTTTGCTATTTTGACCGATTAAAAGTGATTTTAGGGCTTAATTATCACTTTTATGAAACAAAAATGACAACAATAATAAAACAGTAAAAAACTAGGGTTTTGAGAGCAAAGCCTAGTGACACAAGGTTACCCCTGCTTTACCCACAATATGCATGGATTATGCATATCGCTGTCTGTCCCAGGAATTTTAACTCACTAAGGAGTTAAGTCATCAATGCTAAGGTTTAAGGCCCCTTTCTCAAACTCTGTGGAATAATTCATTAAAATTCCATCAATGCCTAACTCCAAGGCAATATCCACTTATCGAAATTTAAATCGCCCCTTAAGCCTTCAATTAGGACTTTATTAAAGTCTTTCTTTCAAATCCTTCCTATCGTTACTATCGGAACACATACACCCTTCTAGACCTTCCATTCCTTTAATATCGGGACTATCGGGACTTTATAAACCCTTTCATAACCTTTAAAAACCCTTTACTCGCATATATATAACTTTTACCTTTGTTAACCCTTGGTTAATATATGTTCCTCGCATAAACTCTCCCATCGGCGCTATTTTCCTTATAAACCATTTACAAAGGAAAACATACACAAATAATACGTTTTCCGCTTTTGGTATGGACTCTGCACATTCCCCGAGGCTTAACTTTATCGCTATCGGCGATCGCATCCTCCGCAGGTTTCTTAACATATGTTCCCTCGTTTCTGCCGATATGCGATAATGCATAACCTTCTGGACTTCAAATATCGTGAACCATGTTTCATTTCCCTATCGGGTCCGCTCATATCGGCCCTTCGCATAATCGCATATCGCATGTATTAAAGCCACGTCTATTCCCATAAAACATTGTGATCCGATCACATCTCCACCATTGATCCTTATCCTGATCCAACGGTCATTAATGCCTCCGATCGCCAAAGCTGCTTCGATGGTTCTCTACCGTTGATCTGCGCTTAGTAGATCCAACGATTCACAATCATTTCGGGTTGGTAACAAGCCCGACATTTAGCACCTCTTTCGGACCCGATAGAAATTATAAACTCCCAACCTAATAAATTTCGGGTCCAGCTTCTCAATTAAACTTCGATCACTTTGGCGCCCGATGACCGTCCGATGGCGAGATCTCTCCAATCGCCGCTACGATTTAATCCCGACCGTTGATCATTAAAGATCCAACGGCTACGATTCGCCCATACTCCATTTCTTCCGCCTTTCTCTTTACTTAGATTTTAGCGCATTTCTTCAGGGTTTCTGTGGTTTCCGGGTTTTCTAAAGGTTTTCCTTTCGCCTTCCATTCACTTCCATTTGAGCTCTAACTTCGTGATTTCTTTTATCACTGTCCCTTTTGGCCTCTGATTGGTCCTTCGAATGGTTCAACGACCCATTACAAACCTCTGTATCGCTCTCTTCCTCTTTGTTCGCTGAACTCTGCCTCTTTGTGTTC
Source organism: Pinus tabuliformis (assembly GCA_031772625.1). Lineage (NCBI taxonomy): Eukaryota > Viridiplantae > Streptophyta > Pinopsida > Pinales > Pinaceae > Pinus > Pinus tabuliformis. Next base: position 476,633,707 of record CM062813.1, on the reverse strand, counting down.
ACTGCGCTTCGCCTGCATAAATATACATATGCAATTCTCTGATGCATTCAATCTATCATTCAACACTCAATCACGCATTTATATAGATTTAATCAATCTTTGTATATATAAACACAAAAAATTAATTACAAAATGAGATCTCTGTCTCTCTGGCCTGATTTTCTAATATCAGTGGCCTCTATTCCAACTCTGCCCGTAGGCTTACAATCACTCCAAATATCTAACCTATCTAACCTCTGTCTTTGCCTTTTAGGCTTACATTTATACATAAGGACTCTAAAACCAATTCCTAGTTTAGATCCATGAATTCCTTAACAAATTTCCTAAATCTCCTTCTTGTTCCTAAAACTCCTCTCTAATCCCTAAAATCATGAACTGACTCCTAATCTAGGATTTACAATCAATTCTCAATCCCTTAATCTCTCAACTATCCTAAATCTCTCATGTTCTCCTATATTCGAGAACATTTACAAATATGCCTCACAATATTCAATTAATTCCCTATTCTAACTTCTCTCATTAAAATCACTAAAAACATGGATAATTACATTTAAATCACTCTTAGGAACCCAACTTCCTTGAAAAACACAATACCCCTATGTCTACTAAAATACAATGAGTTTTCTTGGCCTGAATGCTCCTGCATCAGACTCCCAAAGTAGAAAATTTCCATGATCTCTTGATCATGTGTCTTCATATGTTCATATAAACCCTCCAGGGTCCCAAACTTTAGTTTGTAACTGTCCAAATGTTTTGTTCCTTCGCTACTGCTGCATGTTTGCTGTTTTCTGCTCTATCTTCCTCTCCTTGTCAATCAAGTTCATACTCTGATTGATCATCCTTCTTGCTGCTATCATTCTCCTCCCTATGGCTCGTTTCATCATTAGCTGCCACATTTCTTCAATTTCTGTGTCCAGCACATCCTTGGACTGGTTCATACTTTGCCACTTACTGCTATTTGTTTCCTTCTGCTTCAGGTTGTTGCTGCTGTCCACCAATTCTTCAAACTGCTGTTGGTTACTTCCACCGTGTAGTTGCTGGTTCCTTACTACTTGTTCTTCTACTCTTACTCTTGTTGTAGACATTGCTCTTGCTCTTGCTTTGAGTCCCACGCTTACCTTGACTCTTATGATGACTTTGACTGCCTCCCTTTCATCCTTACCCTCTTTCATGATTATCCCTGTCTGCATTGAATCATGACTGTCCAACATTCTCTCCAGCAATTGAACACCTCTGTTCCATGGATTGAATTCTTCCATAGAATCTTCTTCTTCCATTTTTATTTGGCTGCTCATTTGTGCCAAAATTCCTCCAGCATCTGCAACTAAACCTACACTCATAAAACACTTGTTAAAATAAAAATCATAAGGCTTCTATGCCTTATCTCCTTTTGGCAACAATTCAATTTGCTGCTCTGTTTTCTCCTCCTCTATCAGCACATCAGTATGCTGATTTGAATTCTCAGCAGAATTCATGAGACTATCAACTAGTCTCTCCTCCACACCATCTGCTTCTATGATGTCTTTCTGCCTTTGTCCACTGTAGTGAACTCCTTCCTTCTCGTTCAATTCTGACTTTACAACCTGAACACTTACTTTTTCTTCTTCTAGCCTTTTCTCCAAAAGACTTAACTCATGCCACAAATTTGCCATTTCACTTGGGATTTCTCCCAAAAGCTCTCTACAATCCTCACTATCTTCTCCTTTGTCACAAGCATAACTTATTGACACTATTTCTTCATTCTCGGTTAGAATAAAATTCTGATCCTCTATACCTTTTGTTGTCGCACATATTGTCACGAGAACGCTCAGACCGGGGGCTGTTACCTTGATTCCCGATCCCTCCGTTTAAGCTGTCTCCCGAGGCTAAGGGGGATAGACCCTATGGGATGAATGAAGACCAACTGTGAACCAGTTGGGTTGGGAGACACAACAAGGCAATTTAGCACTTGATTGATTTTGGAAATTAATGTACCAGTGCCTTATGAAGTTAATGATTAAATGATTATTTATTAAACGTTGCAGAAATATGAACCATGTAAAGCAATCATTTATCATCAAATATCTCGAGCAATACAGGCTATTCAATAAACTCAACACTTTAACAATGATCCAACTATTAAACTTAAAGAAAAATCAAATGCTTTAAATGATCATAAAATTTAAACGCTGACCAGTTACCACTTTCACATAGCTAACTTCAAATAAACATTTAAGTGCATTTAACTATGGAAAATTGGCACATAGATACCACCAAAATGATTTTTTTTAATTTTTTGTTAAGTCTAAGTCTAAAACTAAAATCCTAAATAGAAATAAAATCTAATCTAAACTAAAGTCTAATAAAAATAAAAAGGAACCTTTTAACCTTTTATGAATTTTTTATTTTTTTATTGATTTATTCTAAAATAAAATAAAACAAAACTAAATTAAAAAAATGAGGATTAAACTAAACTACACTAAAAGCTAAAACATAACTCTAATTTAAATTTAAAACCTAACTAAAAGGGCCTAACACATGAATATATATATATATATATATATATATATATATATATATATATATATAAACCCAAAATTTTATTATATATATATTTTTCTATTTCTTTTATTTAAATTCTAAACTACAGAAAAAGTAAAATAAATCTAATTGAAATTAAAATCTAAAAATAAAAATTTAATTCTAAAAATCTAAATAAAAGAAATTTAAATCTAAATGAAAATCAGATAGAAATCTAAACTATACGATAAAAAAAACTAAGAATCTAAATCTACCCTAATCATATATACATTAACCAAAAAAACTTACGCATAGTTTTCAAACCAAAATCGAAATTTTATTTGACCAAACGCACGCACACACAACAGTAACAAAAATCTAATTGCAGGTCTGACGGCGGAAAGGAAGATCAGGCTTAGCGATGGATAACAGCGATGGAGGGTCGATGAACTGTAGATGTGGAGCTGGAGAGGTGCGACTGCAAATCAGGGGTGGATGATAAGCGGACGACGTGGAAAAAGAAATCATAGGGAGCTGCATAGGAACGGAATGGAAATGGCAACGTGGAGATGGGGCTGCGGGTGAGAGAGGTACAACAGCGTAGAGCAACGGAGTTTTGAGGGCTGGCGAGGGTTGACGGAGGAGGAAGGAACTGCGTGGAACACAAATGGAGATGCGGATCAGGGAGAGTGAAAGCAAGGGAATGAAGTGTTGTTTGTAGGTGCGAGGATTGCGTGAGGAGCAGAGGAATGAGCAGCGTGAAGGCTGAGAAGAGTGGAGAGCAGAATAGAGCTGCGTGAGGATGGATGACTGCAAGCAGAGGGTACGTGAGTTTTGAATGGTGGACGGATGCGCGCGTAGGTTTTTTGTAGCTGTGGCAGCGTACAGGCAGTGTGGAGAAGGACACAGCATGGGGAAGAAGCAGATATGTATGGCAGCGTGAAGGCTGCGCGGGAAATTGATGGGGAGACTGTTGTAGGCCCAGGGCAGCACATAAAAAATTTCGAACAAACTTCCTGCGAATAATGAAACCCTAGACAGTAGATAAATGGATCGGAAAACCCTCTTAAGATTTACCAGGGCTCTTAAAATTTTGAACGAGCTACTTCAGATTGTCTGCTGAAAACCCCGAAAAATTTTAAGATCTATACCTGCAACTTGCAATGGCAAAAACAGAACACCAAGAAGTAAAATGTGAAAGAAACAAACCTGAAAACCCTAAAACCAGTTAAAAATTTACAATATATACAGATTTTCGACTCTGAAGCAGCTAGATTTGTCAATAATCCACAATAATATTTTCAGAATTTTAAACTTAATGTGAGATACTTCAGAAAACCCTTCTTGCATTCATAAGAAAATTTCAAATGATAAGCTCGGAATTAAAACTGGCTGGGCTCTTTCAGAAAATACATTCCGGGAGTTGGCTGGTTCAACTGAGAACTTCCCCGAACGCCCAGTAATCTAAAAAAAAGATTTCCTGCACAACTTAAAATCAACCATTGACATAGAGGGAGAAAACAGTAGTGAAATTCAGATCAAATGGAGATACCTGCCATTATATTTCAGAATCTAAACTATCATTCAAACCCCAAAGATCAGACAAGATACTTGTGCCTAAATCAATCTTCATCAAGTATTATCAATGGCTGAAAATAAAATTATGCAGAAAAATAAATCATCTTACAACACTTCCATAAGAGTAACACCAGCAAGATTTTTAACCCCAAAGTCTTTCTTTATTGCACAGAAAAAATGACTACAAGAGAGCTTTCTTTAGCACCAGACTCTCGGATCCAATCTGATCTCAAATGACCCCTAACACCCTATTTAAAGGAAAATTTTCCAACGGCTAGTTCGAGTGATCCATGTCAAACTAATTTCGACCGTCGATGAGGATCAAAATCTATTTTAATTTCATCCGTCAAATTTTTAAATGCATTTTAACATATTAAAAAATTAAAATCCTGCATTTATTTACTCAAAATTTTGACTTATTATATATATATATTTTTTAATTTTTAATTTTTTCAATTTTTTTTAATTTAATTTAATTTTTAATTTTTAGTTATTTTTTAAATTATTTTTTTTTTATTTTATTTTTTTTTAATTTTTAATTTTTAATTTTTTTTATTTTTTAGTTATTTTTAATTTTTTTAATTTTTTTTATTATTTATATATATATTTTTTTAATATTTTAATTTTTTAATTTTTGGATCCTCGAACTTAGCCTTTGGAAAAATCACCTTGGACCTAGGATTTAGGACTTATGAGGGGATTATCACTAAACATTTTCTAACCCTCAAGACACTTTACATCATGACTTTTACAATTTTACATCTCAAGGGGGAAAACCCATTTGACATAGACCCTCATAGACCACTCAGTCTTGCGACACAAATATAATCTAGCAGATCAACACACTAGGATTCCCCTAAGATTCTAATGACAAAATTCATTTCGGCTTTGGGGCTAGGCTAAAGGAAAACTCTGTCGATCATGGATCGGTGAGACAAAAAACCTTCCGGAACGTAGATTATCACTAGAAAATTAGGTCCACCTAGGCAATTTACATACAAGACTCAAATCTGCTACGATTATTTACAATTTACATATGTAGACTGGGTTTACAACATAACGTGATTAGGTCGATGATGACTGTCAAATGGCACGGACATGTCGATCAAGCGCTATCCCTTTTGCGAAAAAGGGGGTGTACTACTATGGGTAGTTGATATGTAGTGGTCAACACCTTTGATAGTTTTAGATGTCTGCCCATTACTCTCCCTTTGATCAATTAACAAAATAAATTCCTCGTTATTCTCTTCAATAGCAAATTTCTTACCATAGGACATAACTGTCTCATCTCTACTGAAGATATTTCCTCCATTAAGCATGGAATTTATGAACTCCTTTTGCTGTAATAAATCAACCTGATATTCATTTGAAAGACAGTCATCATCATACTTTACCAGCCAATTTTCAGCGTCATTCAAGTCATTTCCATAAAATGGTTTATCTTCTGCAATACCTGCATTCATACACAACCTGTCAGTTATAAAACCACAAGACATCATACCCTCATTTGATGATTCAATCACCAATTCCTCCTGTTGTTCCAAGCCCTTTGCATGACTTAGAAATATTTCGATGGTATTCTCCTCAATCTCATCAAGTCCTTTACTTGATTGCTTAATATCCTTCTGTACTTCCTCTTTTAAAACAAAATTTAGATTTTGCCTGTCTTCTTCCCTCTTTATGACAATATCAGCAAATTGTCCTTCTTTCCATGTTTCACCTGTAAACATACACAAATTATCAAATTTAAAATCTTCAGACCTTTTGCCCTCACTTGAAGTTTCCGTCTTCAAGTCTTCATCTTCACCCAGAAGTTCACCCTGCTCTGGTTCACAAATGGATACTTCCATTTCTAACTCTGCTTCTCTAAGTTCTTTAGATCTCACTTGAACACCTAGTACCTGTTCAAGTTTAATCAGCTCTTCTGCTAATTGCATATTCACCTACTGACTTCTCTTCTTTTGTAGCCTCCTTTGTAGTTTATGCCACCTCACTAGCTTCTTCCTCAAGACCCAACCTTGTCTCTGACTTTCCTCAAGTATCATCATCAATACATTGAGTTGTTCTTTCATTGCTGTCATCTATTTGTCAAGCTCCTCTTGACTCATCCTCTTGCCATTTGCTTTGACATTCTCTTTCTTCACCTCTCTTTTGTTGTGGTCTTCCTCAGAACCTCTACTGTGACTACCAGTAGCCATCTTCTTCTCTATCTTTGTGAGCTCCTTACTCACTTAGTATGAGTTGCATTAAAGCCTCTACAACAGCAAGTCTTCCTACTGCCACTTACCTCACCAAGCTCTACTCACTCAGTCTTTTGGCAAGCAATTGGTTCTCTATCTCTGGAACCTCCTTTGAGCATTCTTCTCTGCTCCTTCAGGCTTCAAATCATCTGCACCTTCTCAAGAACACAATTGTCCTCTTGTATTTCAATTACCATGAAATACTTGGTTCTGACCACCTCTTCGTTCACTTAGAAAGTCTTACCAGCTTCTTTCATTACCTTGGCAATTCTACCCACATCCTTTGTGGAATTGCTTTTGTGATCTGCAACAATATCTCTGCAGTAACAAGTCTCCTCCTTGCTACATATGCTTCACTAAGCTTCTCTCCTCTGAGCTCAGTCTTTCAGCATCTCTCTAGTTCTTTCCTCTGGAACCATTTGAGCACTCCTTGCTCTTAGGCTATTGCTGCAATCTTCTCACCTCCTTATGCTATTACCTGTGCATCAATATAAAATCCACACATCCTCCAATGTTCAAATCAAACAAAACATGTCATCTCACCTCCAAGATCTCTGCATGATCTTGTTCCACCATTTACCTGTACTTTGAGTGGATTGTCCTCCTTTTCCTTGCATTTGCAAGTTCTGTTCCACATCATCTCTGTGTGCCTACTATTTCTCAGATTAAAATCTGATCCTTCCTCTTTGCCTGCATGCACACCTTAAAACACAACTTTGTTCTAAGTCCTTTTCTACAGAATTCCCTTATTCTATTCTGCTATCAATTGTTTCAATAATAATTATGCTCTGATACCAAATGACGCAGGGTTACCCCTGCTTTACCCACAATATGCATGGATTATGCATATAGCTGTCTGTCCCAGGAATTTTAACTCACTAAGGAGTTAAGTCATCAATTCTAAGGTTTAAGGCCCCTTTCTCAAACTCTGTGGAATAATTCATTAAAATTCCATCAATGCCTAACTCCTAGGCAATATCCACTTATCAGAATTTAAATCACCCCTTAAGCCTTCAATTAGGACTTTATTAAAGTCTTCCTTTCAAATCCTTCCTATCGTTACTATCAGAACACATACACCCTTCTAGACCTTCCATTCCTTTAATATTGGGACTATCGGGACTTTATAAACCCTTTCATAACCTTTAAAAACCCTTTACTCGCATATATATAACTTTTACCTTTGTTAACCCTTGGTTAATATATGTTCCTGGCATAAACTCTCCCATCGGGGCTATTTTCCTTATAAACCATTTACAAAAGAAAACATACGCAAATCATACCTTTTTCCTCTTTTGGTATGGACTCTACATGTTCCTCGAGGCTTAACTTTATCGCTATCGACAATCGCATCCTCTGCGGGTTTCTTAACATATGTTCCCTCGTCTCCGCCGATATGCGATAATGCATAACCTTCCGGACTTCAAATATTGTTAACCATGTTTCATTTCCCTATTGGGTCCGCTCCTATCGGCCCTTCTCATAATTGCATATCGCATGTATTAAAGCCACGGTCTATTCCCATAAAACATTGCGATCCGATCACATCTCCACCGTTGATCCTTATCCTGATCCAACGGTCATTAATGCTCCCAATCTCCAAAGCTGCTCCGACGGTTCTCTATCGTTGATCTGCGCTTAGTAGATCCAACGGTTCACAATCATTTCAGGTTGGTAACAAGCCCGACATTTAACACCTCTTTCGGACCCGATGGGAATTATAAACTCCCACCCTAATAAATTTTGGGTCTGGATTCTCAATTAAACTTCAATTACTTTAGCGCTGGATGATCGTCCGATGGCGAGTTCTCTCCAATTGCCACTACGATTTAATCCCGACTGTTGATCATTAAAGATCCAACGGCTTTGATTCGCCCATACTCCATTTCTTCTGCCTTTCTCTTTACTTAGATTTTAGCGCATTTATTCAAGGTTTCTGTGGTTTCCGGGTTTTCTAAAGGTTTTCCTTTCGCCTTCCATTCACTTCCATTTGAGTTCTAACTTCGTGACTTCTTTTATCATTGCCCCCGTTGGCCTTTGATTGGTTCTTCGAATGGTTCAATGACCTTTACGAACCTCTATATCGCTCTCTTCCTCTCTGTGCATTCGCTGAACTCCGCCTCTTTGCGTTCACTGCGCTTCGCCTGCATAAATATACACTATGTCACAGGGTTCAGCAAACCTAAAGGTTCAGGTTCGAAATTCGCCGAACCTGAAAAAAATTTTGAAATTCGTTCAGGTTCGCCGAACCTGAAAGTTGAACCTGAACGGCGAACCTGAACGAATTCGAACCTAATCGAACCTGAAAATCGAACCTAAAAAATCAAACTTGAAAATTGAACCTGAACGTATTTTAACGCGAATTTCAACGGTTTTTTTTAGGTTCGATGGTTTTTTTGGCAGTTTTATTTGCCTGTTTACGAGAAAACCTTGGGTCGCATACTGGTTTTCTTCATCGCTTCCCGCCAAAATTTTCTTTATAACGATGGTGCCGGAAGGATTTGGCACAAGCTGTCGAGTGCGTTTGATTGTCAATTTGTCATTGCGCTGTATGCTGTGGTCTTGCGTTTGAGATCGCTGTGAGTGTGGTTTGACAGATCTGTGATGGAGCTGTTTAGTTGGGTTCACTTAATCGTTTGCAAATATAGCAAGAAGATTCCCACTCTCTGAAGCATATTACAGGTTATTCAAAAATTTACCATGCCTTAGTTGTCTTTGACATCAATCTTCAACACGATTGTGGTGTTGTATTTTGCTGGTTTTAGCAATACCTTACCCTGCAGCTTTAGCCATTCACTGTACTTTGAGTATCTGTAGACTGTAAGGCCTGAAAGGCAAGAGAAAGTCGATATTGTACATATATATAAATATCTTCAGTAAGTTTGTCCTCCTATTTTTTATGGATTTTCAATCATCTTTCTGATTAAGGTTTATACTGTTTTATTCGTTTAAAAATAATAGGTTCTAAGGCTTTTTATATTTGTCTATGTTAATAATAGAATGCACCAAGGATAGAGGAGCTGGCAGTTGCCCACCCTATCATATCTTGTCAGGATCAACACCAAGGTTCCTGAACCAACTATTTTATTAAGTTTGATTTGGCTGGACAAAGATCTTGTATATTTAAAAAATGTTGATATTGAGCTTTGAAGTGTTCCTCTGGAAAATAGCATTATGGCTTATTACTTATGGAATTAGTGAGGCATGTTACTTGTTTTTCAACGACTCATTTCCAGAGCTTTTCAACTTCAATGGCACCGTTGTATGCCCTTTCCATTTGCATTTTTTTACTAGCTTCTCCTTGAGAACTTTCATTTGTTCCTTCTTTGGACCACATAGGTGTCTATAGTTTGTTGTGACCATGGAATCTTTTTAGAGAACTTTCATTTGTTCCTTCTTTGGACCACATAGGTGTCTATAGTTTGTTGTGACCATGGAATCTTTTTAGTCTTCTTGCATTCAGAAGAAATGGTTTTTCCTGGATAACATGATGCTATAGAGGAACACATGGTAACTAAGTGACTTGGACTAAGAATGCATTCGAGGTTTCTTCAAATGGTGTTTATATTTTTTTCATGCCAATAGTAAATAAAGTTAATTGTGCGTACAGAAAATCATTACTTGTACATTTTTGCAAAACACTGATATTTGTAGTACGTACTAGTTACACAACTCTGGTTCTATTTAGTTAAACTGAAACATGGTTGGTCATAGCTTCTCTCCATATCTTGGATGGCTGCTAATTATTTGAATGTTTGAAAGAGCAGAAATAACTTATATTCATGTGTTTATGGATCGATTTTGAATTTTCTATTATTTTGTCATATATAGATATATATATATATATATAAATATATAAATATATATATATATATATATATATATTGAAAAATATGTATAGTCGAACCTAATGTCGAACCTCATTCGAACCTGATCGGAAAATTCGAATTCGAATCGAACTTAATTGTTGTCGAACTCGAATTCGAATTCAAACCGTGTGACATTGAATATACATATGCAATTCTCTGATGCATTCAATCTATCATTCAACACTCAATCACACTTTTATATAGATTTAACCAATCCCTGTATATATAAACACAAACAGTTAATTGTAGAATGAGATCTTTGTCTCTCTGGCTTGATTTTCTAATATCAGTGGCACTCTATTCCAACTCTGCCTGTAAGTTTACAATCACTCCAAATATCTAACCTATCTAACCTCTGTCTATGCCTTTTAGTCTTACATTTATACATAAGGACTCTTAAACCAATTCCTGGTTTAGATCCATGAATTCGTTAACAAATTTCCTAAATCTCCTTCTTGTTCCGAAAACTCCTCTCTAATCCCTAAAATCAGGAACTGACTCCTAATCTAGGATTTACAATCAATTCTCAATCCCTCATTCTCTCTACTATCTTAAATCTCTCATGTTCTCCTATATTCGAGAACATTTACAAATATGCCTCACAATATTCAATTAATTCCCTATTCTAGCTTCTCACATTAAAATCACTCAAAACATGGATAATTACATTTAATTCACTCTTAGGAACCCAACTTCCTTGAAAAACACAATACCCCTATGTCTACTAAAATCAGTGTGGAAAATGTCTGCAAAAAATCCCGATTTAATCCTAAAAATGCAATTTTTTAAACTAAACGATTTAATCCCCTGACTTTTTTAAAAAATCGCGATTTAATCGTTATACTCCCGATTAAACCCAAAAAGTCGGCCTACCTCCCATGCCGCGGATGAAGAGGCTGCAAAGGCGAAAATGATATAATTTTCTACTGTTTAATCTTAAGGCAGAGAGTGGAATCTTTCAAACATAGCCCTAGAAATTTGATGATAACATTGTGCTGTGCAATTTGTTTTGTTGTTGAATCTTAATTTCGAGCATTATAGTTGGTTGGTGTTACTAAGAAAATTAATTGCTTAGTTGCTATATTCTGTTGAATGTTGAAACATATACGGCTATTATTGGTTTGTTGTTGCTGGATGTTATGTCTGCAAAACAATAGGGATCTATATGAGATGTGCAAAAAAATACAGAGAAAAGACATTAGCCAGAGGCTAAGATGTCAGAAGGCTGCTATAAGAAACTGAGAAGACTATGAAAAAGAAGTGCATACCTACCTCGACGAGCATGATTGTGAGACATAAGAGCAAGAGGACAAGGAGTATCTAGACTAGCAAGCAAGGAAGTGTAAATAGTTGAAGAACATTCCCAACTATCTAGAGGCCCTGAAGGATGATGCAGAGGCTGAAAAAGGCTGATGTAGGCCAAGGAAGGGAGAGGCTAGCCTTAGGAGGGTTGGATCTAGGTTCAGGAGGCCTAAAAAATGAAACCATTGCTTCATAAATTTTTTTCTCTTCTAGATCTGAATTTTGGTGCAAATTTCTCAATGGCTGGCCCTACAAAAAATTTCTGGAGACTAGATCTTACCCTCAAGGGCCTAGATCTAGCTCTATTTCAACCTCTTCCCATGATTTTACCTGCAAAGATTGAAAATAAAACACCCAAACACCAGATATATACAAAATCTTAAAACCCCAAAACCCCAATTAGCAAAAATAGTTTACAAATTAATTTACAAATATACAAATATACAAGGGTTTTGAAAAATATTTTTTTTGAGAAATAATTTTTTTATGGCTATTTTCTTTTATAAATGGCTAAAAACACTTTAGAAACCCCATGCACACTATAGCCTTAGCGGAGATTTAATCCATCGCATAAATATTCAAGATTCAAGCAAAGTTGATACCTACTCACAGTTTGTGAACTTGGATACCAAGGACTAAAATACCTGCAAACACGATGTATTTATCTCAAGATAATCTGTTAATAATATGGCGAATCAAATCACCTAAAATTAGCCCAAAACTTTCAATAGAATGATTTTATCTCCTTCTAATGAAAAGCATATCTTAATATTTATTAGCACAACATAGAAAAGCCCGTAGTCAGTACATACCACAAATCAATGAACATGGACACCTCGAGTTGCACCCCAAAGTCTTTATTATGATAGAAAAAATATTCCCCAGCGGGACAATAGTTTACATAAATGCTTCAGCAGCAATTTCTTAGCAAAATATCGGATGGCTAGAGATTCAAATGACTCTAATTTATAGATAAATCCTCCAAGTGAAAAATAACGGCGAGTTTGTTTGTTCCTTGTCAAAATAATCTTGACTGTTGAAAAATACTTGATCATCTTTTATTCCTAGCCATTGAATTTTATATTTTGAGGAATTTTCGAATTTATCATTTAATTCCATTTTTATTAGCTCAAAATTAATTATTCTGAGCTAATTTCCTAAAAAGATTGTCTTTGACTTAACCATCAAGGTCCAAGGGTCCAATTTTTCTTGAAATATCCATTATTCCCTTGGTGGAAGACCTCCAAAAACAATTTCTTTTAAGGCTAACGAATTTTTCACTTGGAGGATTTAATTTTCTTAAGACATTTTAATTGAACTTTAATTAATTAAATTTTTGGCTTAGCATTTTAATTTAATTTTGCCAGAAAATTTAATTCATTGACACTTGAGGGGATTAATTATTTTTTCGACCTTTCTAATATTTTAACCATGATGTCTAAGTATGAGGGACCATGCGTTAAAATAATTTTTACATAAGATTTTCAATTTCAACCTAAGTTGCAGGAAACGCCAAAACGTCTAGAAGTTTCCGAAATGGGGACAACTCCAAATGCGACCCCCGGAAAATGGAAACATGACCGAAACGTCATATATATATATATATATATAGACAATATTAAATAAATTATAATTTATAATACATTATTTTGCAAGAAAAGAAAGAATGAGACATATAAATGACATTTTAGAAGGAAATCCAAATATATATTAACTCCAAGTCTCTAACAGATGATTACATGATGCAAATATTCAAAATTAACCTTTATAGATGAGGCTTTACAAACTGAAATAAAACATGAACTAAAGACAATCATGGCTACATCAACATATCATTACTAATACAACTTCTCATCCTCATCAGCAAAGTAGAACGAGATGCTTGTTCAGTAGAAGAGACAACTCTACTAGTGCTTCCAGATGCATTTGCATCACCACTGACAGAAATATCAAGAGCAGAAAGAGAGAGCTTTAAATTTGAACATTTTGCATCCACATCCCATTCTTTATGAGGTCCACTTATATATTCTTCACCCCTACGAGACACAAGGCGTAGGTTTGAATGCACATATACAAGGTCCTCTGCCTTCTGCGATCCCAACCTGTTGTGCTTCACGCTATGAATGAAATTGTAGGTGCTCCAATTCCATTCTGTTGATGAAGAGCTTGCCACTTGTGATAGGATATGAGTGGCAAGACTTTGAAAATGAACACCACTTACCCCATGACGAGTCCACCACTTAACTGGGTCCATGGCCCTCCTCTCATCCAAAGCTGATATGTCTGCAAAATCCTCTAATTCAGCAGCAACACAAAATTCTTGCCTTGCATCAGTTTGTAAAGAAGCTGGAAATATCGTCTGAAAGGATTTCTTCACTCCATTGGCCACCTCCTTGTCCTTATGTGGTGCCTTCCTCTTTCCATTGCTTCCAACAATGAATTCTTCATCATACAATTTTGGATTCAGAGCATGTGCCAAAGTGTGCAATGGAGTGTTGAAGCCATTCCACCTGGTAACAATAATGGACCTCACTTGTTCAGCAAAATCAAAATCCACAAAAAGAAGAGTGGGGGCCTCCTGTATAATAATTTCCACAGTTTTTTCAACCATGGTATCCATGCCAGCGTAAACCTCTCCTAAGAAAGGTTTCTCTGTGTCTGCAACTCGAAGAAGATCAAATGTAGGCGATGTGAACTTGAGCAAGAAATCAATCTTGCTCCATCAATCTTCATCAACCAACACCCTCTTCACCATACTTCCGTTCTCTGAAACTACCTGTCTCCATTCGGCTCAAGTTGGACCCACCACCATACTCATTAATGAGTTTTTAACATCAACAAGGCGACACAACATGATGAAGTTTGAGGCATACCGTGTCTTGGCAACTTTCAACAACTCCAATTTGGAGTATTCTTGATATATTGCTCGAGATTGGTGGTGGTTGGTGACGAATTTTATAATCTCCCTAGCCTGCCCCGTGACCTCCTTAATCCATTTTGTTTTTGCCTCGATCTCTTCTAAAATCAGATTCAAATTGTGGACAATGCAAGGAGTCCAAAAGATGTGATTGTATCTACTCTCAACAATCAAGCTTGCAACTTTGCAAACAGGTGCATTATCTATGATAACTTGCACCACATTTTCTGAGCCTACTTGTTCAATAGCAGAAATTAAAATATTAGCAATGAACTTACTATCCTTTATCTCACCCGAACAATTTTCTGCTTTGATAAACATGGCTCCTTTTGGTGATGATGCAATGACATTAATCAAAGGCCCGTGTCTTGTATCAGTCCAACCATCTGAGATAATAGAAACCCCTGTACTACCCCATGAGGTACGAATTGGTTTGAGAATATCATCAAGAAGTTGCCTCTCTTTCTTCAGCAAAACTGTTCTGACTTTTTCATAGTTTGGGCCTTTGTAACCTTGAGGATATTTGTTAATTGCTCTCACCAATCCTGCGAATATGGGGATCGAACCACATTAAAGGGGATGCCACAAGCAAAGATGGCCCTTGCCACTCTTGAGTCAGCTTCTTCTCTCCCTTGACTATCAAGCATTTTCACCAATCTGCTGTCTTGAATTGGAGTTGATGGCTTTGATAACTCAACTTCTACTTCTAGTGCCCTCCTCTTTCTTGCTTCTTGAACAATCCTTGGCTCAACGCTATCAGACATGCGAGGATTGGTAGTGCCCATGCCGATTTTTCTTCTTTGATCCTTCAACCTTTGAGCATCATCACTCTCTTTCTTGAATCTAGCCCTCACCTCTGCATTTTTGGTATGTGCACACACATCAATACCCTTTATCTCTTCATGCAAAATGTGAGCCTTCACTCTTGTGTAAGAGCCCTTGAAGGTCTTTTCATTTTTGCACAAATTGCACTTCCATTCCCATGTACCACCGAAACCCATCTGCTTCACTTTGGTAACATACTTCCATAGAGGATAATTGTTAAAATTGGCAACCAGGGCAAAACTTCATGTGGGTCATCTTATTCATGGCTAATAATATTTTTATTAGATTCCTCTCGTCGAGAGGTGGAGGATTGATATAAAGATCATCCAATTCCGATAAGTATTCATGGAGATATGAATTTATTTTGATTATGGAATTATTATCAAGCCGACCTACAACTCATGTAGGCTCAGAAGCCCAACAGTCGCATCTATTCACCCACCAACGTTGTGTATAAATATAAGAGGACTTTTCCTCATTTTGCCTCACTCATCTCATCACATCTCTCTCTCTTTACTGCGCAGATATGAGTCTCTTCTCTACTGCGCTGAAATGGGTCTCTCTCTCTCACACATGTGAAGCCGGAAGCTGTTGAATTTGAAGCTGCAACTGCAGAAGTAAAGATTGACTTGCGTGGCCTAGAAGATCTCCTCTTTGGAACTGCGCTGTAGGTTCATCTGAACCTCCTTTGAAAGCCGCAACTTTTGGTGGTGGAATGAAGTCAATCCGACGAACGGTTTGCAAGATATCGACTGCCCTAGTTTGAAGCTGGAAACTGCTGAAACTGAAGCTGCAACTGTAGAAGTAAAGATTGACTTGCGTGGCCTAGAAGATCTCCTCTTTGGAACTGTGCTGTAGGTTCATCTGAACCTCCTTTGAAAGCTGCAACTTTTGGTGGTGGAATGAAGTCAATCCGACGAACGGTTTGCAAGATATCGACTGCCCTAGTTTGAAGCCGGAAACTACTGAAACTGAAGCTGCAACTGCAGAAGTAAAGATTGACTTGCGTGGCCTAGAAGATCTCCTCATCTGAACTGCGCTGTAGGTTCATCTGAACCTCCTCTGGAAGCCGAAACTTTTGGTGGTGGAATGAAGTCAATCCGACGGTCGGTTTGTGAGATATCGTCTGCCCTAGTTTGATAATTAAGCCGCTAATGCTGATGCTGCTGATCTAGGGTTTGCTACTGTTGATATGAATCAGATTTATTGTACTATTTCTCTCTGCTGAATTATTGAAGATAAAAGAAGATTTGATCAAAGGGTTTCCCCACACATTGTGGGGCTTGTCCCTGGCTAGCCGCCACATCTTGTGTCTCTTGTCTTGGCTTGTTTTCTGTCGATCATTTAATGTTCTATCTGCACTTTACTTTATGTACATGTGATTGCTAATCGGTGGAATATAATAAGAAAAAGAAGTAAATTGTTATAAGCATAGAACATACCATAACTTAACATGGTATCAGAGTTGAGGTGAAGACAAAGCCTGAGCAAGAGCAAGAGCAATCATTGAAGAGAAGATTGGCAAGGCTATCCTAAAAGAACTATGGGGTCAACACTCTTTCCTGCCAAAGACAAGCTCCGTGAGAAAGCTGACTGTCACGGATGGAAGATGTCTATCGATCTAACCCTTGAAGATCAAGGAGTGCTGGACCATGTAAGAGGCAATATTGTTGAGCCTTCATCAAATGCATCTGCTGCTACCTGGAACAAATGGAAAAATGGAGAAGTCAAAACAAAGAAGATCATCCGGGACTCTATCGACAAGCGCTTGGTGGCCTACATCTCTGATCTAGACACCTCCAAGGAAATCTACGACAGACTGGTGAGTTTATTTAAAGTTAATGATGCAAATCAAGTTTTGTTTCTTAGAAATAAGTTGAGGGAAATCAAGAAGGGTAAAGATGAAAGTATTCAAGCATACTTCTTAAGAATCACCGAGATCAAGAACGATCTCCTATCTATTGGGGAAACCATTACTGACAGAGAAATGGCACTCACAACTCTCGGAGGATTACCATCTGAATGGTATGTGTTCAGGACTACTCTTCTGAACAATAATGTAATTCCTAGTTTCGAGGAATTAATGGCTAGATGCATTCAAGAACAAACAAGGGTGGAAGAAAAGGACGATGTTTCATTTGCAATAAAGCAGGTCACTATGCAAGGGAATGCCCTGATAGAAAGGACTCTCACCGTGACGATGATCAAAATCCCTCTCATGGTAATCGAAGGAATGGAAAATTCAACAACAAAGGTAAGAGGAGAGCTGGGAATCAAGGAAGAGGACAAGCATTCAAGAAGGCTAGAAATTCCAAGATGTATGAAATGCACCTAACCTCAAAAAGAACCTAGTGTCCATCTCGGGAACGGAAGACAAAGGCTACAAGGTAACCTTCAGCGATGGCAAGGTATGTATATGGAAAAATAATGTTAAATATGCCTTTACTCTTGGGTTTAGTGTTGATTCATTATATCAGGTCGATGGAAGTCCGCTAGGTGTCATGTCTTGTGACACAACTCTTTAGGTCGAACTTTGGCATCGGAGGTTTGCCCACCTTCATTACAAAGCTCTACCCGATGTAAGATAGATGGTAACAGGGATGCCCGAATTCCAAGTAGAGAAAGAAGGTGTATGTCCGGGATGTGCCAAAGGAAAGCTCAAAAGGGGACCATTCCCCTCAAGCCAAAGCAAGACCTCTGATATATTACAATTGGTTTACTCAGGCATACCTGAGGTTGGCATTAAGAGGGAGACTACTACACCGCATTCTCCTGAGCATAATGGTGTGGTGGGAAGGAAGAACCACACGATGATGGAAGCTGTTCGGGCCATGCTACATGATCAAAGACTTCCAAAGTTTCTATGGGATGAAACTACAATCACCGCCGTATATGTACAAAATCGATGCCCTCATCAAGCATTGGGTTCCTAAACTCCTGAAGAAATGTTCACCACTGGTCAAAGGGAAGTCGTGATTAGTCATGATGTCACCTTTGACAAAGATATGGCTCTCAGCAAGGTGGACAATCTGCTGACTTTGAGTAGCTCTCAAGAAGCCGACACCAGGGAACCGAAAGAAAAGGATGATGAATCAATGCCTGATGTAGAAGAACCCATGGATCCGATTGATCCTCATCCACATGAGCCTTCCTCTTCTAGGAAGAGGCCTTCATGGCTTAGGGGGATACTTGATGATGCTGAAGGACATGCTGCACCCTGAGGAACCTTCCATCAAAATAAGAAACTTAATAGGTATCAAGGATACCTGACCATCATGAGCACGATCATACAAAATGAGCCTTCGTCATTCTCAGATGACGTCAAGCATCAAGTATGGAAGGATGCTATGACCGAAGAATATGAGTCTTTCATGAAGAATGATGTTTGGGAAGTAGTTCCCAGACCCCAGGACAAGACAGTTGTTATTTCCAAATGGCTTTACAAGATAGAGCATGCAGCAGATGGAAGTACGGAAAAGTATAAGGCTCGTTTTGTTGCTCGATGTTTCTCCCAGAAGGGAGGTATAGACTATGATATTTGCACCTGTTGCCAGATATACGACCATCCGCTTGATCATAGCCCTTGTGGCTTCACAAGGATGGAACCTACATCAGATGGATGTTAAGACCGTGTTCTTGCATGGTTCTATCAAAGAAGAGGTCTATGTGGAGCAACCTGAAGGATTTGAGATTTATGATTGAAAATCTCATGTATGCAGGTTGAAGAAAGCTCTCTATGGGCTGAAGCAAGCACCCTGAGCATGGTATGAGAGGATCGATAGCTACTTGATGAAGCTGGGATTCACTAGGAGTGAAGCTGATCCTAACCTTTACTTTAAGGTTGAAGATGACAAGCCTCTCATACTGGTGTTGTATGTGGATGACCTCTATCTAACAGGTGCAAACCCTCTCATTCACAAATGTAAGAGGGAGATGGCTTCTGAATTTGAAATGAAGGACCAAGGACTTGAAGTGTGGCAGAAGCCAAGGGAAATTTTCCTATCTCAAGGAAAATATGTGGTAAATATATTGGAAAGATTCGGTATGATGGACTGCAAGCCTGTGACTACCTCGAGGATCTTAACTTTTAGAAGTTATATGGTAGTGATGTCGGACCAGACTTGGGAAATGCCTCTGAGTTTCAAAAACTCATTTGCATTGATGTTCTTGGTGAACCTCCATCCGAACATATGTTTTGCAGTTAGCATTGTTTGAGCTCATATTTGGTTGAGCCTCACTGGATTGATGCCAGGAATCTTCTGAGATGTCTTCAGGACACAATCTCTCATGGATTAAGATACACTACCGGAGTTGTGAGACTACTTGGATATACTGATGTTGATTGGGTAGGCAGTGTGGTGGACCGTAAGAGCACTTCCGGGTACTGTTTCAACTTGGGATCTGCTTCGATATCCTGGATGAGCAGGAAGCAGAAGTTGGTGGCTTTGAGCACTGCCGAAGTAGGATATATTGTTACTAGCATAACCTTGTGTGAGGAAGTCTGGTTGCGAAAGCTCTTCAGTGAGCTGTTTGGATTTACATTGGATACCAATGTGATTCTCTGTAACAACCAGAGGTGGGATTCGATTATTGAGGAATCCCATATTCGTCAGTTGCTCCAGCAGATAGACATCATCTTGGATATGGTAAGTTGATGAGCAAGGAGGCTCCATCGCATTAAGATGATGTACAGGTTGATACACCTTGTCAAAGCCCCGAGGAAAGATCTAATCTGTGATTTTGATTTTCCCAAACGACTTGGAGTCGGTAAGAAACCCTTGTACAAGGGTCCTGCATGTTGCATACATTGAGCTCTGGGAGCTCTGAGTGCTTGCGGTTATTACTGGAGCAACATACGACCACAGGGTGACTCACCCTCCCTTGGTGGTGCACACTGGAACAAGATGATTCGCTCTCTTGTGGGACAAGATGATTCTCTCTCTTGTGGAACATGATGATCTGCTCTCCTGTGTAGCAGGATAATTAGTTCTCCTGTGAGGCCTGGATTGATGTGTTCTCCATGGCGGCCTGGATTGATGTGTTCTCCATGGCAATTGTAGCAGGATTGATGTGTTCTCCTGTGAGGCCTGGATTGATGTGTTCTCCATGGCAATTGTAGCAGGATTGATGTGTTCTCCTGTGAGGACAGGATTGATTAGTTCTCCTGTCGAGGCATCCTACCCATGCAGTCTGGGACTCATGGGAAGTACCTCTCATCTGATCAATGAGCAGAGAAATGAAGTTAGGGACCATAGTAGTACCGATGGACGCATCGTTGTAACTACCGTACTCCCTACGCTAGGATGACCTCCATTGATCTAGGATCAATGATACTGGTCTGGGACCAGTGGTAGGAGTTGTACCATACTATGACGCTGACTTCGGGTTGGTTGAGACTGGTCTGGGATCAGTGGTACATACTCTGAGGCTGACTTTGAGTCAGTGGAGGATGATATTGGTCTGCGACCATTGGAGTTGTACTCACTATGACGCTGACTTTGGGTTGGTTGAGACTAGTCTGGGACCAGTGGTACATACTCTGAGACTGACTTTGAGTCAGTATGATACATCCTCGATCATTTCTTCTTCTTCATAATTCGGACAAAAGCAGAGTAGAACAGAACAATGCAAGAGCAGAGCAAAACAGAACAAAACAATACAGATCAGTGCAGGGCAGAACAAGACAAAGCAGAACAGGCAAAATAGAGCAGAGCAGGGCAAGGGTCAGGCTGTACAAGGCAATGCATTTGATGGATGAATAGTAACGACCGATAGACAGATTGCAGATGAAGTTCTCCATGGTTGAGAGGGAGTGTTAAAATTGGCAACCAGGGCAAAACTTCATGTGTGTCATCTTATTCATGGCTAATAATATTTTTATTAGATTCCTCTCGTCGAGAGGTGTAAGATTGATATAAAGATCATCCAATTCCGATAAGTATTCATGGAGATATGAATTTATTTTGATTATGGAATTATTATCAAGCCGACCTACAACTCATGTAGGCTCAGAAGCCCAACAGTCGCATCTATTCACCCACCAACGTTGTGTATAAATATAAGAGGACTTTTCCTCATTTTGCCTCACTCATCTCATCACATCTCTCTCTCTCTACTGCGCAGATATGAGTCTCTTCTCTACTGCGCTGAAATGGGTCTCTCTCTCTCACACATGTGAAGCCGGAAGCTGTTGAATTTGAAGCTGCAACTGCAGAAGTAAAGATTGACTTGCGTGGCCTAGAAGATCTCCTCTTTGGAACTGCGCTGTAGGTTCATCTGAACCTCCTTTGAAAGCCGCAACTTTTGGTGGTGGAATGAAGTCAATCCGACGAATGGTTTGCAAGATATCGACTGCCCTAGTTTGAAGTCGGAAACTGCTGAAACTGAAGCTGCAACTGCAGAAGTAAAGATTGACTTGTGTGGCCTAGAAGATCTCCTCTTTGGAACTGTGCTGTAGGTTCATCTGAACCTCCTTTGAAAGCCGCAACTTTTGGTGGTGGAATGAAGTCAATCCGACGAACGGTTTGCAAGATATCGACTGCCCTAGTTTGAAGCCGGAAACTGCTGAAACTGAAGCTGCAACTGCAGAAGTAAAGATTGACTTGCGTGGCCTAGAAGATCTCCTCATCTGAACTGCGCTATAGGTTCATCTGAACCTCCTCTGGAAGCCGAAACTTTTGGTGGTGGAATGAAGTCAATCCGACGGTCGGTTTGTGAGATATCGTCTGCCCTAGTTTGATAATGAAGCCGCTAATGCTGATGCTGCTGATCTAGGGTTTGCTACTGCTGATATGAATCAGATTTATTGTACTATTTCTCTCTGCTGAATTATTGAAGATAAAAGAATATTTGATCAAATGGTTTCTCCACACATTGTGGGGTTTGTCCCTGGCTAACCGCCACATCTTGTGTCTCTTGTCTTGGCTTGTTTTCTGTCGATCATTTAATGTTATATCTGCACTTTACTTTATGTACATGTGATTGCTAATCGGTGGAATATAATAAGAAAAAGAAGTAAATTCCGAAGGTTATCAAACTCAGCAGTAGGAACACTACCATAACCAACCTGTAATAATAAGGGAGCAGGCTTTCACTCCTGCCAGATGCCTCTGGGTCTTGCCGTTAACCTGTTTCCTACGTCCGAGGAAGACGAGCTCTTAGCCAAGCAGAAGCAGTTTTACGGCATACTCCAGGCTTGAGTGGCTTTAGGGGCACTTGAAACACAACTTTGAGAAGCCATGATTGCTGCAAAATTACAATAATACAAAATGAAAAACTCACCCAATCTAGAGGCACTTGAAACACTACTTTGAGAAGCCATGAATGATGCAAAATTAGGAAATGAAAACTCACCCAACTAGCTGCTATCCACACTCTTCCTCTTGCTGCCCACGCCCTTCCTCTTGCTGCTCACGCTCCAAAACACAAACAAATTCCTTGCTGCTGCTATAGGAATCTCTTATTGCAAAACAATGTGTGAGAAATGAGTGAATGGAGTGCCTTTTTAAAGAAAAGAAGAGGCTCATAGGGTTTCTAGAGAGTTCTATTCTTCTCATCCTCTAGAGAATTCCATTTGTAATTTATCTATTAAATTTAGCTAACAACCACATAAAAATTAATTTAATAGTGTGTTTTGGTGTTAGATGGGGCCCACGCCCCTCTTTCCACAAGTTGAGATGGCCAAAAAAGACAAAAAAAAATTCATTTCTTCTCCGCTGTTGAAGCTCGGCTTGTTGCGTTGAAACTCCGCCAAAACGCCACCGACCGTACCGTTCGACGGCGTTTCTATGCGTCCCGAGTACTTGTACGTCACCAAAATAGGTGTTTCCTGCAACATAGATTTCAACACTTAAAGGGGGAATACCGGTTCAACTTAGACCCTCAAAATACATACACAATCTGCGACACAATAAGATCTAGTAGACCAAGTGATTTGTAATAAAATAATTTAGCCAATTAGCTTAAATTATTCCAAAATCACTTTTACATAAGACTCGACTAGAACACTAGGACTCACCTAAGACTTTGAAGAAGAATTAGACCCTAGTTTTGGGGTGATGTTGGAGGAAAAAATCCTGCCGACCATCCATGTTTAAAAATACAAATGAATTAGTGAGACGAAAAACCTCCTAGGATGAAACTCTTTCCAAAATAATAGGCTTACCTAGGTTGTTACATACATTCATGGTCTTACTAGCATCGTTTACATTACATAACTTGCAGAATGAGTTTACAATGACACAAGCTGCTGATAGATGATCCGATCCTATTGAAAAAATTGGTACTTCTGCTTCCTTGAAATTTGACAAAATGAGTGCAACAAGCCCCATTTTACCTGTTGGCATATGATCATGATAATGCATGCCAGACCATCATTAGTTGATAGTACTCATCATGTCGTTTCTAATGGTAGGTTGCACACCTCGTAACTCCTCACGGTTAAGGAGATATGCCATCTTAAAGACTGAATTAGAGAGCAAACTTGAGGATCAATCTCAACATTCATCTGAGGCAAGACAATGAGCAAGATCAAGCTCTAATCCACTAGTGTGATCGAATATTTGGACAAAAGGTTAATGATTTATAAAGGTTAAGGAACAAAAATGAAGAGGTAGTGCACATAGTAATCTATATGTAAAGGTTGATTGAGACAACGTGACTATTATTGAAGTATATCTTTGGAAGCGACGATGACAGGTTGAGTCAGAAGTTTGGCTAAGATATGTAGAATGAGTTTGAGATGTCTCTACTTGGAGAATTGACCACCTTCTTAAGACTCTGGATATCTCAGGAAGATAAAGGCATATTCATTTCCCAAACCAATTATATCAAGGTAAGAAAAGGTTCCTAATGGAAGATTGTAAACCTGTAAGCACTCACATGGTGACCAGTTGCAAGTTAAGCAAGGACAATGAATCCAAGGAAGAAGACCAAAGACTATAGATTGATGATTGGTAGCCTACTATATGTGACAACTTCAAGACCAGATGTGATGCAGGTAGTTGGACGAGTGGCAAGGTGCCAAGCAACACCAAAAGAATCTTGTGTTGTAGCAATAAAAACTAGTATTGCAAACTCTGGACGAAGCAAACTCTGCAAGATCTACAAGTGAAGTACGATGAGCCCATTCCGATATTTTGTGACAACACTAACGCCATAAGTCTCTCCAAGAATCCTGTGATGCACTCCAAGACCAAACATATTCCTATCAAATACCACTTTCTGCAAGAACAAGTTGTAGAAAAGAATATTAAGGTAGAGTACATTAGGACAGAGGAACAAATAGCTGACATCTTCACCAAGCCTCTTCCACGAGAGACATTTGAGTATCTTTAGTAAAAGCTCGGAGTACTTCCGGGTTCACATTTGTAGGGACCCTCCCTATGACACTATATATATATATATATATATAAACTGAAGAATAAACAATGCAGTTAAGCTTAGATTACAACCTTAAGAAAATAAGTAATTTCAATTTAACTAATCATTAGCTAGTAACATCCATACCAAGATCACGAAACACCTTAAACACCCACTGACATTGGAAACGTAGAGATATTAAGGCATTTACTTCAAATGTCCATGAATTACAAAGCATTCCACATTTCATCTCTTTTTACATTCTATTAACCATAGATACAACAAAATCATGTAATAGAACATCATGAATATAATAGGTAATGTTCATCCAGAGAGGAGATTCGATCTTGGCCTTGCCGCTACTTGCACTCCTTGCACTCCTTGCTATCATGCACGTCCAAATGTGAATGTTGATGTGCTCCGATCAAATGTTAGTGACCCAACGATTGACCTCCTAGCCTACTCCTTGTGTACTCTTCTTCCCCACAGACCCCCGAGTTGCAATGGGGTTGTACAATAGAGGAAGTGTGCTAGCTGATAGAGGTGAGCACTCCTTGGCTCAAGAGTCCCTTCTCTAAAGACCTCCACCTCACCAAACTCACTATAGCTCGTAGCCACTCACAATGACATAATCTCATCCATCCAACAATAGGGTAAGCAAAAAGTCCCTTCTCCCATGACTTGCCCCTTCTTTTATAGGAGGCTTCATAGGTGACACTTGGCACTTCATGCATAATTAATTATTTTTATTAATCCATAAGTTTGATTATTCACCCACCCATGTATCACCCTCTCACCAAAGCTCTCCAAAATTATTTACTTAAATTTTAATTCAAAAATAATATTTTTCCTCACCTAAACAAGACTCCCTTTTTCTTCTCCTAGTTGTCTCTTGATCCCCCTTTTATACTCCTTAATTTGTATTCATTACTGAAGTCAATTGATAAGTTTCAGATTTGGTCCCCTAACTACCTCCTAATTTAACTCAATTTGTCTCTTAGATGAATATTCTTATGTTGGCTCTTGCCACATGGAGGTTCTCTAAATTTCTCTAATTTAATTTATTAATCTTTATTTTAATTCACCACCCTCTTTTCTTAATGAAGTTTAACTATTTTAGGATTAATCTTTATAATTAACTCTATGTCCCTCTTCCCCCCTTTTACCTATTAAAATACTTATGTACATTATCTACCTAATATTTTCCAACATGGGAAGGGTAGAGTTTTCAATGTACAATATTTTTATTTCTTCTTATTCTCGATTTTCCCCAAGTTTTATTCTTGATTTAATTTCTTTGATTCTAACCTCATTTACCACCTGATGTGAATTGGTAGGATTTTCATATCTTGATTATATTTAGTAGTTTCTTGTTGATGCCAAGGGTGCCAAGTCGGTCATGCCCTTCAAGAACTTCACTTGAAGTTCCATGGGTGCCATGCTACTTGCCCTTCAAACATCTAGTGACTACGAGGGGGAAATCTAGTGCAATTACAAAGACCACTATCATCTCTCATGTTGCCCTCTATAGTGAGACTAATGGTGTTGGGGATCAAGGAGTTCACTTTGATGCGCACCCCCCAGTGAAATCGTTGTGCGCAACCCAATTTGGGACCTCCCCCACAACATTGTGATCTTCAAGGCGAAGGTGTCCCAACCCTTCTAGCCCAAGTCATGGTGGGAGTGCTAGCAGGTGAAATCAGGGACACTGTCCCACCCCTCCCATGCAATTCCATCTATTTGTACAGCCCCATCACCCATGTGTGAGTCATTCGGCCAAGCAACTAACCTATGCTTGTAGCCACTAACATGTCATTAGAAGTTATAGCAAGATTCAAACTGAACTTTAAAATTTCAAAGACAAAATATTCAATTCCATCAAACTAGATGTCGTCGACTCATCACATGCGAGTGCATTTGGTGGTTTCCTGTCATACTCGATAATCATCAGTAACAATGTTTCACAGTGTTAGTCATTGACATAATAGCATATGTTAAACCATCAACATGACATAGTCATCCACATCGTTGTTCATCGTGAACTAGAACTAATGTAAGTAGCCATCATAATGAACGCATACATCACAACTATCATCATCATAACATCAGTGGAAAACATACATATCCATCAAAGCTATCATCATCATAACATCAATAGAAAACATACATATCCATCAAAGCTATCATCATCATAACACTGACTAAGAAATAAACACATCCATCACAGTTGTCATCATTAGGAAACAAACATAACCATCACATCTGCTAATAGTAGAGTCAAGTGTACGGATCCTCAGCTTGAGGTCCTCAAAGAATAATGTGTGAGCCTTAAGGCTAAATCAATACTAATGTCACATCAAGGTTAATCAACTAGAGTGGGGCACTACAACATTGATCTGCATTCCGTCAAGCCAAGTAGAAAGGGGGAGAAAGGAAAATAGTAGGAAGCCAAAGGAAGATATTTTGTCGGGGGGAGTCACCTTTGCCATTGATGTCAAAGGGGGAGAGAAAAATCGGAAGGATGAAGACAAGGGGAGAAACTATCGCAAGGGGAGTATAAGTGTTGCCAACAATGCTAAAGGGGGAGATTGTTGTAAATTGGTTGTCGTTGATGTCAACTCCAACAGAAGCTAGAAGAAGCCCCACTTTCCCTTCTATTGTTATGGCATATGATTGTGAGAATGCATGCCATACCATCATCATCTAATAGTACTCATCATGTCGTTTCTAACAATAGGTGGCATGCCTCGTAACTCCTCACGGTTGAGGAGTTATGCCATCTTAAAGCTGAAGGCCTAGAGTTTGGTCAAGGTGCCCCAGATGAATGGAAAAGACAACTCTATCATTGGTCCAATTTTGGCATAAAAAATTAAATGAAAATATATTGAAATTAGATGGAAACATGGGTCGTGGTTGTTACCAATCATTGACCAAGTCAGCCTCAAAAAGAGAAATTTATATTACGAAAATGGCTTCAAAAAGGATGTCTCAAGTTGGCTCCCCTCTAGACCCCCCTCGCTCAAGTATAAATAAGGCACCCATCTGTCCTCAAAAAGCATCATTCCACTCTCATCATTCGTGTCATTTTGTTCTGAAACATTGAAGGCCAAGGGTTAAAACGCAAATCTGGAGCAGGGCTGAGTTTCCATGGGTTTTTGGGATTTTATTTATTATCTTTGTCTTTGATAGACCAAGTTCTTGAAGCACATTTGAGGCCTTTCCTGAAGTGACATTTGGCCTGATTTGTGTCATGAGTAGAAACTTTCCTAGAGTTGTTTTCGACTTGGTTGTGGCTGCTTTTGATGTCTTGAGACCAAGCTTTGTGAAGGTTATTTAAGGGCAAGTATGAACTTGTGTAAGGTCTGTTGTAGGGGCTGAAGTTTAGACCTGTAGCAGCCACAGGAGGAGGCCAAAATAGACCTATAGTAGCCACAAGAAGGGGCGAATTTCAGGCCTATAGCAGCCGCAAGAGGAGGTTGAAATAGGCCTATGGTAGCCATAAAGAAAGGCCTGATTAGGTTGAGTTTCAAGGCGGTCTTGGAGGGTCTGTTCTGAGGTTTAATCAAGGCCGAGTTGCCTGGCTAATTCGTGGCTTGTATTTTGAAGTCAAAGGCAGAATTAAAACATGGTGTGAGACCTAAATTCAAATGGTTGGTTAAACTTTTCTCCAAGGACAAATTGAAGTACAAATCTGAAGCAGAAGTAAGGGATGTTTTAAAGCCACAATTAAGGGTCTAGATCAGACCTGAGTAAGGCTTGTTTTAAGGCCTGTTGAGCAGCTGTTGAAGAGCTGACCAAGACCTAGTTTGTGGCAAAGTTAAAAGTGATTTAAATCCTGAATTAGAGAGCAGAATTGAAGATCAATCTCAACATTCATCTGAGGTAAGACAATGAATGTGAAAATTCCTTGATTGCAATTACTGGATATTATTCTCCTAACTGTTAGCAGTTTAATTATTTATGGAAATTAACGAATAATTCACAATTGCAATCTTTGCCATAAATACGCTGCCGAAAATAAAATCAGGAACTAAGAAATAGATGCACACAATAAATCAAGACCAATATTTTAGACTAACGTCTTTGGAAAATCCTTGAAGGGAAAATTGGTGTAGCAGATGAGAGTTTGTTTATTATTATGCAACAAATTTTGGGAGTACAATAATCTGGATGCCAAACTGGCAATCCTTCGGCAAATACCCTTGCAAAATCAACTAGAGAAATTTTCTCCCTTCTATAATCAATTTTCCCTCCCGTTGGCCTTGCTCGAACCCTCTCACTGGCAACTCGACCTTCCTGGAATTCACACTGCTTGGCCTGGGAAATTCGTATTGCTCGCTACTTGGCTCTAACTGAGTTGTCCAACCTCCCTTTGCCTCTAGAAATGACTCGCTCTGCTTTTCGGGTGATTTCCCGACCTTCAACAACTGAAACGACCTCTTTTGCAACACTCGCACTAGGGTTTCTAGCTGCTCACACTGGCTACTCGGCCTCTCTAGAAATAGATTTCAGCCTCCCTTTTCCTGCCTCTCCGACACTGGGAAAATGCTGGGAAACTCCGAAATTCTCCTCTACTGCTCCCTCAGTCATTGATGCTCTCCTTCTTTGGATCGAACTATCTTCATTGTTGAATCACTGCAACTGGATAGCTCGATCTTCCAAGGTAACTCGCTCCCCTTTTGTGTCTTTCTCCATCCAATCGACTTGCTCTTATAATCTCTTGCTGGAGCTTCAACGACCATGATCAGATCCTCATCGATGGCTAATATCTTCTTAGACTTGATCCAAGTCATTTTCTGGAAGTCTTTAGAGCATAAGTAGATCTCCTTAATTAATTAACTTTAATTAACCACTTTCCCTGAGTTAGACTTAGTAAATTTTTAAATAATGGCTAATTAATTTAATTAAGGCGTTTCACAAGCTTATCTCATGAAAAATTTTCTGGCTTTTGGAGATCTCATGTTCCTTAGCCTCTTAGACACAAATCAAGACTAGAACACCTGTTTGATGCTACCAAATCAATAAAAAATTAATGCTCCCTCTTTTAGCGAGGAAGGTGTTCTCTCTCCAACAACTCTCCTTTATAGCCAGATCACGTTGTTGATGTCTGACATCTGCAATGTACTATCACTATTCACTAAGCTATTGTGCATACTTTGATTCCCCTGCTAGCCTTGTAGATGAACCACTCTGCATTTGCGCTACTGCTGACACTAGACTGTGCCTCCTGCACTGTTGCCAATACTGCCTATGTTGCATCTAATCTCATGCTGCTGCTGCAACTACTGCAATTGAGAAGTGATCTACTGTCCCTGCAACTAGCTTCTGTAATTGTCCCTTAACTCTCTGACTACAACTAGCCTTGCTCTGTCTATTGAGTATCTGACTGCGCCTAACTGTCTTTGTGTCCCTCTAGTATTTGACGACAACTAGCCCTGCTCTGTCTATTGAGTATCTGATTGCACCTAATTGTCTCTGTGTCCCTCTAGTATCTGACTGCAACTAGCTCTGCATTATCTCTCAAGATCTGACTGTGCCTTGTTGAAATCTCGATCCCCCTGCTACTAAATACTGTGGGCCCTCGTAGCTAAGGTAATGATCCATGAGGAAACACCTGTTTGATGTTGTGCCTACTCGGACCCTGCCTGATCTTACAACTCTGAAGCCTCATGCTCCTCCTCCATCTGGAGGTATTGCTGTTATCAATGAAAACTCCTCCAACCTAGAGGTCAACTCATCTATCTCTGCCGAAACTGTTGTCTACTGATGCCCCTTCTTGTCCTTCTTTCTCTTGGGACACTGGGTGATGTAGTGACCAAAATCACTACATCCTAAGCATTTGACCTTCAACAGGTTCATTTTCTTCTTCTCGTCTCCCTTTGAGTTTTGTCCCTAGTTGGGACCTTTCTTCACCTTTTCCTCACTAGCAAGTGCTACATTCTCCTCTGCCTTCTTAACCTTTGGCCCTCTGCTATTTTTGCTAGTAGTACGCCCAATAAGAATGAACATTAGCTCCTCTTGAGTGAAGTTACTCCATAGGTGTTCCCAATCTGGCAATTTATCCCGTCCAATACTTCCCTGAACGAAAGTAGTCCACTCTTTTGAAAAGTCATTTATAGCAATGCACACAAGTTCTTTGTCATCAGGCTCCTCTCCTATAGTTGATAGCTGATCACAGACATTCTGAAGTCTGGTGAGATAGGAAGTAACTCCTGCACCCTTCTACATCTTTGTGGTCCTTAGCTTCTCCTTGATATTCATTTTACGATTCTATGATGGATCCTGGTATAACTTCACAATGACCTCCCACATGTCTTTTGCTATATTCTTCTCTGTAATATGCTAGACGATATGATCCTAAAACTCGTCTAGGACCATCCTCTTGGCTTTGGCCATATCCTTCTTGTAGTCAAGATACTGGATAGGATCTGTCGGTTCAACTACAAATACTATCACAATCTCCTTCAGACCATGCTCAACCAATAGAAATAGCATCTGGGCCTTCTAGATGGCAAAGCTAGAAGCTCCGTCAAGTCTATCCTGATCTCTGAGACCTGCTGTGGCCATTTCTGCGAAACTCAGATAAATTGGAGACTAGATCTGGAAATATCCTTCTCCTTTCTTGCCCGACCTTCTTTCTTTGCTAATCACACTCCTTGAGGAATGCAGAGATCTGCCTCCGGATGTCCTTCTCCAGCTAATACACTGTGTTTAGTTGCTCACTGAGACTTCTCGCTCTACCTTTCAAATGTCCTTCTCTAGTGACTGGCACACGAATTGTAATCTCTACAACTTGAACTGGCTAAAGTTTATAATAGCAAACTCGAATGGTCTGCTACAACTAGAAATCTTAGATCTCCTCTTGGAAATTGGAAACACTCGAATTTCTGGAAATTCCCTATATTGTGCTTTTCTCTTCCTGCCAACCAGATATGCAACTGCAACCCTTGCTGCAAATCTACTGCGCCTAGATCTGCTCAATGGATCAACTAATTTGCTCACCGGAACTGCTACCCGACAAATCTACAACCTATTGGAACTCGCTCTGGGAAAATCGAACTTTTCCTGCACTCTGCATCCTTTGGAAATCGATTTTCCTGCCCAACAATTCACACTTCCTGTTTGGCCTGCACATATATGAAATCTGTGCTTCAGATATCCCTCTGAAACTGCACGATCTACTGAAGTCTGATCTTGCTTCTAATCTAATCTTCAATGCTCTGATACCATGTGAAAATTCCTTGATTGCAATTACTGGATATTATTCTCCGAATTATTAGCAGTTTAATTGTTTACGGTAATTAACAAATAATTCACAATTGCAATCATCACCATAAAAATACGTTGCAGAAAATAAAATCAGGAGCTAAGAAATAGATGCACACACAATAAAATTGACACCAATATTTTGGACTAATGTCTGTGGAAAAACCCTGAAGGGAAAACCGATGCGGCAGATGAGGGTTTATTTATTATTATGCAACAAATTCTGGGAGTACAATAATTTGGATGCCAAATTGGGAATCCCTTGGAAAATACACTGGCAAAATCAACTTGATAAATTTTCTCCCTTCTACAATCAATTTGGCCTTCCTGTGGCCTGCTCGAACCCTCTCATTGGTAACTCGACCTCCCTGGAATTCACACTACCTAGCTTGGGAAATTCATACTGCATGCTACTTGGCTCTAATTGAGTTGTCCAACGTCTCTCTGCCTCTAGAAATGACTCGCTCTGCTTTCTGGATGATCTCCTAGCCTTCAACAATTGAAACGCCCTCTTTTCTAACACTCACACTGGGGTTTCCGGC
Organism: Pinus tabuliformis; assembly: GCA_031772625.1. Classification (NCBI taxonomy): domain Eukaryota; kingdom Viridiplantae; phylum Streptophyta; class Pinopsida; order Pinales; family Pinaceae; genus Pinus; species Pinus tabuliformis. Next base: position 476,601,309 of record CM062813.1, on the reverse strand, counting down.
TGCTCGCACTGGCTACTCGACCTCTCTGTAGATAGATTTTGGCCTCCCTTTTCCTGCCTCTCCGGTACTAGAAAAATGCTAGGAAACTCTCTAGAATTCTCCTTTGCTACTCCCTCAATCACTGATGCTCTCCTCTATCTCGAACTCTCTTCCTTGCTGAATCACTGCAATTGGATAGCTTGATCTGCTGAGGTGACTCGCTCCCCTCTTGTGTCTTTCTCCATTCCATCAATTTGCTCTTATTATCTCTCATTGGAGCTTCAAAGGCCATGATTAGATCCTCATCGACGACTAAGATCATCTTAGAATCGATCCAAGTCATTTTCTGGAAGTCTTTAGAACATAAGTCGATCTCCTTAATTAATTCACTTTAATTAACCACTTTTCCTATGTTAAAATTAGGAAATATTTATATGCTGGTTAACTAATTTAATTAAGGCGTTTCACAAGCTTATCTCACGAAACCTTTTTTGGGTTTTGGAGATCTCGTGTTCCTTAGCCTCTTAGAGGCAAATCTAAACTAGAACCCTTGTCCAATGCTACCAAATCAATCAAAAACTTTTGAACCCAGATTCGTCCAAAACAGGTCACGTGTCTGAATCCCATGAATCCGACATGATTCGATGGGAATTTGAATCCAAAAATGGGACAAGACGTGTCCTAACGGGACACAATCGAATCTCGGTTGTGTTCCTTTAGGACACACCGTGTCCTAGTTTTGCGATTCGAATCCCAAAAAAGTGAAACCCGCGGCATAAAAACAACGCTGTTCTTTTCATTATTTATCATTTCTCTCATTTGTTTTTGCAAATAGTGAGTTGTGGGCAAGGAGCTAAGGGTTTGGAGCATTTGGCAAGGGGATTCAAGCACCAGGTAAGTGCATTTCATCTCTATTTTTTTGCATTTCTATTACAGTAGTTTGTATATGAATTTTTACAAATTTGTGCATGTTTTGTTTATTTTTTTTTACAGTGTTCATGGTTCAATCAAGGGAAGCAGGTAGGGGGCAAAGGAAGGGGAATAATGTCTCCATTGGAGCTGCCCCTCCTCCCCCAATATCATCATAGTCTGCTGCAAGTAATATTGAGGGAAGAATTCCTCCTAAAGACAACATTGAGAAATATCCCTTGTGGAAATATGTCACAAGAGAGGATGGGACAAGCACCAAGGGGAGGGAGGAGGCAATGTGCAATGGAGATGCAAATTTTGCTACAGTTCTTTCAAAAGCACATATTACTGTGTGAAAGGCCATTTGTTGGCTTTACCAGGTTGTGGAGTTAGAGCTTGTAAAGTTGTTCCTTTACAAAAGAGGAAAGAAATGGAAAAAGAGTTCACTGTTGGTATGGCAAATGTGGCTGCAAAATCAAGAAAAACCAAGAATGAAGACCCCCTTCCATTTTTGAGGAAAGGCACCACCAAATTTCCATTTGAGAGTTCTATTGGGGGATAAGCAGCAAAAAGAAAAGCAATTTCACTTGGTCCAATGGACAAGATTTTTCAACAAGAGAAACGGGAAGAGCTTGATCGCACCATTGCCTTCTTTTTTAATCAAAACTTCATATCATTTAATGTTGCACGCTCACCTCTATTTATTGATATGTGTCAAGCTCTAACTCACGGGTCTCCATCATGGTATGTGCCTCTTGGTTCAGAGAAGCTTAGAACCACATTGTTGACGAAGGCAAAAAAAGAGGTGCAAAAAATGCTTGAGCCTATTAAAGCATCATGGCCAACGTCTGGGGTTAGCATTGTTTCTGATGGATGGACAGATCCAGCACGACAACCACTCATCAACTTCATGGTGTCTTCCTTGAATGGTTCAGTTTTCTTGAAAGCAGTGGATACACTTGGAGAATACAAGGATGCACAATTTATGGGTGAGCTATTTATTAAAGTTATTGAAGATGTAGGTGTTGATTCTTGTGTGCAAATCATTACAAGTAATGCACCTGTTTGCAAGGCTGCTGGCATGATTGTGGAAGCTAAATATCCACACGTGTTTTGGACACCTTGCATTGTCCATTCATTGAACTTAGCACTGAAATCCATTGCTTCTCATGTGCTTTGGATTGGCAACATTATTGAGGATGCATGACATATCCGTAACTTTGTGCAAGATCATACAAATGCCCTCACTATCTACAAGGAGTACAACAATCTATCATTGTTAAAGATTGCTGATACACGGTTTTCCTCTTCATTCATCATGTTGAAGAGGTTGAGGGAGGTCAAGACCACTTTTGGGGCCATGGTAATTTTTGAGTTTTGGTCTTTTTGGAGAAAGACAGATCAAGTAGCCTCTAGAAGAGTGAAGGACACAATCCTAGATGATGCTTGGTGGGAGAGGGTATATCTAATTAGTCAGATAATGGACCCTATCATTTCTTTGCTTCGATTTGCAGATACAGACCAACCCATTCTAGGAGAGGTTTCTGAGGGATGGAATTCCATGATTGAGTTTGTGAGGAGCATTATTATATAGAGTGAGTGCCCCGAGTATGAGACATCACTAGAGGCCTTTTGTGGTACTATACAGGATATTCTTGTTAGTAGATGGGACAAGAATTGCACACCTTTACATTGTTTGGCTCAGTCATTGAACCCAAAATACTACAACCATGAGTGGCTAAATGGTGGACCTTCTTGCAGATTCCCTCCTCACATGGATGGCGAAATCTCACAGGGGAGGAAAGATGTATTCAGGCGGGTTTTCCAGGATAGAGCAGTGCTTGATGAGGTGAAGGATGCCTTTGCAGATTTTTCCACTGGCACTGGTCGATTTGCAGGATATGATGTAATCAGAGACAAGCGGGCTAAGAAGCCCTATTCTTGGTGGGCAAACCATGGGGCAACAAGCCCTCCTCTTCAACAGTTAGCCATGAGGCTTCTCTCTCAGGTGACTTCATCCTCTTGTTGCGAGAGGAATTGGAGCACAAATGGGAATTTGTATAGTGTGAAGAAGAGCAGGCTTGAGCAGTCCAGGGCAGAGACAATGTTGTATGTGCACACCAACCTTCATCTTATTTACAAGCAGAGGGAAGAGTGGTTGAGGGGAAAGACAAAGATGTGGGATGTCTTTCCTGATGATATCGGTCTGGACAACAGTGTTGAGTTGGCATTGGCCAACATGGATCTTAATGATCCAGTGCTAGAGCCTGTTAGATTTGATGACGGTGATATTTTAGAGGGGTCATCCTCCACACCAGCAGATGCAGAGGTGACTATGGATACAGGGGAGGAGGAGGATGCAAAGGAGAGCAATGGTGACCATGATGATGAGGACATTGATGCTGATTCTGATGATGACTATGAGGATTGATGACTCATGAGTCATGGGCTACCTATTGCCTTGAGGCTTGTATACCTGTAGTTGTTTTATATTTTCTATTTGTATTTGCCATTGGCATTGCACTACCTATGTAACACATTTTGATTTGATGACTTAATGAGAAAACTACAGCTGTCAGTGTCTTTATCTTACTATATTGTAAGTTGTGTTTCATTTATGAATCACGATTTATGTGACATGTATTTGAATCTTGTATGTACTGTGCATGCTATAATGTTACTAACTTACTTTGTATACAGTAAAACTAACATCTAGATGAAGATCTATGTTTGAAATCAATGAATTTGTATCATTAATGAGAATTTGTGTAAGAAATATCTAATTTTTAATATATATATATTTTAATAAAATAATAAATAACGAATCCTACGTGTCTTGCTCCAGGGGGTCAACATGTCCGAGTCCGACACTCAAATCCCCGTATCCTATGAATCCTGAATCCCTGTGTCAGGTTACTTAGTCAAAAACTAACAGTGAGCAAGATCAAGCTCTAATCCTCCAATGTGATCAAATATCTAGACAAAAGGTTAATGATTTCTAAAGGTTAAGGAATAGATTTTAAATTGTTTGCTCAAATTCTTAGACAGTGACACAGTAGCAACTTGGCATATATTAACAAAGATAACAAAGAAGTATTATTGTATGTCATTGTGAGTGGGTCATTATCCCTGGTATGAGAGCCTGTACATTTTTATTTTATTTATTATCTTAAGGGTGGTGCAAGGTGGATATTGAAGTCTCTTTTAGGTTGGAGCTTGAAAACACTTAAAGGTGGTGGTGCTAGGGAAGTAGATTGATGCTAGTAGGGTCTTGAAGCATCCTTCCAGTTGGAGCTGATAAAACCAAGGTGTTGGCGCATCCTTTCAGAGAGTTGGGGATTCCTGATAAAACTGAATGCTTTTCTCACTGAGGACTAGGGAGTTGGTGCTTCCCTTTAGTTGGAGCTGATAAATTATCATACTCATCAAATATATTACAAAGCATTTTGTGGATTTTTCCCGCATGTGGTTTCCAAGTAAAATTTCTTGTGTATTTTTCATGTGATGTGATGCTGTTTATCTGATTTGATTTGTGCTTAATGCTCTGAAAGTGCAAAATAAATAAAAATTAAGTGAAATATTGATTTACTCCCCTCTCAATATTTCCAACAAGTGGGTGGATGCATTACATAATATGTATCAAACTTGAGTTAGGTTGTAACATAAATGCTGAGGATGATGATGTTTGCCATCCTGTAAGGCCAATAACGTTTCATGGTGGAATGAAAGTACCAAGGTCCTTTTGGTTTTCATAAATGAGGAAGTGTTGAAGAATAATTAAGTGTAGGTTTACAAAGAGTTGTTCATCTTAGTAACTCTTGAGAAAGGATATAAATTGCTAAAGCTAAAAACATTGGGAATTTTTTCATATTTCAATCCAAGAATTGGACTTCGTATTAGTGAATAATTCGTATGTGGTGAATTTATAACTAGCAGAAGATAAGGAAAAGGAATAGCAACAAACAAAAATGAATGTAACAGGGTTGTGGGGGAGCACCCCCCCTTCGAATCCGCTCCAGAAGAGCGCTCTACTTGAGAGTAGATCCGGAGCGACATCAAGAGTGCACTCCTAGGTTTTCCGGAGCGAACAAGGGAGTGGTCAGGGAACGTTTGCTCCTTGACCTCGCCTGTTCGTTCCCAGAGTGAATTTTTTTAAGGTGGGAGCAATCGCCTCCTGACTGCACCCGCCTTAAAAAAATTCACTCCTTGTGGGTGAAAATGGTGCAGCAAATTTTTGGAAGGAGGGGAGGGGAAAAAGAAATAAAAGGCCCTCCTCCCCTCCCACAATTCACCATTTGCATATTGTGAGAGCAAGAGAGGGATTTTGGAGTTAGAGCTTGAGTTGAGGAGGAAGATTGAAAGGGTTGATTGGGAGCTTGAGGAGCTTGCAAGGGAGATTGGAACTTGGAATTGAAGGCCAAAGAGGTAGGATCTAGACTCTAATCTAACATTTGTTTTTTTAATATGTTCATTGTTAAATAAAAATGTTCTCTTCTCTCTTTGCCATTCCCATTCCTCCATTTTATTGCAGGCAAAAAATTATAACTCCACCAAAGTTCAAAACTTCAAACATGATGGGTATGTGGCTTGGCATTCTCTTGTTGGTTCCTCTTTTGGTTATGATGATGTTGGGGAGCAGAAGGAGGAATGATGAAGAAGTGGGGAGTGGTGGAATAAGAAACCCTGGAGAAGAGGAGTACCTTGGTGAGGAGGAGGAGGATAATGAGAGTGGAGATGATGAGGGCACAAAAACCAAACCAGACCAAACCCCATTGTGGAAATATGTTTCTAGGTCTGTAGGAGGGAAAGGGGGTGGAACCACTAAATTTACATGCCTCCATTGAAAAAACACTTACACAAGTTCATACACCTGTGCCAGAAAGTATCTCTGTGGGAAAATGCCATGGGATGGAAATAAACAAATAGGAATCAAAACTTGTGGAAGTGTGACACAACATCAAAGAGCCAAATACATAAGGGAAGAGGAGGAAGCCCAATACAAATCTAAAACATCAAAGGGTGACTGTGAACATGACACCACTAGTCCACAATCACATAGACTAAGAACTCCATCAACATCCTCCCATGGTAGTGGATATGGAGGCATACGAACATAGATCCCTTTTAAGGCGTAGAACCATATCAGATTTCCTTGACCAAGGGTATAGAATGATGTGGATGAAAAAATTTATTGGTTTCTCTATGCATGTGGGATAACATTCAATGTTTTTCTCTCACCTTATTGGAATGAAATGGTTGGCACCATTAATGATGCCCCCTGTTGTAGCTTTTTCTATCTCCTGCCACACAATTGCGTTTAGAATATATAGAAGCCTCCTAGAGACAACCTTTGGGTTGATAGGAGACCAGTGCCTAGGGCATCTAATGGGAGCGCTTTAGAAGATTATCTAAAGGCTTTCTGCTGCACTCCATATGTCACGTAATTGGTTCAATAGCCGTTCGCCAAGGTAAACTCAAGCAAAAATTCTAATAGATAATGGCTAATCTCAAAGAGAAATGTGTTGGTTCTAGTGGCCGACACACAACAATACAGAGTTTAACATTGTTATTGTAGTATAAATGAACAAGAGGAAGGAAAGGAGGGAAATCAATGCAGAGGGATGGACATAACACAAAATCCTAAGCAACAATCTCCAGCAAAAATATGGAAGAGTGAGGAGGTGAAAATGTAGAAAAAGTGGAGCACGAATTAAGGTCTCAAGCTCTATGCCTCATGAATACATTTGTCACCAATTAGCACAAGTAAATCTGTGCTTACATACAGGTACTGTAGGCTATCAAATAACACAAGTAAATCCGTGATTACACAGGTACTGCAGGCTATCAAATAACACAAGTAAATCTGTGTTTACACAGGTACTTCTCATTACTTAGCAACATACATACAACCATGAGAGAGTAAGATCGACTGCTTCATTACACAATTTCAGAAGAGGAAAGACATACATGAAATGATATACAAAGGGGAAAACATACCGCGCATTGCTCCGATTGGAATCAACAAAACTGCTTCATTAATCTTTGAATATGGAATCCAAATCACCAGTCCATTACATTTAACAATTGTATGTGCCCGAGCACCTTATGAACAAGCAAATTGAACCAAATTGGAACCACTCTCTCTGCAAACAAAGCTCAAAACTTGCAAAAGGAGAATTCAGGCCTCTAGAATGCAGAAATTGGAAACCTCGTTTAAGTGTTTCTTCCCTCTATTTATAAGGAGAGTGGGAGCTGTGAACAACAATTACAAAATATCTTAGTTGAGCTACAACTGTCTAATCGACTAGCTGTCTCGGTGTGTGAAGGTTCTGCTGCCCAAAATGATTACAATTAGATTTGATTTCGTTCTTGAAAATGCAAAAATTACAGAATAATAGATATAAAGAAAAATGAATGATGGTTGAGGAAAATATCTCCCTGCCATTCCTATGATGACGTCCGATCAGTCCACGTCTTTGCCATGATGTTCCTCTTTAGTTGTTCGGCTGATTCACCTGTTGCTTTCGCCGTAATTGCTTGAATTCCCCACTCTTTGGAGCTGGGAGTGATCAACTGTCAGTTGCTTGCCACAGTGCAAAAATAGAGATTGACCTGGCAGTCTTTCATTGCCTGACTGCGTGGAGCTCCATGTTGAGAAATTAATTCTCAGGTGACCTGCACACTGCTTCCTGAGTCCCATACCTCCATTTACTCACTGAAGACGTGCATCGGAGCACAAAGATGGCTTGTATCACCTCAAGGCAGACCCAACACTCTTTCCTGTGGATCGTGGTCCTTGCTGCCTTGACCCAATGATCTTTGACAGTTGCCATTACTCTTGAAACCAACTCCTCTATTCCCGCATTCAATCTTGCAGCTGCTGACCCATATGCCTTTAACTCTCTATACCGTGCTTATTGGAGAAATTCCATATCGCAATTTTCACAGTGGCGCAGTATTCTAATTTTCTGAATGCCGACCTCTGATATGACAAGCTCCTTCGACTTAACCCTTCCCGCATTTCTCACCATAGGACCAAGGGTCGTGACTTGCCACTTAGCCTTGAGTTGCTAGAGCGTTTTTGTTCCTGCCGGGGGCTATTTTTCCTTGGCTAAGTGCTCAACGCCCTTGGTTCTTTGAGTCTTTGCGACCGTGGTGCCAACCCAATCGGAACCCCCTTATTAGAAAATTTTCAAGTATAAAGTGTTACAAAGAGCTGACATCTTCAACCTCTGATACACTGACCTTCAATATGACATCATCACTCCACGTGGCACCTCACGAGTGGTGACAAGTGTCACCCAGATTTGTCCCCTTAGCCCCCCCCAAAACGCCAATATTGCTAGCCACGTGTCCATCTGTACCGCCACGTCATACTGACGTCAGATGCCATTGTAGCTTATTGGGACCAATCATATGCCACCACGTTTCCTGCTAGAGGAGAGAGAAAAGTGCCCACCCACCTTTGGTTTTGCGATGAAATCCTTTGTTAATCCTTTGTCGGCGTTCCCGACGGTTTTTAACATTATCGACACATTATGCATATTGTAACTTTTTAAAGGTTGTCAGCTTAAGAAGTTCCGATTCTTTGATTCGCTAACCTTCCGATGTGCTGGTTATTCGATATTCAGGACCTCCGATATGTAATGCGCTGATATGCTTGACCTGTGACATGCGATTGCTGATATGCCTGATGCTCTGATGTTGTGATCGCCGATTTGCTTGATGCTCTAATGTTGCGATTGCTGATATGGCTGATGCTCTGATGTTGTGATCGCCGATATGCTTGATGCTCTAATGTTGCGATATCTCTGGATCTCCGATATATTGGACCTCCAATATTCCTTCCTAAGGCTTCAATCCTTGAACTTTAGCGGACCATATCTTTTGATCCAGGAGTCCATTTTTGGACTTCCACATATCGTTCGAAAGTTTGTTTAGAGCACTTTCCAATGGAGAGGGTTCAATTTAGGCTTTGAGTCCTTCTGTTGCTTGGAATATGACTGCAAACTTCTCTGCTCATTTACTCTTTGGAAAACTGGAAACACATTTTGCAGTAAGTGACAACATTGGCTCCAATTGGGGATAGTGCCTTGCTGGCAAGGTGCTGAGAACCTGTAGACTAGTAGCTTTCACCATTGGGCATGGCGTCAAAAATATATCGAACCTATAAAACCTGGAAATCTCCATGCAACTTTATTTGTTGGGAGTCATTTCCTCATAAAACTGAAATGCAAAAACTACAAACTCTAAAAACTAGAAATTAAACACTCACATATTGAGCTTATTTATATACAACTCCTGCTTAGGCATAGGGCTCAATTCACCCAAGTGAGGTCAACCGTCCAATGATACCAACCCAACATTTGAGTACTAGACTTTATGCCATTGTTCTCTTGGAAGTCAACAACTAAAACATGCATGCACCACTGCCCCCAAATTGATATTTGATGCTCAACTCTTTTAATCTCCTCCATGAACCTTCTAGTTGGGCTTGGAATTGATATATACTGTTGCGGGCCAAAGAAAGATGTTTACAATAAGGTTCAAACAGTGGAGTCGCCAAGGTGAGAGATCTTCAACCCACACTTCCTTTGCTCTCCTGACAGAGGGAATGTAAAAATTGTCGTACCTAGGGAAAAATATTATGATTCGTTCCCCGGCAACTGCGCCACAAAAATGTTGTAGCTTTTTCTATCTGCTGTCACACAATTGCTTCAGAAGATATAGAAGCCTCCTTAAGACAACTTCTAGGTTGATAGGATACCAGTGCCTAGGGCATTCGAGAGGAGTGGTTTTGAAGATTATCTAAAGGCTTTCTGCTGCACTCCATCTGCCACGTAATTGGATCAATAACCCTTCGCCAAGGTAAACTCAAGCAAACAAATTGATAGATAATGGTTAATCTCAGAGAGAAATGTGTTGGTTTTGGTGGCCAACACACAACAATACACAGTTTAATATTGTTATTATAGTATAGATGAATAGGAGGAGGGAAATGAGGGAAATCGATGCAGAGGGCTGGACATAACACAAAATCCTAAGCAACAATCTCCAACAGAAATATGGAAGAGTGAGGAGGTGAAAATGCAGAAAAAGTGGAGTGCGAATTAAGGTCTCAAGCTGTATGCCTCATGAATACATTTGTCACCAATTAGCATAAGTAAATCTGTGCTTACATATAGGTACTATAGGCTATCAAATAACACAAGTAAATCCGTGATTACACAGGTACTGCAAGCTATCAAATAACACAAGTAAATATGTGTTTACACAGGTACTTCTCACTACTTAGCAGCATACATACAACCATGAGAGTGAAACTGACAACTTCATTACACAATTTCAGAAGAGGAAAGACATACATGAAATGATATACAAAGGGGAAAACATATTGCGCATTGCTCCGATTGGAATCAACAAAACTGCTTCATTAATATTTGAAGATGGAGTCCAAATCACCAGTCCATTACATTTAATAATTGTATGTGCTCGAGCACCTTATGAACAAGCAAATTGAACCAAAGTGGAACCACTCTCTCTGCAAACAGAGCTCAAAAATTGCAAAAGCAGAATTTGGGCCTCTAGATTGTAGAAATTGGGAACCTCTTTTAAGTGTTTCTTCCCTCTATTTATAAGGAGAGGGGGAGCTTTGAACAACATTTACAAAATATCTCAGTCGAGCTCCAACTGTCTAATCAACTAGCTGTCTCAGGGTGTGAAGGTTCTGCTGCCCAAAATGATTACAATAAGATTTGATGCTGTTCTTGAAAATGCAAAAATTACAGAATAATAGACATAAAGAAAACCGAATGATGGTTGAGGAAAATATCTCCCTGCCATTCTTGTGATGGCATCCCATCAGGGCACGTCTTTGCCATGATGTTCCTCTTTAGTTGTTTGACTGGTTCACTTGTTGCTTTCACCTTAACTGCTTGAATTCCCCACTATCTGGAGCTGGAAGCAATCAACTGTCGGTTGCTTGCTACAATGCAAAAACAGAGATTGACCTAGCAGTATTTCATTGCCTGACTGCGTGGAGTTGCATGTTAAGAAATTAATTCTCAGGTGACCTGCACATTGCTTCCTGAGTCCCATACCTCTATTTACTCACTGAAGACATGCGTTGGAACACAGAGATGGCTTGTATCACCTCAAGGCAGACCCAACACTCTTTCTTGCGGATCGTGGTCCTTGCTCCCTTGACCCAACGATCTTTGCAACCGCCATTACTCTTGAGACCAACTCCTCCGTTCCCGCATTCAATCTTGCAGTTGCCGACCCATATGCCTTTAACTCTCTGTACCGTGCTTATCGGAGAAATTCCATATCGCAATTTTCACAGTGGTGCAATATTCTAATTTTTTGATTGCCGACCTCTAATATGACGAGTTCCTTCCGCTTAGTCCTTCCAACATTTCTCACCATAGGATCGAGGGCCGTGACTAGCCACTTAGCCTTGAGTTGCTAGAGCATTTTTGTTCCTGTCGGGGGCTATTTTTCCTTCGTTAAGTGCTCAATGCCCTTGGTTCTTTGAGTCTTTGCGACCGTGGTGCCAACCCAATATCAGAGCCCCCTTATTGGAACTTTTTCAAGTATCAAGTGTTACAAAGTGCCGACATCCTCAACCTCCGATATGACATCATCTCTCCACATGGCACCTCATGAGTGGTGACATGTGTCACCCAGATTTGTCCCCTTAGGCCCCCTCAAAATGCCAAAACTGCCTGCCACATGTCCTTCCGTACCGCCACATCATACTGGCGTAAGATGCCATTGTAGCTTATTAGGACCAATCATATGCCACCATGTCTCCTACTAGAGGAGAGAGAAAAGGGCCCGCCCACCTTTGGTTTTGCGATGAAATCCTTTGTTAATCCTTTGTCGGCGTTCTCGGCAGTTTTGAACACTATCGACACATCATGCATATCACAACTTTTTAAAGGTTGTCACCTTAAGTAGTTCTGATTCTTCGATTCACTGACCTTCCGATGTGCCGATGCTCTAATATTCAGGACCTCCGATATGCTATGCGCCGATATACCTGACTTTCGATATGCGATCGCTGATATGCTTGATGCTTCGATGTTGGAATTGCCGATATGCCTGATGATTTGATTTTGCGATCGCCAATATGGCTGATGCTTTGATGTTGCGATCACCGATATCCCTAGACCTTCGATATGCGATCTCTGATATTCCTTCCTAAGTCTATAATCCTTGAACTTCAACAGACCATATCTTTTTATCCAGGAGTCCATTTTTGGACTTCCACATATCGTTGGAAAGCTTGTTCAGAGCACTTTCCAATGGAGAGAGTTCGGTTTATGTTTTGAGTCCTTCTGCTGCTTGGAAAATGACTGCAAACTTCTATGCTCATTTACTCTTTTGACAACTAGAAACACATTTTGCAGTAAGTGACAACACCCCCAAAGGATACAAGAGCTTTGGGTTTGACAAGGGTAGAACCATTGGACTTTATCATGAAAAAGCAAAAATAACACATGCTTTGGGTACAATGACGAATTCTTGGAATGACTATGGGGTACCCATTTTATCTGATGGCTGGACAATACGAGTTGAAAAAGTAGTTTTATTATTTTATGAGTGTTCTTGGTGTGTCTACTAGTGGTGTAGTCTTCCTTTCAACATTTGATTACTCATAAAAGTTCAAGACCGCCATCAACATTGCAAAACCATTACTTCAAACAGTTGAAAGTATTGGGCCATACAATGTCATCCAAGTCATCACTGATAATACTTCTAATTGTAAGGCAGCGGGAGCAATTATTGAGGATAGATAGCCCAACGTATTTTGGTCTGGGTGTTTGGTTCACACAATGAACCTTTTGATGCATGATATTATTAAGAACAAACACCCTCAATACAGATGGATTGGTGATATGTACAAGAGAGGCAAGAGAATGATAAAATTTATTACTGATCATAGCAATACCCATAGGCTTTTCCACAATCAATCAAGTTTGGCGTTGTTGAAGATTGTGAAGGCCAGATTTGCTAGCTATTACCTCACCTTCAAGCACCTTTTGAAGGTAAGAGAGTCATTGGGTAGCATGGTATCAAGTCAACACTGGCAGGTATTAAAGGATAGGGCTCCAACTGCACTTGTCAGGCAAGGTTTTCATGAGGTGGAGGAGTGTCAAAATTGGCAATTAGGGCCAAACTCCATGTGGGTCACCTTATTTATGGCTGCTGATATTTTTCTTAGATTCCTCTCGTCGAGAGGTGTAGGATTGATCTAAAGATCATCCGATTCCGATAATTATTTATGAAGATATGAATTTATTTTGATTATGGACAAATGGTCAAGTCGGCCAGCTACTTATGTAGGCTCAAAAGCCCAACAGTCATGTCTATTCAACCTCAATGTTTTGCATATAAATACAAGGAGAATTCTCCTCATTTGGACACTTTACTCTCACACACATCTCTCCCTCTCTCTCTCTCTTGCACAAAAAGAGTCTCTCTCTTTCTCACATGTGTGGCTGAAAAGGAAGACGTCCTAGGGCAAAAAGGACACAGAAACAGGACAGCAAGCATCTTTGACTAGCATTGATTAGTGTTGACCCTCCAAGGAGTGCGAATTGGGTATGGTTGCCTCTTCTAGGCAGGCCGCAATTTTTGGCACAAAAATCGAGGTGATTTGACCTCTGGTTTGACTGGTATTGACTACCCTAGTTTAGGGCTGCAGTTGACTTCAGAAATCTGCACTTTGACTGAACTTTTGGGGCTGTTCTAGGGCTGTTTCTTTAGGCTGTTCGAGGACAAGTTGACCAGAAATTGACCAAGTATTTTAGAGGTCAATTTCAGCTAGTTTGACCAAGTTTGACTTTGCTGATCTAGGGTTTGCTGTTGCTGATATAAAATTACAGAATTCAGATTTTGTACTATTTCTCTTTGCTGAACTATTGAAGATAAAAGAAGATTTGATCAAAGGGTTTCCCCAAATTGGGGTTTATCCCTGGACCCTGGCTAGTCGCCATATCTTGTGTCTCTTGTCTTGGCTTGTTTTCGGTTGATCATTTAATGTTCTATCTGCACTTTACTTAATGTATATGTGATTGCTAATTTGTTGCTAATAAAAGGAAAATAAGTAAATTGCAGTAAGCATAGAACATACCAGTGATGCGGGGGAGCGCCCCCCCCCCTTCGAACCCGCTCCCGAAGCGCGCTCCGGGCGGGAGCGGCTCGGGAGCGGGTCGGGAGCGCGCTCCCCAAATCGCTCCCGGACGGGAGCGATTTTCGGGAGCGCGCTCCCGTAAAAAAATTTGCGCTCCCTGGTCTGTGAGGGAGCGCTTCAGGGAGCGATCGCTCCCGCGCTCCCGGAGCGCTTTTTAATGCCCGGGAGCGATCGGGGAGCGATCGCTCCCTGATCGCTCCCGGGCATTAAAAAACGCTCCGGGAGCGAATTTTAAAAATTCGGGAGCGATTCGGCGGAAAAAAATTCCGCGGACCCGAAAAAAACAAAAAATTTAACTTATTTTTTTGGATTTATAAGCCCAATGGGCCAAAACAAAATCATTTCAATGAGATTGAGCTTGAGTTTGAGAGCAAAGGAGCAAGGAGCAAGAGCTGAGGAGCAAGGAGCCAGAGCTGAGGAGCGAGGAGCAAGTGCCAAGGAGCGAGGAGCAAGCTTGCAGAGGTAAGTAACTTAATCATTTAGTTAGTTTAGCTGGTTAGGTGGTTAGTTTGGTTAGTTTAATTTACCTGTTTGAGTTTAAAGATCATTAATTTAAATTAAATTAATAAATTAAATGAATTAATCCCAATAAACTAAATTAATTTGCAGATTCAAGACTCAAACCCTACAAACATCAAACACGATGGACCTGGGGATTTTTATTGGCATTTTCCTCTTCCTGGTCCCTTTTCTGGTTATTATGGTGGTGGAGAGTAGGAAACGGAGGGGGCCTGAAACTGAAGAGGTGGATGAAGAAGCCGGAGGAAGTCAAATAGGTGAAAACCCCAGTGAGGAGGATGTGGAGGAGGGTGAACATGAGGGTCAAAAAACTAAACAAGACCAAACTCCATTGTGGAAATATGTTCAGAGGCCTGAAGCAGGGAGAGGGGGTGGAACCACTAAATTTCATTGCCCCCATTGCAATTCTGATTTCACAGGCTCATACACCCGTTTGAGAAGACACCTTTGCGGGAAAAGGGCATGGGATGGAGAGAAACAAATAGGAATCAGAACTTGCGACAAGGTGTCAACAGAAGATAGAGCCAAATACATAAAGGAAGAGGAGGACGCCCAATACAAAGCAAAAAGATCAAGGGGTTTCTTTGAAAGCTCACAAAGAACTCCTTCAGCATCCTCCCAAGGCAGTGGATATGGACATGGAGGCTCAGGGTCATCATCTTTACGCCGTAGAACCATATCAGATTTCCTTGATGAGGGGTGTAGGAATGATGTGGATTCAAAAATTTACAGGTTCCTCTATGCAAATGGGATACCATTCAATGTTCTACGCTCACCTTATTGGCACGAAATGGTTTCTGCCATAAATGATGCCCCTAAAGGATACAAGAGCCCTGGGTATGACAAGGCAAGAACAGTTGGCCTTGATCATGAAAAAACAAAAATATCACATTCTTTGAATAAAATGACAAGTTCTTGGACTGACAATGGGGTGTCCATTGTATCTGATGGATGGACAAATGTAAAAGGCAAGCCATTGATAAGTGTTCTCGCTGTGTCCCGAAGTGGTCCCATTTTTCTAGCTGCACATGATTACTCAGACAAGTTCAAGACCGCGATCAACATTGCAGAAGCATTGCTTGAAACAATTGAGCGTATTGGCCCATACAATGTCATCCAAGTCATCACTGATAATGCTCCTAATTGTAAGGCAGCGGGAGCAATTATTGAGGATAGATACCCGAACATATTTTGGTCTGGATGTTTGGTTCACACATTGAACCTTCTGTTGCATGATATTGTCAAAAACAAAAATGAACAATACCAATGGATTGGTGATTTGTACAAGAAAGGAAAAAAAATGATAAAATTTATTACAAATCATAGCAATACCCATGGCCTTTTCCGCAGTCACTCGAGATTGGAGTTGCTGAAGATTGCGAGGACTAGATTTGGTAGCTATTACCTCACCTTCAGGCGCCTTTTGAAGGTAAGAGAGGGTTTAGCTAGCATGGTATCAAGTCCAAATTGGCAGGTGTTAAAGGAAAGGGCTACAAATGTAGCTGACATTGCAGGTTTTGAAACGGTGGAGGAGGCCGCTCTTGATGGGCAGTTTTGGACAACTGTGAGACAGGTATTGGATTTCACCAAGCCAATTTATAACATGATTCGGTTTGCAGATACAGACAAACCAGTGATTGGTGAGGTGTATGAGCAAATGGATACCATGTTGGGGGAAATAAAAGACATTGTTAATAACAGAGATCCCAACTTGTACAATCTGATTCACGATTGTGTGTGTCAACGGTGGAAAAGGCTTAACCTTCCACTACATTGCTTGGCGTATATCCTTACGCCAAAATACTACTCAGATTCTTGGTTGGGCAAACCTGCAGCAGGGGGTGGTGTTAGGACCAAACCCCATTTAGATCGAGAGGTAACTAAAGGATATCTGGATGCATTAGAAAAGTTGGTGCCTGACAGGGAGGAATGTGCAGCTGTGCGCCTTGAAATAGGCAGATACTTCACTGGCAGTGGTTTGTATGGTAACTTCCATGCAATGGACGACAAAGATAAATTTGATTCTCTCACATGGTGGGAAACATATGGCGGCGACGGACTTTTGCGAAAATTGGCATTGAAAGTTCTTGCACAGGTTGTAAATTCTTCTTCTGCAGAGAGGTGTTGGAGCACCTACAGTTATATACATAATGTGAAAAGAAACAGGCTCAACGAAAACCGAGCAGAAAGCTTGGTTTATGTGCACTACAATTTGAGGTTGTTGAGCCATTACTGTGATCGGGCTAATGAAGATCCCACATATAAAATTTGGGACAATCACCCTGAGGACGACAATTTGGAAGATGGCATTGTACATATGGAAGAACTAGAAGATGAGCTTGTACGGGATGAAGCTGAAGCAGCTGCAGCAGCCATGCCACCTCCACCTCCACCATCCAGTTCTCGGGGCCCGAGTCTTGTTCCATTGCTGTCGCCACCTCCATCGACACCCTCGCGTGGAGGCTCTAGTTATGGTCGTCGGTCTGGGCGGGAGACTCCTAGAAGACCGCCAAGACCTACTTATACTCCTGGAGACTCTCGTGGCAAGGGCCACTTGTAGATTTACAGTTTACTTGTCTTTTTTAGTTTCTATTAGACTTGTGACTTGTCACTTTAGTTTTCATAACTGTTCAGTGTTGAGTTTTGAGTCCTTGACTCTTGACTCTTGACTCTTTCATATCATTATGACATTATGATATTTTTTGTAAACATTATATCACTGGTGACTGTGACAATGAAAATTTGAAGTTTGAAGTTGGGCCTTGGCAATTATAACTCATTGGTAATGATTGTGAATTATGAATATGATGCTTTGTGAAAGACTAAAGTTGTTTCATTTCATCTCATTATTCATGTTTCATTTTATAAATTTTTAACATTTCATATCATGTTAACAGTTAGAAGTTAGGACTTAGAAATATCTTCGATATTACTTCTTGTAATGGTTAAACTTGGCTTACAAGTACAACTTGTTACTTTGGTGATCAATGATGATAAATGTTATTGAATTGAATGTTATTTTAATTTATTATTTTACTAAGGTTGATGACGATTATAATTTCTAGATGATTGATGTGATATGGTTCAATGATCAATTTATGTTTTTTTATGTTTTTTATGTCTATTTCATCATTCTACATGTTTTTGTTGACATATATGTATAAAAAATTAAAAAATATAAAAAATATATATATTTTTAAAAAATCGCTCCCCGATTCGCTCCCAAACCGGGAGCTTCTGAAAATGGTCGCTCCCACTCCCGCTTCCGCTCCCGCTCCCCGCTCCCGCTCCCGCTCCCAAGTAACACTGGAACATACCATAATTTAACAAGGAGACCACTCTTGATGGTTAGTTTTGGGCACGTGTGAAGGATGTTCTGCAATACACCAAGCCCATTTATAACATGATTCGTTTTGCAGATATAAATGCACTAGTGATTTGGGAGGTGTATGAGCAGATGGATAACATGTTGGGGCAAATAAAAGATATTGTTTAGAGAAAAGATCCCAACTTGTATGATATTATTCACAATTTTGTGTGTGCATGGCGGGATGAACATAATGTTCCACTACATGCCTTGGTGCATATCCTTATGCCAAAATACTACTCTCCCTCTTTGATCTGAAATGATCATATGTTAAACTGAAGTAGAATTTATTAATGCCAACAGTGAACTGAATGTTAACTTAAAGTGCTTAAACCGTGAGAACTGCTTGAGAAGAAAGACTTTACGACAGATGAGAAACATAAGCAAGATGTAAAACAGAAGTGAAAAGCAGCAAAACACAACGATACTAGACAACAAGATTGATTACAGAGTTCGTCCTTGATGGACTATGTCTCTGGGTTTGCTTTCAAGATGGGTGACTGCTTTATTAGGATTGAATCCGAGGAGGTCGATTACACAACAAATTGACCAGACTGATTGTGCACATAGGCACTTCTGGTCACTGTCACAAGAAATCTCTCTGAATTAGCTTTCCAACGCCTGTCTCGGTTCCCAATTCTGACTCCTGATGCTCCTGTTACATTGAAACAAAAATTGCCTATAACCTCCAGAATCTGCACACAAGCTTCAAAACCACTAATCCTCCATCTTCAATGAGAAAAACTGCCTTTATAACCCTGCAAATGCACTCTAACCTCCTTAGGTTGAGTTTAGGATGAATGAGTTGAAATTAGGGTTTGCCATTATGTCATAAAGACACCTAGGGATTTGTTACATGGTCTTCAAATTAGTTTAATGACAAAAATAACCAAAAACCCAATTTAGAACTTTGGATAAACATAAACTGCAGGCAGTTTGCTAACCGGGCGGAATAGGTGACTGTCAACATGTGACCAGCCGCGGTTTAACTGCAGGCTGACACTCGATGCTGATTTTCCAGCAGTTTCGGCCAGCGGTCTGTGACGTGCCATGTGACAACACATCTCCCGGACAGTTTCGGCAATAGCGCGGTAACCGTGATAGTCAGTTGACGGTGCGGTAAACATGTTCACATGCATCTCACATCCACTGTGTATTCCGTCGACGGTTTTATAGCCTGACTGCCTAGTTAACCTTCGCCCGATGAACTCTTGTTCACATATCCGCAGTCCCGCTGCGGTCTTCAAGCTCGACAGTTAGAATTGTTTTATATAATTGTAATGTTTTGTGGTGTTTACAAAGGCGGAGAGGGGTTTAGACTTAGGTTTTGTATTGTATTGTTTATACAATGGGTTTGCAATATATTTTTAAATGGTCCAAAAGGTTAGGTTTTAGGGTTTTTAGACTGAGGATAATGCATTTTTCCACCATAGCTTTGTAGTGCTAGGTTTTAGGCTTAGGTTTTGAGAACAATGTCTTAGGTTTTAGTCCTTAAGACTTTACATCACTTTGTTCTTAAAACAACCCTTTTTCCAATCAATTGTCACAATGTGACATTAAACCCATATGATGAAAACCATGGATCCTTTTTGGAAACCCAAACCCTGGTGGAACTGACGATGAAGGTGTGTCGACAACCAAACCCCGACGGAATTGACGACAAACACGTTTTGACAACTAGGTACAAAACCCTATCATTCGAACACCATGAAAACCATTCACATCACCAAACAACCTGAACCATAAACATCACTGTCGAAGCTGAAGACACCGGACACTGAATGCTAACGACGAAACTGAACCTGTGTAATTGATTTGACTAGATCCTCCTAGATCAGTCCTCTCCACTTGAAAGCTTTTGGACGACCAAAAGTTTGACTTAAACAGATAGTAAATGAGGGTAGAGCTCCCTCACTCTCCACCTTGTCCAGAAGATGTGTTAAGTTATGGTATGTTCTATGCTTAGAGCAATTTACTTTTCTTTCTTATTATTATTTATAGATTAGCAATCACATGTGCATATGTAAAGTGCAGATAGAACATTAAACGATCATCAGAAAACAAGCCAAGACAAGAGACACAAGATATGGCGGCTAGCCAGGGACAAACCCCACAATGTGTGGGGAAACCCTTTGATCAAATCTTCTTTATCTTCAATAATTCAGCAGAGAGAAATATTACAATAAATCTGATTTATATCAGTAGTAGCAAACCCTAGATCAGCAACATCAGCGTTAGCGACTTCATCATCAAAACTAGGGCAGTCGATATCTCGCAAACCGACCGTCGAATTGGCTTGATTCCACCACCAAAAAATGCGCCTTTAGAGGAGGTCTAGATGGACTTACAACGCAGTTCAGAAGAGGAGGTTTGATGGTCAACGCTGGTCAAAGTTTAGATCTGCAGTTGTAGCTTCAGGTTCAGCAGCTTCCTTCCACATGTGTGAGAGAGAGTCTCTTTTTTGCACAGTAGAGAAGAGCCTCTTTTCTGCGCAGGAGAGAGAGAGAGAGATGTGATGAGATGAGTGAGTGGAAATGAGGAAAAGTCCTCCTGTATTTATACACCACTGTTGATGTTTGAATAGATGTGACTGTTGGGCTTCTGAGCCTACATGAGTTGTAAGTCGGCTTGATAATAATTCCATAATTAAAATAAATTCATATCTCCATAAATACTTATTGGAATCGGATGATCTTTAGATCAATCCTACACCTCTTGACGAGAGGAATCTAATAAAAATATTGTTAGCCATGAATAAGATGACTCGCATGGAGTTTGGCCCTAGTTGCCAATTTTAACACTCCCTCTCAACTAGGGAGAGCTCCATATGCAATTTGTCTGTCGGTCACTACTATTCATCCATCAAATGCACTGCCCTGTACAGCCTGACCCTTGCCCTGCTCTGCTCTATTCTGCCTGTACTGCTTTGTCTTGTTCTGCCCTCTACTGATATGTATTGCTCTGCTCTTGCTTTGTTCTGTTCTGCTATGCTTTTGACTGAATTATGAAGAAGAAAAAATGATCGTGGATGCATCATACTGACTCAAAGTCAGTCTCAGAGTATGTACCACTGGTCCCAGACTAGTCTCAACCAACCCGAAGTCAGCGTCATAGCGAGTACAACTCCTACCACTAGTCCCAGACCAGTATCATCCTCCACTGACTCAAAGTCAGTCTCAGAGTGCGTACCATTGGTCCCAGGCCAGTCTCAACCGACCCGAAGTCAGCGTCATAGTATGTACCACTGGTCCCAGACTAGTATCGCAGTCTCAGAGAGTGTACCACTGGTCCTAGACCAGTCTCAATCGGCCCGAAGTCAGTGTCATAGTATGTACCACTCTCACTGGTCCCAGACTAGTCTTGCACTGACCCGAGGTTAGTCTCAGAGTATGTACCACTGGTCCCAGACCAGTCTCAACTGACCGGAAGTCAGCATCATAGTGGGTACAACTCCTACCACTAGTCCCAGACTAGTATCATTGATCCCAGATCAATGAAGGTCATCCTAGCATAGGGAGTACGGTAGATACAACAATGCATCCGTCGGTACTACTATGGTCCCTAACTTCATTTCCCTGCTCATTGATCAGATGAGAGGTACTTCCCATGAGTCCCTGACTGCATGGGTAGGATGCCTTGACAGGAGAACTTAATCAATCCCGTCCTCACAGGAGAACTAATCATCCTGCTACACAATCGCCATGGAGAACACATCATCCAGGCCTCACAGGAGAACTAATCATCCTGCTACATAATCGTCATGGAGAACACATCATCCAGACCTCACAGGAGAACCAATCATCCTGCTACATAGTCGCCACGGGGTGTACATGTACACCACCAGGGGATAGTGAATCACCCTGTGGTCATATGTCGCTCCAAGAAGTACCCTGCACCCCCCGGAGCTCCCAGAGCTCAATGCATCATATAGGACCCTCATCGGAGGGTCTTTGAACAACACCAAGTTGTTCTTGGAAAGTTAGGAATTTGACTTTCCCTAGGGGCTTTGTCAGAATGTCGGCGACTTGTTCATTTGTACCGATATGTTGGAGCCTTATAGCTCCCACTGCACCATATTTCGAATATAGTGATACCTGATATCAATATGCTTGGAGCGATCATGAAATACGGGATTTTCTGACAAACGAATCCCACTCTGGTTGTCACATAGGATCACGGTGGTATCCAATGTAAATCCAAACAGCTCACTGAAGAGCTTTTGCAACCAGACTACCTCACAGGAGGCCATGCTAGCAGTAATATATTCTACTTCGGCGGTGCTCAAAGCCACTGACTTCTGCTTCCTTCTCATCCAGGATATCAAAGCAGATCCCAAGGAGAAACAACACCCGGAAGTGCTCTTATGGTCCTCCACATTGCCTGCCCAATCAGCATCAATATATCCAAGTAGTCTCCCATCTCTGGCAGTGTATCTTAACCCATAAGTGATTGTGCCATGAAGATATCTCAACAGATTCTTGGCACCAATCCAATGTATGAGGTGAGGTTCAACCATATGTTGACTGAATGTGTTGACTGCAAAGAATATGTCTGGACAGGAGTTCACTAAGAACATTAATGATCCGACAAGTTGCCGATACTCTGTAGCATTTTGTAAAACAGGTCTAGTAGCACTACCGCTTAACTTCTTGAAGTCAAGCTCCATTGGGGTAGTTACAGGCTTGCAGTCTACCATACCAAATCTTTCCAATATCTTCACCACATATTTCCTTGAGATAGGAAAATTTCCCCTGGCTTCCGTCGTACTTCAAGTCCTAGGAAATAATGCATCAGTCCTAGATCCTTCATTTCAAATTCAGAAGCCAACTCCCTCTTACATTTGTGAATAAGAGGGTCTGCACCTGTTAGGAAGAGGTCATCCACATACAACACCAGTATGAGAGGTTTGTCATCTTCAACCTTAAATAAAGGTTAGGATTGGCTTCACTCCTAGTGAATCCCAACTTCATCAAGTAGCTATCGATCCTCTCATACCATGCTTGAGGTGCTTGTTTCAGCCCATAGAGAGCTTTCTTTAACCTGCATACATGATATTTTCGATCATGAATCTCAAATCCTTCGGGTTGCTCCACGTAAACCTCTTCTTTGATCGAACCATGCAAGAACGCGTTCTTGACATCCATCTAATGTAGGTTCCATCCTTGTGAAGCCGCAAGGGCTATGATCGAGCGATGGTCGTATATCTGGCAACAGGTGCAAATATCCCATCATATTCTATATCTTCCTTCTGGGGAAGTCATGAGCAACAAAACGAGCCTTATACTTTTCCATACTTCCATCTGCTGCATGCTTTATCTTGTAAAGCCATTTTGAAGTGACAACTGTCTTGACCTGGGTTCTGGGAACTACTTTCCAGACATCATTCTTCATAATAGACTCATATTCTTCGGTCATAGCATCCTGCCATGCTTGATTTTTGACAACATCTGAGAATGATGAAGGCTCATTTTGTATGATGGTGCTCATGATAGTCAGGTATCCCTGATACCTGTTAGGTTTCTTACTTTCACGGAAGGTTCCTCGCGGTGCAACATGTCCTTCAGCATCATCAAGTAGCCCCCTAAGCCATGAAGGCCTCTTCCTAGAAGAGGAAGGCTTAGATGGATAAATAGGATCCATGGGTTCTTCCACATCAGGCATTGTTACATCATCTACCCATAGAAATTTCGGAAGTCTTTGATCATGAAGCATGGCATAGACAACGTCCACAGTCGTACGGTTCTTCCTTTCCGCCACACCATTCTGCTCAGGAGTATGTGATGTAGTAGTCTTCCTCTTAATGTCAGCCTCAGATATGCCTGAATGAACCAACTGTAATATGTCGGAGGTCTTGCTTTGGCTTGAGGGGAATGGTCCCCTTTTGAGTTTTCCTTCGACACATCCTGGACATACACCACCTTTCTCTACTCGGGATTCGGGCATCCCTGTCACCATTTGTCTTACTTTGGATAGAGCTTTATAATGAAGGTGGGCAAACCTCCGATGCCAAAGTTCGGTCTGAAGAGATGTGTCATAAGACATGACACCTAGCGGACTTCCACCGACCTAATATAATGAATCAACACGAAACCCAAGAGTAAAGGCATCTTTAACATTATTTTTCCATATACGTACCTTGCCATTGCTGAAGGTTACTTGTAGCCTTTGTCTTCCATTGCCGAGATGGACACCAGGTTCTTTTTGAGGTCAGGTACATATAATAGATCCAGTAAGTGAATCGTATTACCTTTATTCAATTTGAGAGAGACATTGCCTACACCTTTCACGGGATATTTCATATTATCTCCGAGGACAATTTCTAGGTTAGTTTCTTTCTCTATCAGATTATGGAGAACTTCTTTGTAACCAGTGAAGTGCCTTGAGGAACCACTATCAATGAGCCAAATTCCCATTGGGTCCGAAGGAGCAGAGGTAGATAGAGCAGCTAGTAGATAATATTTATCCTGCTTATTTCAACAATGTTGGATTCATACCTGGAATTTCTAGCCTTCTTGAATGGTTATACTCTTCCTTGGTTTCCAACGCTCCTTTTACCTTTGCTATTGAATTTGACATTCCTTTGATTGCCATCAGAGGGATTTTGATCATCGTCCCAGTGTGAGTCCTTTCTATTAGGGCACTCCCTTGCATAGTGACCTATTTTATCGCAGATGTAACATTGTCCTTTTCTTCCACCCTTAGGTCCAACCTTTCTTTTTGATTTAGTCCCGGAATTATTTATTTTCTTAGCATGAGAAGAAAAGGCAGCAGGAGGACCTTTAGGCATGGGAATTTCTTGCTCTTCTACCCTTGTTTCTTCTTGGATGCATCTAGCCATTAATTCCTCAAAACCAGGAATTACATTATTGTTCAAAAGAGTAGTCCTGAACACGTACCATTCGGATGGTAATCCTCCAAGAGTCGTGAGTGCCATTTTCCTATCAGTAGTAGTCTCCCCAATAGATAGGAGATTGTTCCTGATCTTGGTGATTCTTAAGAAGTATGCTTGCATACTCTCATCTTTACCCTTCTTAATTTTCTTCAACTTATTTCTAAGAAACAAAACTTGATTTGCATCATTAACTTTAAATAAACTCACAAGTCTATCGTAGATTTCCTTGGAGGTGTTCAGGTTGGAGATGTAGGCCACCGAGCGCTTGTCAATAGAGTCTCGGATGATCTTCTTTGCTTTGACTTCTCTAGTTTTCCATTTGTTCCTGGCAGCAGCGGATGCATTTGATGGAGGCTCAACAATATTGTCTCTCACATGGTCCAACACTCCTTGATCTTCTAAGGTTAGATCGATAGACATCTTCCATCCGTGATAGTCAGCTTTCTCACGAAGCTTGTCTTCGGCAGGAAAGAGTGATGAGGACCCCATAGTTCTTTTAGGATAACCTTGCCAATCTTCTCTTCGGTGATTGCTCTTGCTCTTGCTTGGGTTTTGTCTTCACCTCAGCTTCGATACCATGTTAAGTTATGGTATGTTCTATGCTTAGAGCAATTTACTTTTCTTTCTTATTATTATTCATAGATTAGCAATCACATGTGCATAAGTAAAGTGAAGATAGAACATTAAACGATCAATAGAAAACAAGCCAAGACAAGAGACACAACATATGGTGGCTAGCCAGGGACAAACCTCACAATGTGTGGGGAAACCCTTTGATCAAATCTTCTTTTATCTTCAATAATTTAGCAGAGAGAAATAGTACAATAAATCTGATTTTTATCAGTAGTAGCAAACCTTAGATCAACATCATCAGCGTTAGCAGCTTCATCATCAAAACTAGGGCAGTTGATATCTCGCAAACCGACCGTCGAATCGACTTGATTGCACCACCAAAAAATGCGGCCTTCAGAGGAGGTCCAGATGGGCTTACAGTGCAGTTCAGAAGAGGAGGTTTGATGGTCAACGTTGGTCAAATTTTGGATCTGCAGTTGTAGCTTCAGGTTCAACAGCTTCCTTCCACATGTGTGAGAGAGAGTCTCTTTTCTGCGCAGTAAAGAAGAGCCTCTTTTCTGTGCAGGAGAGAGAGAGAGAGATTTGATGAGATGAGTGAGTGGAAATGAGGAAAAGTCCTCCTGTATTTATACACAACTGTTGATGTTTGAATAGATGCGATTGTTGGGATTCTGAGCCTACATGAGTTGTAGGTCGGCTTGATAATAATTCCATAATCAAAATAAATTCATATCTCCATAAATTCTTATTGAAATCGGATGATATTTAGATCAATCCTACACCTCTCGATGAGAGGAATCTAATAAAAATATTGTTAGCCATGAATAAGATAACCCACATGGAGTTTGGCCCTAGTTGCCAATTTTAACAAGATGTACCAATACATTCGATCAACCACCTAAAAGTGATGACCCTGATGATGCTGATCATGGCACATTTTGAATTCGTGAACTGTTCCATCTATCTGCAGTATGCACAACTTGCGAAGATGGTCAAACAACCTGTTATGAACATGGCAATTGACTTCTTTCCACGAAATACCATGAATTAGTGATTCATAAACATCTCTGAAAACGGTCTCTACAGGAAATTGTTCAATACTATTGACATGTATTAACAATCTATATTGCGGAATGACAAAGACAATCAAAGACATTTTTGACATCAAACCAGCTACTTGACTTGATATACTTTCTTGATTCATGAGTACTAAGTGAACTTGCTGCAATAAACTCATCAAACTATGAGGTGACAACTGCTGCAACTTAGTTTGTTTTTGAAAGTATTGAAATGTCTGTTGATTTGTTTGAATCACTGTTTCTTCATTCATTAAATGATGTTTCCATGCATTAGAACTTTCCCTTGATGCATAAGTTTCCCTTAGATGTATTGGATACTTTGACACTGCTTTAGAAAAGGCTTTGATATGAAAACAAATGGGCTTCCTCTCCACTTGAAAAGAGGCTTCCAGACTGTTTGAGACATGAAATGGTGACACAATACAAGAGAAATTTAACACTGACTTTCCCCAATACTGACCTGCATCCCCGTAACTTATAACTTCCAAACTTGGACTGAATTGATTCATTTTGACATTTGGAAGAGGAGCTTTAGGCATCAAATGTAATTCATTTTGTATTCCCTGCTTATGAGTAAGATGTTTGGTTTCTTTAAATACAACTGAAAATGTTTCTACCTCTTGGATCAAACTATCGTTAAGCTGAGACTCATAACTTGAACAAACATCATGTTGATTCTTATGTTGTTCCTTTACACATATGATTACAAATCTCTTATTTGAACTTATTAATTGCTTCATTTAATTAGCAACAACTAAATTCAAGTGATTTTTACTTTGATGTGCCCTAACAATAAATTCAACCACATCTTTTTTATGGTGATAGTTATGCTCTTTCCTATAAAACACTGCATCACGATCATAAAGATAAGGACTTTCCATGACAACTCCACATATGTCTATAGGAACCACATCTAATTCCACTTCATCAATGTAATTAGCTGTAATGGAAAATCGTAATTGACATTGTTTTGTGACTTTTATCTGAGTTGATTTATTTAGCCATCCTAATGGGTAAGATCTTGGATGATTCCGTGTCTCCAAACCCAAATTCTTAACTAAATATTTAGATATTAAAATTTCCTGTGATCCATTGTCAAACATTGTATCTATCTTTGTGTGCTTAGAAGTTATCCTTATGTTAAATAATTCCACTCATTTATCCTCATTTGAAGGATTTATGTTTGATGAAGATGCAATAGTATTCGAACTTGAACCAGTGTCAGAAGTTTTACCTGTCGAAACTATGACAATTATCCTCCTTTCATCACCTGAATCAGAAACTAGATCTTGCTGGACTACTGCAGTTGCCTTCTTTTCATCCTTCTCCTTAAGGAACTTTTTGGGCTTAAGTTCTGGATGAAGTTTCCAACATTTAGATTCATCATGACCGATTCTCTGGCAATGAGAACAAATAGGTTTTTCCTTCAAAGCTATCACTGATTTCTTTCTCTTCGAATTGTTCTTCCCTTACTGTCATTGGAATCCTTGATTTCCAACTCTTTGGATGATTGCGATGAAAACTTGAATGGTCAGCCACCTAATTCAATATGTATGACTTGAACACACACTTCATCAAAATCATCAGGATTAAACATCAATAATGTATGCTGCAAATATGAATGTAAATTGCCGATGTATTTTAATAAAGTTTCACGTGTATCCAATGAAATACCAAGCACCAATGCTTTTTTTCTGAACTCCCGAGTAAACTCCTGAACACTCTACCCTTTACCTTGCCTCAAATGTTGCCAATCAATAACAACTTGTTGCATGTATCCTAAAGGATAGAATTGTTTCCTAAAAGCTTTTAAAAACTTAGACCATGAAGAGATGACTTTACCTTCTCGCCTTACATCTATCTGAGTTTTACTTTCCCACCAGATTAAAGTTGTTCCCCCCATTCTAAGTGTAGATAACTGAATTTTCGTTTTATCGTCAGAAATGTTCTGAATACGACAATACACTTCTAATTGCTTAATCCAACTATCTAGCTTTTCAGGATTCATTTCGCCATCATAATAACTCAAATTTTACATCAAGTTTCAAAAGAGATGTTTTCTTTCAGATTCTGAACTGGAAAAAGAAGAAGAAGATGATGATGGAGATGATGGAGGTGAAGGAGGTTTATTAACCTTGCCTTTACCTTTGTCCTTCTTTGATGTCTTTGAAGAAGAAGCTGCATCTCTCACCTTCTTATCTTCGTAAATTTCTCCCAACATCTGCTGCATAGTCAAGAATGCTTGCTGAAACTGTTCCTTGCTTATCTTAGTTTTTGGAGTTTCACCTGCATCAGATCTTGTCATGGTCAACTTATGAGCGACTCTTCGCTTTCCAATCTCTGGATTAATCTCCTCGAGGATTCCTTCTCCACGTTGCGACTTTGACTTGGTTAACATTCACTGACAAATTCTACAAATGCAACCTGTTATGATACCAAATTATATGATCTGAAATGATCATATGTTAAACTGAAATAGAATTTATTAATGCCAATAGTGAACAGAATGCTAACTTAAAGTGCTTAAACCGTGAGAATTGCTTGAGAAGAAAGATTTTACGATAGATGAGAAACATAAGAAAGATGTAAAATAGAAGTGAAAAGCAACAAAACATAGCGATACCAGACAACAAGATTGATTACAGAGTTCGTCCCTGATGGACTACGTCTCCGGGTCCACTTTCAAGATGGGCGACCGCTTTATTAGGATTGAATCTGAGGAGGTCGATTACACAAAAAGTTGACCAGACTGATCGTGCACATAGGCACTTCTGGTCACTGTTACGAGAAAGCTCTCCGAATTAGCTTTCTTACACTTGTCTCGGTTCCCAATTCTGACTCCCGATGCCCCTGTTACACTGAAAACAAAAACTGCCTATAACCTCCAGAATCTGCACACGAGCTTCAAAACCACTAATCCTCCATCTTCAACGAGCAAAATTGCCTTTATAACCCTGCAAATGCACTCTAACCTCCTTAGGTTGAGTTCGAGATGAATGCGCTGAAATTAGGGTTTGCCATTATGTCATAAAGACACCTAGGGATTTGTTACATGGTCTTCGAATTAGTTTAATGACAAAAATAACCAAAAACCCAATTTAGAACTTTGGATAAACATAAACCTGCAGGCGGTTTGCTAATCAGGCGGAATAGGTGATTGTCAACGTGTGACCAGCCGCGGTCTAACCGCAGGTTGACACCTGACGTTGATTTCTCGGCGGTTTCGGCTAGCGGTCTGTGACGTGCCATGTGACAACACATCTCCTCGACAGTTTCGGCAACAAGGCAGTAACCGCGATGGTCAGTTGATGGTGCAGTAAATGTGTTCACATGCGTCTTGTATTTCGCCAACAGTTTTATAGCCTGACTGCTCGATTAATCTCCGCCCGGTCAACTCTTGTTCACATATTCGTGGTCCCACTGCGGTCTCCAAGCTCGATGGTTAGAACTGTTTTATATAATTTGTAATGTTTTGTGGTGTTTACAAAGGCCGAGAGGGTTTTAGACTTAGGTGTTGTATTGTATTGTTTATACAATGGGTTTGCAATATATTTTGTAATGGTTCGAAAGGTTAGGTTTTAGGGGTTTTAGACTTAGGATAATGCATTTTTCCACCATAGCTTTGTAGTGCTAGGTTTTAGACTTAGGTTTTTAGAACAATGTCTTAGGTTTTAGTCCTTAAGACTTTACATCACTTTATTCTTAAAACAACCCTTTTTACAATCAATAGTCACAATGTGACATTAAACCCATATGATGAAAACCATGGATCCTTTTTGGAAACCCAAACCCTGGTGGAACTGACGATGAAGGCGTGTCGACAACCAAACCTTGGCGGAATTGACGACAAAAAAGTTTCGACAAGCAGGTACAAAACCCTATCATTCGAACACCATGAAAACCATTGACATCACCGGACAACCTGAACCATAAACATCACTGTCGAAGCTAAAGATACCGGACACTGAATGTTGTCGACGAAACTAAACCTGTGTAATTGATCTGAGAAGATCCTCTTGGATCACTCTTGGTTGGCACACCTGCACTTGGGGGTGGGGTTAGGGCCAAACCTCATACAGATCTAGAGTTTCAAAATGGGTATATGATAACATTAGATAAGTTGGTCCCTGACAGGGAGGAGTGTGCTAGATTGTGTCTTGAATTAGGCAAATACTTCACTAGCATTGTAGTGTTTGGTTCTTTGCATGAAATGGAAGATAGGGACAAATTTGATGCTGTTGCATGGTGGAACATGTATGGTGGCCAGGGGCTTTTGGCAAAATTGGCAAAAAAGGTGCTTTCACAGATTGTAAATACTTCTTCTGCAGAGAGCTGTTGGAGCACCTATAGCTTCATCCATAATGTGAGAAGAAACAAACTCTATGAAAACCAGGTAGAAAGCTTGGTTTATGTGCACTACAACTTGAGGTTGTCGACACATTATTGTGAGTGGGCTCGTGATGATACATCAAATGTATATTGGGACAACAACCTATACGAAGATAATTTGGAGGATGGCGATCTACATCTAGAAGAATTGGAAACAAAACTTTTGAAGATGATGATGAAACAACAACAACAACCATGCCATCCCCATCATCCAGTAGCAGTGCTTGAGTTCCACAATCTTTGCCTTTGCTGCTGCCACCTCCATCTACATCCTCATGTGGATGTTATGTGCTTGTTGATTCTAGTTTTGGACATGGTCGTTTGACTATGCAAGAGGAGATTCCCAGTAGACCACCACGACCTTCTCAGAAATTAGACATTTCTCGTGGCAAGCGGACTTTTGCCCACCATTTTGTGGGTAATATCCCTAGGAGAATTTTTTTCCCCAAGATGGTCCTCAGCCGACCGCGAACAACCCCTTGCAGCCACCGGCTAGATCATTGTGCCATTTCTCCACCACTTGAGCTAGCCATGTGGTCCCTTGCCCATCTGCCATGATCATATGTTTGAAGGTGGGCCTCCCAAACCTAAAGGTATGCTTTGTCATTTGGTAATTGAGTATTGTAGTTTGCTTATCATGGACACTTCTGGGCATGCATTAATGGGGGGGATTCGATAGAAAGAATGGGCTAGGTATGTGCTCTTGTCCCCTAGACCCCTTTTGGATATTAACCTTGGATTTTAGTCATGTGGGATCTCTTTTTACTGACCATTTGGCTTTAAGGATCGTATTTCATGGGAAACCCCGATTTTGGTTGTGTGGTCCCACTCCCTTATCTGCTTATATTACCCCCTTTCCACTCATTATTACCCCATTCATCATTTTTCCCACTTGGGTCCACATTCCTCCACTTCGTCCACATAGGGTTAGCTTGCCCCTTACCCTTTCCCGCACCTTGGGTCAAGCCTGGAATGATACCTCAGAGCTTGATGCAACTAAAAAGAAAGATAAAAGCATATTTGGCTACATTCAACAAGAAAATGTACCACAAAATGCAAAAGATAGCGGGACAAACACATTTAGCACGTGGGGAAAAGCCAATACATGATCTATACCCCATCATCATGTCCATCACCCTAGTTTCTACAGGTTCTATGAGCCTCCTTCATCATATAGGAACCCATGGTTGTTCCAATCCCTGGTGGGCAATGAACCGCCCTACCTTAAAAGGGGGTATTCACTGCTATATCTTATGCATCATGCTCTTACCGCTTGAGCCCCGAGCAGTTTGTCAAAGAAAATCATAAAAAGGCAAAAGCCATAGAAAGGGGTGGAAAAATCAAGGCCGGTGCACCTCCTGTACCACGATTGCTCCCTCCTATACCTAAGTCACCTGACACGGGGATTCGGGACACGTAGGATTCAAGATTCGTGGTGTCGGATTCAGACACACTGACCCCCCAGAACAGGACACGTTATATATTATTTTATATATATATATATATATATATTTAAATATATATATATATATATATTTAAAAATATATATATTAAAAATTAGATATTATCATATTTCTTACAAAAATTTTAATTAATGATACAAATTTATTGTTTTCAAACATAGATCTTCATCTATAGCTATTAGCATGCATAGTACATACAAAATTCAAATACATGTCAATCTATTATCTATTTCTTATGCTTGGCCCTCTTGCACCACGAGAAATGTCTAATTTTTTAGTCTTGTTGGAAAATCAGGATCTTTGTCATTAATATCACCCTCTAAGCATTAATATCTAGAGGTATCTTTGTCATTACCTCTGTATCTGTATAGGGATCTTTGTCATTAATATCACCCTTTAAGCATTAACATAAGATAGAACAAGCATAACATGTCAAGTCAAGATTTTGTTTGAGTGATGCGTACATTTTTAGGAGGGTCATGATACAGGAGTTCGACAACCAATGTCACTAACATCAAGGTACATAGAGGGATTGGTGCTCTTGATTAAATACGAGTTCCATACCCTAATACATGACAAAATTCAATGGAAACATTGCAATCCCCCAATCCTAAAATCCTGAAAAACTGATAAGTCTGCTGGATTTTGAATGAAATCTAAAATTCTACTTTCTCCATATGAAATCCAATGGGGCCGGAACCACTCTCAAACATCCTGAGTCATTTCATGGTAATGTTAAATTTAATTAAAAGGATGAAAATGAAGATTAAGGAGAATGTCACTTTTACTCTGAGGATTTAACATTACCATGAACAGGACACGTTTCCCAAAATCGCGACACGCTTTTGAAAATCGTGATACGACCTCGGATTCGACGTGTCGGAAAAGGACACGACATGTCATATGATTTGGACACGAATCCGGACCGAATCGTGTCGGATTCGCTGGATTCGGGATTCGTAGGGGATTTAGGACGAATCCGGTGACTTAGTCCTATACATTATAAACCCTGGTGTGGGCTTACCTTTTATTAGCTACCCTTGTACACTAGCATGTGGCCCAGGGCTACCCCTTCTCATCCCTTACTTCATTCATTTATCTGTCACATGCCAACGCCTTTCGAAGGATGTACCTTGAACATATTATCCCCTTTAGAAGTAGAAACCACATAATATGATTCTTGGCTAACCCCATTTGGAGTTTAGGAGACATTGGCACATCTCGAAGCCCATTATGAAAGGGTAGACAATTATGAAGTCCCCCCCTGTGGTCCATGGTTGGTAAGCTCATTTACTCGATTTCTCTAATGACTTGTTGTACTGGAAGGCTAGGGGATGCATTGGATCTTATGCAGGATTGCAGATGGTCTACATCTTGGGTTTGGTTTCCCTATACGGGGTCCTAATCCTCCAGAAGGCTACATTGGCATATGTAGGTTGTGTGCTGAGAGCCATGGGCCACCACAGCAGTAGACAACATTCCATGGATGCCTGAGGATGGTCTGAGACGCTCGAGATACTCTTATTGGATGAGGAAGATGCACCTGGTTCACCTTTTCCCAACCGACCCCACAAATGTACCATGCACTTGGCAGTTGACCCAGGACTTGTAGGATGATGTGGCATCCCCTACACCATCATCAGAGCCCTTGCAGACAATCTAGAGGCATCT
Organism: Pinus tabuliformis; assembly: GCA_031772625.1. NCBI lineage: Eukaryota > Viridiplantae > Streptophyta > Pinopsida > Pinales > Pinaceae > Pinus > Pinus tabuliformis. The sequence continues at coordinate 476,567,266 of CM062813.1, read as the reverse complement.
TTGACTAATGAGGTTATTATTGTGCCCCCACACCCATTGGGAGTACCACAGGTTTATTGTTTGGAGAACAAGGGGCCAACCCCTTGTCCATCACTTTTGAGGGTCCTACTCTTCATTATGGCACCCATGGACCTCATCAAGCCTCTTGGAGGGCCCTACGACATGTATTATTCATCATCTGACCTCTTAAGAGGCTTATTCTTTCATTTGTGAGCTAGTTTGGTGGGCTTGTCACCAAAAATTAGATTATTAGCACATTATTTTATTTTTGGGGCTTATGTAGGCCTAGGGGACTAATTCAAACTCCTCATTAGTGTATAAATACAAGTGAGATGAGTTCATTTTCTCATCATCACTTTGGATTGGATCTCTTCTCTCTCTTGAGAATTTCACACTTTTTCTCAGTGGATGAATTGGAGCTTTATGGATGAATTTTGATGTGTGGATTTTGTCTATCTTATCTTGGAGCTTCTCTCTTGTCAAATTGTGGATGGTTGGATACATTCTTTTACATGTAAGTACATGCTTTTAATGTTATTCTTGTTTTACTTTTTCATATACATTGGACTATGATTTTCGCTATTCTTACGGCTAATTGTTGCATGGATTTACTGTTTTGAATTGTGGAATTTGTCTCTATTATAACATCTCTCAATGTATGGGCCATGTAATGTGAACGAAATCTTCGAGGGGTAATTCTAACAACGAATTGATCTTGATAAGCCATCACTTTTTGCACATTGAAGTATAAAAGCTGCAAGATTGCTTCTCTTTGACGTAGAAGGCTAGTGAAGTAGCCTTGAGGCCTCCTTGACCAAGAACCAAAGGTCCTCACTTATTTTCATCATAGACTCCATTCTCCCAAGAATAAGACATTGATCTACCAAGAGGTGGTCACCTAAAATCATACATTTTTCACCCTTTTTTAGGTCTAACCAAATTGGGTCACCTAGGGCATTATTTTCCCGTCAAACTATCCCTCCAAAAAGTTCGATCTCTTAGCCTCTTCTGCGCCGGTGTCTCCTCAAGCCCTCCTCCAAATTTGAGGCCATTTCGACGGTGGAGTTGTGAGAAAAGACAAGCCCTAGCTCTAAGATCAAACATTTTCCTAGCATCGCCAAGGCTAGTGCCTCATAGGATCAATTCAATACCTTTAAGGAAAAAATATTTCTTTGATTCTTTTCTCCACCTTGTCTAGGGTAAGAACATCATTGGTTGTCATATTCCTAACTCACCTGACATGGGGACACGGGACATGAAGGACATGGGGATTCGAGTGTCGGACACAGACACGTTGACCCCCTGGGACAGGACACGTTTGGATACGTATATATATATATATATAACACACACATATATATATATATTAAAATTTAGACATTTCTTACACAAATTTTCATTCATGATACAAATTCATTAATTCAAACATAGATCTTCATCTAGATGTAAGTTTTACAAAGTAACATTATGCATAAAATACAATTGTGACATAAATGATAAATCATAATACATATTCAATTCATCAATGATCCAATAGGTAGAAAGACAAGATAGTAAGATATTGTAGTTTTCTTATTAAGTCGTTAAAATAAAATGTGTTACATAGGTAATGCAATGCCAATGGCAAATAGAAATAGCCAATTTTCTACTCGGGCATGCACAGATGCTCACAGTAAAATAGAACACTTTATTTCTATAAGGATGCTAATAAACTCGGAGTTACAGACTCATACGACTTGGCAAGATACTGATACTTTATTCCTGCAAGGCATGACACCAAGAGGCAATCTAGCATATCTCTGAGAAGAAGAGAAGTAAGAAAGCTTACTAATAGCTCTGGGAACTCGAGACTACTCAGCGTGAATAAAATGAGGGACACAGCCACTCTTATATAGGATTTACAACCGGTTGTCCGGTGACAAGAAACTGGGGACTGCCAGTTTCGACCTAATATTCGGGTACAAGTGGACAACTTGTATTATCTCATCCCTTATCTTGGTTGAGAAAGTCTTTCGACATGTGGGGACCGAATGTATATTAAGACAAAACATAAAGTAAATGTAGGCCTTGGAATGCATCTTTTTGACTATGCTGGAGAGGTCGTTGCTTCATGTGTCAGAAGATTTGCTAGGCAATTGAGATATCCAGCCTTGTGCTCAATGTTGAAATCATAGCTATCAAGCCATGCTGCCCATCGTAATATCCTTGCATTATTATCAGCTAGTTCTTTGTTTAGCTTAATCATGCCTGGCATAATCTTAAGATCGGTTCTGACAAGAAATCAGACTGGTTTTAGATACAACCTAAAATGATGAATGCTTTTCTTTACTGCCAGAACTTCTTTATGACTACTTGGATAGTTTAATTCTGCACCATGAAACGAACCAGATATGTAGGCACAAATATGTTCGATGGAACCTATCTTTTCAAGTAGAACACTTCCCCATGCAACGTTTGATGCATCAGTTTCTAAAATGTAGAACCCTTCGTCTGTAGGAAGCTTTAATGGAGAGAGAAACTGAACTTTCTCCTTGATTGTACGCACCGCTTGTGTCATAGCTTCATTCCATGGAATAGGTGCCTTTTTCAATCTTTGTTGCAGTATGACAAGATCTTGAGCTTGGCCTTTATAAAACCATCTGATGTAGTTCAAGCTTCCAAGAAAATGTTGTAACTGCGTTTTATCTGTGATTTTCTCTGGAAATTTCTGCAGGTTATGGAGAACATGATCTTGCAACTGGATGTTGCCATTAGAAATATGTAAACCTAAGAAATCCACATTAGTTAGACCAATCTCCATTTTGGTCTTTGACAGAGCTAAACCATGCTTAAAACAATGCTCATAAAATATTTGGAGATGTTTTTGATGTTCTTGAATATTCTTAGAACAAACAAGTAAATCATCAATATAAATGATTAACCAGTCTAATCCCCTGAACACATCTTCCATTCTTTTTTGGAATTCTGATGGAGCATTTTTTAAACCAAAGGGCATTACCTTCCATTGATATTGTCCATGTGGGACAACGAAGGTTGTCTTGTATCTGTCTTCTTTCTTTATACCAACTTGGTAAAAACCAGATTTAAGGTCAAACTTGCTAAAGATTGTACACCCTTTCATCTTCTGTAGGAGAGCTACTTGGTTCGGAAGGGGATAGGAAATCGTCTTCAGAACTGTATTGAGAGGCTTGTAGTTTATCACCATTCTTGGTCTGCCTCACTTGATTTCGCTATGCTTGTTTACATAGAATGCTCTGCATGCCCACTGGGATCGGGCTGGTTCAATTAAACCTTTTTCTAAGCCTCAAAGCAGTGGGTAGCTCATGAGTCATCAATCCTCAACATCAAAATCAACATCACTGTACTCATCATCATGGTCACCACTACTCTCCTCTGCTACATCCTTCTTCTCTATATCCAAAGTCATCTTTGCACAAATTTATAAAAGAAATGCACATGCGAATTATTGTAATAAAAATGCAAAAAAAAAAGAGAGAAAATGCACTTACCTATTGCTTGAATCTCTTATAAAATCCTCCCACACCCTTTTCTCTTTGCTCTCACATATCCACAACAAAGAAGAAAGGTGAATGTGAAATAGAATGGCCAAATCAGCCTTTTAATGCTGCGCAGAGGTCCGAATTTCGGGATTCGTGTCCGATCGGGACACGATTCGGACACAGTCATGTCCCGATTAGACACGACCAGACATGATCAGAAGGCCACAAATTCGATCGAATCGTGTCCGATTCGCTTGATTCGGGACACAATGGGCCAACGAGACGAATCTGGTTTCATAGTCTTATTCTTTCCTCCTATCCTAGACTGGGTCCATTTGGTCTCATGTGGTCCTACTCCTTTGAAAAAACAATTCTTTAAGAACCATCTGGGATACCAATTTCAATAAGGATTGTAGGGATTGGGAAACATTTTCACGAATCATATCCCTTAAACCTAACGCTTAAATCCTCTCATGCCTCTCCTAGAAGTCATTGTACCTTGCTTAAAAGCAAGCAAGTTCAATCCTTCAACCTCTTCTAAAAAGGAACCATTTGGGTCACAACACATCCATTCATTGGTTTATCTTCCATTGGTGACTCCATAATATATCGGGTCGCCTCCCATCGGTGAAAGTCCGTAAATAGTAGGGAGCCTTATCTGAGGTGACAGTGGGCTAAGTCTCCATTTGTTGCCCTTGGTCTACCATTTGCCCTTTAGGGATCCCCTTTAGGTCCCTTGCTAGTTTGAGTGGTAACAATGCCCATGCAATAGATAATAGATTTACTTGTCTTTTCTAGTTTCTAGCAGTTTTTATAACTGTTGACTCTTTCATATTTATTATGATATTTTTGTAAACAATATATGACAATTGAAGTTTGAAGTTGGCAATTATAACTCATTGGTAATGAATTATGAATATGATGCATCGTGAAAGTTGAAACATTTCATTTCATGTTAGATATTCTTTGTTATGTTGAAGTTTCTAAGTCTAACAGTTAGAAACCCTCCATGTACTTTCTGATTTATTTCTTCCTACTTGTTCTGATTAATTAACAAGTTATTTACCATGTAAATACTAAAAATAAACACAAGTACATGCTCAACACATTACAGATCATCAACTGAAGGAAACAGAAACAAGCACACAAATGACATCGTTATTTTTGGACTAATGTCCCCGGAAAACCCAATGCGGGAAAACCAGTGCAACTACTTGAGGGTTTGATTTATTAAGCAGTTTCATAATACAATCTGGGTGCCAAATATGGCTTACCCAACAAAGAAAAATTTCGGCAGTAGTACCTCTCCTTCGGAGACAGATGCTCTGGCTGAAACCCCGGATAAACACTCCGGCAAGTCCTCAGCTCCAATTTGCCCCATGAAAAACCCCAATGTCCACCTCTAGGGATTGCGTCAGCCTCTTCTGCCCTCTGTGTCAGCGTTCTTGGCAATTTCGGCTGTTCCCGACAGTTCCGAGTTCTGCCCTCTGCATCAGCTTTTCCGGCAGTTCTTGGCAGTTTCGATTGTTCTCGACAGTTCCGGCTTCTGCCCTCTGTGTTAGCTTTCCCGACAGTTTCGGCTTTTGCCCTCTGTGTTAGCTTTTCCGACAGTTTCAGCAGTTCCCGACAGTTCCAGCGGTTCCTGGCAGTTCCAGCTTCTGCCCTTAGTGTCAACTTTCTCGGCTGTTATGGCAGTTCCGGCTATTCTCGGCAGTTTTGGCTTTTGCCCTTTGTGTCAGCTTTCCCAGCTGTTCCGGCAATTCCCAGCAGTTCCAGCTGTTCTTGGCAGTTCCGGCTTCTACCCTCTGCGTCAGCTTTCCTGATAGTTCCCGACAGTTCTGGCTGTTCCTACTTTTGCCCTCTGCGTTATCTTTCCCGGCTGCTGCGCTGATTCTCCGGGCACTATCTCTGCCTCTCTGCTTTTGTATTCACTGCCCCTCAGCGACAACTCCAGATCACTTTCTCAACTTTCTTAGCAAACCCAGCCCCAGAAAGTCGAAATCTTGATCTCTTGGTGTGTTCTCCAAGTGACCCTCAAGCCTCCTCTTATACTTTTCTCATTGACATTTCAACGGCCGAGATTAAGTCCCTAATCAATGGTTAAGATTAGATCTGGCTTGATCAATGACTTTTGGACCATTCTCACTCAGTTTTATATTAATTCACATTAATATTTTATTTTCCCTAAGTTTAGACTTAGGGACTTCATTAAAAATATTAATTATTTTAATATCTCTCAAACTGGTTAGATTCTGCCCAAACCATTTCTAGTATTGGAGATCTCATGTGCTTTAGCCTCTCCATCAATTTTCGTGGCTAGAGCACATCCGATGCTACCCCAAATCAACATGTTATCATTTGGTTACTTGGTAATGGTAATGGTTACAAGTACAAGTTACAACTTTAGTGATCAATGATGATTAAATGTTATATATTGAATTTTGAAAGCTTGAATATTTAAGATTGATGAATCATGAGACTCAATATGTTATATGTTACTAACTTGTGGACGTGGTCGATGAAGATTATAACTTCTAGATGATTGATGTTATATGATTCAATCTATGTTTTTATGCTTTTTATATCTAATTCATCATTCTACATGCTTTTGTTGACATATATGCATCAAAATATACAAAAATATATATTATATAAAAATTCTCTCCCGACCTAGGAACTTTTGAAAATGTCGCTCTGTTTCCACTTCCGCTCCCACTTCCACTCCCGCTCCCAAGCAACCTTGGAATGTAATGCCTTGATAGCAGCTGTATGGCATTACATTGACCAGTTACAAACAGGTAAGCATTGTTCTGGGAATATATGGGAAACCTAAGCAACCTTGGAATGTAATGCCTTGATAGCAGCTGTATGGCATTACATTGACCAGTTACAAACAGGTAAGCATTGTTCTGGGAATATATGGGAAACCTAAGATGATCGACAACCTTAGGGTAGTCTTACAGTTTAGAGAGAATCAACGTAAGAAATCATTCTAGATGAGGCTTCTTGGATCATACTTTTATTTTTTTCATCTGTTTATTGGCATTGCGATTGTGGAAAATAAAATTGTAATTGGAAATGATAATATAGAATATAGCATAGCCAGGCTGATAGTCTGTTTTATATTATAGAGCGGGAAGCATGTTTTATAAATCAGATTGTCTGTTATGCTATCTCCTTATTTTATTTGAATTTCATGTTATTAAGAAAATGACATCACATGAATAATTTGGGAGATTGAGCAAGCGTTATAGTGGGATTAATACAAGCTACATTCATAACCCTTTTTCTCATGTTGTGGATTCCCCCCCCCCCTCAACACCCTGGCTACAATGATACGAGTGGGGAGGGAAGTTGCAAGTTGCTTTGTTATCATTGTACTGAGCCATAAAAGTTTTGTACAGGCTTTTAATGCACTTGAAGATGCATCGAAAATGAATGTCTTTCGTTAATATAGCTTTCGCTTTTCTTCATATACGTGAGTGATAGCTCCAGTTGCAGCTACAAAAGTCAATGGAGATATGTATGACGAGTAATCCAAGAAAAATGAGAGAGCATAAAATAGGAATATGTATACTCGGAAACCTTCGTCATACAAAAATAAGGGAAACACGAACCATTTTATCTGCTTCTGTTAAGACCTTTGCAATCTTTTATTTTGTTAGCCATTTGTTGCCTTTAATATGATATAGTTTCCATTGACATCCTTACTTTTTGCTGCACCATCAACTTTGGGAGGGTAAATTTCTGGGTTGTTCTTGACTGTCATGTCAATTTGAAAGCTATCCATTCCGGGTGACATTAGATTATCAATCGTACACTTTGTTCAGATTCCTTTAAGGAGTGACTAATTTAAACTGATTTGAAAGATTAGCATATTGTAAAACTGTATTTGGCATCAAGTTAGTCCCCTTGATTTGTGGCATGTGGCATCAAGTCAGCTTCGTTGATTTGTAGGTATATATCAGCTACAAAAAAATGTATAAAATATGGCATAGGCTGTACCATAAACATCAAGCCAAAGTTAAAAAATTAGGTTACAGAGGTTTGTTTATCTTAACTCTGAGGAAAAAAGATGACTTACTAAAGACAAATCAAAACACTGAAAACGTTTCTATTTATTTAATCCAAGAACTGAACTTTATAGCAACCAGTAACGAGTACTTCGTCAATTTTCAGCTAGCAGAAGATAGTTAACAGGAATAGCAGCAAACAAGTATGAATGTAATGTCTTGATGACAGCATTATGTCGCTATATGGACCATTTACAAACTGAACTAGAGAAATCAACAACGTTAAGGTAGTCTTACGGTTTAGAGAAAAATAAACAACGTTAGGCAGTCTTATGGTTTAGAGAGAAACCAACAGAACTATTATTTAAGCTGAACACTTGGAATGAGGGGAGTACAGAAGTCTTTCTACAAGAGGCCTCCTGGATCGTAGTTTTACTTATTTGTCTGTTTAGTGACACAACAGTTATAGGAAACAAATCGTTATTGGAAATGATGATATAGCACATAGTATGGTACAGATGATAGTCTGCTTTATATCATAGAGTTAAATATGGAAGGAAGCAAACTTCACGAAACAGTTTATGTCTGTTATGGTATCTATTTATTGTACTTGAATTTCATTACATGGACCATTTACAAGCTTTACTAGAGAAAACCATCCTTAAAGTAGTCTTATAGTCAAGAGAAAAATCAACAGAACTATCATTTAAGCTGAAAACTTGGAAAAAAGGGCGAGATCAGAATTCTTTCTGCAAGAGGCCTCCTGGGTTATAGTTTTGCTGTTTGTCTGTTTAGTGACATAACAATTCTGGGAGACAAATTATTATTGGAAATGATGATATAGCACATAGTACGGTACGGATGATGGTATGTTTGATATCACAGAATTAAATTTGGAATGAAACAAACATCATAAACCAGATTATCTGTTATGGTATCTACATATTGTACTTGAATCTCAGGTTATTACTGAAATGACACATAAATCATTTAGGATATTTAGCAAGTCTTATAGTGTGATTAATGCAAGCTACATTCATGACAATGCTTTTTCTCATGTTATGATTCCTCTCCCCACCCCGCCCACAATGTTATCAGTGGGGAGGTTAGTTGCAGGTTGCTTTCATATCATTGTACTGAACCATAATGTTTTTGTACAGGGTTTTAAGGCACTTGAAGATACAGTGAAAATGAACCAGCATTTCATTGATATGGCTTTCTTTTATCTTTTCTTCATATATGTGCCTGATGTCCCCAGTAGCAACAACAAAAGCCAATGGAGAAATGTATGACAACTAATCCAAGTAGAACGAGTAAGCATGAAGTGGGAATGTGTATACTAGGAAACCCTCTTCATAGAAAAATAAGTTACTGACAAGAACATATTATGACCATATTATCTGTTTCTCTTAAGCCTTTTGCAATTTTTTATTTTGTTAGCTATATTTGACCTTTAATATCAGATATTCACAATTGACATCTTTTGTGGTTTACCGTCTGTTTGTGTCATATCAACTTTGATCATAAATCCTGGATTGTATTGGACTGTCATGTTGATTTGAAAGCCATCTTTTCAACGTGACATTAGTCTATCAATCATGCACCTTGTTCTGTTTCCTTTTCCGAGCAAATAGTATAAACTGAATTTGAAAATTTAGTATTTTGTAAACCTGAATTTGGTATCAAGTTGGTCCCCTTGAGTTGTAGGTATATATCATTTTGGTCTTAAGAAAATGTCTGAATAGTTGAGTGCTGCGAAGGCATGAATTTTATGTTGGCACACGGTTACATTGCTTCAGTACCATGCATTATCATTTATTTAGAAGAATTTTATACAAAGCATTATATCAGTTTTTCAGTTTGGGGGGCTTGGGCTGGCTGATTTCCTGTCTGGAATATGCTCATCACTGCAGTCATATCAAGGGCAGAAGCAGGTTGAGTTACAACCATGTAATATGCATTTCAAATTTTTATCCAATATTGACAAACCATACATGATATCCATAAAGATTTAGAAGTGACAGTTTCCACTTCTAAAGTTTATGTTAGATTTAAGTCAGGATTAAAACTATGAACATCCTCATCAAGACATCTGGACCCACAACTTAGCAAGTTCATTAAGATTAACGAGCCTTTTAAGCTAAGGGATGTTGAGAAATCTAGGGAAGCTAGATTAGGTGATTTCCGTTACTTTGATAACTGTTTGTGATGTATTTTTACTTGATTAACTTCTTTTTTTTCTTGATTATATTTAGTGTTTTTATCATCAAACAGCTACCAAATCATATAGAACAATGAGACGAGGAAACAAGATGTAGGCGATCAGCTAGGGCCAAAAAACCTCTCCACTTGAGAGGAAAACCCACAAGAATTCTTCTCTTCTTATAGAATCTTCAAATGACGAATTCCAAGACTTAAGACCCTTGACAAAGACCCCACTAAGAGCAAATCAACATTTCTCCTTGATGAGCTTTCTTTCCAGCAATTTTGACCCCAACAACTTCTTCAACAACTTTGACCCCAACAGTTTCTTTTGCAATTTCGACCCAACAGTTTCTTCTGTAACTTCGACCCAACAGTTTCTTCTGCAACTTTGACCCAACAGTTTCTTCAACAACTTTGCCCCAACAACTATCCAACACTTCAACTTGCCCAATAACTTTCCAACACTTCGACTTGCCCAACAAATTTCCAGCAATTCGACTTTCCCAACAACTTTCCACCAACTAGGCTTTTCCAGCAAGTTTAGAAACCCTAACACAAAAGGGAGAGAAAGCCCGAACAACTTCGATCTTGTTTTTCTTCTTCTTTTTCTTCCTTTTCCAACTTCTATTTTGAGGAGATCGAACTTTCTTGCGAGTGTATCCAAATGAGGTCGAGCTCCTTCTTATATATATGATTTTGAGGGGTATGAATTGCTATCTTTAGGCCGACTTGTCCTGTCATGTAGGCCAATTTTTTGCTACTTGTTTGACAAGGTCTTGGAGGGTCTTTGACTCTATTTTTGACTCAAATAATTTTTCTTTACAATATGTAACATGCCCAAAATGGTCTTCCATACATGACAATGACTCAATTGACTTGTAGACTCAATAACAAGGCCTAGAAGCACTCAATGAGTGCTTGACCTGAAAATAAATTTTCCTTGAGCGTGAAACCCATGCCTCAAGAATGACAATAATAAATTTATTTGTCTCTTTACATCAAATACATAAAATCATGATTACATATGTCATTATGAAGACCAAACCTAGTTACATATTTCAACACTCCCTCTTAACTAGGGAGGTATTCATAATCCATACAAGGTACTTGAACATTCTCAAATTGAAGAATTCTCATAAGAGTCAGATTGGTAAGCCAGAGCATCTCATCATACCAACCAACATTGTCACTTAGCAAGGCCTTCATAAAGAACTCTATATCTCCACAAGATCAAAGCACAATGCTGGCAAGACCAATGACTGATAGACACCATCATCATTGTCTCTCAAGGCACACAACCCACCTGAGTGTTCACAAGGTATGTCCTTTTAGGACATTTCCTCTCTTGGAATAACACATCCTCAAGGAATTTCCTCTTTGACTACTCTTATCTTGGATGCCCTACCTCATCCTCAAACTGTATCGGGAACGATTGCAGATGCTTACCCAATCCTCCATTCTTCCTTCACAATATGAAAACAAGAATGATGTGTCTATCTCTCCTCATGGCCTTCACTAAGACTTACGGTTGTTAGTCCTAGTCTAGTGCATGACACATGAAGTAGAAAACCATATCTGCCACTCCCTCTTAACCAGGGAGGGCCAACCCATTCCTATAAAAGGAATGTACCCAAGCTCCCTCTTAACCTGGGACTTGTCTAGGCTCCCTCTTAAAGAGGGACTTGTTTCCAACAACATTTTGCTCTTTGGTGGAGATCATGGTACCTTCAACTGCTTGTAGAGCTCCTTCTTTCAATGTCATAAATTTCATATTCATCATTATGGAGCCTTCATCTTTTCTTTGTAGGGCATCAACCATCCATCACTTTCCTTCACAAACCATGTGAGTCATGTCATCACTTTTTTCATCGGAAAGTGATCTTCTAGTCCACATCTGCCTTTTCTTCATACAACTACATCTTCCAAGTCATGTTTCCTTTAGGATCTTCCCTCCAACCACATGAGTGCTAGTTGTAGGTGACATTTAAAACTCTCTTTTAGTGGCCCTGTATCAATCCAACCAGATGTTGTTCAAAAAATCAAAATGAACATCAAATCAAAGTTACCTTTTATGATGGCCTTTCATCATGACCTCTGTTTGCTTGCAACATCAACTTCCCACACATTTATGTTGAAATTTGATGACTAAAAATTTTCCTGCAATCCCAACCCAGTTTTAATTTCACCTTATCATTCCCATTTAGTTAAATGCCCTTTCCCATAAACATACATTCAACATATAGAATTCTGGAAATTAAATTTTCAGATTAAAACACATGGCACTGTCAACACATGTTGAAAATAAATATGGACATAAACAAACTAGCAATACACATAAAAGTACACAGAGTTTTGGTCAACTTAGACCCAAGCAAATCCCCTTCAATATTCTACGGGGAAAACCTGTTTTCTTTTTTTCTCTGTAAAAGCTAATTCTATTAAAAGGAAAGAAAAATAAAATTACAATGAGGCTGCAGCCTCAATCGAGAACAACTAAGTTCCTTCTGGGAATCATAACTGCCCCATATTTGGGAAACCAGTTTAAACTTACAAAAAACCAAGCAGAAGACCGGGAGAACATCGACAAAACCGGAATGAAGACTTGAGACATCACCATTTGAAACAGTTGAGAAACAAGACAGAATTGCCTAACCAGAGAATGAGAAACAAAACCAAAGACAATAGGACTTGACCAGTCAGCAGCAAAACTTTGAGGTGGCACTTGGGAGGCCACATGGCGTTACATTGGGATGTCCTGGTCAGGAGCCTCCTCGACAACGGGACATGCGTTCCCATACCAAATCTCGCCTTCCTTTGCCACGTTGCTATCCGCCCTGCCACCTGGAAGTTCCATCGCCTGAGGGATGCCGCTCAAGCTGCCAGCAATAGCCATCGGAGTTGTGGCTCCATGAGCGCTGCCACCTGGAATTTCCGTCGCTTGAGGAATGCCGCTCAAACTACCAGCAATAGCCCTCGAAATTGTGGCTCCATGAGCGCTGCCACCTGGATGCCGAGTGTCGCCTGCAATATCACCTTCAACATTCTGACCGCCACGCCTGGCTGCCCTGCCTTCATCCGACGGGAGCTGCTCAGAGCCCAGATAAACTTCCATTCTGCGAATGTCCTGAGGTTGCTCTGCAGAGTTTCGCGCAGGAGCACTGTGTTGTTCTTCTTCTTCTGAGAAAATGATAGTGACATTAGCCGTAATAATGGGCCGGTTCAGGTTGCTCTGGAACCTGAAATGATTCGAATGGAAGGCAGAGTGAGGATAGTGTCTGCGGGGCGGACTAGGAGGGAGAGAGCTGGCCTGAGAAGGAGGCGGAGAAACAGGTGGTGGTGGCGGAGCATCACTATGCGCACCCTGAGAGCGAGCGCTACCACCTCGGTCACCTCCTCTGCGATTCCGCATGTGGTGATGAACCATCACACTGCGACGGGAGAGAAGCTCAGGAGAATTGGGGGCCTGGAAGAAAAGTAGAGGATGCGAAGAGGGCTCCTGGATAGGGTTCAAAGGGCAGTGCTTAGAATGGGAGTAATGGAACCCATTGCCAAAGACAAGACAACAGAGAAGCCAACAACGTTTTCCTGTAACAGTTCTACTGCTGGGGTTTCCTGCTTGGAGCGGGCAAATGCTGAAGGAGGGAGGGCAAACCGATGGGTTGATGGTGCCATGTTAAATCGAACATCCTTCAATCCTCGGCCGGAGCGAGCATTAAAGGCTTCCTATAGGCTGGCCTGCTCTCGCCTGAAGTGAGTCTGCAGGTGCCATAACTGGACCTGGGAGGGTGCGCTGGCCACCATCTGGCTGGGCCGAGTGTCATCAAGCCATCGTTTCACCATTAATGTTCTGGAATTTCACCCGCATCCAGGTGCGCTTCGCCTCCTTGTTCCATTTCATTCTTCGCAAGATTCTGGTATTCCATTGATTGGTCTTCAGTGGCCAACATAGAGAGTGAACCTGTATGTAGATCCATCCCACTTTCCACTCCGATATTAGCCAATAAATCAGCCACTTTATTTCCTTCCCGACGTATGTGCTTGAGAATGATCGCTCTATGAGAAGAGAGCTAGATTTCAATAAGTTCAAGCCTATTTGCCATTCTCCAGCTGTTGCTCACTTTGCTTGAAGATGTTCCTTGCATAATTTTGTTGACCATATTTATGAGGATTTGAGAGTCGCCTTCTATGATAAGCGGAAAATAGCCATTTTTTTGAGCTAGAATGAGTCCCTGCCATAGTCCTTCAAGTTCGGCCGAGTTATTTGTGTCCCATCCTTTTGAACCTAAGAAAGTTAGAAGGGGAGCTCCCTTATGATCTTTAAATATTCCTCCAAAACCTGCTTTGCCTGGATTTCCTTTCGAGGCTCCATCAAAGTTTAGCTGGAACATATGAATGGGAGGACGGAGCCACTTTTCACGAGTCTTGCTCTTTACTGGAGTTTTTCCTTTGATTATCAATTCTTGATTCCACTGAAGGTTCCAGTTTGCCCATATATTTTGTTCCTGAGGGAGAGAAGGAAAGTCCTCCTCATGCTAGGTGTGGAGAAGTAAGGTTTCCTTGATATTTTGACAGAACATGTTCCATAGAGTTTCCAGGGGCGAGGAGTGATCCTTGAAGATTCTCCGGTTTCTCTCCTTCCATATCGTCCACATGAGAAAGCCCGGAATGAGCTTCCATAAGAAATTTAAAATCTTGCTTTTAAATGGATTCTGATCCCAATTGCGAATAGTGGCTATGATGTCTCCTTGGACCTGTCCTTCCTTTTGGCATCGAAAGCTGACTTTTTCCCAGAGCTTGCATGCCAGCTGACAAGAGTGCATAAGATGCTTAGTGGATTCCTCTTCTTGCTTGCAGTTGGGACATAGGGAGGGCCCGTGATAGTTCCTCTTCCTAAGATTGTCCCACGTGAGGATTTTGTTTTGACATAAAAGCCATAAAAAGGTTGAGACTTTCGGCCATATAGTTGGGTTCCAGACTTTGTTCCAGAGAGGATCTTTGACAATATAATCTTTGATAATGATGTTATAAGCCTCCCGAGTACTGAAAGTGCCTTTTTCTTCATAGCCCTGTTTAGTCAATTTAGTGTTCCTAAATTGATGTCATTAATTGTCAACCCGGGGCTCGTAAGCTGATGAAGTGAAGGTGTACTATATGTACTTAAGCAACCTCTTAGAGCTTTTTGTCGTTTGGGGTGTTGTTTGTGGTTAATTTATCTTCCTAAGATGGAGTGGTGATTTATAAACAGATGAGTGATGGTGTGTGTAAGGTGAGTTCTAGATGAGTGAGAGTGTGTGATTAGTGGTTTCTAACTACTTGCTGAAAAGGAAAAGCTTGAAAGAAATAAATAAATTAAAATGAACTGAAAGTAAAGAACCACTTTCTAATGGCATTAGACACCATTCATGCTGCTGCAAATAAAAGGTAAGAAAATCACTTAAAAGACCAATGATAATGTTTATCTCTTCCTAACTCTCTGCCTCTAACACATAGTACTGTGTAAGACACGATTAGGAAGTAGTTAAAGATAAGTCTAAGAAATGATAAAAATGAGAAAAATCTACTTTAAAGACTAGTTATAATGTTTTGCTCTTTCTAACTCTCTGCCTCTAACACATAGTACTGTGTAAAGCACGATTAGAAAGTAGTTAAAGATTAGTCTAAAAAGTACCCAAAGCCAGCTGCAAGTTATTAGTATTCTGATCTCTAAAAGATAGACAATTTATAATAAAGAGACCATTCATATGTTAGCAGACAGATTTGAGAAATAAAACTAAAAATCAGCTATGAAAATAAAGTAAAGGCAGCAACTTTGAATCTGTCAACTGAAACTACCACTAGATGTAAAGCAAATACACAAACACACAAGCAATCCCGGGTTAAAAACCTGCAAAAGAACAATGCTGATCAGCTTAAAATAAAGGCTGGAAATGAAATAACATGAAAGTAAATTACGCTGTACATGTGTCAAGAAAAGGAAATGCTGAATGGAAATAAGGAAATGCTGAACATAAAATACTATACAAGGCTAACATGAACAGGGGCCCTCCATTCATATAACCCAAAGAAGACTCAAGGTATTGAAAACTTCAGAACAACACTGCTTCTATTACTCCATGTGCAGAAAATTACAGTCAAGAGTGCTAGAACAACACTATCAAAACAGAGCCTTGGAATGCACTAAAATTATAACAAGTTCATAAAACACAGCAACTAAAAAGTAACATAAGCGTACGCAGACGCAAGTTTTTATAGGCATCTGAAAGATGGCCTAATGCGTACAGCGAAAACTGAAAAGTAAACTAACTGTCATGCGTAATTAAGGTTCAATAACACGTCAGAAGCCTGCGTGGATGAGCTGGAGGTTCTGGTCGTTATGGGCATTGAATCCAGAGTTGGATTATGTCCCCCACAACCTGCGTAACACGGACAAATCACCGTTTGAACTGACGTGACCCAACAGCTTACGTATCACCGTTAAGCTGCCTTTGTTGACCGTAACTTGACCCTCGTTGACCGGAGGTACAAATGACGTGGATGGCTGAAAAAATAGCACAGGAACCTCGAGCACCTTGATTCCTAAGTACCCATGTGGCTGGTTTGGCAAAATGACACGTGGAACCTTGAGATTAACAAAAAGGCTGCGGGATCATCAGATGGTTGCGGAATCAGCAGATGGCTGCGGAATCAGCAGATGGCTGCGGAATGCCTGTAAATATGTCAAAATCTAAACAAAACAGTCACACATTAGCAAAATTCCTTAATCATGCTTAAAGTCATATAATGTAATGATCTGGGTTGGTTTGCAAGGAAAATGAGGCAAAAGTGAGAGATGAATGAGGGAAAACTGTAGGTAATGGTGGATAATCAAGTGTAAAGTAGAGGCTCTACATACCCCCACTACGAGGGCATTGCATGTCCTCATGCAATCAAAAACATGGTTCAGTCCACCTGCTGGGATGCCTCTGCTAAGACATCCAGCCTTCTCTTCTTTCTCTGTGTGGCCACATTGACTCTTGGTCTTTTCATCAAACACCTGAATTTCAGATTGATCAAAGCTCTGTTTAATTTCCTGCATCTCTTCTTGAGCTTTTTGTTTTCCTTCTGCCACAGGCCCATATGAAGCATGGTGTTATCTTGAACCATCTTGTCCACATTGCTCTGTATCTTCAGTTTTTCATTTTCTTGTTTGATGTGGCGATTTAGTACCTCTAGCTCAAATATTTCCTGCTTCAGTGATTGGACTTGCTGCTCCAAAGGTTGAGCAGTACTTGGCCCAACAACTGCTTGTTCTAGCGTCTCCAGGTAATTATAAACTTTCTGCTGATCAGGGTCAACCTCTGGTGAACGCTTTGGGCTAGGCTCATACTGAAATTCGGATCCATGTTCATATTCAGGTTCATGCTCAAAAGGACTTTCCTCACGTGGAAGACTGGTGTCAACATACTCAGCGTGTGGAGAGCTTTTCTCAAAGTCAGGACTTGTAGCAACCTTTTCAGGTGTGCTCAAGTCAATGATGAGTGATTTACCCTTTGTGGCCCCCACTTTTCTTTGTAACCTGCTGCTCCTTCTCACGGTGGTGGTGCTCTGTTTTTCTTTTTATGCTTTTTGCTTTTGTTTTTTTACCTTCTTTGAAAGGGCAGTTTCATGGAGTTTGGCCATTCTTTGTGCTAAGGGCTGAGTATCTTCTTCACTAGAGTTCTCAGGAGTAGCGTAAGTTTCTTGAGCTACAACTTTGCCTTTATCTTTCTTTTGTTTCATCCTACTCCCTTTTCTCTTTTGAGCAACTTCTTGGGCAAGTTCTGAAAGGGTTTCTGTGATGATTCCTTGAGCTGTTTGATCAATGTCCACAGCAGGCTCAGGATCAATTTCATGTTCAGAATGATGTACATCAGTTTCTTCTTCAATCTGTTCTTGGACAGTTTCCTCTTGGACAACAGTTTCAGGGGTAGCCTCTTTTCTTTTTCTTCTACTCTTTCTAGGCACAGAGGTTTCTCCTGCTTCTTCAAAATGGTTTCTCACAAGAAATTTCTCCCAGGTATCTCTTTTTGCTTTCAACTGTTCCTCAACTAGCATCTTAACAAGACCATGATGATACAGATGTGATTCAATGTTTCTTGGGTTCCTTTGGACAATTGAACACATTTTTCTAAGACTTGAGAGTAGAAAATATGGAAGGTTAATATCATCTCCTAAGAAATGCATCATGACTTTGGCATGGTAAACATATAAAACTCCAAACCTTCCCTCACAAGTAAAGAATTTTTGCACTAATAACAGTAATGTTGTCCATTCTTCCTTGACATAAGTAACAGGAATCCCTTTTGTAAAAATGCTGGTATCCATACCTGGGTTCTTTAAGATTTGCTTCCACTGTTGGTCTTGTACTGATCGGTTTTTAAACCATCTTTCTCCAGTTTGTGGGAGTGAAGTGGCTTGTGCTATACTGCTCTCAGTGACTGTAAACTTCAGGTCCCCTATCTCCACTTGATTGTCTTTGTCTCTGAAGGAACGTGCAAAGGCCTTCGTAACCTCTTTGTGGTAACCTCTGAATTTCTGGATGCATTGAAGCCAGTTTGCTTTTTGCAAAGCCTCTTTAACTTGAGGATATCCCTCCAGAAATTTTGAACCCTCGGGTTCTGCCCTTAAGAGTTTACCCATTGGCTCTACGGCTCTGTTCTTAAAACTTTTGGAAAAGGAAGGTTACACGGCTTCAACAGTGGCCTTAACACAGTAAATTTACGGCTCTGTTCTAAATCAAAAGGTTATACGGCTTCAACAGTGGCCTTAACACCGTAAATTTACGGCTCTAATGTAACAGCCGTAACACTGATAATGAAAATTAGCAGAGAGGAAGACGTAAAACGGAGTATGGCTAAGGTAGCAGCGTAGTGAGCACAGCGGAATAAGGGAACTGCGGAAATGAAACAGCGTGAATGGAATGATACGAGAATATGAGGGTTATGAAATGATGGGTAGAAACGGTTAGGTCCTTAGGTTTCGGTCATAGGTTCACACTTGGCTGCGGGATTATGACTTAGAGAGACGTAGTACAGTATTCTACGTCACTTAGGTACAAAAATCTTTAATGGAGGAGCAACCGCAGTTGAGTTTCAAAATCGTGAGGATCATGACCGATAAGTGTGGGGGATACGTGGATTTTTTTGTCGTATGATGGGAAAACTGGTAATCATTACATTAAATGGCAAGAAACATAACCTCGGAAACTTTGCAAAATGAGATAACCGTAAGTTTAAGATTTAGATCATACCTCAGATTCGCGCTTGGATTGCCTTTGATCATTTTCCACTAACCCTTCATTGTTTTATTGCTGTTGCATGACTCTTTTCCATTTATTGTTGATGACTTCTGAACTGTAAATTTCTTTTCAAACAGACTGTGTTTTTTTTTTATGCAGGTGCAGAGAGCTGCAGAATCGTTAGATGGCTGCAGAATCTCCAGATGGCTGCGGAATCTGCAGTGGTACCCTCCGGCTGCACAAAATAACTTTAGTTGTCTAAAAAAAATAACTTTATTGATGGAATGAAATGTAATGAATGGATGGATGGATGAAAAGAAATGAGGTGAAGTGAAAGTGATTAAATGAATGAGATGGTGAATGAGGTGGATGAAATGGCGAAATGAGATGGAAGAGAGAGAGATTTTTTTTTTTTTGGAAAACATGAGGTGTCAGGTGACCCTGATTTTCACCTCAGGTTTTCTGCATGAGACTGCCAATCAGAGATTGGTTTTCAGGCTCATACATTTTTTTTTTCTTTTTTTTTTCTCTTTTTTTTTTTTTCAAAAACCAAAGATTAGGCTGATGGAGGAGAAGAATCCTTCTCCACCAACCTGATTGCAGAATCTTCTTTAAACAACTTGACAAACTCTTCTTTTGAGAATGGCTTTTGGTAGATTTTCAAGCGATGGCCATTCACAATAAGAGGAGTATGAAATTCATCAATAGTTTTCACTCGAACTGCTCCATTGCTAAAGACTTCATCAATCTCATATGGCCCAAGCCAATGAGTTTGAAACTTTCCTTTGAAGTCTTTGAACTTTGAATCAAACAATAGAGCCCAATCTCCTTTCTGAAACTTTCTTTCTTTGATATGACGATCATGCCATTTAGATCTTTGGTGCTGAACTAGATCGGTCCTTAGAATTGCATCTTGTCTTATTTCATCTAGCTCATTTAGCTGGTCCATTCTGTGTCTTTGAGCTTCTGAGAGGCTCATTCCCAATTGGACTGCCATCTTGAAGGTCTTGATTTGGAACTCAATGGGGAGCAGGACTTCCTTCCCATAAACAAGTTCATAGGGAGAATGTCCTGTTGTGTTCTTCCATGTAGTCCTATAGGCCCATAAGGCTTCAGGGAGCCTTTCCGCCCAATCTCTTCTATGAAGATGAACAGTCTTGGTGATAATGCCTTCAAGAACTTTATTGGTAGATTCCACTTGGCCATTTGACTGTGGATGGTATGGAGTAGATGTTCTGTGCTTGATCTTACATTCCTCCATCAGCTTCTCCATTAATTTAGATGTAAACTGGCTGCCCTGATCTGTCACAATTTCCCTTGGGACACCAAAACGAGTGAAAATATCCTCAAAAAGAAATTGAACAACTGAATTTTCAGTGGCAGAAGGCAATGCTTTTGCTTCTACCCACTTAGTAACATAATCAGTACAAACCAGTATATACTTCTTTTGCTTTGATGGAGGATTAATTGGTCCAACGAAATCTAGAGCCCATTTCTCAAAGGGTTCGATGCATACCTGAGGCTGTAGAGGCATTTCATTTGAAGGAGTTGGTTTCCCAACTCTTTGGCAGCTGTCACACCTTCTAACATACTGCTTTGCATCTTTAAAGAGAGAAGGCCAATAATATCCTAGAGAAAGGATTTTATAGGCTGTCCTCTTGTCAGCAAAGTGCCCGCCGCATGGTTCATCATGACATGCCTTAAGGATGTCAGGCATTTCATCTTCCCGGACACACCTTCTGATTATACAATCTGGCCCTGTTTTGAACAATTCATTAGAAATCCAAGAATAATGTGCACTCTCCTGAATGATTTTCCTTTTCTCATTAGGAAATAAGTGTAGAGGAAGCTTCCCTGTAACAAGATAATTAGCCATATCTGCATACCAAGGAGTCTTGGTAGTCACTGCAAACAAGTATTCATCTGGAAACTTATCTTCTACTGGAGAATCTTCATTAGTGTTTTGGATTCTAGACAAGAAATCAGCTACTGTGTTTTGTTTTCCAGGTCTATCTAACACAGTAATGTTGAATTCTTGTAAAAGTAAAAGCCATCTTGTAACTCTACCATTAGTGACAGGTTTGTTCATTAAATATCTTATGGCAGAGTGATCAGTATGGACAAAGGTTTCATAGCCGGTTATGTAGTGTCTAAACTTGTTGATTGCATGTACCACAGCTAAGAACTCTTTTTCTGTAACAGTATAATTTAACTCAGTGGGAGTCAAATTCTTACTTGTGTAATAAATGGCATAAGGGATCAAATCCTTTTGTCCCAAAACAGCTCCTAGAGCTGTATCTGAAGCATCAGTAGAAATGTGGAAAGGGAGTTTCCAATTTGGCCCCCTTAAGATGGGTGCTTCAGAGATTCTAGTCTTTAAAGCTTCAAAGGCAGATTGACACTCAGGATCCCATTTGAACTCACAGTCCTTGGTAAGCAATTTGAAAAGAGGGGATGCTATCTTAGTGAAGTTTTCAATAAATCTTCTGTAATACCTAGTAAACCCAAGAAAACTCCTAACATCCTTCTGGCAATTTGGAACAGGTAACTTAGAGATGACTTCAACTTTGGATCTATCAACCTTAATCCCATCTCCTGAAATATGATGTCCTAAAACAATCCCTTCAGTAAACATCATAAAACACTTTTCATGACTTAAAGAAAGATTTGTTTCCTTACATCTTACCAGTACTTTTTCCAAATTTTCCAAAGCTTCTTCAAATGTATTACCATAAACTGTGAAATCGTCCATGTATACCTCTACACAATCATGAATCAGATCTGAAAAGATTCCTAATACAGCCCTTTGAAATGTAGCGGGTGCATTGCACAATCCAAAAGGGAGTACTCGGTAGGCAAAAGTTCCCCAAGGACAAGTAAATGTGGTTTTGTCTTGATCTTCAGGTGCTACCTGAATTTGATTATACCCACTAAAACCATCCAAGAATGAGAAATACTTTTTACCTGCTAAAGTGTCTAGTACCTGATCAATAAAAGGTAGAGGGAAATGATCCTTTAAGGTTGCCTTGTTCAATTCTCGATAATCAATGCAAACTCTCCACTTACCATTCTTTTTGGGCACTATAACCAAGGGAGAAACCCATTGGCTATCTGAAATGGGGTAAATGAAGTTTACCTTGAGCAATTTCTGGAGTTCTTCTTTCACGATTTCCCTAAGGTTTGGATTCATCCTTCTTTGTGGTTGCCTAATAGATCTGCTGTTTTCTTCAATATAGATGTGATGAATACAAGTCTTAGGATCGATTCCTTTCATGTCAGTGTATTCCCATGCAAAGGCAGTGGAATGTTTTTGCAGCAGTTTAGTTAATTCTTCTTGTTGTGGTCTTCCCAAGTTTTTGTTAATGTTCAATGTTTTTCCTGGAAGGATTTCAACTGTAGAACTACCAAACTCTTCCATTGAGAAGAGAGACATCTGTCTAGAGGAAAGATATTCAATGTCTGCATCTAACTGAAACTGTGTAGAGTCATATTCTAAAGGTATTTCAAAATTTTCTAATGTATTTAGAATTTGACTATCCTCACTGATCTCAGAGATGGTTAGAACAGGTTGAATAGTATCTTCATCCTCTACCCATTCATCTTCTCCTATTTCTGTTATTGCCTTTGCTGGAGGATACAAGTTGAATTTCTTGGTGGAATTACCATCGGATATATACATGTCCCCAGACCTACAACTTATGAAAGCATCAGCTGTGGCCAGCCAAGGTCTTCCTAAAATAAGAGGATGTCCTCCTAGATTATTCTTGGGAGTTAAAATCATAAAATCAACTGGATATTCCCAAGAATCTAGGGAGACTGGAATGTCTTCCAATACACCATTAGGTTTAATGATTGATCTATCTGCAAGTTGCAGCAAAGTAGGTGTAAAGAGAAGGTTAGGAAGCTTTAACTGATCCATGGTCTGTCTACTCATGATGTTGATCGCGGCTCCTAAGTCAATCAGAGTATTTGGGATTTCAACCCCATTAATATGAGTTTTGACAATAGGGCTACCAGGATCTACATATTTTTGCATGGTAATCTTACCCATCATTATGTCTGCAATTTTTCCAACTAGATGTATCCTTTTTGTATCTCTGGTTCTCTTTCCTGTTTTCTTCAAACTCAACTCCTTTATTGTCTTTGCTAGAATGGGAATTTCTTTAATGGCTTGTAACAAGGGGATCTTGATACAGACATTCTTCAATTCATCTAGGAAACTATAGTCAGGCACCCATATCTGCTTTTCCACTCCTTTGTCAATTTGCAATCTTTCAGGAAAAGGAGGTGTAGCTACAGGTGTAGGTTGCTCAACTATGGGAGTTGTAGAGGTTGATTCTTTTTCTTTTTCTTTTTGGATATTTTGGTTTTGAAGTGATACTTCAGAACCTTTATTGACTTTGAGAGATTCTTCCTCAGAAATGCTTGGTTGTTGAACACTTGTGGAAGGTTGATCTAAGATTCTACCTGATCTGAGTTGTACTTCATTGAGAGGAACAACCATATAGGTAGGGAATGGTTGACCTTCCATCATGTAAGCATTTTGAGGGTTCCTATTATTTGGATTTGGTAATGGCTGAGAGGGAAGTTGATTTGATTTCTGCTGGGATTGAAGCGATAGTTGAGAATTTTGATTTTGTGGAGGAGGTTGTTGTTGTTGAGGGTATGGCAATGATAGTTGTTGACCTTGGTTTGGAAGTTGTGGAGCTTGCTGATTCTGAAATGATGGAGGATATTGATAGAATTGAGCAAATCTCCCATAAGGATTTTGCATGCTTTGCATCCATGCTTGAAAAGCATTTTGAGGTTGAGGCCAAGGTTGTTGCCAAGGATTCCAATTTGGTTGGGATTGAGAATTCATAGAGTTGTTAAACCCTTGATTCTGTTGTCCTTGCCAAGGTCTCCTTGCAATAAAACAGAGAGATTCAAGTGTATCTGGATCCTCTTGAAAGACTGCTTTGAGGCCAGGAATTGAAGGACAATCCTTGGTCTCATGAGTTTCTGAGCAAATTACACATGTTTCTACAACGTGTGCATCTAAGGGACATTCCCTTAAAGCATGTTTCTTTCTACACTTCGGGCAAAAGATAGCCAAAGCTTCAGCTTCTGCTTTTTGTTTATTGTGAATCTTAAGGGTATCAAGTTGTTCACTAAGACTCCCTAAGATGTCAGTTTTAAATTCATCAAGCATATTGCCGATTTCAGCCCTACTTACTGATCCTGTTGCAGATTTATTTGCCCTAAGGAGAGAAGGATCTCTAGGCCCTTTTTGAGTTTTTGATTTGCCCCTTGAGAGATGAATACAAAGTTTTGCTATATCATTGAGAGAAAGTTGAGAAATATCCCCTTTCCCCATCATGTTTAAGATGTCTATCCATTCATCCCTAATGGCTTTTAATAAGAGGGCTTTTAAGGTCTCTTCATCCAAGGTACTCATTTTTGCTCTCTTCAAGTTATATTGAAATCTTTCAAGTAAATCTTCTAAGCTCTCATCTTCTCTTTGTATCATTTTAAAAACCTCGTCCTTGTGATTAGTAGGCATACAATAATCCAAATACCTATCCAAAAATGTCTGTTTCATTTCATCCCAAGTCCTAATGGATTGAGTGAGTAACCCCATGAACCATTTCAAGGCTTGATCCTTCAGTGTTGAAGGGAACAATTTGAGTTTCTGAGAGTCATCCAGGTAGTCATAAGTTCGACATACCACTTCAAACTCAAATAAGAATGTTTCAGGGTCCTCAGTCCTTAACCCATGGAAGTTAGGGAGGACAGATGGTGATATGTTTTTCATGGTGGCTCGGGAATCCTCATTAACAATGGGAAATCCAAATGAATTATCCCCATCTCTATTTCCTCCTCCAAGGGGACCTCTTCCTCCATTATTGTTATTGTTGTTTCCTCCTCCTCCTCTACCTTTACCTCTACCCCTACCACCTCCTTCTTCTTCTGCCATGATGATTCTCCTAGGGATTTCAAAATCTTCTGGTTCCTCTACAAAAGGTGAATGAGAAGAGATTTCTCCTTCTTCTTCAGATGATTCCAATTCCTCAATTACAATTGGTCTTCCTGTAGGAGAAAGAGAAGAGTCTCTTCCTGGTTCAAATTCAATAGAAGGTGTAGGAGAGTCAACTCTTGGCTCTTGAATTCCAGGAATTCTAGGACTAGGAGTTTCGGTTGGAGATAAGGGGGGTGTCTCTTGTCTATCCCTTGAAGCAGATGGACTTGTAAAAATTGAACTTCGAGCTCTAGCTAAAAACCTTCCTCTAGAATCTCTAGCTCTATGCATGTCATTTTTTATTATTTTTTCTTCAAGTCAAGTTAATAGTTCTTTTTCTGATCTTCCAGTTCACTCTAGGTGCAAGAAGAGAGCATACTCAAGAAACTACCAAATCAATAACTTTCTCTTTTCTGGTCCTCCAGATCACCTTGCAGTGCAAGAGGAGAGCATACTTTGATAGGTTATCAACTTCTTTCCTTGAAATTTTTATGTTTTTTTTTTTTTTTTTTTTTTTTTTAAGAATATGGCTACTTAATTTCACTTCCCCGGCAACGGCGCCAAAATGTTTAGTCAATTTAGTGTTCCTAAATTGATGTCATTAATTGTCAACCCGGGGCTCGTACGCTGATGAAGTGAAGGTGTACTATATGTACTTAAGCAACCTCTTAGAGCTTTTTGTCATTTGGGGTGTTGTTTGTGGTTAATTTATCTTCCTAAGATGGAGTGGTGATTTATAAACAGATGAGTGATGGTGTGTGTAAGGTGAGTTCTAGATGAGTGAGAGTGTGTGATTAGTGGTTTCTAACTACTTGCTGAAAAGGAAAAGCTTGAAAGAAATAAATAAATTAAAATGAACTGAAAGTAAAGAACCACTTTCTAATGGCATTAGACACCATTCATGCTGCTGCAAATAAAAGGTAAGAAAATCACTTAAAAGACCAATGATAATGTTTATCTCTTCCTAACTCTCTGCCTCTAACACATAGTACTGTGTAAGACACTATTAGGAAGTAGTTAAAGATAAGTCTAAGAAATGATAAAAATGAGAAAAATCTACTTTAAAGACTAGTTATAATGTTTTGCTCTTTCTAACTCTCTGCCTCTAACACATAGTACTGTGTAAAGCACGATTAGAAAGTAGTTAAAGATTAGTCTAAAAAGTACCCAAAGCCAGCTGCAAGTTATTAGTATTCTGATCTCTAAAAGATAGACAATTTATAATAAAGAGACCATTCATATGTTAGCAGACAGATTTGAGAAATAAAAATAAAAATCAGCTATGAAAATAAAGTAAAGGCAGCAACTTTGAATCTGTCAACTGAAACTACCACTAGATGTAAAGCAAATACACAAACACACAAGCAATCCCGGGTTAAAAACCTGCAAAAGAACAATGCTGATCAGCTTAAAATAAAGGCTGGAAATGAAATAACATGAAAGTAAATTACGCTGTACATGTGTTAAGAAAAGGAAATGCTGAATGGAAATAAGGAAATGCTGAACATAAAATACTATACAAGGCTAACATGAATAGGGGCCCTCCATTCATATAACCCAAAGAAGACTCAAGGTATTGAAAACTTCAGAACAACACTGCTTCTATTACTCCATGTGCAGAAAATTACAGTCAAGAGTGCTAGAACAACACTATCAAAACAGAGTCTTGGAATGCACTAAAATTATAACAAGTTCATAAAACACAGCAACTAAAAAGTAACATAAGCGTACGCAGACGCAAGTTTTTATAGGCATCTGAAAGATGGCCTAATGCGTACAGCTAAAACTGAAAAGTAAACTAATTGTCATGCGTAATTAAGGTTCAATAACACGTCATAAGCCTGCGTGGATGAGCTGGAGGTTCTGGTCGTTATGGGCATTGAATCCAGAGTTGGATTATGTCCCCCACAACCTGCGTAACACGGACAAATCACCGTTTGAACTGGCGTGACCCAACAGCTTACGTATCACCGTTAAGCTGCCTTTGTTGACCGTAACTTGACCCTCGTTGACCGGAGGTACAGATGACGTGGATGGCTGAAAAAATAGCACAGGAACCTCGAGCACCTTGATTCCTAAGTACCCATGTG
The DNA here is from genome assembly GCA_031772625.1 of Pinus tabuliformis. Lineage (NCBI taxonomy): Eukaryota > Viridiplantae > Streptophyta > Pinopsida > Pinales > Pinaceae > Pinus > Pinus tabuliformis. Next base: position 476,540,204 of record CM062813.1, on the reverse strand, counting down.
GCTGGTTTGGCAAAATGACACGTGGAACCTTGAGATTAACAAAAAGGCTGCGGGATCATCAGATGGCTGCGGAATCAGCAGATGGCTGTGGAATGCCTGTAAATATGTCAAAATCTAAACAAAACAGTCAAACATTAGCAAAATTCCTTAATCATGCTTAAAGTCATATAATGTAATGATCTGGGTTGGTTTGCAAGGAAAATGAGGCAAAAGTGAGAGATGAATGAGGGAAAACTATAGGTAATGGTGGATAATCAAGTGTAAAGTAGAGGCTCTACAAGCCCCATCTAAGAATATCCCTTTCATCTGAATGTTGTATTTTCCTCTTCATTAATTCTGTATCAAGAATCTGTTGAGCTTGTTCAGTTCCATGTCTTAAGATGTGATTCGCACTAAGCCATTGCCTGTTTCCCTGTGTTGTAGAAGGTTTCCAGAAGAGCTTGACTTTGTCATAAGTTTGCACATCCTGCTCTAGAAATTGAAGAGGTAAGATTAGGTCCTTCAACTTGGGCTGCTGCTGCCAAGAATCTTCCCAAAACAGAGCTGTATTACCATCCTTAACCTCCCAGAAACTGTGTTGCTGAATTAGGATTCTGTGTTGCTTGGCCGCATTCCAGATTAGAGAGCCTGGGCTAACTTCTGAAATTTGGATTAGTTCTTCTGTAGGGCGATTACTGGCATATTTTGCCGTCCAGAGGGTTTCCCAAGGGGTAAATGGCGCAGTGAGCCATTTCCACTAGATGCGAGCACCCATGACCTCATTGCTATGATATGGATCTCGCAATCCAGTTCCACCTGCATATTTTGGACGGCACACTGTGTCCCATTTGACCAGAGCCCATTTGCGGAGTTGACCTGAATTGCCCCACAAGAAAGATCATTGGATATGTTTGATTTCTTTGAGAACCCATTTGGGAGCAGCTAGGATCGAGAAGAGGTACAACGACATTGATTGGAGGACAGCTTTAATTAAGACAAGACGACTTGCCATATTGAGGGTCCTGTGAGTCCAGGAGGCAAGGCGAGCCTCCATCTTTTCTAAAAGAATCCTCCAAGATGAGTGCTTCAAGGCCGAGTCAGTCATGGGTGCTCCTAGATATTTGGAAGGGAGGACAGCAATGGAGAATCCAAGAATGCGGCCTATGGAAGCTTGGGTAATAGCAGGGGTATGAAAAAAGAAAATTTGGGATTTGGCTTTATTTATTCTTGCACCAGAGGCTTCCGAAAAATCCGTCAGTAATGATTTGAATTGACGAGCTTCCTGGACTGAAGGATGACCAAAAAGCATGTTGTCATCCACAAACTGCTGGTGGGTGAAAGCAGGGGTGTTATGAAAGGACAATCCTCTTAGTTGCTGGGATTGCTGGGCTTTTTTAATGCTGCGGCCAAGACCTTCTGCCATAATAACGAAGAGGAAGGGGGAGAGAGGGTCTCCCTGTCTGATTCCTCGGGAGGGATGGAAAGGGGAGGATGGAATACCATTGATCAGAACAGAGAAGGAGGAAGAAATGAGACTCATGACCCATCTTACCCAGGGGTGAGCGAAACCAAAAGCAATTAGAGTTTTTTGAATATACAGCCAGCTTAAGCTATCAAATGCTTTTGAAAGATCTATTTTAAGGAGCATACCTGACTTTTTGGTGTTCTTCAGGGAGTGGATGATTTCATGAGTAAGGATGATGCCATTCGTAATCTGCTTGCCTTCCACATATCCAGATTGCTTAGGCGAGATGAGAAGTGGGAGCAATGATTTGAGTCTGGAAGCGATGATTTTGGAGACAATCTTGTAGATTACGTTGCACAGGGAAATGGGCTGATATTTGTCAGGGGTATTGGGTTGAGCTTCCTTGGGAATAAGGGCAATGAATGTGGCATTCATGGCTGGAAGCATCCATCTCAAAGTTCTTGATTCCTCAACTACCTGCCAGACTTCCATTTTTATCAGCTCCCAGAAATTGTGGAAAAAATTTGAAGTGAAACCATCAGGACCAGGCGCCTTCCCCTCTTTCAATTGACGAACTGCAGTTTCCACCTCCTGTAAGTCGACCGGCCTGAGAAGGAGTTGGTTATGCTCCTCTGTAATAACTTTTGGAATATTCCTAGTAATTTTTTCTATGGCTTGCGATCTGTCAATCTGTGGCTCTTGATGAGCCTGCTTGAAGTAGTTTAGAAGTTCGCGCTCGATGTCTTCATGTGTTTCCACCTTTACCCCCTGCTCATTTTGAATATGAGTGATGTTGTTATTCATTCTTCATTGGATCATAGTCTGGTGAAAAAATTTTGTGTTTTTTTCTCCTTCTTTAAGCCATCTTATTCTCGATTTTTGCCTCCAGAGCGTTTCCTCCTGATTTGCCCTCTTTGAAATCTGAGACTCAAGATACTTTTCCTGTTCTAACAGGTCATCTGATCTGCCTTCTGTAATGATCCGTTGCTGCAGTTGTTTCATGTCTTGATCGAGGGCACTTTGTGCCTGGAAAATGTTGCCAAAAGAAGAATGGTTCCATTGTTTGATCTTGCTTTTGAGGTGTTTAAGCTTCTGCTGAAATTGGAACATTTTTGTGCCATTTGGAGGAGAAAAGTTATTCCATTCTGAGTTTATTAGGTTGTTGAAATCTGGATGTGACATCCAAAAAGCCTCAAAGCGAAATGGCCTTCGGGTGGTATTGCCAGGACGAGACCATTGGAGAGAGATTGGCCAGTGATCTGACCCTGAGAGCGGCAAAATTGAAGCTGAGAGGTCTCCTCCGAGATGGATTGCGTTGTCTGAGAGTAAGAATCTGTCCAGGCGAGAAGCAATTTGATGCAAACCTGCTCTTTTATTGTTCCAGGTATAAAGTCCATTGTTGAATGGCATGTCGATGAGCCAGTTGTTTTGAATGAATTCTTTTAGATGAGAACTTTCCTTGTCCAGTCTGTTCCTGCCTCCCCTTTTTTCTTCTAGCTTGGTTATCATATTGAAGTCGCCCCCTGTGATCCATAGTGGATGCTCTCTTTCAGTATTGATTGCAGAAAGTGTGTTCAAAATTTCTATTTTGTACATAGCCTCCTGGGGAAAATACACATTGGTTAAATGACCATGTATATTGGTCCCTATAATGTGAAAAGTGGCTTGGATAAAATGCTTATTAGCGTGGATGTTATTGAGCATAATGGTTCGAGCGTCCCAAATGATTGCTAGGCCTCTCGAAGCACCAGAGGCATCCACTGCTGCTGTGAGATATCCGTGCTGTCTCCATTTTGTTCCTCTGTTCTGGCCCCTTCCTCATTCTTTTGTCGAGTTTCATTTTCATTGGGGGAAGGCTCTGCGTCCTCCCCCTGGGGGGGTTCATGATACGCGTGACTTTTCTGTCATGTATGGAAAGTCGTATTACTGGCGTCGTAGACAGGATTGCAGAGGTTTGTGAAAATCTGCCGTTGCAGGCTCTGCAAAAACCCTAGGACGTTGTTCCTCTGCCAATACCCTCTGCTGTTGTAGACCAAAAAAAAAAAAAAAAATAAAAAAAAAATGGGAAAACCTGTTAGAGAGCTCTTCAAATTTATTTATGTTTCAAGTTCAGGAAAAATACATTTGCAGACAAAGAAAAACAACAAAATTCGACTTATCTTTTCAGCCCAAAACTCCTTGAAAATCGTGCCCACTTTGCCTCGATTTCCATGCCCACTTGACACTGAAAATATGCACTGTACAAATTTCGTATGGACTGTACAAATTTTTCCTTTTTCTTTTTTTTCTCAAAAATTTTCTCAAATGGCGTGCAACTCACAACATTAAATGTTGTTCGTACTGTACCTTCTACTATCTTCTATGCCTTGATTTCTGCGCCCATCTTTGCTTAGAAATCACTCCTTCAACTTGTTGCAACCTAAGTCATCTGACACGTGGATTCAGGATTCGACATATACGAGGATTCGAGTGTCAGATATAGACACGTTGAACCCCCAGCACAAGACACGTTCGAATATGTTATATATTATATATATATTAAAAATTAGATATTTCTTACACAAATTCTCATTCATGATACAAATTCATTGATTTCAAACATAAATCTTCACCTAGATGTAAGTTTTATTATTTACAAAGTAAGTTAGTAACATTATGCATAGTGATAGTACATACAAAATTCAAATACAATTATAATTTTTGACATTTCACATAAATGATAAATGATAAATTCTGAATTCATAATACATATTCAATTCATCAATGATCCAATAGGAGAAAGACAAGATAGTAAGATAAAGATACTGACAACTGTAGTTTTCTCATTAAGTCATCAAAATCAAAATGTGTTACATAGGTAGTGCAATGCCAATGGCAAATAGAAATAGAAAATACAAAACAACTACAAGTATACAAGCCTCAAGGCAATAGGTAGCTCATGACTCATGAGTCATCAATCCTCATAGTCATCATCGAAATCATCATCATTGTCCTCATCATCATGGTCACCATTGCTCTTCTCTGCTGCATCCTCCTCCCCTGTATCCAAAGTCATCTCTGCATCTGTTGGTGTGGCGGATGACCCCTCTACAGTATCACCATCATTAAATATCACAAGCTCTAGCACTGGATCATTGAGATCCATGTTGGCCAATGCCAACTCAACACTACTTTCCAGACCTATATCATCAAGAAAGACATCCCACATCTTTGTCTTTCCCTTCAACCACTCTTCTCTCTGCCTGTAAATAAGACGAAAGTTGGTGTGCACATACAACATTGTATTTGCCCTGGACTGCTCAAGCCCACTCTTCGCAACAGGAGGATGAAATCACTAGAGAGAGGAGCCTCATGGCTAATTGTTGTAGAGGAGGGGTTGTTGCCCCATGATTTGCCCACCAAGAATAGGGCTCCTTAGCCCCCTTGTTTCTAATCAGATCATATCTTGCAAATCAAACAGTGCCAGTGGAAAACTCTGCAAAGGCATCCTCCACCTCATCAAGCAATGCTCTATACTGAAAAACCTGCCTGAATGCATCTTTCCTCCCCTGTGAGATTTCCCCATCCATGTGAGGATGGAATCTGCGGGAAGGTCCACCATTCATCCACTGGCTGTAATATTTTGGGTTCAATGAGTGAGCCAAACAATGTAAAGGTGTACTATTCTTGTCCCATCTGTTGACAAGAATATCTTGTATAGTGGTGAAGAAGGCCTCCGGTGACGTCTCATACTCGGGGCACGCACTCTATATAATAATGCTCCTCATAGACTCAATCATGGAACCCCATCCCTCATAAACCTCTCCTAGGATGGGTTGGTTTGTATTTGCAAATCGAAACAAAGAAATGATAGGGTCCATGATTTGAATAAGTAGATCTACCCTCTCCCACCAAGCATCATCTAGCATTGTGTCCTTCACTTGTTTAAATGCTACTTGATCCGTCTTTCTCCAAAGAGACCAAAACTTTGAAATAACCATGGCCCTAAGAGCGGTCTTGACCTCCATCAACCTCTTCAACATAATGAATGAAGAGGCAAATCGTGTATCCACAATCTTCCACAATGATAGATTGTTGTACTCCTTGTAGATAGTGAGGGAATTTGTATGATTTTGTACAAAGTTATGGATATGTCGTGCATCCTCAATAATGTTACCAATCCAAGGCACATCAGAAGCAATGGATTTCAGTGCTAAGTTCAATGAATGGACAATGCAAGGTGTCCAAAACACTTGTGGATATTTAGCTTCCACAATCATACCAACTTCCTTGCAAACAGGTGCATTATCTATAATGATTTGCACACAAGGATCAACACCTACATCTTCAATAACTATAATAAACAACTCACCCATATATTGTGCATCCTTGTATTCTCCAAGTGTATCCATTGCTTTCAAGAAAACTAGACCATTCAAGGAAAACACCATGAAGTTGATGAGTGGGTGTCGTGTTGGATTTGTTCATCCATCAGAAACAATGCTAACCCCAGATGTTGGCGATGATGCTTTAATAGGCTCAAGCATTTTTTGCACCTCTTTTTTTGCCTTCGTCAACAATGTGGTTCTAAGCTTCTCTAAACCAGGAGGCACATACCCTGATGGAGCCCCTTGAGTTAGAGCTCGGCACATCTCAATAAATAGAGGTGAGCGTGCAACATTAAAGGATATGAAGTTTTGATAGAAAAAAGACGATGGTGAGATCAAGCTCTTCCCGTTTCTCCTTTTGAAAAATCTTGTCCATTGGACCAAGTGAAATTGCCTTTCTTTTTGCTGCTTGTCCCCCACTAGAACTCTCAAATGGGAATTTGTTGCTGCCTTTCCTAAAAAATGGAAGGGGGTCATCATTCTTGGTTTTTTTATTTATTTTGCAACCACATTTGCTATACCAACATTGGACTCTCTTTCTATTTCTTTCCTCTTTTGTAAACCCACTTTTGTACACGCTCCAACTCCACAACCTAGTAAAGCCAACAAATGACCTTTCACATGGAAACATGTGCTCGTGAAAGTATTGTGGCAAAAGTTGCATCTCCAATTCACATTGCCTTCTCCCTTCACCTTGTTGCTTGGCCCTTGCTCTCTTGTGACATATTTCCACAAGGGATATTTCTCAATGTTACATTGAAGAGGAAGTCTTCCCTCAACATTACTTGAAATAGAGGGAATACTTGCAATAGACTCTGATGAAATTGGGGGAGGATGGGCATCTCCAATGGGGACATTCTTCCCCTTCCTTTGCCCCTTCCCTATTTCCCTTGATTGAGCCATGAATACTGTAAAAAAAATATAAAAAATGCACAAATTTGTAAAAGAAATGCATATGCAAACTGTTGTAATAAAAATAAAAAAAAAATAGAGAGGAAATGCACATACCTGTTGCTTGAATCTCCTTGAAAAACGTTCCCACACCCTTTTCTCCTTGCTCCAAATCCATCACAACAAACCCGCAACAAAAGAGAGAAGTGAAAGTGAATTAAAACAACAACAAATCACCTTTTTTATGCCTCGCGGGTGACTTTTTCCGGATTTGTGTCCGGAAATCGTTACACATCATGTTCGATTAGGATACGATCCAGATTCGATCGTGTCCCAATCGGACATGACGTGTCACGATTTCCGGACATGATTTGGCACAAATCGTGTCGGATTCGACGGATTCACGACACGTCGACCCTTTTTAGCGAATCCGGCTTCATAGGCTACAACAAATTTATCCTTTAGAACTTTTCTCCAGTTCTCAACCTCCTTTCTCTAATATGCTCTCATGAAGAATGAATGCAATCTCTCTTTTCTTTTCCCCCTTTTGTTTCCGTAAATGACTTTTGGGCAAACCTAAGATCTAATGGCTCTGATTAATTTTGATCAAGGGATGAGAATAAATGTGCATTTAATTCTCACTTTCTGTTTTTTAACTCACCCATTAAATAAAGTACCTACATTGTACTTTATGTCAAAAGTCACTTTTCACTTTATAATTTAACATTGACTTTACCACTTATAAAGTCATTTTTACTTTATAAAGTCACACTAAGGAAAATAATTATTTTAGACCCTTTTCCCTAGGTAGACACTAACCCATGAAAAACCACTTGTCTAAGGTACATTAAAATTCAACACTCCCTCTTACCAAGGAAAGTGTTTCTCACCACACCCATCTTGTCCCTGAAATGGACATGCTTTCCTTTTGGCAAGGACTTTGTGAGAACATCAACCACTTGCTCATCTGATGATATATACTTCAATTTCACTGCCCCCTTCTGAACATAGTCGCTGATGAAATGATATCTATTTTCAATGTGTTTTGACCTATCATGAAACATTGAATTCTCCATGAGTTTAATGCAACTTTGATTATCACAGTGGATAACCGTTGGTCTCAACTCCTGATCAAATAAGCCATACAACAACTTGCGAAGCCAAATGGCCTCACAAATAGCCTGGCTAGTAGCCATTTACTCGGTCTTAGAAGAGCTCAAAGCAACTGCCTTTTGCTTTCGACTGAACCACGACACAACTACCAAACCCAATCTGAAGCAACACCCTGAAGTGCTTTTCCTATCAGAAGCACACCCTGCCCAGTCTAAATCTGTGTAACCTGCCAACCTCTCTCCATCTCCCCACCTATAGTCTAGACCATAATCAACAGTCTCCTGCACATAGTGAAGAATGTGCTTTGCAGCAACCCTGTGCACCCTCCTTGGCTCAACCATGAATTGGCTAAGTGTGTTCATTGCAAAGCACATATCTAGCCTACACCCAATAAGTCACCTATACAATGTGGGATCCACCAAACTAGATTTTGAAGCATGAAGCTTCTTCCAGTTGGTGATCATAGGTGTAGACATGGGTCTACAGTCTGCCATGTGAAATTCGCTCAATACATCCACAACATACTGCCCCTGCCCCAGAAAGTTATGCCCCTCCTCCTGCCACACCTCAAGCCCCAAAAATTAATGCATCAACCCAATGCCCTTCATCTCGAACTCCATAGCAAGATCCTCCTTGCAACCACTAACTAGTGTCTCTGCGCCAGTAATGAACAAGTCATCAACATACAACACAAGAATGAGCGAATCATCCCCTACAACAATGTAGTATAGGTTCGGATTTGCATCACTCTTCGTGACACCCATCTACTGCAAGTAAGTATCAATCGTCGAATACCAAGCTCTCAGAGCTTGCTTAAGTCTGTAGAGTGCTCGCCTCAACCGACATACATGGGTCTCCCGCCCAAGTACCTCAAAGCCCTGTGGCTGCTCAACATACACCTCCTCCTCTATAATTCTGTTCACAAATGCGGTCTTCACATCCATTTGATGGATTTGCCAACCCATTTCTGCAACAATAGAAATAAGGAATTGAATAGAAGTGTACCGAGCTATGGGAGTGAAGGTCTCAACATAGTCAAGTCCCTTTATCTGTGAGAACCCTCTAGCCACAAACCTCGCCTTGAACTTCTCAATGTTGCCATGCACAACATGCTTGATCTTGTAGAGCCACTTAGAAGTCACAACTGACTTTCCCTCAGGCCTAGGCGCCACTTCCCATACATTGTTCTTAATGATAGAGGCATACTCCTCCACCATAGCCTCTCTCCATACCTCCTGGCTAGCAGCCTCCTCATAGCTAGTAGGCTTACAGTCAACAATGCCGGTAGCCTTGCTACATAACCACAAAACCGCTCAGGTGGCACACTCTCCCTATTCACCCTCTTCGGAGGACCAACGGATTCCGCTTCTTTCAAGGTGTCTTGAAGCCACTTGGGCCTGCTCTTCCCTGAAGAAGCTTCCCCATAGGGAACCTCATCCTCTGCCCCCCCAGTCTGGTGAACCTGAAGGTCTGGCAACTAACCCTGGTGTGCCTGTACTAGCACCTGTCCTTGAAGAACCTATACCAGCACTTGTGCCTGTGTCAACTGAAGTGCCATGTGAACTCTGTACGAGTAGAATCCCCAAAGAAGTGCTTGTTGAACTCGCCACTAGTGCCCCAGATGTCACTGACACTAAAGTACCTCCTGTACTAGTCGATCCGAACCTTGAGGTGTTGCTCCCTGTACCTGACCTCCCTGCTGAGGAGAAGTCCATGACTCTCTCTCATCATACTCCAGTGATCACCGATAGGCCCTCTCCTCCTCGAACTTCACATCCCTCCTAATCACCACTCTCCGTTTAAAAGGAATGAAGATCTGATAGGCCTTCGAAGTCTCGCTGTAACCCATAAAGATACTCTTCTCTTCCATGGGTTCCAGCTTCGTCCTCTGCTCCTTGGGGATATAAGAATATGTGAGACATCCAAAGATACGAAGATGTCCGACATGAGAATTCTCTCTAGTGAAAGCCTCCTCTGGAGTCATATTGCCCAATACTTTGTGAGGATCCCTGTTTTGAAGATAAACAATGGTATTGCAGGCCTCAACCCATGAAAACAAAGGAAACTCGTGATTATGAATCATCGCTCTAACAACCCCAACAATAGCTCTGTTCTTCCTTTCAGACACCCCATTCTGCTGGGGGTTGTAAGGAATCGTGAACTGTCTCCTAATGCCCTCATGTGCACAGAAGTCAGAAAACCCACCATCGATGTACTCACCACCATTGTCTGACCTCAAGACCTGAATCTTCCTACTCGTCTACTTTTCCACAAGAGCTTTGAACTCTTTAAAACGATTGCAGACCTCACCCTTGGTCTTCAAGAAATATATCCAAGTCCTCCTAGAGTAGTCATCAATGAATATAACATAATACTCATAACCACCCAAAGACACATGAGACATATGACCACTAACATCAGTATAAATCAAGTCTAGTATACCTATAGATCTACTGTCGCTCACTGGGAATGGAACTTGGTGTACTTGCCCAAAGCACATCCTCTGCAGACCTCATAATGCTCGACACTGAAATCAAGAACTCTGTTAGTGATCTCCCTCACTACTCTCAAAGCTCCATGATGCATATGTGCCATCCTCCGGTGCCATAACTCGCACAAGTCTCTACTGTTGGTGGTACTAGTCTGAGTGCTACCAGATGTGCTACTCACTAATGCTCCTACCGATTGAAAATTGAAGCAGTATAGTTTCCTAGAGTGGACTCTAATCACTTTGGCCGAAGTGATGGAAGCTCCCCTGGGATGCATCAATACCTGCCCTCTTGAGAAGGTGACGTCAAACCCCTTCTCCTCCATAACAGACACTGAAATCAAGTTCTTCTTCATCCCCAGAACATACAAAACATCTATGACCTTCAAAGGAGGCAAAGACTCCCTCTCAGAGGTCACAACCCCCACACCAACAACTCTCACAGTGCGGTCATCTCCTAGTACAATCTCAATATCAAGTGCCCTCTCTGCAAGCTCTAAAAAGAACTCTCGTGCACCTATCTTATGGGGGAAAGCCCCGTTGTGTATGTACCACACATCGGATGATGTACTCCTATTAGATGTAGAAGTAATAAATGCGAAGGCCTTATCAAACTGTGAAGCAAACTGCTCCACCTCTGCTGAAGCTGCAATACCTTTCTTCCCCTTGTTCTTCCTCTCAGGACACGTAACAGCATAGTGTCCCATCTTCTGACATGTCCAACATTTGACTTTGGACATCTCCGTATCTTTTTTCTTCTTCTTCTCCTTTCCCTTAGCCCCATCTAATGAGGCCCCTTTCTTGGCCTTCCCTTTGTTCTTCCCCCTGGCTGTCAAGGCTACATCCTCCTCATTTGCTATCTTCACCCCACCACTGCCAATCTTCTGTATCTCATGTTGCACACAATCATCCCAGAATTTGTCCCAATTGGAAAGATTCTCCCTAGAGGTAACAACATCTCCCAAGACCTCCCAAGACTTAGGAAGTCCCGCTACAACTATCTTAACTAAATCTGTGGTGCAATTGCTTCACCAATAGCAGTCAAATCATCACATACCTCTTTGACCTTGCCAAGATAATGAAATACACTTTCAGCCTTTGTCGTCCTGATGTTCTTCAATTGTTCTTTGAGTGCCATCTTCCTGCTCTCATTGGTACTTTGATAAAGAGTGGTTAGAGCTGTCCACATCTAATACGCATATGTGTTTCCTCTCACCTAAAGAACCACATGATCCTTCAGACTATCCATCAAAATCCTTTGTGCCTTTGCATTATTTTTTTTGAATTCAACAAGTTCATTTGCAGTAGTTGGAGGTACAACCACTTGTCACACTATGTCCCAAACTGTTGCCTCCTCAAACATTGTCGGAATTCTGTCCTTCCAAATGGCATAGTTGGATATCCCATCTAGTCTGTCCTCTATCCTTAAGAACGTGGTGTTAATTTTAGGTATGTTCTATGCTTAGAGAAATTTATTTCAATTTTCACAGTTAGCTCAATATCTTTTCCAGATTAGCAATCACATCAACATAATAGTAAATTGCAGATAGAACATAACATAAATCACAGAAGACAAGCCAAGACAAGAGGACACAAGATGTGGCATTAGCCAGGGACAAACCCCAATGCTGGGAAACCCTTGATCAATTCTTCTTATATGTTCTTCATCTTGGAATTTCTAAGTCTATCCATTAGAAATTCTTCCTGTACTATCTGATTTATTTCTTCCTACTTGTTCAGTTACTTAACAAGTTATTTACCATGTAAATACTGAAAATAAATACAAGTACAGTATCAACACATACAGATCAACAACTGAAAGAATCAAGCACACAAGTGACACCATTGTTTTTGGAATGTCCCCAGAAAAACCCAATGCGGGAAAACCGATGTAGCTATTCAGAGGGTTTTATTATTATGTAGTTCTTAAAATACAACCTGGGTGCCAGAAATGGCTCACCCAACAGAGAATGCCCTCGGTAGTAGTAACTCTCATTCGGAGATAGACATTCCAGCTAAATCATCAGATGAACGATCCCACAACAACAATGCAGCTTTTGCTGCTTTGTGTCACTCTGATAGGGACTGTGTCACCTTATCTAGCTCTCCAGCTCCAATTTGTCCCACGAAAATATCCCAGTGCTGCCTCTACGGCCTGCGTCAGCCTATCTAGCCCATCGTTAGCCTCTCGGGGCTCTGCGTCAGTCTCTAGAGCCTCTGCGTCTCACCGCCGGCCCTCTTTGGCTCTGCGCAACCCCTGGTTGCCTCTGCGTGGCCTCTATTTGGCTTTGCGTCAACCTATCCCAACTTCTACGCTGATCCTCCCGGTACTAACTCTGCCTCTCTGCTATGTATTCACTGCCCCTCAGCTGCAACTTAGATCACTTCACTCAATTTCCTCAGCAAACCCTGCCTCAGAAATTCGAGTTCTTGATCTCTCTTAGCGTGTTCTTCAACTAACCCTCAAGCCTCCTCTTATACTTTTCTCGTTGGTCCATCAATGACCGAGATTAAATCTCTAATCAGTGGCTAAGATCAGATTTGATTTGATCCATGACTTTTGAACCTTTCTAACTTAGTTTTATATCAATACAAATTAATATTTTATTTTTCCTAAGTTTAGACTTAGGAACTCCACTAAAAATATTAATTATTTTAATATCTCCCAAACGGGTTAGATTTTGCCCAAACCATTTCTGGTCTTGGAGATCTTATGTGCTTTAGCCTCTCCACCAATTTCCGTGGCTAGAGCACATTCGATGCTACCCCAAATCAACACTCCCTCTTAGTGAGGACTGTGCTCTAGTAATACTCCTCACTGAGTATCACCCTGATCATCCAACATCGGTCCCTGTGTTGATGCTAAGCCTCCCCGCCCAACATCCTTTGCACTGTTGCATCATGTACTGTTGCCCATGACCCTGCCACTGCCACCGCTGCATCTATATGACAACTCCCTCTGTATCTGTGCTGTTGCCCATGGCCCTGCCACTGCCACTGTTACCTCTGCATTGCATCCCCTTCTCCTCACTCTGCATCTTGCTGCCCATAGCATTGCCACTGCTAACCTCTGCACTGCAACTCAATTACTGAGAAGTGCCACTGTTACATCTGCATTGTATCCCCTTCTCCTCACTCTGCATCGTGCTGCCCATAGCACTGCCACTGCTAACCACTGCACTGCAACTCAATTACTGAGAAGTAAGTAACTGATCCTCCCAACTCTGACATCTTTGTCAGGCTACAAACATTCTTGATGCTAAAGCTCCCTCTTTCACTGACAAGTGCTCCCTCTACTAACCTCTGCGCTATTGCAACAACTCCATGCATCTCACAATGTTGCCTCACGCTGTCCCGAGACTCCTGCACTGTAGCACCCTCTCTCTCTCCATCCACATCCGTCTCTACTGATATCTGCCCGTCCTGCTACTCCTCTTTTGGGCTCCTGTAGCAAGGTATAATCCAAGAGGTTGAGTACCTCAAGGATCTTGCCCCTCATCGCCTATACTCCTCCTGACTACAGCTCGATGTCTCCCCACTTCTTCTCAAGTGGCGCATGAGCACTCATGGCATAATCGTCATCTCCCTCCACCCTCGCTGGCGCTGCCTTAGTCTCAGAAGCCTTTCCCTTGCTCTTCTTCCTTGGACATTGGCTTGCATAGTGACCCAATTCCCCACAGTGGAAGCATTTGACCTTGGAGAGGTCCTTCTTCTTTTGTTTCTGCTGCTTTCCCACAGATGCTAGGGCAGCATCCTCCTCTTCTTCCTTCTTGATTCTGACCCCCTTGCCGCTGCTTCCCGCCTTGGTTAACTGTCTGATCTCTTCTTGATGAAGAGCCACCTACAGTTCCTCCCAATCCAGAAGGTTCGACTTGCCTAGTAAGCTCTGGACAAATACCTCCCAGTCCTCTGAGACTGTGTTTAGTGCAGTACTCACCAACATCTCCTCATCCGGCGTGGCCCTTATGGAAGTCAGTTGATCCCGGATCTTCATCAATCTCCTGAGGAAGATATCTATCTACTCGCCCCTCTACATCTGGTATGACCGTAACTGATTTTTTAGAAGCATCTTCCTCTGCACGGAAGTATGCTGATACAACTTCTTCAGGGCATCCCACATCTCATTTGCCGTACCCTTCTCGGAAATATGTGGTACCACATGATCCTTGACCCTGTCAAGAATGATGCACTTAGCCCTGACCATTGCCTCTTCGTACTTCTCATTTTCAGCCAGGCCAACTGGGATCGCTATCGTTTTCAAGGCGAAGTGTTTGATGCGATACCTATCTAGAATGGACAAGATCCTGGCCTTCCAGACTACGAAGTTCGAAGCTCTGTCCAGTCTATCCTGATCTCTCAGCCCATTCACTGCCATTTCACTGCTCCTCTTTCGACTCTTTTGAGTCTCTCTACTTCCCTCCTGGAAGTCCTTTGATCGACTCCTGCTGAGTCTCTCAACTTCCTGTCTGGAAGTTCTCGGTTTGGCTCTTCGAGCCTTGATTTCCTTTCTATAAATCCTTCTACCAATGTTGAGATGCCCCACTTTGATCGCTTGTGCAGCTGCACCACTGATTCAGATTTCTTGGCTAGAAATCCTCGGCAACAACTCCCTCCTCCCTGGTCTTGCCCCATTAGGTACTGTTCTGACCACAGTACCCCACCAGCTTCACTCCGCAACTTACCCATAGTCTCCTATGCCCCAACAATCTAAAGGTTAGAGCCTCTAGGCTCTGCACAATCCCAACACCGACAAAATTTGCACCTCCTGGCCACAGTGTTGATCCTTCCTCATTGAGAAAGATGACTAGGCACTACGTAGGTTAGGTCTGCTCCTCTCTGCCTCAGTGCTGATCCTCCTTCTGGCTGGAATTGATGATGCAGGCTCTCTGCGTCACCCCTCCCTTGTTGCTTTCTGCTAGGAACAACTTCTGTCACTGGGGAAAGCTGTTTCTGTTGCTGCTGCTCTGCTTAGCTGATGCCTTCAGTTATCCTGTGAACTGCAACCACTCTTTGATACCATGTTGGAATTTCTAAGTCTATCTATTAGAAATTCTTCCTGTACTATCTGATTTATTTCTTTCTCCTTGTTCAGTTACTTAACAAATTATTTACCATGTAGATACTGAAAATAAATACAAGTATAGTATCAACACATATAGATCATCAACTGAAAGAATCAAGCACACAAGTGACACTGTTGTTTTTAGACTAATGTCCCCGGAAAAACCCAATGTGGGAAAACCGATGCAGCTATTCAGAGGGTTTTATTATTTGCAGTTTTCAGAATACAACCTAGGTGCCAGAAATGGCTCACCCAATAGAGAATTCCCTCGGCAGTAGTAACTCTCATTTGGAGACAGATATTCCAGCTAAATCACCGGATGAACAATCCCATAGCAACAATGCAGCTTCTGCTGCTCTGTGTCACTCTGATAGGGATTGTGTCACCTATCTAGCTCTCCAGCTCCAATTTTTCCCACGAAAATATCCCAGTGCTGCCTTTAGGGCCTACGTCAGCCTCTCTGGCCTAGCGTCAGCCTATCTGGCCAAGCGTAAGCCTCTCGGGGCTCTGCGTTAGCCTCTGGAGCCTCTGCGTCTCACACACTGGCCCTCTCTGGCTCTGCGCATCTCCTGGCTGCCTCTGCGTGGCCTCTGGCTGCCTCTGTGTGGCCTCTAGCTCCTCTGGCTACCTCTGCATGGCCTCTAGCTCCTTTGGCTGCCTCTGCGTGGCCTCTAGCTCCTCTGGCTACCTTTGCGTGGCCTCTAGCTCCTCTGGCTACCTTTGCGTGGCCTCTAGCTGGCTCTGTGTCAACCTCTCCCAACTTCTGAGTAAGAGCATATATCATCTCTAAGAAGATGATACATGAGGTCGCTGAACTCAGTTGAAGACATGTTGCTTCAACTGATTCTCCAAGGTGACTCCATCACCATGCCGCACCTATCATTACGCTGCTCCTCATCATCATGCTGCTCCTCTCTGTGCCGCACCATGCTGCACCCATCATCACTACGCTACATCTCATCATACTTCACTAATCATGACTGTACCCATCACTGTACTGCATCTCCTCTTGTTGCACTATGCTGAGCTCTTCATTGCACTATGTTGCACCCAAATGCATGTTGCAATACCTCATCATCCTGTTGCTACAATACATTCTCGCTGCTGCTCTATGTCCATCATAACCATGCCGTCCCACTGCTGCAACATACTGCACCATGTTGCCTTCGTCATGCTACTACCTATCACATCATTATGATGCTACTTACTGTGCATTGTGCTGCACCATTATTATGTTGCATATACCAGCCTTAGCTGCTTGCTATGGCTTGCAGCCTAGCAGAGAAACTAGGTTATAGTTCAAGTTCAAACATACAACTTCTCCCTCAATATAGAGACAACTATTACCATACATAATCCAGGCTGAACAATAGTCTTTAAACATGGCTGCTAGGTTTCCATTGCAGTGACTTAGGGTAGAATACAAGTAGCATATAGAAGGTAGCACATGCATCCTTCTAGACTGCGACCATAGTGTTAAGGACAACGTTAGTTCATAGCATTAGGCCAATGTATATATCTTACTGTAGTGGATATTATGACAACAGATTAAGGTCTCCTCATGACAACGTATCTGTGGTATAGAAGACAACAATTAGGGCTCATTTGAGGCTTCCTTTAACAGCATATGGATGCCTCCTTGCTGCGTTGAGGAGCCCTCTTTAAGGATAGAGAAAGAGTCTCTATTTGTGGTGACAAGACTTGCGGCTAAGGCATGAATACCTGCGGTTAGGGCAGAATAGGGCTGCGTATTAGGGCAACGTGTATAGGCCTTAGATCTCCTTGCTTGGACTGCAGCTAGGTATCCTTTAGACAACATATGCGGGCAGGTTAGGGCAGCAAATGGGAGCCTCCTTATTGCTGTTAGGGTATCCCTTTTGCTGCGTCTAAGGGCTGTCTCAAACCCTTCCAGAACAGCATATAGATCAGGGCATGATAGGACTGCGTTATTGTCTGGTGTTAGGCCTCCTTCAACTTGCTAGATCTCCCTTTCCTCCTGCATCTAGGGCTTCCTCCTCTTATACTTCTCTTCCACTAAAACCCAAAACAAGTGGAGAGAAATCAAGAGTGAAGTGTGTGTGCAAATGACTATCAAGTCACCTCCTTTTATACTAAAACGTGTTGGGTTGTGTTATATTCTTTCCACGTATTTAACAGGGGGTTTGAAGGGCACCCGTAACCCCACTGATCCAGACTTAAATAGGAATGCAACAAATTACAGAGATAACCATAAACACAGATATGCAACGGAAACAATATTTCATTTCATTAATGTGAAATACTAAAATATGCTTACAAATAGTAATGGAAATCAATCAGCTAGGGCAATGGTAGCTTATCTCTGAGAAGAGATGTGGTGGCTACATGCCTCTGAACTGTGTTACAATGAGGCTCGAAGGCCTATTTATTGTTGAGAAACAATGGAAAACCCTTAACATTTCAAAACCAAACCCTAGAAGATGAAATGCCAAACTGTGGGCCTCGTTTGGGTAAATTGGTACATCAACTTCCCGAGTTCATAACTTTGGCATACGATCTCCATTTGACGCGTACAATAGCTCGTTAGAAAGATCTATCCGAGCACTACCACTTTGGGAAGGGCAGCATCGATCCACGGACCCATGTTGCCCCAAGATTTCCCAAAAAACGTCGTTTAGGGCCTCAAAACGGCTCTGGAAGTTCGGGACCTGAAAAACTGCTAAAAATAGTAAGTTGTGCTACAATTAAGGAAACTGAAAATGTTGAGAGAAATAATGGTGGGGGTCCAGGTGGACTTGGCAGGTGGCCACCAATATCCACCTGGATCATTCCTCCCCCCTTAGGAAGCAATGGTCCCCATTACATTGAGTTCCTCCATGAGATGAGGAAACTTTTGCTAAACTTGGTCCCTGGTGAGCCACTTGCCCTGGTGAAGAAGTTGGCCTGCTTTGACAACTCGATACAGTTGGATACTCTGTTGGTGAGTGTTCTTGATCTATGTGTCCATGATCCAATCAGTTGCAACTTGTTCTATGCAATCTGGATTTAATTCTGTGGGTGTGAGCTGTTCCACAATGTTGGATGTGTCTAGCAATGGTGGAAAGTATGGCCGAAGGCAGTCCACATTGAACACTGGGTGCAGGCCAAGGAATGGGGGAATGTTGAGCTCAAATGCATTGTCTCCCACAGCCTTAGTAATGGTGTAAGGACCATATCGGAGTGGTCTAAGTTTTCGATAGGTTCCAGTAAGGCGTTCCATTTGCAAATGCAACCAGACTTTGTCGCCCACCTGAAACATGTGTGGCACCCGATGTTGATCATGTCGTTGCTTGTACTCGGCATTTGATTTCTCCAGAATGTCATGGACCTGCTGGCGAATATGTTGGATGTGCTCAATGAAGCTGGTTGCCTTGTTTGTTTCGCACTGGACATGAGCCGAATCTTTGTGAGTAGCTACAAGTGGCATGGCCACATCAATGGGGCATAGTGGCTGGAATCCCAAGCCCACCTGATAAGGGTTGTGGCCAGTTGAGCTGTGAAGAGCTCGGTTGTAGCCGTGCTGAACAAAGGGGAGGCTCTTGTCCCATGTGCGTGGATGCTTTGAGTTGTACATGTGCAGAATGTGTATAATCATCCTATTGACAACCTCTGTCTGGCCATTAGTTTGAGGATGGATGGCTGTGGACTTAGTGAGTTTGGTGTCCAGCATTGACCATAGACTGGACCAAAATGTACTGAGGAACCGACTGTCCCGATCTGAGATGATAGACTGTGGGATCCCAAAGAGAACCCACACTCGTTCAAAGAAGAGTTTAGCAGTGGCTTCTGCTGTGATATTCTTCTTGTAGGCCGCCATAATGGCCATCTTCGAGAACCTGTTGACGACCACAAAAACACAGTAATTTCCATGCTTAGTGGAAGGAAGGCCTGACATGTAATCCGTGGAGATGGATTCCCAAGGTCGACTAGGGGTAGGCAGCAGGGTATAGAGGCCTTGCTTCTTGATGGTCGATTTGGCAATGGCACAAGTAGTACATGATCTGATGTACTTCCCGACATCCTGTTGAAGATTTGGCCAATAGAAATACTTTTGCAGCACTGCCACCGTTTTTTTGACCCCGAAATGCCCAGCAGCCCGACTGTAGTGTGCTTCCCAAATCATCTTGGCATGCTCACTTGAAGGAACACAAAGGTGACCCAGGTGGCATAACAGGGCATCCTGGAGGTGAAAATCTGGAACATGCCAACCCTCCAAGAGTGTCTGGTATGTGTGGCCGAATTCTGGGTCACTTTTGTAGAGAAGTGGCCAATTAGAAGTCTTGTGCCCACAAGAGTTGAGCACGGTGGTTAACGCCATGATCGGTGGTCGACTGAGGCAATTTGCGACATTATTGGTGATGCACTTCTTATATTTGATATTCAAATGGAACTGTTGTAGGTATTTGTGATGGTATTTTATCATGGTATTTTATCATTAAATTTCCTTGTTTGCATCAACATCCTTCATATATATATATATTGACACATCTCCAAAAAGATATACAATGTCAAGGGTCTCTTTCTTTTTTCAGACTTTATCAGGATCTTCATATCTTTCCCATGGAGATATCATAGTCAAATCTTCTAGTCCTTGCATGTTGATTGCCTTCTCCATAGTTGCATTTTTTATGATCTCTTCCTTTTTTAATTCACACATTTCCTCCCAGGAACTTCCAATCATAGTTCCTTCAACTTTGTCAACCACCTCATATTTCATATGAGGACATACTATGTTGATTTCATCTAGTTAATGTGTGAACCATGCCTTCATGCATCCTTTCACAGGAGGATGTCCTCTCTTTTGATTATGCTCTTGAGGTAGAGCACTCATTGATGATATCTGTAACCATATGACATGACTATGTTTTATCAAGTATAAGCATACATATCTCATCTCTTTCTTTTGGTCATCTAGTATTCCTTTGGTAGCTTCTGATTGAAATAATTTCAATCCCTTGACCTACTTCACTTCTTTTGACATCATACCATCATCCCATGAATCCCATACAAGTTCGAATTTCAGCGAGAGACTTGCTTATTCCAGTAGGTGAACCTTCCAATGAAGATTCCAATGGAGGATCTTGATCATCCTCATCCTGCAAATGCTCTTTTTGAATGATGTATGATGAGATCTATATTAGATGACTTTCTTTTTCCCATAAGTACTAATGCTTCTAATGAGGTTACCAAGAGCTACATCCTTATATTGGTGGGTGCCATAGACTTCTATTTCGTTTGTCCTTCATGCTTCTCTAAGATGATGTAATGAGATCTTGCTTTCAATCGTATGCCATGATGCATCCTATCACGTCTCTATCATGATAGCTATATTTTTACAACAAAATAACTTGAGACATAAACTTGAAAAGAGCTAGGTGAGGAAGACTATCTCAATCATAGTAGAGATCTTTTACTTCCTCTTTCTTGGATTTCTTCTTTTCAAATTCCTCCACTTCTTTGGTGAGAAAAAATTGAAAAGAACTAGGTGAGGAAGACTATCTCCATCATAGTAGAGATCTTTTACTTCCTCTTTCTTGGATTTCTTCTTTTCAACTTCCTCCACTTCTTCAGGGATACGGGCTTCTTCCCTTCCTCTTTTGTTGTCTTTCTTGAGCTTAGGACAATCTCAATTGTAGTGCCCATATTCTTGACATCCATAACATTGAACCTTTGCCATATTCTTCTTTCTTTTCCGAGGACCAAATTTCCCAAACTTCCTTTTTCTCTTTGCCATAGCAACATATGCTTGAGTTTCTTCATTTGATCCTACATCAGATTTTTCCTTCAACCTGGTTTCTTCAATTTTACATAGTGACCATAGATCTTTGAATAGAGCATCTTCCTTCTTCCCATAAATTCTTTATGTAAAGTTACCCCATTCCTCTGGTAGTGCATTTAGTACTATGGTAGTCATCTCTTTGTCAGACATTATTTCTCCCAGATCTTGTAGTTGGTCCCTTATTTCAAATATCTTCATAAAGTATGAGGCTATTCCTTCTTCTTTTGATATCTTCATCTTGTAGAGTTCTTGTCTTAATGAGATTACTTTTCCTGCAGTGCTTACGGAAAAAACTCTACAAGTTTGTCATACATTTCTTTTGATGTTTCAAATTTAGATACATAGGGAATGAGGGGATCCTTGATGGATTCTATGAGAATCATTTGAGCCCTTACTTCCCCTTTCATATACCTTGCAAGTGCTTGAGCATCTTCCTTTGGAGGTTTGGTGATTGAGCCCTTAACATGTTCCATGACCTCATTTTCTATGAGGTTTAGGTCTGTCCTTTTCTTCCATGCAAGAATATTTGAGGCCCCAACCAACTTGTTACTTTCCTTGCAAAAAGACATTTTGACAGATTCAGATGTAGACATAAATGTATTTACTTGTGAAGATGCTCCTTCAGCCCACTGCCTTCTTGAATTTGATGATGATATAGATAATAGAAAACTTCTTCTTGATGAAGATGGTTTTCTTCACAAGTGATCCTTGAATCCAAAGAGAGGGAGATCATCTTGAATCCTTTTTGATGATGCCAACAACTCCTTCCTAGCTTCCTTTTGGATGAGTACACTTCAAGATGATTCGATATTCTATTTGAGTGGAAATAAGAGTCTTTTGAGGCCTCCTTCCTTGAGATGATGTTTTGAGCGAAGATCCCTAGAATGCTTCTAGTTTAGGCATTTTCTTTGATTAATCTAGGGTTTTGACACTTTTCTTCAAGACGATGATGTAGCCCTTATCTTCTTGGAAATGAGAGGATCTTCTTGATTCTTTGATGTCCTTGATTCTAGAAATTTCGTCTTTGAGTGCTTGAGTGTCCCTTATGGAGTTTCCCTTTCTTAACTTGCCATCTTAGCTTTGATACCATGTTGAGAAATCTAGGGCAGAGAGATGAGATGATTTCTTTGACAATGATAAATTCTTTTGAAGACCTTTTACTTTTCTTAATTGGGTTCTTCTTGACTTGATTATTATTATGTGTTCTTCTTCATCAAACAACTATCAAATCATAAAGAACAATGAGACATTCTTTGACAATGATAACTGCTTTTGAAGGCTTTTTACTTTTCTTAATTGGGTTCTTCTCGACTTGATTATTATTATGTGTTCTTCTTCATCAAACAACTATCAAATCATAAAGAACAATGAGACAAAGGACACAATATGTAGGCGATCAACCAAGGCCAAAACCTCTCCAATCTTGAGAGTAAAACCCAAACAATTTTTTTTCTTCTTATAGAATCTTCAATTGAAAAATTCCAAGACTTAGACCCTTGACCAAGATTCCTCCAAGACCAAGTCAATCTTGCCTGTAAGTCAAAGAAACTACTTCTTCCTTGTCTTCAATTTTGGCTTACCTACAATTTTGTCTTTAAATTTGTTAGAGCATTAATGATAAAGAAACAATCAACACATCACAAGAATAGTACACAACAAATTTTATGTTTAAACCCTTCTGAGAGAAAAACCATCGAACACTTTTTTAATAATTTTATGAGTACGTAATATGCTTCAGTGCCAATTGAAAAGGGAAGCTCCAACTCCTTGGTACTCTAGAGAAACATTCAATTTTCCAGCTCCAACTGGAAGGATGCTCCAATGCCTTGGTTTTATTAGTTGATACTAGTAGGATGCTCCAACACCTTGCAAGCTCCAATTTTCCCGAGCACCACCCTACCACCCTGAAGTGCTTTCAGTCTACAGCTTGAAGGAGACTTCAATCTCCTCCCTTACACCACCCAACCACCCTCAAAATATAAAAATGAAAATGAAATTTGGGCTCCCGTACTAGGGACAATGGCCCACTTACAAAAGATTATTCAGTAAAGCCCAAAATCGAATTATGATTGTCCAATGTTAAACTATTGAAGAACAATGATGCATACTTCAAACCAACCTTGAATTGTTGAAAGATGCACTAACTTTAACCAAACCAACTGTTGCACAACATACCTTAGATACTCTGCTTATGAAGAATAATTATCACTAAAATGTGTACAATCTGAAGATGATGTGATGCCTCTGACTTTGAAGAGAACTCTGTGACTTTGATGCTTCTTCCCTTGAAGATGAATCACTGCGGTTATTATGCCTATAGGTAATGTCAATACCTTTTGTAACACCAATCTACCTTCACCGCAAGATACTCTTGTTTCAAAATTTATCCAGAGTTTCAGATCTACCATAAAGACAAGGATTCAACATCATAGATTTGACCCTACTGTTGATGTTTGCAATCTTCAACCTTTTAATCAAGTAGAGTACCATAAAGCTAATACATGGATGATTTAATACAAGTATGCTTCAGATTTGTGAAGTACCGATATCATTGACTCAAAAATCATTAAGAGTGATCAAACTCTCAACCAATATTCTGATGGACATAACTGACCTCATACCATAATGCCCTGAACACTTAATAGTTGCAGAAGAATAAGTTTGAGACAGATGCTTCTTGGAGGCCGAATAAACTTCTTGAATGATGACAATGTTTGCTTCAAAGTTCCTTTTGCTTCAAATTATAGGGAGATAAGCCTTAGAAGTCTCCTTGATTCAAGTTATGATAACAATGAATGCACTAGAAGAGAGGCCCAATTTTTTTATGCATTAGATGTGGCCAAATAGTGCCTTGGGTCCGCTTTGTAACAAGGGTATAAACCTTTGCTATTTGAACTTTTAAGTCTTATATCAGTCACAAATTGTTTTGCAGGAAAATCCCTAAACAAGCCTCAACTCTAAGTATAAGATAGTGCTAGAAGATCCCTCTTACCAAGGCCGTAATTATCCCTAAGGTGCATGGATAAGGATGGTTTGAATGGATGAATTTTAAGCCTCCATTGAACTAGATCAAAACCCAAATGATGCTTCACATTTGCATTGGACTGAAATAATATCCAATTGTTACTTCTGTTCCATAGGCGAATAAAGGACTTAGAATTTTCCTATTCCAAAGGCCAAACCCTCACAATAGAAGAGCAAAACCAACACAAGCATTTTGTGCCATAATCAAAAGAGATAGGCCATGAATTAGAGCCTTGTTGTCTTGAAGATTTATGAATTCTGGACCAAATCAAGCATTAATAGGGCTGCAAATGCTTCATATAAACCTCCAACGAAACACCAAAACTAGTAATATAAAAAGACACCCGAAATCTTTCAGTGAAAGACAACCTGCACACAAAATATTTAAGACTACCTTGGTTGCATATATTTTCAGAGCTTATTTCCTTTATATGTGCGTTCAAATCATGCTTTTGGTAAGGGAGATAAGTGACCTCATATAGTTTTAAAGAGATGACTTTGAGGGCAATCGACTTCCATTTAAGAGGGGAAATTTATTTTGAAATTTGAATTTTAAATTTGTTTGGAGCCAAAAATTAGGTGTCAAACCCCTTGTATTTTAATTTTAATTTAAGTTTTGAAACCTTCCATAAGAGACCTTTTGCTATGAAATTACTTGATTTAATCTTTTTAATGATGATGTTTCACGATCTTGGCCAATGATAGATTGCCACATCATCCATTTGTTTGGGGCTTTTGACCACAAGGTGGGGATTCATTTTTGAACAAGCATATCTCTAAAATCGTGAGGACCCTTATGACAGGAGACATAGTGTCAGAATTGACATGATGAGGAGAATCCAAGAAATGAGATCTTGACTCGAGAAACCATGATTTGCCATGTTATTTTTGTCAACAAAGGTGGGGCATCTTCTGGTGCTTCTTGGGTTTACATCAATGACAATCATATTTCAACAATATCTCCCTTTGTCATTGATGGCAACACATGTACTCCCCCTGCGATCATTGCTCCCCCTAACACTATGCCTCTGATCTTCCTAACCTGTTTACTCTCCCCCTTTGACATGAATGGAAAAGGGTGACTCCCCTTGACAAGCTGCCTACTTGTATTATCCTGTAACATGCCTTTGCTCCCCTTGCCTACGTATCAATGTGCTCTTCGTAGAATCCCACGCTTCTTCCGAAGATACTCAAAAGTATCTCTAGGTAGATGTTTAATGCATATATCAACAATTTGTTCCTTTGTCCCAGTGTATTCAACCTTGATGTTCTTCTTTGCAACATATTCTCGAACAAAATGGTATTTGATAGGAATGTGTTTTGTTTTCGAATGCATGATAGGATTCTTGGAAATACTTATGGCACTTGTGTTGTCACAGAACATCAGAATAGGCTCATGGAACTTCACTTGTATATCCTGCAAAGTTTGTTTCATCCAGAGGCCCGGAGTACACCTTGTCGATGCTGCTATGTATTCTACTTTTGCTATGGATAAGGAGATTGAATATTTCTTCTTTCTTAGCCATGATACAACTACTTAAGTAGAAGGTTGCTCAATTAGTGCTTTTACGATCATCAAAACTGTCTGCCCAATCTGCATCTGTATAAGCTGTGATGTTTAAGTCATTTCCTTTTGGATACCACAGGCCAAAATTTGTTGTTCCCTTAAGGTAGTGAAAAATTCTCTTCACTGGAACAACGTGGGATTCTTTTGGTGCTGCTTGAAAACGTGCTACTTGTCCAAATACATACATCACGTTTGGCCTAGAAGCTGTCACATACAATAGACTGCCAGTCATTGATCTATACATTCTTTGGTCTGCATCCTTGGATATATCGTCCATGCTTAACATGTAACCAATTACCTTAGGAGTGCTAACTTTTTTTTGTCTTCCATTTGAAATCTCTTCAACATTTCTTTAATGTAGTTAGTTTGACAGATGAATATACCATTGTCTTCCTGAGATATCTAAAGTCCCAAAAAGAAAGTTAACTCACTAAGTAATGACATTTCGAACTGTTAAAATTTGAAACTAGGGCCAAACTTCATGTGGGTCATCTTATTCATGGCTGATAATATTTTTATTAGATTCCTCTCGTCGAGAGGTGTAGGATTGATCTAAAGATCATCCGATTCCGATAAGTATTTATGGAGATATGAATTTGTTTTGATTATGGAATTATTATCAAGCCGACCTACAATCATGTAGGCTCAGAAGCCCAAAAGTCACATCTATTCAAACATCAACAGTTGTGTATAAATACAAGAGTATTTTTCCTCATTTGCACTCACTCATCTCATCATATCTCTCTCTCTTGCGCAGAAAAGAGGCTCTTCTCTACTGCACAGAAAAGAGGCTCTCTCTCACACATGTTGAAGAAAGTCGTTGAAATTGAAGCTGCAATTGCAAATCCAAACTTTGACCAGCATGGACCATCAAACCTCCTCTTCTGAATTGCGCTATAGGTTCATCTGGACCTCCTCTGAAGGTTGCAACTTTTGGTGGTGGAATCAAGTCGATCCAACAACCGGTTTGTGAGATATCGACTGCCCTAGTTTGAAGGAAGCTGCTGAAACTAAAGCTGCAACTACAGATCCAAACTTTGACCAGCGTGGACCATCAAACCTCCTCTTTTGAACTGCGCTGTAGGTTCATCTGGACCTCCTCTGATGGCCGCAACTTTTGGTGGTGGAATCAAGTCGATCTGACGGTTGGTTTGCGAGATATTGATTGCCCTAGTTTGAAGGAAGCTGCTGAAACTGAAGCTGCAACTGAAGATCCAAACTTTGACCAGTGTGGACCATCAAGCCTCCTCTTCTGAATTGCGCTGTAGGTTCATCTGGACCTCCTTTGAAGGCTGCAACTTTTGGTGGTGGAATCAAGTCGATCCGACGGTCGGTTTGCGAGATATCCACTGCCCTAGTTTGAAGGAAGCTGCTGGAACTGACGCTGCAACTGTAGATCCAAACTTTGACCAACGTGGACCATCAAACCTCCTCTTATAAATTGCGTTGTAGTTTCATCTGGACCTCCTCTGAAGGCCACAACTTTTGGTGGTGGAATCAAGTCGATCCGACGGTCGGTTTGCGAGATATCGACTGCCCTAGTTTGGAGGACGCTGTTGACACTGAAGCTGCAACTGTAGATCGAAACTTTGACTAGTGTGGACCATCAAACCTCCTCTTTTGAACTGCGTTGTAGGTTCATCTGGACCTCCTCTGAAGGTCACAACTTTTGGTGGTGGAATCAAGACGATTCGATGGTCGGTTTGCGAGATATTGACTGCCCTAGTTTGAAGGAAGCTACTGAAACTAAAGCTGCAACTGCAGATCCAAACTTTGACCAGCGTGGACCATCAAACCTCCTCTTCTGAACTGCGTTGTAGGTTCATCTGGACCTCCTCTGAAGGCTGCAACTTTTGGTGGTGGAATCAAGCCAATCCGATGGTCGGTTTGCGAGATATCGATTGCCCTAGTTTTGATGATGATGCCGCTAATGTTGATGCTGCCGATCTAGGGTTTGATAATGCTGATATAAATAAGATTTATTGTACTATTTCTCTCTGCTGAATTATTGAAGATAAAAGAAGATTTGATCAAAGGGTTTCCACACACATTGTGGGGTTTGTCCCTGGCTAGCCGCCACATCTTGTGTCTCTTGTCTTGGCTTGTTCTCTGTTGATCGTTTAATGTTCTATCTGCACTTTACTTATGCACACGTGATTGCTAATCTATGAATAATAATAAGTAAGAAAATTAAATTGTTCTAAGCATAGAACATACCATAACTTAACATGGTATTGGAGCTGAGGTGAAGACAAAGCCCGAGCAACAGCAAGAGCAATCACCGAAGAGAAGATTGGCAAGGCTATCTTAAAAGAACTATGGGGTCCTCATCACTCTTTCCTGCAGAGCACAAGCTCCGCGAGAAAGCTGACTATCACAGATGGAAGATGTCTATCGATCTAACCTTAGAAGATCAAAGAGTGTTGGACCATGTGAGGGGCAATATTGTTGAGCCTTCATCAAATGCATCCACTGCTGCCAGGAACAAATGGAAAACCGGAGAAGTCAAAGCAAAGAAGATCATCTGGGACTCTATTGACAAGTGCTTGGTGGCCTACATCTTCGACCTGGACACCTCCAAGGAAATCTACGATAGACTGGTGAGTTTATTTAAAGTTAATGATGAAAATCAAGTCTTGTTTCTTAGAAATAAGCTGAAGGAAATTAAGAAGGGCAAAGATGAGAGTATGCAAGCATACTTCTTTAGAATCACCGAGATCAAGAACGATCTCCTATCTATTAGGGAGACTATTACTGATAGGGAAATGGCACTCACGACTCTTGGAGGATTACCATCCAAATGTTACGTGTTCAGGACTACTCTTCTGAACAATAATGTAATCCCTGGTTTCGAGGAATTAATGGCTAGATGCATTTAAGAAGAAAAGGACGATGTTACATTTGCGATAAAGCATGTCACTATGCAAGTGAGTGCCCTGATAGAAGGGACTCACACCGGGACGATGATCAAAATCCCTCTCATGGTAATCAAAGGAATGACAAATCTAATAGCAGAGGTAAAATGAGTGCTGGAAATCAAGGAAGAGGACAACCATTCAAGAAAGCTAGAAATTCGGATGCATTATATGTAGAAGCTAGCTTTAAGAGGGAGACTACTATACTCCTAAACAGAATGGCGTAGCGGAAGTTTCTGATGACCCATCTAAACATCATTTCATTGGTAAGTTCGGATCTAAGGGTGGAAGGAAAGGCGGATGTCTTGGTTGCAATAAGTTTGGCCATTATGAGAAGGAGTGTCCAAATGGCAGGGACACATCACTTAATGATCATTCCTGGGACATCTTCAAAAGAATGATAGGTAATGTAGTTCATCAAGTAAAATTGGTCGTCTCTTCAAACAAAACAAGGAACCCCAGGTATGAAGAATCAAATATTGTTTCTGATAAGATAAAGATGTTTTATCTTGTATTGGCCCTCTCCTTTAGATTCTTTGGGAATCTGGCATATTGATTGTAGTGCTTTAAGGCACTTCATCGAATAGAAGGGTGCACTCTCTAAATTGGTAGAGATGGAAACAATCGTGGGATTATACTTAGAGCCGATGCCACCTATCCCGAAAAGGGAATGGAAGTCAAAGGTTTTATGGTGGCATTCGTCAATGGAAAGGTACGTGTTTGAAAATTGAATTTTTGAAGATGTTTTTAAGTTCAGGGTTGTAGGAAGTCCACTGGGACCATGTCCATTAACACATAGCACCGAAGGTCTATGAGTCAGATGGTGACAAGGAAGCCTGAATTCAAAAGGAGCATGAAAGTACATGTCTGAGATGTACCGAAGGAAAATCTTACAAGGGGACCATTCCCCTCAGGTAGTAGGGCCACAGGTTTGGAACAACCCGTGGAGTTTGAGATTCATGAACGAGAATCCCATGTATACAGGTGGAAGAAAGCCCTCTATGGCTTGAATCAAAACACCCCGGGCGTAGTATGAGAGGATTGATAGCTGTTTGATGAAGCTGAGATTCACTAGGTGTGAAACCGATCCTAACCATTACTCGAAGGTTGTGGATGATAGACCTCTCATACCGGCACCTTATGCAGACGAACTATTTCTGACAAGTGCAAACCCTCTCATTTTCAGAACTAAGAGGGAGTTGGATTCCGAACATATGTTTTACAGTTAGCATGGTGAGTCTCACTTGATTGGTGCCAAGAATCTTTTGAGATATCTTCGGGTCACAATCTATCATGGATCGAGATACACTGCCAGAAATATAAAAACTGCATGATTATTCGAATGCTGACTGGGTAGGCAGTGTGAAGGATCACTAGAGAACTTCTCAGTGCTGGTTCTCTTTGGATTCTACTTCAGTATCATGGGTGAGCAGGAAGCAAAAATCGGTTGTTATAAGTACCACTGAGACTGGATACATAGCTACGAGTATGACCTCGTATGAAGTTGCTTGGTTGTGGAAACTCTTCAGTAAGCACACATGATGAATACCACTGTGATTCTTTGTGACAACCAGAGATGGGATTCAAGTATTGAGGAATCCTGTATTTAATGATTGCTCCAGCAGATAGACATCAGATATTGCCTTATCTGGGATATGGTAAGTCGATGAGCAAGGAGGCTCCATCGCACTAAGATAATGTACGGGTTGCTACACTTTGTCAGAGCCCTGTGGAAAGATCATATTTGTGATTTTCCTGAAAGAGTTGGAGTCATCGAGAGACTCTTGTAAAAGGGTCCTGCATGTTGCATACATTGAGCTCTGGGAGATTTGGGGGCTTGCGGTTCTTACTGGAGCAACATATGACCACAGGGTGACTCACCCTCCCCTGGTGGTGCACCTTGTGGACAAGATGATTCGCTCTCTTGGGACAAGATGATTCGCTCTTTTGTGAGACAGGATGATTCACTCTCCTGTGGACAGGATGATTCACTCTCCTGTGGACAAGATGATTTGCTCTCTTGTGGGACAAGATGATTCTCTCTCTTATGAGACAGGATGATTCGCTCTTTTATGGATAGGATGATTCACTCTCCTGTGGACAAGATGATTCGCTGTCTTATGGGACAAGATGATTCGCTCTCTTGTGAGACAGGATGATTCGCTCTCCTATGGACATGATGATTCGCTCTTCTGTGGACAAGATGATTTGCTCTCTTGTGGGACAAGATGATTCGCTCTCTTGTGGGACAGGATGATTCGCTCTCCTATGGACAGGATGATTCGCTCTCTTGTGGGACAAGATGATTCGCTCTCTTGTGGGACAGGATGATTCACTCTCCTATGTAGCAGGATGGTTAGTTCTCCTGTGAGGTTTGGATGATGTGTTCTCCATGACGATTATGTAGCAGGATGATTAGTTCTCCTGTGAGGTCTGGATGATGTGTTATCCACGACGATTATGTAGCAGGATGATTAGTTCTCCTTTGAGGCCTGGATGATGTGTTCTCCATGGCGATTGTGTAGCAGGATGATTAGTTCTCATGTGAGGACGGGATTGATTAGGTTCTCCTGTCAAGGCATCCTACCCATGCAGTCAGGGACTCATGGGAAGTACCTCTCATCTGATCAATGAGCAGGTAAATGTAGTTAGGGACCATAGTAGTACTGATCGACGCATCGCTGTATCTACCATACTCCCTACGCTAGGATGACCTTCAGTGATCTGGGATCAATGATAATGGTCTGGGACCAGTGGTAGGAGTGGTACCTACTATGACGCTGACCTCGGGTAGGTTGAGACTGGTCCGGGACCAGTTGTACGCACTCTGAGACTGACTTTGAGTCAGTGCAACACTGGTCTGGGACCAGTGAGAGTGATACATACTATGACACTGACTTCAGGTCGGTTGAGACTGGTCTGGGACCAGTGGTACACTCTCTGAGACTACGATACTGGTCTGGGACCAGTGGTAGGAGTGGTACCTACTATGACGCTGACTTCGGGTTGGTTGAGACTGGTTTGGGACTAGTGGTATGCACTCTGAGACTGACTTTCAGTTAGTGGAGGATGATACTGGTCTAGGACTAGTGGTAGGAGTTGTACTCACTATGACACTGACTTCAGGTGGGTTGAGACTAGTTTGGGACCAATGGTACATACTCTGAGACTAACTTTGAGTCAGTATGATACATCCTTGATCATTTCTTCTTCTTCATAATTCAGACAATAGCAGAGCAGAACAGAACAAAGCAGAGCAGAGTAGAACAGAGCAGAGCAGTATAGAATAGTTTAGGGTAGAATAAGACAAAGCAGAACAGAGCAGAGCAGTATAGAATAGTTTAGGGTAGAACAAGACAAAGCAAAACAGGCAGAATAAAGTAGAGCAGGGCAAGGGTTAGGCTATACAGGGCAGTGCATTTGATGGGTGAATAGTAGCGACCAAAAGACAGATTATAGATGAAGATCTCCCTAGTTGAGAGGGAGTGTTAAAATTGACAACTAGGGCCAAACTTCATGTGGGTCATCTTATTCATGGCTGATAATATTTTTATTAGATTCCTCTCGTCGAGAGGTGTAGGATTGATCTAAAGATCATCCGATTCCAATAAGTATTTATGGAGATATGAATATATTTTGATTATGGAATTATTATCAAGCCGACCTACACTCATGTAGGCTCAGAAGCCCAACAGTCGTATCTATTCAAACATCAACAGTTGTGTATAAATACAGGAGTGTTTTTCCTCATTTTCACTCACTCATCTCATCACATCTCTCTCTCTCTCTCTCCTGTGTAGAAAAGAGGCTCTTCTCTACTGTGCAGAAAAGAGATTCTCTCTCACACATGTTGAAGAAAGTTGCTGAAATTGAAGCTGCAATTGCAGATCCAAAATTTGACCAGCGTGGACCATCAAACCACCTCTTCTGAATTGCGCTGTAGGTTCATTTGGACCTCCTCTAAAGGGTGCAACTTTTGGTGGTGGAATCAAGTCGATCCGACAGTCGGTTTGCGAGATATGGACTGCCCTAGTTTGAAGGAAGCTGCTGAAACTGAAGCTGCAATTGCAGATCCAAACTTTGACTAGCGTGGACCATCAAACCTCCTTTTTTGAACTGCGCTGTAGGTTTATCTGGACCTCCTCTGAAGGCCACAACTTTTGGTGGTGGAATCAAGTCGATCTGACGGTCGTTTGGCGAGATATCGACTGCCCTAGTTTGAAGGAAGCTGCTGAAACTAAAACTGCAATTGCAGATCCAAACTTTGACCAGCGTGGACCATCAAACCTCCTCTTCTGAATTGCGCTGTAGGTTCATCTGGACCTTCTTTGAAGGCCGCAAATTTTGGTTTTGGAATCAAGTCAATCCGACGGTCGGTTTGTGAGATATCGACCGCCCTAGTTTGAAGGAAGTTGCTGAAACTGAAGCTGGAACTGCAGATCCAAACTTTGACCAGCGTGGACCATCAAACCTCCTCTTCTAAACTGCGTTGTAGTTTCATCTGGACCTCCTTTGAAGGCCACAACTTTTGGTGGTGGAATCAAGTCAATCCGACGGTCGGTTTGCAAGATATCGACTGCCCTAGTTTGAAGGAAGCTGCTGAAACTGAAGCTGCAACTGCAGATCCAAACTTTGACCAGCGTGGACCATCAAACTTTGTCTTCTGAACTACGTTGTAGGTTCATCTGGACTTCCTCTGAAGGCCACAACTTTTGGTGGTGGAATCAAGCCGATTCGATGGTCGGTTTGCGAGATATCGACTGCTCTAGTTTGAAGGAAGATGCTAAAACTGAAGCTAAAACTGAAGCTACAACTGCAGATCGAAACTTTGACCAGCGTGGACCATCAAACCTCCTCTTCTGAACTATGCTATAGGTTCATCTGGACCTCCTCTGAAGGCCACAACTTTTGGTGGTGGAATCAAGTCGATCCAATGGTTGGTTTGCGAGATATCAACTGCCTAGTTTTGATGATGAAGCCGCTAATGTTGATGCTTCTGATCTAGGGTTTGCTACTACTGATATAAATCAGATTTATTGTATTATTTCTCTCTGCTGAATTATTGAAGATAAAAGAAGATTTGATCAAAGGGTTTCCCCACACATTGTGGGGTTTGTCCCTAGCTAGCTGCCACATCTTGTGTCTGTTGTTTTGGCTTGTTTTTTGTTGATTGTTTAATGTTCTATCTGCACTTTACTTATGCACATGTGATTGCTAATCTATGCATAATAATAAGTAAGAAAAGTAAATTGCTCTAAGCATAGAACATACCATAACTTAACACAAACTCACTCTACATATCTGACACAAACTTCTTGCTTAGTTTGTCATCGTCGCTTTCAAAGATGATGTCGTCCACATAAACTTCAATGATCATCAAACTGTCTTGTTCAACCTTTACATAAAGATTGCTATTAGCGTTTCCTCTTTTAAACCCTTATTTTTGCAAGTACCTCTCTAGATGAGCATACCAAGCTCTAGGAGCCTGTTTTAGCCTGTATAAAGCCTTCTTTAATCTGCAAACATAATCCTTCTTGTCAGTAAGCATAAATCCTTCAAGTTGCTCTGTGTAGACCTCTTCTTCCAATTCTTCATTCAGAAAAGCTGACTTCATGTCCATTTTGTTGAGGAACCAAGGGAAATTAGGTGGTGTGATTCTTCTTGGCTTGATAACAATTTGTGGAGTCTTTTTACTTTTCTTGTTAGTTTAATCTTCTTCTTCTTATTAATGCATGTGTGTGTACTTCATCAAACTGCTACAAAAAACGTAAGAACAAGAACACAAGATGTTGGCTCTCAGCCAGGGCCAAAACCTCTCTTCTCTTGAGAGAATAACCCTTTAGTAAGTTTCTCTTATTGAAGCTTCTTATCGATCAATGCCAAACCCTAGACCCTTGACTAGAATGTCCTTCAAGCACAAGTCAAGTCCTTCCTCCTTTCTACACTTTGTTTCCCAACACTTCCTTCTTCCGGCACTTCGTTTCCAATACTTAGTCCTCCTTCCAACTGTTGTTAGATCTTGTTGCACTTGCTCTAGAAGAGATATCTTGATGAGACCCTTTCCTTATGATGATCCCTTCCCTCTCTTCACCAACCAATGAACTTGTATGTGTTATGAAACCAGCTCAAGAAAAGATAGAAAAGATAGATCAACGCCTTAGAATTCAGCCTCTTCGAGGGGGCAACCTCTTTTACATTACATAAATGAACAATTCTTGGATGATACAAATGAAAAGACCTCCTTTCTATATATAGGAGTCTAAGGGGTCATAACGTAATCAAAGCCGACATAACAATAATAATGTAAGGGCACAATAATAACAATAGTGGGCTTCTATGGGGCACAATAGTAACAATATGGGCACTACATGGGTACATCAATATAATAAGTGGGTTGTACTAATAACAATAAGGGGTTACACTAGTAGTATAGGGGCCTAACATGCCCCTCTCCTTCAAAAAGCGTTGTCCTCAACGCTTGAGTAGTTCTTGATGCTTCTGTATAAAATTCTTGTCCTCCCATGTGGAATTTTTAGTGGGTAAGTTCTTCCACTTGATGAGATACTCTGAAATTGATTGATTTCGTAGCTGTCGGGTTCTTGTTTCTGTGATTGTTCCAGGTTCCAATATGATTTTTCCTTCCTCTTCAATTTCTGGCAATATTGTTTGAATTGGGATCTCTTGCAACTTTTGAATAAGTGGCCATACTTCTTCGTCCTTCTTCCATTAATCCCTTGCTTCTTCTATCCAATCTGGTTGGACAATAGAAATAGCACAAAACAATGCTTCCACATCCTCATCCTTGAAGAGTCTTCCCATTCGGTAAGGTCGCCATTTTTTAAGTGCATGTAGTATTGCCAACATTTCTTTCTCATAAATAGCTTGCTTGAGATGTAGCAGTAAAAATACCCAATCACCTACATCAAAACATTTTTCACTACAATGTTGATCTACCTGTTGTTTCGTTTGATTTTGCACTGAAGTGGTGTTATCCTTTAAAAGTTGGAGAACTTGTTGATGCTCGATGTGATCTTTCACTGCTTGAACCTTTTTCTTCTTGATATGTCCTTCTATCTCTAGAGTTTGAGGAGTGGTAATTTCTTCCAATCCTTTACAAGATATGGTTGGATTCATTTCTTGATGCTCGATGTGATCTTTCACTTCTTGAACATTTTTCTTCTTGATATGTCCTTCTATCTTGATAGTTTGAGGAGTGGTAATTTCGACCAATGAATTATAAGATATGGTTGGATTCATTTCTTCTTTCTCGATGTGATCTTTCACTTCTTGCACCTTTTTCTTCTTGATATGTCCTTCTATCTTGAGAGTTTGAGGCGTGGTAATTCCTGCCAATGCTTTACAATATATCGTCTGATTCATTTTTTCTTTCTCTGGGGTGGGGTCCTGGCGTATATCTTCTTCTTTTGATGTTTCTTGATCCTTTTCTTCCGCCTCTTCATATTCTATGTAAAATAATATCTTCTCAGCACACTTATGACCTTTAGTGCATTTGCTATCACAATTGTAACAAAGCCCTTTTTCTCTTTTTTCTTCCAATCGTTGTGGTGTAACCTTTGTAGGTTGTGGAAGGCTAGGAGAAACAACACTTCCATCTTTATAGTTGTGAGGGGTATGCTTCCTGGTTTCCATAATTTTTCTTTCCAATATGTCACAAAGCCCTTTTACTCTTTCTAATTGTTGTGGTGTTGCTCTAAAGAAGGTGTTGCTCTTTGTATCCTCATAATGTGCTATCATTTCCTCCGTGAAAATTGACCACGTAACAAGTTGTTTACGAGAACAAAGCCCTTCGTACCATAAAAATTGATCTGGTTCTAAATATGAAGATGCAATACATACCTTTTGTAACAGTTATACACCATGTAGATCAAAATATTGCTCCATCTGAAGTATCCAATTTACCGGATCCTTGCCATCAAACTCCCTCATCTTGCTTTTTCTTGATTTTAGGAGCTCGACCTTGAAACGACTATAACTCTGTACTTTCGGATCTTTAAGTTCTGAAATTGTGACCTATAGTAGCCCTCTGTGTCCTCTTTCCAATGCCACAAGTCTAACCCAAATTGGATTCTCCACGGAAGAGTTATGCGAAATCTCCCACAGTGACTTGATTATAGACTAGTTTAGTAGTGCGAACTTGTACGACGTGGCACGAGTCACTGTTTCGACCTTTGGATCTGAAAAATGCATACAAGAAACTAGAGTCCGTCCTCTTTTTGTACCTTCTTACGAAATTTCAATCCAATCCCCAGAGAGAAAGTTATGACGATTTTCCCCAGGTCACATGTTTTGAATGTAATTCAGGAGTCTGCAAAAAGACCAACTTCCTCAGATCATATCTCCGCAAATATCGCGCGAAAAGCTTTGAAATTCGGACCCAAGGTTCAGGGCGATTTCTTCTCAAATGGGTTTTTTTTGTGACTTCTGAAACGTCACAGAAAAAAAGTTATAGTGAAAATGCCACGATGACCTGTTTGGAGCAGCGAAACCCTAGAATCCAAAGCTCTGATACCAAATGTTATGAAACCAGCTCAAGAAAAGATAGAAAAGATAGATCAACGCCTTAGAATTCAACCTCTTCGAGGGGGCAACCTCCTTTACATTACATAAATGAACAATTCTTGGATGATACAAATGAAAAGACCTCCTTTCTATATATAGGAGTCTAAGGGGTCATAACATAATCAGAGCCGACATAACAATAATAATGTAAGGGCACAATAATAACAATAGTGGGCTTCTATGGGGCACAATAGTAACAATATGGGCACTACATGGGTACATCAATATAATAAGTGGGTTGTACTAATAACAATAAGGGGTTACACTAGTAGTATAGGGGCCTAACAGTATGACTGTAATGGGAGGGTTGTTATGACAGCAGAGACAACCTCCTTACCTTCGCACATGTGACTGTTTTTCCTTGTAATGTTGACCTCTTCCTTCTTCGCTTGAGAGAGTTCCTTCTTTGCTTGAGTGAGGGGCCTTATAGGCTTACTTAGATTGCCCAACCAACGAAGTTATGTGACTGTGATATTAATGTTGATATGACTGCAGTCTATGCTTCATCTTCTTGCACGTGTGACTGTATTTACCCTAGAAAACAACCTCCAACCTTTTCTTATACTTTCCCTTTGTTGCATTAGAGGCTTCTCTTCTTTGCTTTCTCTTCACCTTAGATTCGTCTTCCTTGCTCGTTGATTTCAGAGGAATAAGTGCATTGTATTTAGAGGAGTGGACAACCTCTATATATAGAGGACTGTCCCTCCTTTAGGCCGACTTGAGGCTGACTATAGGACTGCAGGCCGACTTGACATATATATAGCTCGGATTGCTTCTTTGATGGTGTCACATGCTTGGAGGAGACTTGACTTTGCTTGGAGGTGACTTCTTTGACTATAATACATAAGTATACCTATAGTAACATGCCCTTAAGGTCTTCAACATTTTCTTTTGACTATTTGACTCACCTATAGCACTTTAATATGTGTTAGACCTATTTCAATGAGCAAGAAACTCATTGACATATATTATAAAAATAATATTTCTTTTCTTGAATAAATACAAATATCAAAAGTACATTTATGAAGACCGAACCTAGTTACATTTCCTTCAACACATTTGATACACCTTGATCTTTCTTGAACAAGCATAGGCCAAGAACATTTTGATGGCTTCCGTCCCGGCGATAGGTGCAAATGTCTCTTCAAAATCTATTCCTTCAACCTGTGCATACCCTTCAAAGACCAATCTTGCCTTGTTTCTGGTAACCTATCCATCCTCGTTCAACTTGTTCTTGAAGACCCATTTTGTGCCAATGACAATTTTTTCCTACAGTCATGGAACCAATTCTCATCTGTCATTCTTTTCAATCTAATCCAATTCTTCATTTTTCGCTGCTATGCAATGTTCTTCATGATTTTCTTCTTCAAAGTTTCTAGGCCCAAATATAGATAGGAGTGCAAGATGTGCTTGTTTTGGCACGCATATTTGTCGATTTCCTCTAGTTCCTATACCTGCATTGATGTCCCCAATGATCTGGTATGAAGGATGGTTCTTTTGATACCATCTTTTGGGAGTCTTAGAAGGTGCCTACTGATCATTTCCTGTCTCATCTTGGTTGACAATTGTTTCCTCATTTGATTGTTCTTCCTCTTGCTTCTTTTGTCTCTGGTTTGCTTGAGGTTGAACTTCCTTGTTTGGCCTTTGGTCCACGAACTTCATCAAAAGTTACATTGATGCTTTCAACTATCTGGTTAAGTCTTAAATTATAGCATCTGTATGCTTTACTTTTTCATGAGTACCCAATGAAAATGCCTTTGTTTACTCGAGAGTTAAATTTTCCAATATTCCGGTCTTCCCTTTTAGTGTAGCATTTGTTTCCAAAGACTTTAAAGTGTTTGACATTTGTTGATCTTCCTTCCATAGTTTAGAAAAAGTCTTACCACAATTTATTTTGAGAAATCCTATGTTCATAATGTACAATGTTGTATCTGTTGCTTGGACCCAAAATGCATTGCTTAATTTTGAATCATTCAACATAGTTCTAACCATTTCTTCTATTGTTCTATTCTTCCTTTCGACGACCCCATTTTGTTGTGGTGTCCTGGCTGTTGAGAATTGTCTCTTTATTCCGTGTTCCTCACAGAAGTGTTGAAATTCTTTAGATGTGAATTTCCCTCCATTATCCGATCTTAAACATTTGATCTTCAAATTAGTTTCATTCTCAACCATTTCCTTGTAGATTCTAAAACATTCAAAGGCTTCAGATTTCTTCTTTAGAAAATTGACTATTGTCATCCTGATATAATCGTCAATCATCAACATGAAGTATTATTCACCATTTGGTCCCTTGGTCTTCATCAGTCCTCATAGATCAGTGTGTACCCACTCTAATGGTTTTGAAAAGGAGTGTTCCTTAGTCTTGAATGCAACTCTTCTCTGTTTTCCATGGTTGCAATGATTTCAAGAGGTGTTGGTTGGTTTTGAAATCTGTGGCATTTCTCTTGCAACTTCCTTTTTACTAATTCTGATAATGTTGTCAAAGTTTATGTGTCATATCCTTCTGTGCTAGAGCCAACTTTCGTCCTCTTTTGCCAAGAAACAACTTTTTTTTTTAACCTCATCCAATGTGTATGTATCATTTGGAGTCCTAGTTGCAATTGCCACCATCTTGCCAAATTTCTCTTTCCTTATTTCACATTTCTTTGAATCAAATAATAGCATGTGTCCTTGATCACACATTTGACTTACGCTTAGTAGGTTGTGATTCATGTTTTCTATGAGTAGCACATCTTTTGTTGTAGCATCCTTGCCTCCAAGCTTAACTGTTCTCTTTCCTATAATGTTTATAGAACCATCATTCCCAAATGAGATTGTTCTATCATTTCCTTCTTCCAGAGATATCAATTTGCTTTTATCCCCGATCATATTTGTTGAGTAGTCATTGTCAACATACCATGCATTCTTCTTACTTTGAGATTTTAGAGCAAGTGCACAACTTTCATTTTTCTTCTTCTAGACCTTTAGAGAGACTTTTTGATTTTACTATGACTCCCTTGGAGTTGCGGTTAACCTGTAATATTTAGCCAAATGTCCAAAATTATTTCATTTATAACATTCCACTTCATTTCTTAAGTATCCAAACTTGGTATAATTTAGCTTGTAATCTTCTTGATAATTTCTGGGATAATCATTCTTGGAGTAATTTTCATAGTTGCTTTTGTTCCTATCACAGGCCTTGCAATTTACAACTTTAATCCAATTTTATTTGCAAGAATAGTAAACACTAAGAAATATGATTTGATACTTGAGAGGGGACCATCTTATTTTTGATATTGTTCATCAACAACCTTCTTGAAATTTCCTTAATGTGGGCTATTGATTCTGTGGCTTTTGTTCTGCTGAGAAGCTTTCTTCCTTCTTGATGGATCCTTTAATAATTTTTACATAAGCTTTTTGTTCGTCTCAATTTTTTATCATTGGAGAACTTGAGCCTTTCACGAGTGTTTATTTGTAGCCTAATATGGTCTTGTCACTACTCGGTGTTTGACTGTTGATAATTTCATCCAATATTTTGGAGATGTTTGCAAAGTTCTGTTAGACATTTCTTTTCTATACTTCTTTTCGTAGAGAGACTATCTCTGCTTCTAAATCTTCCTTGTTCATTTTTTCCAGTTCTCTTTTGAGCGATTCTTCAATTTTTCTAGCTTCTTCCAATTGAACCTTAAGATTGATAATGATCTTTTCTGATTCTTTAGTCTTCTTAGCGAGGATTTTGACATGTTCCTTCAATTCTGTTAGCTCGGCTTCTAGTGATTTGACATTTCCTCTTTCAACCTTGAGATCCTTTATAACTCTAACAATATCCTTTTCAAAATCGACCTTGTCTTCCTCTTCTTCATCATCTTCTTCCTCTTTAGGAGCTTCCTTCCTGTTGTCCCTAGCCATGAATAACACTCTTCTTGTGTCATTCTGTTCATCACGGTCACTTTCTTCTTCAGATGAGGAGATGCCTTCTTTTGAATAAAATCTTTTCTTTTTACTTTGCTTGTTGAATCTTCTTTGTTTTCTTTCCTTTCTTGGGAGATTCTTCTTCGTCATCAAAGTTCCTTGCATGAGGACATTTGGAGGCGAAGTGACCAACCTCACCACAATTGAAACATATTAAGGGGAGTTTACCTTTGTATTTACTTGTTCCTCTTTTTAACTTTCTCACAAAGTTGGCAACTTCATCTGAAATTTCCTCATCGCAACAACTAGATGTTGAATTTCCACAACCCTGGTGCTAGGATAAAATCTTAAAATCTCTGATGCTACCAAACCAAGAATCTTGACAAAGCTACTTTGCAAAACGGAATATAAATAACAGTAAATCGCACATGCATAAGTATAAACAACTTTTTACAAAATATTGTACAAATATGTAGAACAACCCAATCTTCGTTATATTAAACCAACTGATTAATACAATAGTCTAGTGCTCTCGTTCAAGGGATAATGGCCCTCAATTATCCACAAGTACAAGAATACAAGATACAATGACAATCTCGCTACAAGCTCAACATCTATGTCGTATCTCATCCTGCCAGTGCTTCGCTTTCGTTTTGCTCTCTAATTTCCCCTTAGTCCATCAAGAGACAACACATAGAGAGTCCAAGAGGGTTGCCACCTATCATTGTGTTGAAGCCTCGGAATTCTGTTGCAACAACATGGGGGATAACCACCCGGTCTAGACCTTCGAAGCAACTCCTTTTCCTTTTGGTATGGTGGCTCCGACTGAGGATAATGGGATTGGTTTCCCAACAAGGATTGATATGATGATGATGTTGGGTTTGATATAAAATATAATGGAAAATGAATTAACTAAAATGATCTAATTTAAACAATCACAAACATGCATCTATCTATTCTAACATTATCTTAATAGATATCTGGGAATAACTTAAATCATGCGATCTACAAAGATATCTTAGAGCAACAAGTAATAAAGATCATTCAATTTCTATAAGAGATCAATCCGTTAATGATAATTATTTTGACTAAATAGGTAGGCAAAATAATCGTGAAAACTATATCGCATATATCAATTGCTCATGTACTCAATAAGGAATCACAACTGAAACATTTTACAAAAGGGCAACAATGTCAAACTATAGGTCAGATTTCATACATAACACAATATAAGAAAGATTACTGCTAATTCATAAACAAAACACAACCATAAAGATAGAAGTACCAGATATGAGAGGTTCTACTCATGAAGTCAACAATATTGATCTGCTTCTTTTCAACTAAATATACTCTAAGAGTACAAAAGTGCAAATTCAGTAGAGTATGCTTCAATCTCTAAGAAAATCAAGATCTTGTTCCAATTATCTCATCAAGATAGTCACAAAAGTACATAAATGCAAGCCTTTGCAAAGTGTTTTTGATAAAATTCTGGACCCTTCTCTAAATGCATGAGAGGGGTTTAAATAATACAAATTATGTATCAAAAATAGATTATTACATAAAAAGCTGAGGAGGTTTCAAACAACCTTCCTCAAAATAAGTAAAATAAAAACTAAAATAGAAAATAAAATGATGACAAGCTTCTTCAAATTGAATGGTTCTAGTCAACCATTTGGTCCTTGAGTTCACAGAT
Organism: Pinus tabuliformis; assembly: GCA_031772625.1. Classification (NCBI taxonomy): domain Eukaryota; kingdom Viridiplantae; phylum Streptophyta; class Pinopsida; order Pinales; family Pinaceae; genus Pinus; species Pinus tabuliformis. Next base: position 476,497,372 of record CM062813.1, on the reverse strand, counting down.
ATCGATCATTGGCTTCACTTGGGATGGTTGGTCAATTCTAAATCTTAATTGTCCCGTAAATACAACATCAGTGAGTGGTGGCACCATCTTTTGAGTAGAATTCGTTAGACAATGCAGAGTCATCCATTGACTATGTGGTTTCACTAGAAACTGCTAGTAGGTTTCCCAATCAAGCTTAGACAATTGTTTGATTGCCTCAACTTGCATTTTGGCAGTCTCTTTCCACTGTTTTTCTAACTATTTGATGTCTGGGAGAGCTTCCAGCCTGCATTCTCTGACGAGATTAGCAGTATGAAGATTTTTGTTCACAACTTCAATTATATTGTTTGTTGTACTTGCTGCTCTTGCCGCTATCCTTTCTGCTTGCTTTAACTGTATGTCCCAATCTGTAAATAAAATATCTTTGTGGGACTCCTCGATCTTTGGCAGATTGACTTTTCTTCCTTCTTTAGATTCCTGCCAAGAAATAAAATCTGAAATCCTCTTATTGATCTCTTCATATTCTAATCTTTGATCAACCACTTGATTGGTTAATTTATCACTTGTTTCACAATAGGGATTGATCAATGAGATTTTTTGGCAGAATATTTCCTGTTGCTGTGACAACAGAGAGTTTAGTTCAAGTGCCTCTTTAATGAATTCCTCTGTTTGAGGGATGTCTTTGAATTTATCCATTATAGCTTGCATTTGATGAATATGTGAGTTCTTCTCTACAATTTCTGTTTGATACTATAATCTCATTTGCTCAAAATCATTTTGAAGCTGTGCCATTTGCATCTCTGCTTGCTTGTTGGTGATCTGTCTTTCCATATCAAGTAGTTGCTCCAACAGCTGAACTCTCTCTTCCTTTTCTTTAGGCAAAAGTTGAACTTCTGTTGCCTTATCAATTGTTGTAGTTGCATAGGCGCCTGCAAATTGTGATAAGTTTGTAAGATTTTCAGATGGATCAATGGGGGTGTCTTTCCATGCTACCTCCATTGATTCACTTCCAAGAGTTGTTGTTGCTAATGCATCCAATTTTCTTTTCTTCCTTTGCCTCTTTACTACCGCCTTATGTGTTTGGCTGTAGAATATGTCCAGTGGGGCTATTTCCTCAATCTTTAAAACAATTTCTGAAGTTGGGTATGCTGGGATGACTTCAATATCTTGAGTAGTTATAACTCCTTGCACTGTTGTTTCTAGATTTATAACTTGCTAAGTGCGTTGTGGGGTCTGAAATCCAAAATTTCCTTCAAGACTTGTCTCTTTCTGCTGCACTTGGAGCTTTTTATTAAATTGCTCCCATTCTAGATCTAGATCAATAAATTTGATCTTTTCTATTTGAACTTGTGTGGAGCCAGTCTCCATGTCCTCCTCAGCGGAGGCCTTTTTGGCCGTTTCTCAACACTTTCCTCTGTATCCTTCTTGGGATCTTTCTTGGGGATTTCTTCTTTATTTTGAGATTGGTGTTCATGAAGCTTGAACTGACTTCTCTTGTGATTCCTCATTAGAATTATGCTTAAAACTTTGCTCCAGGCTTACGTCAGGAGTGGGCTCCCTTATTTCTTCAATATGCAATAGGTCCAAAGGGACCTTTGTCAGTGTTTAATTCCTGTAGATGTGGAAGCGGTTAAGGTCCATTAGGTTCAATTTTATTGATGCTAAATGTAGGACCCGCGAAAATGTCTCAACTTCCTCAAAGAGATCATCAAACTCATCGTCCTCATGAATAAATTGTTTGATTTTGACCATAGTATCGAAGTTTCGGGCGACCTTGTTAGGGTCATACTGTCTGCCTAGCATAGTAGCCAGATTCAGAGATGTGATGTTTTGTATCGCTTTTGCTACATGCCCAAAATCATGTAGCTCGAAAGCACCACATTACACTGGGAAGGTTGACCAGATGGATTTCTTCTGTTCTTTGAGGGTTTTGGTAATACCATCCCCCACTCTTTGGTAGACAATCTCTCTTGCCAATAATTTATCCAGAACATAAAATGGAAGAACATGAGGAGCTGTAATACTCCCAAAAACTCTGATATAAGTAAATAATTCCTCGCCAAACCATCTTGCCACCTGCAAGATGTCTGTCTTTGCTTCCTTTGATAGCCTAGGGGCTTTCTTATAAAAAATGGTCTGGTAAATTGGCAACATAACACCATGACAAATTTTATAAAAATGGGAGCTAAACTGTGATTCCCACAAAACTTTATGATAAACATGGATGAGATTAGGGTCTTGTAGAGTCCATTTCCAGCCCATGTTTGGAAAATGTGAACAAAAACATATAGCATCCATGACATAAGCACTCATGTAAAAGGGAGGGATAACCCAAGAAGAGATAATTCTATTGCGCCTGTATTCTCTAATAGCCATAGCCAAATTGTCTGACAAAATAATGCTCCAGTTCATAATCATAGAATTAGCAACCACATCAATCAATGGAACCCATTTAATAGAAAACTTGGTGGTATCAACCTTTCCAAATAGCCTACACAACATTGCGGCTGCAAAATTATGCGGGGTTGATAGAGGTGCAATTGGGTACATACCAGTTTTCTCCCGCTTGAACTTGTTGGAGCCAGACCTCCAATTCTGCATGACGTCCATCGGGTCTTCATTTTCTTTCGCAAAATGCTCAATAAAGGCTTTATCATAAAGCTTTTGTGGTTCTGGCAGATGGTACATTCGACGTAAATTGTCTGGTTTAAATGACCCCATGACTTCATACTTGAATTTCTGAATGTTCTATCTGAAATATCCACATTGTCAATTATCCATTTTACCATATCAGTGTATGGCAAGATTTTAGGCCTAACAACTATCTTGTGCAGGAAAGAACATGTTGCTTTATACATTGCCTCCCATGATATAGTCCCGCCATCTTTGTTACATGTAGTATCAGATAAGAGGGGAAGCATGTCTGTATCCTCATATGTAGTAGCCTCTGTAGTCTTCTTTCCTTTTTTAACCATTTTTCCGAGTTTTGTTTTGTTTAGAAACTTCTTGAAATTTGGGCAATGGAGAAAACAGAATAAAAAGCAGAGTGGTAATGAAAGCGGAAACTCAATAACACAGTAAATTCTGAAAGAATATAAGGATGAAGCTTTTATTTCAAATATGGGTAAAAAAATATAAATCTTCTCGAGCCGTTAAAACAGTAAATGAAATTAAACCTTATTAACTGCTCATTAAAGCCTACATGTGATTTCCTTTATGACTCATCAAACATTGCATCGCAAGTTTCTAAATGATATTTCAAATTGGTGTTATGTGCGATGTCGATTATGCGATTGCGATAAATCGCAATATCGCAATATCGGAAGATCATATATCACAATATCAGAAGATCGCAAATCGCAATATCAGAAGATCGCAAATCGCAATATCAGTGATATCGAGAATAGATCAATTCGAAGTTGCTTTGATATTTTGCGATTTACGATGAGCGACATACTTTTTATTTTTCGAGCGTGTTTTTTTAAGTGGATGATTATTCCATTAAAACAGTTATTTTGCGATGGGTCAGACTTAATCATCGGGTTCGAACCACATCGCCATTCACAGTTTTTCATGGTTTGCATGTTTGCACCTTTTGTAAAAGCCGCGATGCGATTGTGATAAATACTTTATTGTATAAGGAATATCTTAAGCCTTAAGTTTTTATAAAAATTTCAACACTACCTTCGATCTTTTAAGGGCGTCTTTTATTGCATGTTGCAAATTCTGACTCACAACTAACCTTTGTTATATTTGGATCATGCGATTTGCGATAATGCGATAATGCCTAGTCATAAGGTCACTTGGCTTGATATCTTAAGTTTGTCTAAAGTTTATTTCGAATGATTTCAAAAGGCAAGCTTTTATTTGCTAGTTTTTTGAAAAAAAAGTGAAGGGCCCCCATTTATTAATACAATACTAACTATTTGTATAGTAAATGGGGGGAGGCGGGGTGGTGGGGGGCAGGGGTTGTTGAACAATACAACAATTGGCGATTCACTGGAAGACCCAGTTATCTCTGATAATTTTGAAATTTCTAAAACTTTCAAAATAAATATAGTTGAAGAAATAAGAATTATATGAAATTTAAGATAAGTAATATTTCATTGAATTAAAAAACAAACTCACTGAATTACAATTCATTTGATATCCTCTTAAAAATGAAAATTCCTTTGTCTATATCAGTCTTTACTTAGTTTAAAAATAAAGTAGGGTGATTTTGCAGATCAACTTTTAGATGTATTCATTTGTTACAGGTAGAGCCTTTGCTGCCAACAGACATCCATAGCCTCGACAGGGTTACCTTTTAACCAACAATGATTTAGTGTCCCATCCAGATAAGAATGCAGTTTTTAGAGATAAATTCAAAATCATATACTTATTCTCCTTTTTCTTTTTTAAACAGTTTATTTTTTTGCAAAATTTTTCTTTTTATTACTTAAAAGTCATTGTCTTGGTTTGGTGGCCAAATAGTGACAATGTCATTCACTGGTTGTAATTCAACTGAACAAGTTGGCTCGTGATGAGACCCCATGTCTTTTGATTAAAAAAATCTCAAGCCATTACCCTATGTTGGTATGCAATATTGGTAATTTTTTAAGTTTTAGTATATGTTAGAATTACACTCTAAAAAGAGAAAAGTTTACTGGATGGGGAGAGTCATTGACTCCTTAAGATTTTTGGATGACAATTATAGAGTTGAAGATTCTTATCTACAAAGAGTCATTACTTTGTTAAAGATACTTTTCTTCACTGATAGTAGAGCAAAAGTTTTTTTATAAAGTTGGAGGTTTCTCAAAGAAAAAATAATTTTGGTGAAAACAAGAAAATTTCAGAGAGATAGAACCTAGTTAATTTTCAAATGTTATAATTATTTCTTTAACAATCTCTACTTATAAAAGTGAAAAATCAAAATATTTCAAGAGATTTTTATTATAAGGCCAAAAGTAGATACTATTTAACTTTTATTTTCCTAGGAAAAGTATAGGCATAATGTAGATGGGATAGAAGAGGTTATCTCCTATGAAAAATATATTTTCAAAATCTGCTCATTCACAGGCAGAGAATCTCTCTTGTCTGATAAATCTTGCAATAAAAACGTTGATGGGTCGATTTGTTTAGTAATTTGAAATGGTCCAAGCCACATTCTTTGGAATTTGGTATGCTTACCTTTTTCCTCGTGTGCTTTATCCCACTTCAATACAAGGTCTCCAATTTGAAATGATTTTGGGCTTACAGAATTTGCATCAAAGGAAGATTTAACTAATTGTTGATGATGGGCATGTATGATTTTGGCTTTCTCTTTCTTCTTCGAGTTTGAGGATTTGTGATTGCCTTAATTGCAAAGAAGAAGTTTCTTCAATAAATTGAACTAGGGCTAAAGAGGGAATAACTATATTTGTAGGAAGGACAACTTCTTTCCCATAGACCAAATTAAATGGAGAAGTGCCTATTGAGGCCTTCTTTTATATCCGATCTGCCTATAGAAAAAATGTTAAAGATTTATGCCAGTTTCTTTGACTCTGATCAATAGTTTGTTTAATGATCGTAATGAGGTTTTTATTGGTTGATTCCGCTAAACCATTTCCTTGAGGATAATAGTTAGCAGAATACTTGAGTTTAAAACCTCTTTTAAGAGTGAGTTATGTCATAGTGTTTCCTGTGAAGTAAGATGCATTGTCAAACATCAGAGCAGCTGGTAGCCCAAATCTGGTAATGATAGATTGGTTAATAAATTCAATGATATTCTTAGAATTGGCTACCTTTAATGGAATTGATTCCACCCATTTAGTAAAGTAATCAATTGCTGTAAGGATGTATCTATGTTTCTTTGAAGAGTGAATAACAGTCTCACCTATTATGTATAGTCCCCATTGCCCAAATGGTTGTTCAATGTTCACTGGTTGTAATGGCAATGCAGGTTTCCTTTGCCTTCCAACAACAATTTGACAGGTTTTGCACTTCCTTACGTATTCGTGTGCATCTTTGAATAAGGTTGGCTAGTAATAGCCAGCATGTCGAATTTTGTGTGGTGTTGTGTCTCCTCCAAAATGTCCACCAGCTAGTCCATCATGAAGTTCCTGCAAAACCTTTTTTGCCTCAAATTTTTCAAGACACCTTAGCAAAGCAGAATCACAATTTTTCCTAAATAAAACATCATTGACGATTTTGTATTGCTTTGCTTTCAATCTCAAAGCCCTTTTTCTTTTGTAACTGAGTTGCATAGGGTCATATCCATTTTTAAATAAAAAATGATATCAACATATTGAGATTCAGTATCGTTGAGGCTTACCTCCGATATTTGTATATCATCACCTGAATTTTCTTTTGTTGGTAAGTTGGATGCTCCAGCTAACATTCTGCAAAAAACCTTGACCCCTAACAATTTTAGCTGGTCTTATTTTGACATCATATTCTTGCAGTGTGGTTACCCAGTTGGCCCTTTTTTCTCCTACTTCCCTTTGCACTAGTAATTGCCTTACTGCTGGGAATGGAACTATGATTTTGGTGTGAGTTTTAAGGAGAAATGGTCTAAAATGCTTTATTGACTTAAAAACAACAAAGGCATGTTTTTCCACAGTAGAGTAATTTAATTTGGTACCTTGTAGATTTGAACTAAAAAACGAGATTGGTGCTTCTATCTGTTGATCATTGAGCTGTGTCAAAACTATAGCATATGATGTTTCTGACGCAAATGTGTATAAAACAGAATGATTGGTAAAATTGGGAGCTTTCAGTGAGGGAGCGTTGATAATATCTTGTTTGATTAGATCAAATGCTTCTCTTTCATTGTGACCCCACTTGAAAACTGAAATTTTCTTAATCATAGACTGTAAAGGTAAAACTATTTGTGAAAAGTCAGGGACAAATCTTTTTACAAAATTTATTTGACCAAAGAAAGACTGCATTGATTTCTTATTATGGGGTAAGGGTATTTTCTCAATTTCCTTAATCCTTTTTGGATCGATATAAATACCATTTTTTGATATGACAAATCCTAAAAGCTTACCTTCACTTAAGGCAAAATAAGACTTCTTTGGATTGAGTGAGATCCCATATTTTTTACATCGTTCAAAGATTTGCTTGAGGTCGTTTAAATGGCTGCTTCTCTTTCTAGAATAGACAATGATATCATCCAGGTAAATAACAATTGATTTGTTAATGAGTCCTTTAAAGGCTATATCCATAGCTCTTTGAAATGTGGCACTTGCATTAATCAAACCAAAAGGCATTTTTTGATAAGCATATGTTCCCCATTTAGTTCTGAACGTGGTTTTTAATCTATCATCTGGATGGACCAGGATTTGGTTATATCTCGAAAATCCATCAAGAAAAGACATGAGGTCAGAACCAACTACTAATTGCAGTACTTGTTCCATGGTTGGCAGTGGAAAGTTGTCTTTCTGACATGCTTTATTTAAATTTCTAAAATCTATACATATACGAATGTCTCCATTCTTCTTCCTAACAGGCACTAAATTGGACACCCATTTCGAATGCCTAACAGGAAATATGATTTTGGCCTTAAAGAGTTTATTCAACTCCAATTTGATTTGACTTTCGAGGTTCGGGGGAATTTTCCTTTGTTTTTGCTGCATTGGTTTATCATTAGAGATCATATGAATGGTGTGCTGTATGACAGAGGTATCATAAGTTTTGAGATCGTTATAATCCCAGGAAAAGATACCTTTGTATTTCTTTAACAATCGGATAAATGATGATCTTTCATCAGAAGATAGAGCGAGACCTAGATTAATGTTCCGAGGCTTATCATCAGTTCCAAGGTTCACTAATTCAAATCTTAGGGTTGAGCTTTGGATTTTGGCATTAATTAACTTCTTAAATATGTCTTGGAGATCATAAAGATCTTCTAATTTGACTACAGATTTGGGTATTAGATTTTCATCAATGTTTTGCTTTAACTAAAGGTCGTGCTCATTTTCATCTATGATTTGGTCATTGTATGATCCCTTCAATGTTAGAAAATTTACAATATCATAATCATTGTTGAAGACTCACCAATTAGTGACATTGTCGGGAATAGATGGTCTAAAAAGTAATTCAATGGAAAATCTATCATGACTATAATCCTCAGATGGTATGAATTTTGATGCAACATTAGCTAACAGATCAGCACTGACATTTTTCATTCTAGGTACATGGGAAATATTAAATGCCAAAAAATGTGATGTAAGATCCTCGACTAATGATTGATAATTCTTAAGATGTCCAGAAAGGCAGTGGATAGTGTTTCTTACCTGTTTAATGATAATTTCTGAGTCTCCAAAAACTTGCAAATATTTGATGTTGAGGCCAATTGCTTTGTATAATCCTTGAACTAATGCCTTGTATTCTGCGGTATTATTTATACATTCGAACTCCAATATGCAAGCTAACATGGTCTTTTCTCCTTCTGGGCTGATTAAAATGCAACCAGTTCCTGTGCCATCGTTAGATTTGGAACCATCAAAGTATAAAGTCTAAAATAAAGTGTTAATTATGGGTTTATTTACAAAATTTTTACATTTGGAAGCATCTATCTGCGAGAAATTTTTAACCTGTGCGATGACAACATTATCGAAAAAGGGAAACTCTCGTGCTTTAAAATTCCCTAAAAATGACTTAGCCGCATAATTCCAAATAATGTTATTATTGAATGCTATTGGCTCATTATCACCTTCAAAATCAGTCATTGTATGTTTCAAGTGTTTCTCTCGGTCAACTCGAATTTGATTTGGCTTTCCATTGTAGGGGAGCCACATGTGAGACTAGTCTGTAGCAAAATATCCATGGAGTTTTTCAGACCAGTCTCTACTTAGAATTAGACCATAGAATTCAGGAATATCAACGACCAATATATCAATTATTTGACAGACTTTGGGATTTGAGGAAAGTCAAATGCTAACTAAATTTATTTCCCCTAAGACCTCTACCTTAGTTCTGTCAAGTTGTACTATGTGAACAACAAACTTTTGAGGAATAACGTTTAACTTAGCACATACTGTTGTCGACATTATATTAGAAGAGGTTCCTGAGTCAATCAAACAATTGTGAAGGTTCCTATTGAAAATTTCATAGGTTAAGAGGAAAGGAGGCATGTGTGAATTAGATCTATCACCGATTAGGATGACATCTGTAGGATCGACTTTGTTTGAAGAAGTGGGGGGTTTACCCATGCCTTTAGCAGCTTGAGATACAACAACAACAGGTAGGGGCGAAGTAGGAACTGCATTTAGTTCTCTAAGAAAAATTTCTGTTGTTGCTTCAGTTTGCTAAGTTCATGTAGTGAAATATTGGCCCTAGTTTTCTTCATATCTTCCACAATATTATACTCCATGGTATCAGTAACTACCAAGGTCTTTGATGTAGATGGAAGATTTGATGAAGATGGATTTGGCTGTGAAGCCTTAGGAGAAGACTTTTTGCTGATTTCTTTTTCCTTAGCAGCAAGAGTTGGAGTTTTATGCTTTTGATTTGATTGAGTCGTATCAGCATGCCCTTTGCTTTTGGTGCTAATAGGAAAAGCTTCTTGTTCTTCGTTTGGAAGGATAAAGTCCCACATCCCATTTAGTTCGACTACTTCTTCTTCTTCAATTTCTTCATCGATCATTGTGGCTTCTTCTTCCTCTTCTTCCGAGTTAGACTCAGCGTTAGATATGGTATTTGGTGGCTGAGGACTAGAAGACTGATTCTTCCTAAAAGATCTGAAAGGTTTTTTAGCAAAAGAGGATTCAACAACTTGTTCCTTCATTTCAACCATTTTGTTAGACATGGTTTTCAGTACTTTATAAAGGCCTTCAAGATCAAAAGGATCTTTTGGGGCTTTCTTTTTATAGTCATCTTTGAAAGAAACTTTCTTAGATTTCTGTCTTCCTAAGAGGTCTTCTTTTCAAGATAAATCACGCATTTCTCTATAGACAGAGCTTCCTTCATGTTCTCGGCTAATGTGGTCAAATTCACTCTATCTACAAAAATGACTATATTGGAAGGAAGAGAAGATATGTACCACTCAATTTGAACATCAACAACAGGGGCTGATGCAGTTCGAATTTTATTGAGTAGTTTGTTGAATATGGAGTTTAAATCTTTTATCTTTTCTCCCGTCTTAGCCTTTAGATTGGACAATTCATTGATGAGCGATGCAATGGTTCTATCATCTCCAAACTTAGCTAGGAATTGTTCTTCAAACATATCCCATCTAGTTATGGAGCGAGGGGGCAATGAAAAGTACTAGGATCCTACTGATCCTGTAAGAGTATATGGAAATAATCTGAATATGTAGTCTTCTTCATCGACACCATTTAAATTGATGGCCATCATATAGTTATGGAGATGTTCCTCAGCTAGGTGTACTCGCAGTGGTGGTTGTTGTCCTGCCATTGGATTTTGAGTGGATGAGATGATAGAAGGGATTTGAGTGGACGAGGTTATGAGTGGAATTTGAGTTGAATAAGAGGCAGGTTGGGTGCTTGGACAAGAAGAACTAGCACTAGTAGTTAGAATGGACGCTGTTGGAATGAGTGGAGGGAATGAAGGGATTTGAGGTGGAGAATTGGATAAAACCCCGCTAGTGGATGTCTGCGATTTAGATTTCTTGGTTTTCTTTCAGAAAGAAGAAATGGGAAATTTAAAAGGAGGTATTCCAGTCTTCTCATTTTGAGAACGAGTCAAGATTCGTCTTTGAACTTCTGGGGATTCGGGATTGTAATCTGAAGAAGGTATTCTCTGAGATTCACTAGGATATTTTGGAGAGGTTTGCTCAACTTATGATCTTGGGATTGTAGTTCTAGATGGGGATCTAGAAGTTGGAAGAGATCTAGAGGGAGAGCGACTCTTATGATGGTTTTTTGATTTATGAACAGTCCTCTTTGCCATTCGTAGTCATGGCCCTCCTTCTAGCGCCAAAATGTTGAAGCCTCAGAATTCCATTGCAACAACATGGGGAATAACCACCCGGTCCGGACCTTGGAAGCAACTCCTTTTCCATTTGGTATGGTGGCTTCGACTGGAGATAATGGGACCAGTTTCCCAGCAAGGATTGATATGCAATCAGAGCCCATAAAGCTCAAACTAGATCGGAGCCCAAATGATGCTTCACAGTTTCACAAGACCGAAATAATCTCCAGTTATTACCACTCAAACTAGTAGGGGTCCTAGGAGGGGATTCTATAGGGAAACTACTAGGTCAAGGGAAATAATTGAGCGATATCCCACTGCCACCTCAGCTAAGGCTCCCTACTCTTTACTAACTTTCACAGATGGGAGGAGTCTTAGTTTATGAGGAATCACGAGAATGTATAGTCAATGATAAGATAAGGAAGTAATTCCTAGGTCTATTCGCAAGAGACTCAATTAAACGAGTTTCTTGCTTTAGAAGAAAGCTGATGGGCTCCCTAGGAAGGGCTAAGAGAGATTTTGAGGTTAGGGTTTGAGAATATGTCTTATCAAGGAAGCTCCCATTCTCAAAAGGCCTTATGGATGCTTGAATTCTAAGTGATCTTTTTGGAATTGGAGTCAATAAGTTGCAAGACCACAAAGGGCTAAGTGGACCTAAAGTTCAGTTAAGGATATGGAGTTTATCAACCAAGGATGAACTTGACCTAATTAGGGAAGGGAAGGGGATCAAAGAAGGATTTTTTTTTGATGATTTAATGCTATGATCCCATTGAGGTCACTAGCCAATTGGAAACCAAGGGAAAGAATCGATCTTCGAGCTAAGGCTTCAAATATCTCAAGATCCCACCATCGGAATTTCATGAAATTTGAAGGGCCTCTAGAGGACACACCATCGCATTTGTGGGAAAGAGATCGAATTCTTTGGATGGCTAAATCATGAGAAAAGTGATGCCCTAGGTGACCTATGGGTGGTAGGCCTAGAAAAGGAGGGAAAGGTGAGAGAAATAAGCTTTGAAAGTGATCACCTATGGAGGATTAATGCCTTGTCCTTTGGGAGAGATGGAGTCAAGGAGAATCTATGGTTTGGAAAGAGTTTCCCTAGTCAAGGAGGCCTTCAAACAACTTCGCATGGAATTAGGGCATGATAACAACCACTTCAAGGACTTTATACTTTGACTTGCAATAATTGATGACTTTTCGAGATGCATTTAAGAAAAAATATCTCTAGAAACATTCACCCATTCATACATGGCCCATGACATGATGAAACGCTATAAAAGCTCACAATTTCCACCAATTCATATAGAAAAGCAATAAATTTCAGACTTGTAAAGTGAAAATACCAACAACATTCATGTGACAAAGTAAATAACGAGAATAAGCATGAAAAGAGAACTTACATGTACAAAGAGTACAATCAATCATCAAATTATGCCAATACTGAAGCTCCAAGACAAGAGAGAGAAATCCAAACATCAAAATTCATCCATATCATCCAAACTCGTCCTCCAAAGGGATAGAGAAAATCTCACAAGAGCTAATAACCCAATCCAAGTGACGATGATGAAATGAATCACCTCACTTCTATTTATACAATCTCTAATGAGTTCAATTTAGCTAATTTGGCCTGATTGAGCCCCTAAAAATAAAATAATGTGTAATAAAAACATTCCTTGGTGACAAGCCCACTAGGATAGCTCAATAACATAATAATAAGCCTCTCAGGAGGGTTGAGTGATCAATAAAGTGACTCATTGGGCCTTTGAGGAGGCCTAATCAAGTCCAAGGGGTGCCATGATGATGAACTGGGCTCCAAACATAGTGGAAAAGGGGTTGGCCCCTTGCTTTCCAAGCAAGAACCTGTGGTGCTCCCAGGTGGGCGTGGGGGCATAAGGACATCCTCATGGGTCTCCAAGTGGGTTGAAAATTCTTGTAGACGATCTGTAAGGGTTAGCATGATGACATAAGGCCTTCCTCTATAGTGGGAGACATCCTCTGGACTCTAGAACATCTGCCAAGTGTATGGTACATGTGTGGAGCCGACTGGGCATAGTGGTCCAGGTGCATCATTCTCATCCAAAGGGTGGAACACGAGCAATCAACGAGTCGTGTTGAGGATCCATGAAGTATTCTATGTTATGGTGGAGGCCCATGGCTCTCAATGCTCACCCTGTAAGTGCCAATGTGGTCCTATGGAAGGCTAGGACCCCATATAGGGAGACCAAGCCCAAAATGAACACCCACCTGCAATCTTACATAAGATCCAATGCGTCCCCTTGCCCTCCAATACAATAAATCATTAGAATAATCAAGTAAAAGACCTTACAAGTCATGGATTCAATGGGGCACTTCATGGTAGCATGCCCATCCATAGTGGGATTTGGCATGTACAAGTGTCTCCAAGCTCAATAGGGGGTTAATCAAGGACCCTATTAGGTGGTTTCAACCCTTGATTGACTTTTCTTTGTAACTGTTTGGGGCTCTAGGGTATGACAACAGGATGTGTAATATATAGCAGTGGATACCCCTTTAAGGGTTGGGAAAATCATGGGTTCCTTAATGAGGGAGGGGGCTCATCTAGGGCCATAGGAACCAGGGTGGTGACCATGGATAAGGGGTAGAGCTCATGTTTGATGTTTGCCCATGTGCTAAATTTGTCTGTCCCAACCATCCTTTGCATTTTGTGGTATATTTCCTGTTGAGAGTGGCCAAATTATACTTTTTCTTTTCTTTTTAGTTGCATCAATCTCTAGGGCATCATTCCAACCCCGACCCAAGGTGTGGACAAGGGGAGGAGGAGGAGAGGGAGGCTAACCCTATGTGGACCCAGATGGGAAAATAGATGAATGGAGCTAAAATTAGTGGAAGGGGGTGATGTATATGGTGTCGAGAAGTGAGACCATGTAACCAAAATAAGGATTTCCCATGTAGTGCCAACCCTAAAGCTAATGGCCATTAAAGGAGATTCCACGAGACTAGGATACAAGGCTAACCACGAAATCGGACAGTGGAGACAAGAGTACAAACCTATCACATTATTTCCACCAAATCCCCCCATCAATCCATGCCCAAAAGTTCCCATGACAAGTAAGGAAAATTACTCAACTATACCAATGAAAATCCATACCTTCGAGGTCGGGAGGCACACCTTCAATCATACAATCATAACAAGTGGGCTAGGGACCACATGGCTGCCTCAGGTGGTGGAGATAATGGCACATCGACCTATTTGGTGGCTACAAAGGTTTTCTAACTACTGACTGAGGACTATCTAGGAGAAAAAAATCTCCTATATACATTTTCCATAGGTGGTGGGTAACATCTAGCTCCAACTGGGATATGAGCTCTCAAAAATGTGTGCAAATCTACTCGAACGAGAGGTCATAAGAACACCAACAATCTCTTGGTACCATAGACCTATTACCTGCACGACCAAACACACGAGGCAACATGTTTTTGCGGTGTCTTATGATCACACATGCTTAGTATTAGGCCTTAAAATCAACAGGAAAAATAAAATTTATTTTAAATGCAGTTTAAGTGTAGCTAGTCTACCATGAAAATATCATATGATGCTAGTTCTAATGAGAAAATCAGAATGAAATGCATCCTACCCTAACATGTATGTTACATCACCAAAATAATAATTATAATCATAAACCCAATGCAACCAACATATCATCCAATCAATATGAAAACAACTTCCCCTTTTTTTTACTCATGCAATAGATCCATAGACAGGGGTGGGAGTGACAACATGGAAGGTCACAAGGGTGGGAAGTGGGAAAATGAAGTAACCACTCATGGAGTATCATGGAGGAAGAGAGAGCAAAGGGATGCAATCTTTTACACAATATCCTTTCATCCAACCAAAAGATAGAGATGTCTGTTAGGATATTCCGACACATAGGATATAGTTAAGTTCATCTTGGTCTAGTATAGAGTTAGGTTAGAGTTAGGTAAAGTGTGTTTCTTTACCGTTGTACATTTTGTAACTTACAATCCGACGGTCACGATATGTAGTGATCCGACGGTTCACTCTCACCTCGGTATTACCGACACTTGATCCGTGGCTTGACACCCGATTGGTCCATGAGTTCTATTTAAAGCGCATGGAGGGTCATTGTTCGGGTAATCCGTGTATGAGAGAAGCTTATGTAAATTTTCATTCTTTGATTAATAAATTGCCTGTAGTACCCACGTTGGGACAGGCCGTGGACTGTTTCCCTCCTTGCACTCTGAGGGTTTTAACCACGTCAAAAATACTGGTGTATTAATTTGAGATCTGGTTGTGAGCGGTGTCCTTTTGGTATTCTTTCTGTGGAACTTACCCTGTAAATTCCTACATGGTATCAGAGCTATTTGAGGGCCGCGTCCGTTGGTGATCCAAATCTGAAGCCGGTAGAACTACATGCGGCTGTCGTTTCCTAGATCTGCTGTTTCTGACTGCTTTCGGGCCGAGAGGACTGCTCTGTTGCGTTCGGAGCATCTGTTCCAGTGAGGAACCCCTTTCGTTTCACGCGAAAAGGTTTCCGGTAGCCCTAGTTGCGTCATTTTTCAGATCGGGAGGTATACAGTGTTTTTTTTTGCAGTTTACTGTTATTTTCTCTCTGCTTATTTCGGTCTCAGTTTATTTAGCCTTTTTTTTTAACCGGATCTATACCTTTCATTTCTGCGTATGCTCTTTGCCCTGCGACTCTGTGCGATCTGGGCAAATCAGAAACAGAAAGGAAGGATTTTTCTCATGCGTATGCTCTTTTCCCTGCACCTTAGTGTGATCTCGGAAAATCAGAAACATTGAGAAAAATATTTAGTTTTTCGGGTAAAGCTAACTTTGAGATTTTTTTTAAAATTTCTAGTTTTTTGGCTAAAGCTAACTTCGAGCCGCAAGGTTCGTTTTTCTTTGCATGTTCGTGTTGGGTTTTGTGTTTTGTGTTTTGTAGGGAAAAAGAGCTTTCTCAAGGCAAGCACGCAAACCAAGGCCCCCCCCCCCCCCTCTCTCTCTCTCTCTCTCTCAAATTTTTTGTATAGATCAATTGGTTCAAAGCTATTTTAAGAGAGTAGAGGTCTTGGGTTCAAGTCTCCATTTTGTGGGGGCGGATTTTTTCATTCCCGCACATTCGCGCACTTTGCCGGCAACGTCAACAATTTTTTTCAAAAAGCCATAATTTCTTCATCCGGAAGCCTTTTTCAGAGCCGTTTTTTTTAAAACCGCCTATTTTTTCGAGATCTATCCGTTGGAACACTTACTTTCAGCATATTCAGCTTCAGTTTTTAAAAAAAAATGGAAAGTCCATGCCAAGTCATTCTTGACAGCACTAACTACTTCCAATGGGTAGACTACATGGAAGATTTACTTAGAAATAAAGGTCTCTTCAGAATAGCCACAGACCAAGAGAAGAAACCAAAAGATGAAGACAAGGCGGCAAAATGGGAAAATAGACAAGATCAAGCACGAGGTTTGATAGGGATGTCTATTTCTCCTGATCTTAGATTCCACATTGCAGGACTTGAGACTCCTCATGAAGCATTAGAAAAACTTGCTAAAGTTTTTGGGATTAAAAATGTAATTAGAGCCCATCAACTTGAAAATGAGCTGCTTACTTTGGATCCTAATAATTTTTCTTGCATTGAAGATTTCTTGTCTAAATTCAAGACCCTTAGATATCTCTTGGAAGGTGTTAAAGTTAAGAAAGAAGATGGTAACCTTATTTATTCCATCCTTACTAAGTTGGGACCAGCCTACTCTGTATTTGTTTCCACTTTCCATTCTACAAGGGAAGCTTTCATTTGTCAAGGACAAGACTACAAGGCCCCTTCCTTTGACTCCTTTTGTGATTCCTTAATAAGAGAACAAGAAAAACTCTTACACCTTGGTCTTCTTAATCTTGGAAACTCTTCCACGAAAGCGTTAGCCGCCCAACAGCAACCAAATTCAAAGAATCCTAAGAAGTCATATCCTCAAAAGAATGGTCCTAAACCATCTCAGCCTCAAAATGAAAGATCATTTCAGCAAAATGATAAGACCAATAAAAACAAATGGAAGAAGACTGATAGACATTGTAACTTTTGTAATCGAGATGGCCACTTAGAATCTAAATGCTTTAAGAAGATGGAAGCCTTGGAAGCCGCAATGAAGAAACATAACATCCATGTGGAGCCTACTTCAACTTCAACTTCCGGAATGGCACTTTCTGCATGTCGTTGTCAATCATCTCAGTCTGGTTATGCATTAAATGTATCTTCTTCTTCTTCTCATTCTCATGAGTGGCTCATTGATTCTGGAGCCTCTTATCACATGGCCAAAAACCAAGCCATGTTTTCTTCTTTAAATGATTGTAACACCAAAAATATATATGTTGGTGATGATAGATCTCTTAATGTTGTAGGGACTGGAACTGTTCATCTAGACAATGGTCAGTTTAATGATGTATTATGTGTTCCAACCTTATCCTGCAACCTTCTATCTGTCTATCAGATAACTCATTCAGGTGAAGGTAAAATTGTTGAATTTTCACCTCATGATGTTGTAATCAAGGATCTAAAAGATCCTAAACAGATTCTAGCTACTGGTCTTGCTGATGATTCCACAAGGTTGTATAAGTTTCACAACTTTGGGTCATCACATCTTCCCTCAGTATTTGTTGCTCATAATGATGAAGTGAGCAAGCTTTGGCATGAGCGATTTGGTCACTTAAACTATCGCTCCCTTCAGCATCTATGTAAAGAAAATATGGTGACAGGTCTTCCTATGGTATCTTGCAGAGATGGTGTTTGTTCCGGATGTGTACTCGGAAAACATCATCGGGACAGTTTTGACAAACGTGCCTCTTGGCACGCCTCAGCCCCTTTACAGCTTGTGCACAGTGATTTATGTGGTCCTCTTCCTGTTGCTTCATTCTCTGGCTGCAAGTACTTCTTAACTTTCATTGATGATTTCTCCAGACGCACTTGGGTATACTTCTTAAAACTCAAGAGCGAAGTATTTAACACATTTTTGGCCTTCAAAGCCTTTGTTGAAAAACAATCTGGACATCAAATTCTTAAGCTAAGAACTGATAATGGTGGAGAATATGTTAAAAACACATTCATCAACTTTTGCACCGAAAATGGAATTCAAATGCAACATACTGTTCCATACACTCCACAACAAAATGGTGTAGCTGAAAGGAAAAATCGCACCTTAAAGGAAATGGCTAATTGTATGCTGCAATCTAAAGGACTCAGTCTTAGTTTTTGGGCCGAAGCAATTAATTGTGCAAATTATATAATCAATCGCACTCCTACTAAGGTTCTAGAGAATATCACTCCAGAAGAAGCTTGGAGTTCCATTAAACCAGATGTAAGTCACTTTCGTGTGTTTGGAAGTGAAGCATGGGCCCATATTCCAGATGAAAAGCATAAAGCTTTAGAACCTAAGAGTGAGAAATGTACTTTTGTTGGATATTCTGAAGATGTAAAAGGTTATAGACTTATTCCATTTAAGTCCAAAAATGTTATCATTAGAAGAGATGTAAAATTTGATGAAAATAAATCGGCCTGCGAGCCTAGTCCGGCGGATGTGCCACCTCTTCCTATCTCTTCTACTTTTGAAAACATTTCTTCTTCAGATGATGAAAGCGAGGATGATAATCCTCCCCCACCTTCTCAGGATCCTCAACTTCCAAGATGGGTCCGTGCTACTCGGGATGCAGCAGGTGATCTTGCCGGTGATCCTACAGATCAGCGACGTACACGTTCTCAGTTTGAAAGAGCCTCTTCTTTACTGGCTCAAGCTCCAGTAAATCATGATCCTGACACTTTTGCAGAAGCTTCAGGCCATCCACATTGGGAAGCAGCTATGAATGAAGAATATCATTCATTGATGACAAATGATACATGGGATCTTGTTCCTCTACCAAAGGGACGAAAACTTGTAAGATGTAAATGGGTTTACAGAACTAAGTATGGACCAGATGGCAAAGTTGATAAACATAAAGCTCGTCTTGTTGCTAAGGGCTTTTCACAGGTTGAAGGCATTGACTACACTGAAACCTTCGCCCCTGTTGCCAAAATGAACTCTATCCGCCTTGTTCTTTCCCTTGCTGCCTCTTTAAAATGGGAAGTCCATCAAATGGATGTTAAATCTGCCTTCTTGCATGGGGACTTGCAGGAAGAAATCTATATGGAACAACCCGTTGGCTTCATACAAACAGACTCCAGCCTTGTGTGTCGACTTAAGAAATCCCTTTATGGTCTCAAGCAAGCTCCTCGGGCTTGGTATGCCAAAATGGATAGCTTTCTTCTAGAATCTGGCTTTTCTAGGTGTCATTCTGACAATACTGTCTACACCAAGAAAGTGGGCAACTCTCTTATCATCCTTGTTCTTTATGTTGATGATCTTATCCTTACTGGTAGTGATCCCAATCTTATAAACCATGTGAAGTCTATCCTTAAAAGGAAATTTGAAATGACAGACTTAGGACACTTACACTACTTTCTCGGTCTTCAAGTCTTGCAATCCAAAGAGGGTATTTCCCTTTCCCAGTCCAAGTATGCTTGTGATATTCTTCGTCATTTTCACATGGAAGACTGTAAGCCAGCCCCTTCTCCCTTTCAGTCTGGAGTCAAACTTTCAGTCTCTTGTACTTCTCCTGAAGTTGATGCTACCTTATACCGTCAACTTGTCGGAAAACTCTTGTATTTAACCCATACTCGTCCTGATCTTTCCTTTGCTGTTGGCCTTGTTGCTCGTTTTATGCAAAACCCCCGTGAAAGTCATTGGAAAGCAGCTAAAAGAATACTTCGTTATGTTCGAGGTACAGTACAGTTTGGGATTCATTACAGTGCCAAAGCAGCTCCTCTGTTAGTTGGTTTCACTGATTCTGATTGGGCTGGTGACCCTGATGATCGGAAGTCTACTGCCGGTTATGTCTTCACTCTTGGTTCAGGACCTATTACATGGGCTTGTAAGAAACAGGCCGCCATCTCTCTTTCGTCAGTAGAAGCAGAGTATCGTGGTGCCGTGGAAGCTAGTAAGGAAGCCTTGTGGCTTCGTCAGATCCTATCAGAGTTTGGCTTTGAGCAGCAGCATCCAACCACACTTTGGTGTGATAATCAAAGTGCCATTCAGCTATGCAAAGATCCAGTCCAGCATCAGCGCAGCAAACACATTGAACTACACATGCACTTCATCAGAAAGCTCATTCATGACCATGTTCTTGAAGTGCAATATTGTCCAACAGATGATCAGGTTGCAGACATCTTCACAAAGGCTCTCACAGAGGCGAAGTTCACTAAACTTCGATATATGCTTGGAGTTCAGGAAGTTGTCACTAAGGGGGGATAGGCTCTAGTGCCTCCTTCCTTCTCCTATTGTGTCATATTTGTAAATCCTTCAATCCTATCCCAAGTTGTTCTTAAGAGGGGATGTTAGGATATTCCGACACATAGGATATAGTTAAGTTCATCTTGGTCTAGTATAGAGTTAGGTAAAGTGTGTTTCTTTACCGTTGTACATTTTGTAACTTACAATCCGACGGTCACGATATGTAGTGATCCGACGGTTCACTCTCACCTCGGTATTACCGACACTTGATCCGTGGCTTGACACCCGATTGGTCCATGAGTTCTATTTAAAGCGCATGGAGGGTCATTGTTCGGGTAATCCGTGTATGAGAGAAGCTTATGTAAATTTTCATTCTTTGATTAATAAATTGCTTGTAGTACCCACGTTGGGACAGGCCGTGGACTGTTTCCCTCCTTGCACTCTGAGGGTTTTAACCACGTCAAAAATACTGGTGTATTAATTTGAGATCTGGTTGTGAGCGGTGTCCTTTTGGTATTCTTTCTGTGGAACTTACCCTGTAAATTCCTACAATGTCAACAATCAAGATCATAAAATTCCGATGGATGGAAACCTCAGGCATATCATCCCATCATGGTCCTTATCATTAATATCATGCTTCATAGCCACCATAAGGTCATGATTGGGAGGAAAGAGTGTCTGATGACATGGGATGACACAAGAGGTAGGTTGCTCATGATGATCATATTCAGAATCCTGAAGGTATTAGGGGGGAGGAAGGGTACATCACCCAACTAATTACATTCCATGGGGCTTTGTGGTTGATTTTAATATTTTTCATTGATAAGGTCAGTCAAAATTTTAAAAGCACAAGTTCAACTAACAAATTCAAAGAGACGATTAAGATCTTTCTCATAGGCACACATTATTATGTAGAGTTGCTTTTGTGTTGTCCCATGAAACCTAAGCATGAATTTGTTATCCATGTTCTCCAATAAATATTCTTCAAAATCAACATATTTTTCCACATTCTTTTGCAGTTCTTGAAGGTCTTGATCATTGAGTTTTGTAAATGTAGAATCAATATTAATACCTTTTTGACGATGGTCCATTTTTCATGATTTTGCATATCAGGAAAAATGGACTCACCAGGGTGAATTAAAATGCCTTGATAGATGCTTGTTTCACCTTACAAGCATTAACTTTGAAGTTCAATGAAGGATTAGGGGAGCCACCAATAATGATATGTCAATATGTCGTGTGGGGAACAAAACACATGTCTCCTGTCCCCAACAATGACACCGAAAATGTTACCACTCAAACTAGCAGGGGTCTTAGGAGGGATTCTATAGGGAAACTACTAGGTCAAGGGAAACAGTGGAGCGATAGCCCACTGTCACTTCATCTAAGGCTCGCTACTCTATAAGACTTTCACCGATGGGAGGAGTCTCGATATATTAGGAATCAGGAGAATATATAATCAATGATTAGATAAGGAAGAACAACATAAACTTTGAAACGAGAACTAATACGATTACCCGTTTTTTTGAGATTGCAAAAGAATCAATCAATTTTGAAAAGTGTTGATTGAGAATGGATATATATATATATATATATTAACATAAAGTTTTGACACAAATATTTTTATGTACATTATTTTTAAAATGTTAGTAATTTGCAAGCTGATTTTAAAAGGTGTTGATGGAGCCCCAGGCCCTTTTCTATAAGACTTATTTTTTGACTTTAAATTTTCTAATGTGTTAAATGTGAATAATTATTTTCTAAATTTAATAATCTTTGAAGTAGTCTTCTTCATATTTTTTGTTTGTTTGTTTGTTTGTTTTTTTTGTAAGGAGATCTTTATTTTTTTGCATAGTTAAAGAAAAAGGTCGTTATTTTAAAGTTTTGATATTCTACATATTTATATATCGTTAACTAATTTTTCAATGCACATCAAATAATTCTCTAAAAAACAATAATTTTTAACAATTGACATAAAAATATACATTTTGAACATAAATATAACAAAAAAATTACACATTTTGAGGCTTTTTTTACTAAAATGACATGTCAAAAACACAATTTTAATAAGAAAAATTTAACAAAAAATGGTTAATTAATAGTTTTTTTTATGAATTTCATGTCAAAAATTAATAATAAGCACAATTTTTTTTCAAAAAATAATGATTTACATAAAAATTAAAGCAATAATCACATAATACAAATATTGAACATATAACAACATTAACTGAATACTTATTCTTCTCATAAAATGTCAAAGTCAAAACATTACAAGTATACCTAATTAATAGTTACAAAAGGTGAGTTTGATTTTCAAGCATAACTTAAATTTAATCAATAATATCACTTAATCCATACTCTTCATCTTCTAGAGTTTCATCATTGTCTTCTTCCACAATATTTTATGTTTCAGTTTGCTCATTTTCCTCTTTTAATGGATCTTTGATGTCTGCGAATCTCCCAATGTATGTTTTTCCAATCATTCCATTTAATGGTGGTTGAGGTTCCTTTACTTTTTTTGCCACATGTGATTCATTAAAATCCCCTTTCCTGAACCCAATTTCTTGCATTGCATCTGGAAGAAATTGAAGAGCATTAATTCTTTGCTGAATAAATTTGCACTGTATTGGATCTTTTTCAACGACAATGCAATTTTTTCCTTTTTATAGGCAACATGCTAGTGTTGTACCTAATTATCAAGCACAAAAGAAATAAGGAAGTAAATTAGTATAATCACATATATATATATTAAGAAAAAAGATATTGAAATTCAATTTTATATAATAAAACTTACATGAGCTTGAGAATAAATCTAGAACCCAATTTCCTTCATTTGAACATAAGTGTATAAGATAGTTAATCAATGATTGTGGCTTTTGATAAATGTTAGCTATTTCTCATTTTTTTTCATTATCTTCATATGTTAGTTTTTTTACCTCTTTCCATCTGCTCGATTAAGAAACATAGGATTATAACTATCATCTTTTGTCCAAATTTCAACATGGATGAACTCACAATCACTTATAATTGGTTGATCTCCATGGTTACTAAGATTTGACTTTTGCTCGTAACATGAAATAGTAAAAGTTCAATTAACTTGTACAGAAATGAATTTTTTTAACATTAATCAAACATACAATTTCAACATCTTACTATGTAAGCTGCATCCTTGAGTTTGCTTTCTGCTTGAAACTTGTCAATAACATTGCAAATTGTGTATGAATGAAATGTCACAAATCTCCATAATGTGATGTTGTGGCTTCTACAAATCCCGCAACCACTTTACTAAGAGCTTGATAAGTATAAAGGTCACTATCATTGTCAATTTTTTGGGATATTGAAACCATGGGGAATATCTGCAATAACTAGTGAATAAGCCCTTTTAGCTATGAGTTTAACAATGTCTTCACAATCACTTTGTATTATTTGATATTGAATAGTCTCATGCCCATTCCAAATGAAATGAGTAAGACTAGGAACAAGTTCAACATTACTAAGGCGCTCTTTCTTAGTCTTTCCATCTTAATTTTTTCAATAAAGCTTATGAAACTATTTGATGCTCCATTTTCATTTTTAATAAAATAAACAAATATATGCATGAGTTATAAAAGAAAAATAGTATACAAATGAATAAAAATGAATGTATAAATCAACATACTTTTTTAAATACAATATAAAAATATTTTAGTGTTGATGTAGAACTTGAATCTGGGTAGTTGCGTACAACATCATCCCAACTATCTTCATTCAACAATTTAACCATTTGTTTTTGTATTTTCATATAAACCTTGTAACTGAATAGATAAAGTAAAAAAAGTAATATAATGATATGTATAACAAATATTATCAACAACAATATGTTATATTTAAAAGAAAATTATAATCTAGAAATAAGTAAAAATAATTCAACAAACTTAGTTTTGAAATTCCTTACACATTTCGTTCAATGATAATTCCCCTAACTTCACACGAGATAATATTGTTTTGAAAAGTTTTTCACCCTTCACTTCTTGCAATGCTCTCCAAGGTGCGATAATAATATATTCTAGAGACAACTTCATTTCAAGACATGATTTACTGCGTCTACATATCAATGGTTTAGATTTTTTTGACCTTCTGGTTTTTAGTGCCAATGTTCTCCCACATGCTGAAAATATCATTAATCAATTCCCATATCTCTCCAGATCCAAATGCCAAATGGAAAATGTTATCCATACCTCTTAATATATCATAATTTACTTTGCCGCATTTTGAGTTGATTTTTTCCTCAATTTGATAACCTATTTCCATACAACATTCTTTTTGAAATGCTAGACTAACTTTTGTCTTATCCCCACCACATTTTTATTCGAATTCATTATAAATAAATCTAACCATTTGGATGAAATTCATAGATATCCTATAAGCATTATCTGTATTATGATCCCATGCCAATAAATTTGCTTTTGTATCTGATAAGCCAACATAAATGATACATTTCATTGTTTTAAAACGATGGTTATTGGGATATTCTTCCATCAATTGCCTTTGAGCTTCTACATAATGGTTCCCCCCAAGCACATAATATTTGTATTTAAAACATTTTGACTTATGAAATGCTTCTTTGTTGGGAACTTGAACTGTATCAACAAGAAGCACATAATCAACCACATGAACATATGGATTGTACCTCATCAATATCTTCGAGTTGTGAACATGCAGGTGGTGTGACTTTTTAATTTGATATTTAAATTGTCCTTCACTTGGCTTATAGATTTGGCTGACATTAAGTTGAAATGTACGACCACCCTCAATTAAGTTTGTTTTTGTCAAGTGATGTCGAATGACATTTTTTTTTGTTTTAATAATGCCATCATCTAAATCAACTCCGGGTGTAATGATTTTCTTGCTTTCTTTTGAATTTTCACTAGGATCTTCACTAGTGGCCATGACTTTTTTAAAATGATTAACTTTTAATTTTTTCCTCCCATTTTCTTCTACATAAGTAACATCCTCATCATCAACAAGAATATAGACATTCTTGGGAATTTTTGTTTTTGGTCTTTTATTTCTCTTCTCCTTTCTAACGTTAGTTCTAATCTCATCCTTAGTAATGCCAACATATTAATTCTAATCTCATCCTTAGTAATGCCAACATATTCTTCAGCTTCAGTTTCAATTTCCTCCTCTTCAAAAGTAACATGTTTAGCTTTGCTATATTTATCCACTATAGGTATTCTTTGTTGATCCATTGGATGTAATCTTGTAGCATCATGAATTACTTTTTTCTCTTGTTTGCAATATTTTCTTTTCACCCTGAGTAGAATCTGTTGACAATATTCATAATATTTTGCTCTATAAAATAAATTCGTCCCCACATAATTGATAGATTTTCAATAAAATTATGTCAAACAAAATGTCATATGTCAATAAGAACTAAGTTATAAAAGATATAATGATACAGTTACAATAACGTAAAACACATAAATATAAATAACAATACTTATGATATCTTGTGAAATCTCATTTACAATTTGTTTACACATCTTTGTAGAATAATCCGTTGTGCCATACATTGACAATGCAAATTGATATCTAATTTTGTCATGTGACTTGGGCGGTTTTGTAAGTACATAAACAACTTCAATATCTGGTATCAAACACATGTCTAGTACTTTTGCCAACACCTCATAAATTCCACTATCATTAGGGATATCAGCATATCGATACATCTGCAGATGTTCACCTTCTATATCTTTCACAAACCATATAATTTTTGTATGCTTCATTTCTTGTGATTTCTTCCAGTAAAAAATCAACTTCTTATCCTTTGAGGCACTTGCTAGATTTTTAGTTATTAATTTATATCGGTTTCGTTTAGCAGTATTTTTTGAGGATCCACCTTTAGTTTTAACAGTCTTTGGTCCAGAAAGTTTCACAGAAATCTTCCTTGATGCCATTTTCCTACAAAATATATACACATATATATATAAATCAACAAATTACAAAAAAGACATTAGTTTAAGTAAACAAACAAAACAAAACAAAATCTAAAAACAAAAAAAAGACCAGAAACATGCACATTGACCCCCATGACAAGTTGGATGTTAGGTTCATACAGGGGAAAAGAAATCCATTCCTTAATTAATTGATTTTTATTTTTTTTACATTTGTCTTGGTCCCTTGGCAAGCCAGGGGTCAATTCTGAGAATCAACCCCTTGCATGTAAAGGGGTTAATTCTTAGAATCGACCCCCTCCTTGTTAGGGGCCGCTATGCCTTAGTGTCGTGTCATGCTTGGGCCCATGGGCGGGTGGGCATGCCCACCCAGGAAAAAACGACCCCTTGGCCTACTAGGGGGGGATTCTAGGAATTGGCCCCCTGGCTTGCCAGGGGCTGATTTTGGGAATCAACCCCCTAGCTTGTTTGGGACAATTCTGGAAATCAACCTCGTGGAAGGCCACGGGTTGATTTTGGGAATTGTCCCCTTGGCCTACTTGGGGCCGATTCTGGGAATCGACCCTCAGTAGGCTAGGGCTCGGCAGGCCAAGGGGTCGATTCTAGGATTTGGCCTTGGTAGGCTAAGGGGCCGATTATGGGAATCGACCCCTTGGCCTTTTGGGGTTTGATTCCAAGAATTGACCCCATGGCAGGCTAGGGGGTCAATTCTCGGAATCGACCCCCGATAGGCGAGGGGTCGTTTTGCCCTAAGCGGGCATGTCCACAGCCAGGCCCGCTCGCCCATAGACACATAGCTTGTGGGTGAGCGTGCCATATTGTTTGCGTGCCCACTTTCGGCACGACAACGTGCTGCACGCCTCCAGAGGCTGTTTTTCCGCAAGCAGGTGGGCGGGCGTGCTTGCCTGGGGCAAAACAACCCCTTGGCTTGCCATGGGGCCAATTACCAGAATCGACCCCATGGCCTATTGGGGGCCAATTCTGGCCTGCTATGAGGCTATTTTTCCCCAGGCGGGCATGCCCACTATCGAGCGCAACGACCATGGGCATGCCCGCCGGGGGAAAAACGACCCCCTAGCCTACTGGGGGTAGGGGGACGATTCTCGGAATCAGCCCCTTGGTAGGCTAAGGCCCACAATCGACCCCTCGTAGGCTAGGGCCCAGAATCGGCCCCCAGCAGGCTAGGGGGCTGATTCTGGAAATTGGCTCTAGTAGGCTAGGGGGCCAATTCTGAGAATCGACACCCTGGCTTGTCAGGCCCTGGCAAGAAAGGGAGTTGTTTTTCCGCGGGCGAGTGATTGGGCGCGCCCGATCGTGGGCATGCCTTCTTGCGGCACAATGGCCTCGTGGTAGGCCAGGGGGGCGCTCTGCCCTAGGTGGGCATGCCCACGACACAACGTCCCCTTGGTAGGCTAGGGGGCTGCTTTGCCTCAGGTGGGCATGCCCACGACCGGACCCACCGCGCCCACCATTGACATAGTGGCCCCCTGCCTGTTAGGGGCTGTCGAGTAAGCATGATTCATGTGAATTTTCAATTTGTAAAAGGAATCTAAATTTCGTTAATAAAAAGTTAACTTTTTTTTTACTTGAATGTGTTTTTGTAGAAATTTCTCTATAGATCAGCTAGCTCTAATACCATGTAGAAATTCTACAAATTCTCTACAAATCTACCTCTGAGATCTATGTAGAAAATTTGACTGTAGATTAACTCAATAATCCAATATACCAAAGCAAAATATTATAATCTACTTCTACTATCAAACTTGCGGAAGCTTAAAGATCAAGCAAGAATCGAGTTGAACACTTATAACAAGAAGAAGAAGAATCAATGCACATGAAACACATAAAATACTCAGGGGAAAGCCTCAGTTAAAAGCCCCACTATCTGTATTATCATACAAGTTGGAAATACATCAGAATTATATAAAGCCTTAACTCTCACTACTAGCCAGCTCTCAGTACAATCCTCCTGGATGCTCACAAGCAATCAAAGCTTCTCACAAGCCTCCTCCTCTACCCTCCAAGCTCCTATTTCCTTGCGTAGTTACCTCTGGGATGATCTCCTTCACCCAGTGTAACACTGCGCTCACACACTGCTCTAACACACTGTTAGAACTGCGCAATCCTCAAGGAACCTTACCTTGACTGCATGCATGAGTTTCCTTTATAGGAAAACACATGCAACTGAAGTACACTGTCCTTGTCATTTAGCTCAACTGGGTTTTTCTGAGAATAGACATGCATGAGTTTCTGATGAGGAAATTTTCAGTTATTTAAAGTACACTGGTTGAGTGCGTGCATGCATCAACTGACTGATAACTCACAATTAGTTCCTCAAACAGTTTGGAACTAATTTATCTAGACTTAACTTAGTAAACTGAGTTAACTAATTATAACTCAAATATAACTCAATCTTATCTCCTTAATTAAGGGATAAAATTTCTCCAACTAATTAATCCATAATGAATTAATTAATTAATTCCAAGTAGCAGGTGATACTAAATTCGAATTTTAATTCAAGGACAAATTAAAATTGGAATCTTTTGGATTCTATTTTTGTCATTTCTTGTTGCTATTTTCAACACTCCCTCTCAACAAGAAAGGAATTCAACTTGACCCCGATCCTGAACCTTTGGAATGTTTTGCGTGCAACACTTCTCTCAAGTATTGTTGCTCCAACAACTTCATAAACATAATAAAAAATCCAAACTGAATCAGAATTATGCCTCTGTCATCAAAGTCTCTGACTACTATTGCTTCTATCGACTGAAAACTCTGTGCTTCTGCTGACTCAACCTTTCTGCACTGTTGTCAATCCTTCTTTGCGCTCTTCAGTATTTGACTGCTCTAGCCTCTATCACTTTGATCTCTAACTTCATCAATCCCACTGATTCTTCCTGCTACTATGTACTTTAGGCTCCCGTAGCAAGGTACGATCCATGAGATAAAACCTCTCAATGGACCCTGCCCAATTTTAATCTTCTTGGGACTATCACTTCACATCGCCCCACCTCACACCTGGAGGTATGGCTGCATGTGATCCCTTTGTTGACTCTAATTGTGGCTCCTCCACAATTGTCTGAGACTTCTTTTGGGACTGCATGTTGAGAGGTAATTTACTCTCCCTCTCAACCACCAAGTCTTTAACATTTTCCTTGCTCCTCAAGGCTTTGCATGCATCTTGAACCTCAAGAGCATACAGGTTCTTAACTCGTGAACTAATCTGTTTCACCTGTCTCATGGTAATGTGTCTAAGGAAAACCTTTCCCTTACTAAAGACAACATTGTAGCCTTTGTCCTCTAACATTGCGACCGATACCAAGTTCTTCTTCAGTCCAGGCACATACTTCACATTTGTCAAGGTGATAGGAGCTCCATGCTCCCTCTGAAAAGCAACTATGCCCACTCCTGAAACACTAAACCTTTTGTCGTCACCCATCTCTACGAACATCTTGAGGTCTTTCTCCTCCAAGGCACTGAATAAACTTTTATCGTTGGTCATGTGGAATGAGGCTCCACTGTCAAGATACCAACCACAACCCATCATCGATGACACCATGCATGTAATGAGGGTAAAGTCCATTTCGAAAGCAGAGGCTAATGCCTTACCTTCCGATCACTTCTTGGACTTCTTTGATGGGCAATTAGTCACATAATGACCCATCTCATGACAATTAATGCATATCACTTTATACTTGTCACCCTTCTTCCCTCCATGAGAAGAATTTGATTCGAAATGGGATGCCTTCCCCTTCCCTTTCCTTGCCTTACTTGCTAAGGCCAGATTTTCTTCATCATCATCCTTGGATGAAAAACCATCTCGTGTGCTCCTCCTGATTTCCCCTTGCATGAGATTCAACCACAGTCGTTCCAAATCTGATAGTTTCTCCCTTCCAATCACAGAGTCCTAGTAGCTATACCAGCTCTTTGGAAGGCCAAGGAGAGCGAGGCTCACCATATCATCATCGGCAGTAGTTATTCCCACACTACCAAGCTCATCTCTGCAGGTGGTGAGCTTGTTCAGATATGTGGAAATAGTATCGCCATTTTGCATCTCGATTCTTCGAAGCTTATCCTTAAGCGCCAATTTCCTCTGGTCGCTACTGTTCTGGTAGAGGTCCTTCAATGTTTTCCACATTAAATATGGAGTAACCTTCCCATGGAGACTCGAGACAATATGGTCTTGAACTCCCTCAAGGATGATCTGTCTCGCCCTCGCCACACACTTCTTCCACTCAGCCAACTCTTGTGCATTAGTTGAACCTGACTTTGGGATTTCTTGAGCAATGAATTCCTTCAAGTTGTTGTCTTCTAATACAGCCTCCATGCGATCTTTCCATGCTGTGTTTGAGTCTCAAGACATAGAACACCATTGGCCAACCTTGAAGTATGATAAGAATTTGATTTGCACCTGCAACCCTGAACTTCAAACTTCGAATTCTCTTCTCCATATACTGTTCACAGCTCCGATACCATGTAGAAATTTCTCTATAAATTAGCTAGCTCTAATACCATGTAGAAATTCTGCAAATTCTCTACAGATCTACCTCTGAGATCTATGTAGAAAATATGATTGTAGATTAACTTGATAATGAAATATACCAAAGCAAAATAATATAATCTACTTCTACTATCAAGCTTGCGGAAGCTTAAAGATCGAGCAAGAATCAAGCTGAACACATATAACCAGAAGAAGAAGAATCAATGCACATGAAACACAGAAAATACTCAGGGGAAAGCCTCAGCAAAAAACCCCACTATCTGTATTATCATACAAGGTGGAAATACATCAGAATTATACAAAGCCTTAGCTCTCATAGCTAGTCAGCTCTCAGCACAATCCTCTTGGATGCTCACAAGCAATCAAAGCTTCTAACAAGCCTTCTCCTCTGCCCTCCAAGCTACTATTTCCTTGCGCAATTACCTCTGGGATGATCTCCTTCACCCAGTGTAACACTGCTCTCACACACTGCTCTAACACATTGTCAGAACTGCACAATCCTCAAGGAACCTTACCTTGATTGCATCCATGAGTTTTTTTTATAGGAAAACGCATGCAACTCATAGTATACTGTCCTCATCATTTAGCTCAACTTGGTCTTTCTCAGAATAGACATGCATGAGTTTCTGATGAGGGAATATTCAGTTATTTGGAGTACATTGGTTGAGTGCATGCATGCATCTACTGACTAATAACTCACAATTAGTTCTTCAAACAGTTTGGAACTAATTTAACTGGACTTAACTCAGTAAATTGAGTAAACTAATTACAACTCAAATATAACTCAATATTATCTCCTTAATTAAGGGATAATATCCTTAATTTAAGGGATAATTGTTGCATGATTGCAGAAAGAATTCTAACTTGAATTTCTCCAGCTAATTAATCCATAATGAATTAATTAATTAATTCCAAACAGCTGGTGAGACTAAATTCAAATTTTAATTCACAATTTCAAGTCAAGGACAAATTAAAATTGGAATATTCTGGATTCTATTTTTATGATTTCTTGTTGCTATTTTCAACAGTTTTTTGTTTGGTATTCTGCACGAACATAACAACCCAACTGACTTATAACTACTAGTAAACCTATAGGAGTTTAAAACCTGCATTCAACAAAAGGGAAACTAACATTTAAAATGTGATAATCTTCCATTGAATGTGTTGTCAATAACAATGTAGATGCTCCACAAAATTGTTTTGAGTCTTTTAACGAAACCTCGAAAAGTCTTGATGTCATGTGAGGAATAGTGATAATGAAAATTACGAAATTGTTTTACTGCTTTGTGAATGTGGTATTAATTTTTTTTTATTTATAAAAACTTAATATATAAATCGTGTTATGGTGATATAGTAATTTATATTAAATGTGGGATAGAAGATATAATAAAAATTTAAAAAAATATTTAATTGTTTAGTAAATACTATATTGATTAAGTAAAAGGTTAATTTAGGTAAAAGATTTATTTTAAAATTTTAGTTTAAAGATTTATTTTAAAAGATTAATTTCAAGAGAAAAATTTAGTTAAATTTTTTCAATAAATTGTAGAAGAAAATTTTGGAGGGAAATACATGAAATGAAATTTTTGGAAAGAAAAATTTCGGTGAAAATTTTTGGAGGGAAACTTTAGAGGAAAATTTCCATTCTTTAAGCTATATATTATTATTATGAGAGAGTGCATTTGTATCATTCAACCTCTTATGTTTGAAAGTCGTGTATTCTTCTGAAAGTGAAGTTTCGCTTTGTGAAACATCAACTTCTTCGTCATGTAGCAACTCTATTCATATTGATGAATATAACGAAAATTCTTTCACTATGAATAGAGAGTCAAATATTCCACTTAGTCCCCTAATCATAAGGACTATGAGAGCAACATTGATGAAGGGAGAGATGAAGAATTTCAAATAAATAAAGAGTGACGGTTTCTACTTAGTCCTAATCCTATGGACTATGAGAACAACAATGATGAAGAATTTAAAATAAATAGAGAGTCACGGTTTCCACTTAGTCTTAATCCTATGGATTATGAGAGCAGCAGTGATGAAGGGCATGATGAAAAATTTCCAATAAATTGAAAGTCACAGTTTCCACTTAGTCCTAAGCCGATGGACTATGACAACAGCAGTGATGAAGGCCAGGATGAAGAATTTCCAATAAATCGAGAGTCACATTTTCCACCTAGTCCTAATCCTAAGGACTATGAGAGCAATAGTGACGAAGGTTAGGGTGAATAATTTCTAATAAATTGAGAGTCACATTTTCCACTTAGTCCTAATCCTAAGGACTATGAGAGAAATAGTGACGAAGGGTAGGATGATGAATTTCCAGTAAATAGAGAGACACATTTTCCACACAATCTTAATCCTAAGGACTATGCGAGCAATAGTGACGAAGGGCAGGATGAAAAATTTCCAGTAAATAGAGAGTCACATTTTCCACTTAGTCCTAATCTTAAGGACTATGAGAGCAGTAGTAACGAAGGGCAAGATGAAGAATTTCCAGTAAGTAAAGAGTCACGTTTTCCGCGTAGTCCTAATCCTAAGGACTATGAGAGCAGCACTGAAAATGCACATGGTGAAGAATATTCAATAAACAAAGAGTCAAATTTTCCATTTAGTCCTAATTCTAAGGACTATGAGGGTAACACTGACGAAGGGCAAGATGAAGAATATCCTCCAATTCAGTATTTCAAAAGCATAGATGATCATAGTGAGGATAATATTCCTCCTAATGATGATGAAAAATGCCTAAAAAAATGATGATTCAAGGATGGAGACGCTAGCAAATATTGTATCGAGGAGTAGGAGTAGACGTTTTTGTATCAATCCAAGATGTTCTAGTTATACAAGGGGTAGAGCAGAATGTCCCACGAAAAAAAGTTCTATCAGTGCTCTCATTTCAAGTTTGCATTGGAGAAAAGGAAAAGATATTTGTCAATGAACAAAAGCATGCAAAATTCATATTTAGTGGGGTGCATGCAATCTACATTGTCAGGTTATGATTATCATATTGGGTCTTTATTTATTTGTAGAAAGGCTTTCAAAATGTTTCATTCAATTGGTAATTTTTGTCTGTCAAGAATCCAAGAAAAATTGGAAAAGGATCCCACATTTTATTCAGAAGTACGTCATAAACGAAAGTTTAGGCCATTATCAAATACTACAATGTCATGGATGAAAGACTTATTTTGAAAGCATGGAGAGTGTATTCCAAATAGAGAGACAATACGTATTCTAAATAATTTCTCAAGACGAGAAATCTACAACTTATACAAAGAATATGCAGAAGGTGTTGAAGGAAATGGTTGATTTATTACATATTAATATTTTGTGAAGATATGGAAGAAAGAATTCAATAATGTCTATATTCTTAAGAAGACAAGGATGGGGGTTTGTAGTACATGTGCTTCTCTTAAATAAAAAGGGATAAATGTGAAGGCGTAGAAAGAGGTAAGAATTCATATCATTAATTTTTAAAATTATATAGTCATCAACTATGAAAATGTATTTATTAATAGCTTTCTTTTATGTTGTGTAGATTCCATTGTCAAAGCACTTCAAGAGCATTGCGAACAACAAACAAGTGAAAGAAAAATGTTTTACAAGCATCGAAAGAAGTGTTATGATAATCCAATTAAATATTTGGGTTTGATAATTGATGGTATGGACCAGAAGAAAACACTTCTACCACATTTTGTTCACACACCCAAAAATTTACAGAGGAAAATTTTATTTAGTTTCACTTGGTCGGTTGTATGGTATTCAATGGGAAAATGTTGCCAAGGGTATACTTCACAACTCCAAATATTCATAATGATGCAAATCTGACAATAACCATAATTCATGATGTGCTTTCTAATTGGTCTAGTAATCTTTCTAAAGTTTTGTATCTACAATTGGACAACACTTGTTGTGAAAACAAAAATCAGATTATTTTTTGATATCTAAACATGCTTGTTGAATTGATAATTTTTCAGAAGGTAAAGGTTGGTTTCATTCTCATTGGGTGCACACATGACCATATTGATCAGATGTTCAGTGTTTTTTAGTCACATTGAGGAGGAAGGATGTTGGGAGCTTGCGATCATTAATTGAATGTATTAAGAAATCATACATGCCAAAGCCTATTTTTCATGTGTTGGAAGAAAATGTTGACATGCAAAAGTTTATTCTGGGATTGCATGGTGAGGAGAAATGCATTGAACAACTTAATGACATTAGCTTCCAACATCAATTTCGTATCAAAAAAATTGATGGGAAAACA
The DNA here is from genome assembly GCA_031772625.1 of Pinus tabuliformis. Lineage (NCBI taxonomy): Eukaryota > Viridiplantae > Streptophyta > Pinopsida > Pinales > Pinaceae > Pinus > Pinus tabuliformis. The sequence continues at coordinate 476,462,489 of CM062813.1, read as the reverse complement.
CTAATATGGGGCAAGAAGTATTCAACTACTGCAGAATGGGCGCCATCATCAGGTTTGGAATTTTTGAAGTTCATTTCAGATCATCCAATATTTGCGTCAAATATATTGTTATTACAATTAATTGATGAATTTCATAATGCACGTAAGCAAAAGAGAGATATAAATTATTATGATTGCCTGGAAGAAATAAAAAAATGTATTAGATATACATATGAGTACTTTGATATTGTTGATTCAGTTTGGTGAGAGTCTTTTTTCAATAATCAAAGTGATATCATTTCAAGAACAAAAAATGAAGATATACCTATGAAAATACCATTTATTTGGCCACAAAATGTGTCAAATGAACATGAGGAAAGAAACATTGTTGAACAACAACAATCTTAAGGTATCATTAATTCTTCACAGGTAGAAGAAAGAGAAATGTATATTGGTTTTAGAAAATCTTGTTCACAACGTGAAGCCATGGAAGACCTTCACAGGGGTTCAGTACAAGATATGAAGGAGGGTTGCATGATCGTAGTGCTAGCAGATGGAGATTCCAATGGCTATCCATTCTAGGTTGATAAGGTTATAAAGGTCATTACAAAAAATGAAGATGTCGCAGGTGTTGAAGTACATTGGTATGCCACAAATACACATCCATTCAATGGTGTGTACAAGCTAGAGATGGTAGTTGTTAAAAAAATTGGCGGAAAGAGAAAAAGAAATGGTACAAATATAAATCGTTGCCGCACAAACTTCTTAAAATTGGAGGATGTTGACATACTTTTTTATGACTTCATTTTAACAAAGAGAGGCACTCTTCACTTCAGGACGATAGAGATTCTAAAGAGGTTGTTACCAGATGAAACAATGTTGAGATGGGAGTCCGGTGAACCCAGTCATAGATATAGAATAATTTTGAAACCTGAAATGGTGGGCATGCATGTGAACTCAGATGGAGCACTAGTTGACGAAAGAGAAGAATATAGAACATCTTCATTTGCGTCCAGTCATTCATCTAAAGATGTGAATTCTGATGGTATGTAAGAAGATATGAGTTATTTTGAATAATTGTCTAAGACAATTTATACAACTAATGTTTGCATCGTATCTTGAAATAAAATTTTTGATTTCCATATGATGTTAAATGAAGTTATGAGCCATTTTTATGTTTGCTGGATTATATGTTTTAATTATGATGAATTTTATTGTTTAGAATATCCACAATGCAACAACAACTTAGAGATATAATTTATGTTTCATTATGTTGATGGTGTTGGACCTGCCAACATTCAGGGGATCTCATCGGTATGAAGTCCCAACTAGGCCTCACACTATTTGGTGTAGGAGTCCCATCCGTATGATGGTCCGGTTTCCATGATCTTAAATGTTTACCTTAGCTCTTGCTTGTCACAACATGAGAGTGGTCTGCTTTTTCTTCGAACAACAAGGTTCGCATGTTTGGTGATGATCTAGGTGCCAACCACCTATCCCACTTGGACCCCCACAACTGTCTCTTTCAGTTTTTCAGTTTCCTTATTTGTAGCATAATTTACTAATTTTAGCAGTTTTTCGGGTCCTGAATTTCTGGAGTCGTTTTAAGGCCCTAAACGATGTTTTTTTGGAAACCTGGGAGCAACATGGGTCCATGGACTGACATTTCTCTGCCCAAAGTTGTATTCTTCGGATATATCTTTCTAACGAGGTATTGTGCATGTCAAACGGAGATCATATGCCAAAGTTACGACCCCAGGAAGTTGATGTACCAATTTACTCAAATGGGGCCCATAGTTTGGCGCTTCATCTCCTAGGGTTAGTTTTTTGGATGTTTAGGGTTTTCCATTGTTTCTCAACAATAAATAGGCCTTCGAGCCTTATTGTATGACAGTTCAGAGGCATGTAGCCGCCACATCTCTTCTGAGAGATAAGCTACCATTGCCCTAGCTAGTTTATTTCCATTTTTGTTTGTAAGCATATTTCAGTATTTTACAGTAATGAAAAGAAGTATTATTTATGCTGCATCTCTGTATGTATAGTGTATCTGTACTTTATTGCGTTCCTTTTTAAATCTGGATCAATGGTATCAGAGCAGTCTGATTTTCCTCTGTTTTTCTTTGCATGTCCCCAGTGAGGTCGGGATATAAGGAGTTAGGGCTTGAAGTGGTCGAACCTTTGCAAGATCAGCCTCGCAATTCCAGACGACCTCCCATGGTGGATGAAAAGAAAGACGAGGGGGCAGGAGATTCTATCAAAATCTTGCTCAAAGAAGCCCTCGAGCGACAAAGGAACACGAGAATGGAAAACTTTGCCCAGATGCTTCAAGAGCTATCCAAGGGTGACGCATCGGCTTCCAACAGCTATTCTGGAAATGCCACACCCTTTAAGGTACAAGTTAACTTTGAAATCCCCATATTCGAGGGTCAGCTAGATGTAGATGTCGTAGATAAATGGTTAAATATGCTAGAAGGGTATTTTTTTGTTCATGATTTTTCCAGTCGGGAAAATATTATTTTCGCTCTTCTCAAAGCAGCCCCCCACATCAAGGACTAGTGGGAAACCTACTGCGAGGAGAAGGATGAAAGTATGAACTCACTATTTTTAGCCACTCCCGCTTGGAATTCATTTCGAGACACCATCAAGGAGCAATATTACACTGTCAAAAGCTATGAGGACAAATACATAAAGTGGACCACGCTACGGCAGGGAAGGGACCAAGATGTGTCAGAGTTTACAAACATTTTTCATACCCTTCGCACACAGTTGAGTATCAAGGACTCTAAGCTGCATTTGGTACTCAAATACCACGACTACCTACATAGATACATCCAAGACGAGATGGAGTTCCTGAACATCTCCTCACTCAGCACAACATACCGATACGCTACCAAAATTGAGCAGAAGTTTAAACAGAAGAAGCAAGACTTTGGATCTATGAATCCAAAGACCAAAAGACAAAGCCAAGGTGGGGTGACCTAAGACAACCCGTCAAAGCTGCAAGAAAGGAATAACACCACGAAGTTGAAGGACATAAGAAAATGGCGTGAGTTCCATAAGAGCCCCACTCACAACACAAGTGAGTGTCGGACCAAGAAGTCGCTAGTGGCCGAGTTGAATGAATGCTTGACCTGATAGTGTAATGGTCATGAAAGAAGACTGGAACATCTTCTCCTCATCCACAGGGGTACCATTACACTATCAGGTCAAGCATTCATTCAATTTGACTCCCAGAGCACTTCCACCCAACAGGTCAATATATCGCTGCTCCATGTTGGAAATTTCCAAGTACAAGCAGTGACATGATCAACATCAGGTACCACACAATTTTCAGGTGGGCGATAAAGTCTGGTTGCATCTGCAGAAAAAACGCCTTACAAGAGCCCATCAGAAGCTTAGACCACTTCGATATGGTCCTTACACCAGTACTAAGGCTGTGGGAAACAATGCTTTGGAGCACAACATTCCCCCATTCCTTCACTTGCACCAAGTGTTCAATGTGGACCATCATTAACCATGCTTCCCACCATTACCGAACAAATCAAAGATTGCAGAACAGCTCACTAGGGACCAAGTTCAGCAGCAATATCCTCATCTAATGGAGGAACTCAACACAATGGGGACCATTGCTTCCTAAGGGGGGAGGAATGGTCTAGGTGGATGTTGGTGGCCACCCACCTATCCCACTTGGACCCCCACAACTGTCTCTTTCAGTTGTTCAATTTCCTTATTTTTAGCAGTTTTTTAGGTCCTAAACTTCCAGAGCCATTTTGAGGCCCTAAACGACATTTTTTTGGGAAAAATGGGAGCAACATGGGTCCATGGATTGTTGATTTTCTTTCTAGAGTTGTAGTCATCGAATAGATCTTTCTAATGAGGTATTGTGCTTGTCAAACATAGATCTTATGCCAAAGTTATGACTCTGGGAAGTTAATGTACCAATTTACCCAAAATGGGGCCCATAGTTTGGCACTTCATCTCCTAGGGTTAAGTTTTTGAATGTTTAGGGTTTTCCATTGTTTCTCAACATTAAATAGGCCTTCGAGCCTCATTGTCAGATAGTTCAAAGGCATGTAGCCACCACATCTCTTCTCAGAGATAAGCTACCATCACCCTAGCTAGTTTATTTGCATTTCTGTTTATAAGCATATTTCAATATTTTACAGTAATGAAATGAGGTATTTTTTCTGTTGCATCTTTGTATGTATGGTTATATCTGTACTTTATTGCGTTCCTGTTTAAATCCGGATCAGGTGAGTGCTAGTGTTACTTGTGTCACGGTTCTTTCACCACAAAAGGAGAGGGTGGAAGTGAGTCTCCAGTTGAAAGGGAAGAGTCCAAACTTTGTCAGAGACACACAACACAATAGGACATGCGCAACTTCCGGAAGAGTAATCCACAAGGATGCGGCAGTCACAACACATAAGAAGGGATAGCACGTACAACACTCAATGGAGTAGTCCGTGCGAGTGCAGCAGTATTTATAATAAGTTTATGGGTAAGGTTCTGTCTGATATCTAGTGAGGCAGCCCACGTGGGCAGGACGTTGTTAACAACTTATACAACACATTTTCATAAACATATGTATTAGAGAAATCAAAATAGTTCAACTGTTTTAACACAGGTTGAAGCAACATGCATTACAAGTGTTCCAAGATTAATCTTACAAACAATTATTGTTGGAAATACTGAGGGGGGTGAATCAGTATTTCTTTTCAATTGTTATTTTACCAGTTAGAGTTTTTACAATTTAAATCAAATTAATGTATAATAATTGTATTACTAATTGGAAAAAGGAATTGTGTTCAATATAAATGTGTTCCCAAGCTCCAACTTGGTTTTGATGAGGCTCCGACCTCTAGGGCTTCGACCCTATCCATCCAAGGCACCAACCACGAGTTTAGGAACACCAACTCCAATGACACCAATCCTCTTGTAGTTTTGAATTAGAAGATGCACATAGAACTCATCTCAATCAACAATTAAGGAAGGTACTACACCATAGGAAGATACTACACTATTTGAGAGGCACTAACAATGTAAACTTTGAAACGGGAACTGATACTGTTACCTGTTTTGTAGAGATAGCAAAAAAGTGACCTGATTTTGAAAAGGGGTGATGCAGAACACACATGTTTTTTTTAGAGAATCGTTTTTGACACTTTAAATTTTTTTATGTACATTATGTTTTAGAATGGTAGTGATTTTCATGCTGATTTAAAAAAGTGGTAATTTTGCATCATACCCTTTTTTTAAAAGACCTATTTTTTGACTTTAAATTTTCTAATGTATGAAATGTAAATAATTATTTTCTAAATTCAATAATTTTTGAAGTGGTTTTCTTCTTCATATATATATATATATATATATATTTTGTGAGGTTTTTATTGTTTTGCATATTTAAAGAAGAAGGTTGATATTTTAAATTTTCGATATTCTACATATTTATACATCGTTAATTAATATTTCAATCCACATGAAATAATTGTCTCTAAATAACAATAATTTTTAACAATTGACATAAAAATAACCATTTTTAACATAAATATAATTAAAAAACTACACGTTTTTTTGCTACAGATGACATGTCAAAATCACAATTTACATAAGAAAATTTTAACAAAAATGGTTAAATAATAGTTTTTTTTATGAATTTCATGTCAAAAAATAATAATAATCATTGTTTTTTTTTCAAAAAATAATGATTAACATAAAAATTGATGCGAAAATCACATAATACAAATATTGAATGCATAACAACCTTAATTGAGTACTTATTCTTCTCATAAAATGTCAAAGTTAAAACATTACAGGTATAACTAATTAATAGTTACAAAAAATGAGCTTGATTTCCAAGCATAACTTAAATTTAATCAACAATGTCACATAATCCAAACTCTTCGTCCTCTAGAGTTTCATCATTGTCTTCTTCCACAATATTTTCTGCTTCATTTTTCTCATTTTCCTCCTTAATGGATTTTTGATGTCTGCAAATCTCCCAATGTATGCTTTTCCAATCGTTCCGTGTAATGGTGGTTGCGGTTCCTTTGCCTTTTTTTCCACACGTGATTCACTAAAGTCCCCTTTCTTCAATCCAATTTCTTGCATTGCATTTGGAAGAAATTGAAGAGCATTAACTATTTGCTGAATAAAATTGCACTGTATTGGATATTTTTCAATGGCAATGCAATTTCTTCCTTTTTGAAAGCAACATGCTAGTGTTGTACCTAATTATCAAGCACAAAATAAATAATGAAGTAAATTAGTACAATGACATATAAATTAATAAATAACATAATGAAATTCAATTCCATATAATAAAACTTACCTGAGCCAAAAAATAAATCCAAAACCCAATCTCCTTCATTTGAACATATGCCTATAAAATAATTAATCAATAACTGTGGTTTTTTATAAATGTTAACCATCTCTCCTTTTGCTTCTTTGTCTTCATATGTTAGTTTTCTCACAACAACATCATAAATCAGTATTTGGCTATGACTCTTTCCATCTACCCAATTAAAAATCATAGACATATAGCTATTATCTTTTGCCCAACTATCAATATGAATGAACTCACAATCATTTATAAATGGTTGATCTTCATGGTTAAGAACATTTGACTTTTGCCTGTAACATGAAATAGTAAAATTTTAATTAACTTGTACATAAATGAATTTTTTAACATTAATCAAATATACATTTTTAAAGTCTTACCATGTAAGCTACATCAATGAATTTGTTTTCCCTTTGAAGCTTGACAATAACATTGCCAATTGCATGTCTGAATGAAATGTCACAAATCTCCATAATGGTGATGAGATGACTTCTAGAAATCCCGCAACTACTTTACTAGGAGCTTGATAAGTATAAGGTTCACTATCATAGTCAATGTTTGGAATATCGAAACCATGGGGAATATCTGCAATAACTAGGGCATAATCCCTTTTAGGTATGAGTTTAACAATGTCTTCACAATGGCCTTGTATTACTTGATATTGAATAGTGTCTAGCCCATTCCAAATGAAATGAGTAAGAGTTGGATCAAGTTCAACATTCTTAAGACGTTGCTTCTTCAGTCTTTCGATCTTTATTTTTTCAATAAAAGTTATGAAACTATCTGGTGCTTCATTTTCATCCTTCTTCATCTTTTATAAAATAAACAAATATGTGTGTAAGCTATAAATTAAAAATAGTATGCAGATGAATAAAAATGAATGTATAAATCAACATACCTTTTTAAATGCAAGATAATTTTTTTTTAATGTTGATGTAGAACTTGAATCTAGACAATTGTGTACAACATCATCCCAACTATCTTCATTCAACAATTTAACCATTTGTTCTTGAATTTTCATGTAAACTTTGTGACTGCATAGATAAAGTTAAAAAAGTTAATATAAAGATATGTATAACAAATACTACCAAGAACAATATGTTATATTTAAAAGAAAATTATAATTTAGAAATAAATAAAAATAATTCAACAAATTTACTTTTGAAATTCCTCAGACATCTCCTCCAATGATAATTCCCCTGACCTCACACAAGATAATATTGCTTTGACAAGTTTTTCATCATTCACTCCTTGCAATGCTCTCTAAGGTGTGATAGTAATATCCTTTGGAAGTTGCTTCATTTCAGGACCTGATTTACTGTTGTTGCATATCAATGGCTTAGACTTTTTGACCTTCTGGTTTTTAATGCCGATGTTCTTCCACATGCTAAAAATCTCATTAATCAACTCCCATATCTCTCTAGTTTTAAATGCCAACTGGAAAATGTTATCAACATCTATGAATAAATCACTAAATTTTCCACTTTTGCCGCCTTTTGAATAGATTTTCTCTTCAAATTGATAGCTATTTCCATACAACATTCCTTTTGGAAATCTACAGTAACATTTATCCTATCCCCACCACATTTTTTTTCAAATTCATTATGGATAAATCTAACTCTTTGGATGAAAGTCATAGACATCCTATATTCATTATTTGAATTATGATCCTATGCCACTAACTTTGCTTCTGTATTTGATAAACCAGTATAAATGATACATTTCATTGTTTCAAGGTATATTCCTCCATCAATTGTCTTTGATCTTCTACATAATGGTTCCCCCCATGTACATAATAATTGTATTCAAAACATTTTGACTTATCAAATGCTTCTTTGTTGGGAACTTGAACTGGATCAACAAGAAGCACATAATTAACCACATGAGCATATGGATTGTACCTCATCAATGTCTTCAAGTTGTGAACATGCAGATGGTGTGGCTTTCTAATTTGATATTGACATTGTCCTTCACTTGCCTTATAGATTTGTCTGACATTAAGCTGAAATATACGACCATCCTCAATTAAGTTTCTCTTTGTCAAGTTCTATTGAATGGCATTTTGTTTTGTTTTGATAATGCCATCCTCTAAATCAGCTCCTGGTGTAATGATTTCTCTGCTTTCTTTTGAAGTTTCACTAGGTTCTTGACTGTTGGTAATGACTACTTCAAAATGTTCAACTTTACTTTTCTTCTTCATAACATTCTCATCATTAACTGTAACAAATTTATGCTTGGGCATTGTTACTTTTGGTCTTTTACGGCTCTTCTTAGTTCCAATGTCATCCTCAGTAATGACAACATATTCTTCAATGTCAGTTTCAACTTCCTCGTCTTCAAAAGTAACTTGTCTACCCTTGCTAGATTTATCCACTAGAGGATTTTTTTTTTTTTGATCACTTGGATGTAATTTTGCAGCATCATGAATTACTACATTTTGCTTGTTTACCATATCTTCTTCTGATACTGAGTAGAAACTGCTGACAACTTTCATAATATCATGCTCTATGAAATGAATGCCTCCCAACCTAATTGAACAACTTTCAACAAAATTCTGCCAAACAAAATATCATATGCAAATAAAAACAAAGTTAAAAAAATATCGTGAGACAGTTATAAGAACGCAAAACATAAATATAAATAAAAATACTTACGATATTTTGTTTCATCTCATTTACGATTTGTTTACACAACTTTGCAGATACCTCTCTCGTGTCATACAATGAATATGATAACTGGTATTTAATCCTTTCATGTGACTTGGGTGGTTTTGTAAGTATGTAAACAACTTCTTGAACACATGTCTATGACTCTTCCCATCATGTCATAAATTCCATTATCATTAGTTATATCAACATATAGATATATCTGCACATTTTGGCTTTCTCTTTCTTTCACATACCAGACTTTTGATGGAAGTTTCACTTCTTTTGATTTCTTCCAGTATGAAATCATCTTCCTATCATTTGAGGCACTTGAAAGATTTCTGGCCATCAGCTCAGGGGGGGTTAGTTCACCAATGTTCTTTGAAGATCCACCTTTAAGAGTTTTTGGTCCAAAAAGATTCACATAAATCTCCTTTGATGCAATTTTCCTGAAAAAAAGACACACATAAATCAATAAATGACAAAAACATAGTAACTTAAATTAACAACAAAAATGATAAATGGTAATTAATTTTATAAACCATAACAATTTGGAAAAAAAATTAAAAAATACATTGTCTTACCATTGCATCTTGAAAATCGACCGACCAACCGAGCCGGCCGTTGGGTCCGGCCCCCTAGCCCACCCTGGTGGCCCAACCACTACCCCCTAACCAACCTCAGCGACCTCGCCACCCCGCGAACTGTCGGGCCGCCAGGGTGGGGCGGAGGGGCTGCCCGCAGGCCGTCGGGGTGGCCAGCTCCCCCACGCTAGCCCAGTGGCCCGTTCGCCCGCGGGGTGGTGGGGCGACTCTAAGTTGTTGCCTCGCCACCTCGGTGGCCCGCTCACCTACAGGGTGGTGAGGCGACTCTTGGAATCGTCCCACCACCCCGTGGGTGGGCAGGCCGCCGGGGTGGCACGGGGGGGAGCTACCACAGCTCGCCCCCGCGCCACCCTAGTGGCCCACCCGCCAGCAGGGTGGTGCGGGGGTGAGCTGCGACAGCTCCCCCCACGCCACCCCAGCGGCCCACCTACCCCCCGCTCCCACCCAGCGACCCGCCTGCCACCCCCACCCCGGCGGCTCACGAGCCACCCCCCGCAGGGGTGGAATGGGGGGAGTTGCCGCAGCTCCCCCCGTGCCACCCTAGTAGGCAGGTAGGCTGTGGGGGGGAACTGTTGCAGCTCCCCCCACGCCATCCCGACAGCCCGCCCGCCACCCTGTGGGCCGACGGGGTGGGGCGGAGGGCTAGGTATCCATCCCCATTGCCCCTAACTTACAGCCCGTTTGGCCGCCGTGAGCATTACCGGGCCCACCATGCCCCCTGCGGACGTAGTGGGTAAATTTGATCCACAAAAAGTTTTGATTTAAAAAAAATAAAAAATTAAACTTATTTAATTTTAAAATTTGCAAAGAAAAAAAATTAACTAACCTTTCAAATGTGAGAATCCTCCGTTGAATATGTTGTTGATAGCAATGTAGTTGCTCCATAAATTCGCTCCAAGTCTTTTAACGAACCTCGGAAAACCTTGATGTGATGTGAGTAATACTAATAATGAAATTTATTATATAGGTAAAATTACGGAGATGTTTTATCGTACGGTTAACGTGGGATTAATTTGTTTTAAAAAAAATTAACATGTTAATTTTTTATGGCGATATAGGAAACTATGATAAAGCAAATATTATGGAATTGTTTTATAGCGCGGTGAATGTGGGATTAATTTTTTTTAGAAAGTATTATAAAAAAAAAAAATAGTAAATATTATATAGTTTAACTATTAAAATAATTTAGGTAAAAGTTTTAGTTTACAATTTTAAATTTAAAGGTTTATTTCATAAAAAAACAAAATAGTTAAAATTTTTCAATAAACTGTAGAATAAAATAATGAAGGGAAATACATGAAACAAAATTTTTGGAGGGAAATATTTTGGCGAAACTTTTTGGAGGGAAAATTTCATTCTCTAAGCTATATAATATCTTTAGGAGAGTCTGCATTTGTATCATTCAACCTCTTCTACTTGAAAGGGATGGATTCTTCTGATAGTGAAGTTTTTCTTTGTAAAGCATCATCGTTTTCATCGCGTAACAACTCTAATCATATTGATGAATATAATGGAAATTCTTCCACTATGAATAGAAAGTCAATTCTTCCACTTAGTCCTAATCCTAAGGACTATGAGAGCAGCACTGATGAAAGAGGGGATGAAGAATTTGAAATAAATAAAGAGTCACGGATTCCACTTAGTCCTAATCCTAAGGATTATGAGAGCAACAACGATGAGGAGCATGATGAAGAATTTCAAAAGAATGGAGCGTCACGATGTCCAATTGGTCCTAATCCTATGGACTATGAGAGCAGCAGTGATGAAAAGCATGATGACGAATTTCAAAAGAATGGAGTGTCACGGTGTCCACTTAGTCCTAATCCTATGGACTATGAGAGCAACAGTGATGAAGAGCATGATGACGAATTTCAAAAGAATGGAGTGTCACGGTGTCCACTTAGTCCCAATCCTAAGAAGTATGAGAGCAACAATGATGAAGAGCATGATGAAAAATTTCAAAAGAATGGAGTGTCACAGTGTCCTCTTAGTCCTAATCCTATGGACTATGAGAGCAGTAGTGATGAAGAGCATGATGACGAATTTCAAAAGAATGGAGTGTCACGGTGTCCACTTAGTACTAATCCTAAGGACTATGAGAGCAACAATGATGAAGAGCATGATGAAAAATTTCAAAAGAATGGAGTGTCACAGTGTCCTCTTAGTCCTAATTCTATGGACTATGAGAGTAGCAGTGATGAAGAGAACGATGACGAATTTCAAAAGAATGGAGTGTCACAATGTTCTCTTAGTCCAAATCCTATGGACTATGAGAGCAACAGTGATGAAGAGCATGATGACAAATTTCAAAAGAATGGAGTGTCGCGGTGTCCACTTAGTCCTAATCCTATGGACTATGAGAGTAGCAATGATGAAGAGCATGACGACGAATTTCAAAAGAATGGAGTGTCACGGTGCCCACTTAGTCCTAATCCTAAGGACTATGAGAGCAATAGTGATGAAGAGCATGATGATGAATTTCAAAAGAATGGAGTGTCATGGTGTCCTCTTAGTCCTAATCCTATGGACTATGAGAGCAACAGTGATGAAGATCACGATGACGAATTTCAAAAGAATGGAGTGTCACGGTGTCCTCTTATTCCTACTATGTACTATGAGAGCAGCAGTGATGAAGAATTTTAACTGAATAGAGTGTCACAATGTCCACTTAGTCCTAATCCTATGGACTATGAAAGTAGCAGTGATGAAGAACATGATGAAGAAATTCAAAAGAATGAAGTGTCACGGTGTCTGCTTAGTCCTAATCCTATGGACTATGAGAGTAGCAGTGATGAAGAGTGTGATGAAAAATTTCAAAAGAATGGAGTGTCACGGTGTCCTCTTAGTCCTAATCCAATGGAATATGAGAGCAACAGTGATGAAGAGCATGATGACAAATTTCAAAAGAATGGAGTGTCAAGGTGTCCACTTAGTCCTAATCCTATGGACTATCAGAGCAGTGGTGATGAAGAGCATGATGAAAAATTTCAAAAGAATGGAGTGTCACGGTGTCCTCTTAGTCCTAATCCTACAGACTATGAGAGCAGTAGTGATGAAGGACATGATGAAGCACTTAGTCCTAATCCTAATGACTATAAAGGTAGCAGTAACAAAAGACAGGATGTAGCATTTTCAGTAAGTAAATAGTCACATTTTCGACGTAGTCCTAATTCTATGCACTATGAAAGCAGCACTGACAATGCACATGAGGAAGAATATCCAATAAACATCGAGACAAAGTTTCCATTTAGTCCTAATTCTAAGGACTATGACAGTAGCACTGAAGAAGGGGAAGATGAAGAATATCCTCCAAGTCAGTATTTGAAAAGCACAGCTGATCATAGTGTGGATAACATTCCTCTTAATGATGATGAAAATGCTTATACAAATGATGATCCAATGATGGAGATTTTGCCAAGAAATATTGTATCGAGAAGTAAGAGCAGCCCTTTTCGTATCAATACAAGATGTTATAGTTATACAAGGGGTAGAGCAGAATATCTGACGAGAATAAGTTCTATCAGCGCTCTCATTTCAAGTGAATGTTGTCAAAAAGATTGCTTGAAACATATGGATTTCAAATTTGCATTAGAGAAAAGGAAGAGATATTTGTCAATGAATAAAATCATGCAAAATTCATATTTAGTTGGGTGCATGCAATCTACATTGTCAGGTTATGATTATCAATTGGGTCTTTATTTATCTGTAGAAAGGCTTTCAAAATGTTTCATTCGATGGGGAATTTTTGTTTCTCGAGAATTCAAGAAAATTTGGAAAAAGATCCCACATTTTATTCAGAAGCACGTCATAAACGATAATTGGGCCATTATCAAATACTACAATGTCATGGATGAAAGATTTCTTTTCAAAGCATGGAGAGTGTATGCCAAATAGATAGACAATACATATTCCAGATAATTTTTCAAGACGATAAATCTACAACTTATATAAAGAATATGTAGAAGGTGCTGAGGGACATGGTCATTTTATTACATATCAATATTTTGTGAAGATATGGAAGAAAGAATTCAACAATGTCTGTATTCCTAAGAAGACAAGGATGGGGATTTGTAGTACATGTGCTTCTCTTAAATAAAAAAGGGACAAACGTGAAGGGTCAGAAAGAGGTAAGCATTCATTACTTTAACTTTTAAGATTGTATACTCATCAACTATGAAAACATATTTCTTAATGGTTTTCTTTTATGTTAAGTAGATTCAACTGTCAAAGAACTTCAGGAGCATCGCGAACAACAAACAAGTGAAAGGAAAAAGTTGTATAAGCATCGAAAGAAGTGTTATGATAATCCAAATAAATATTTGGGTTCGATAATTGATTGTATGGACCAGAAGAAAACACTTTTACCACATTTTGTTTGCACACCCAAAAATTTACAGAAGGAGTTTTTTTTTTTAGTATCACTTGGTCGGTTGTATGGTCTTCAATGGAAAAATGTTTCCAAGGGTGTACTTCACAACTCCAAATATTCATAATGATGCAAATCTAATAATAACCATAATTCATGATGTGCTTTTTCATTGGTCTGGTAATCTTCTTGAAGTTTTGTATCTACAATTGGACAATGCTTGCCGTGAAAACAAAAATTAGGTTGTTTTTGGATATCTAAACATGCTTGTTGAATTGAGAATTTTTCAGAAGGTAAAGGTTGGTTTCCTTCTTGTTGGGCACACTCATGACCATATTGATCAGATGTTCAGTCGTTTTTCAGTCACAATGAGGAGGAAGGAAGCTGGGAGCTTGCCAACATTAATTGAATGTATTAAGAAATCATCCATGCCAGAGCCTACTTTTGATGTGTTGGAAGAAACTGTTGACATGCGAAGGTTTATTCTAGGATCGCATGGTGAGGAGAAATGCATTGAAAAACTTAATGACATTAGCTTCCAACATCAATTTCGTATCAAAAAAATTGATGGGAAAACACTAATATGGGGCAAGAAGTATTCAACTACTGCAAAATGGGCACCGTCATTAGGTTTGGAATTTATGAAGTTCATTCCAGATCATCCAATATTTGTATCAAAAATATTGTTATTACAATCAGTTGGTGAAGTTCATAATGCACGTAGACAGAATAGAGATATAAATTATTCTGACTACCTATAAGAAATTAAAAAATGTATTAGATATACATATGAGTACTTTGACATTGCTGATTTAGTTTGACGGGAGTCATTTTTCAATAATCAAAGTGATATCATTTCAACAACAACAACAAATGAAGATATACCTTTGAAAAATCCATTTATTTGGCCACAAAATGTGTCAAATGAACATGAGGAAATAAACATTGTTGAACAACAAAAATCTCAAGATATTATTAATTCTTCACAGGTAGAGGAAAGAGAGATGTATATCAGTTCCAGAAGATCTCATGCACAACGGTGAAGCCATGGAAGACCTTTACAGAGGTTCAGTATAGGATATTAAGGAGGGTTACATGATCGCAGTGCTAGCAGATGGAGACTCCAATGTCTATCCATTCTAGGTTTCTAAGGTTATAAAGGTCTTTACAGAAAATGAGGATGTTACAGGTGTTGAAGTACATTGGTATGCCACAAATACACACCCATTCAATGGTGTGTATAACCCAGAGATGGTAGTTGACAAAAAAATTGGCGGAAAGAGAAAAAGAAAGGGTACAAATATAAATTGCCGCTGCATGGACATCTTAAAATTGGAGGATGTTGACATACTTGTTTATGACTTCAATTTAACAAAGAGAGGAACTCTTCGCTTCAAGATGATAGAGATTCTGAAAAGGTTGCTACCGGAAGGAACATTGTTGAGATGGGAGTCTGCTGAAACCAGTCGTAGATCTAGAAGAATTTTGAACCCTGAAATGGTGGGCATGCATGTGGACTCAGATGGGGCACTAGTTGATGAAAGAGAATAATATGGAACATCTTTGTCAGCATCCAGTCATTCATCTGAAGATGTGAATTCTGATGGTGTGCAAGAAAATATGAGTGATTTTGAATAATTGTCTAAGACAGTTTATATAACTGATGTTTGCATCTTATCTTGAAATAAAAATTTTGATTTCCATATGATGTTAAATCAGAAGTTATGAGTCATTTTTATGTTGTTGGATTATATGTCTTAATTATGATAATTTTTATTGTTTAGAATATCTATAATGCAACATTAAATTAGAGATATAATGTATGTTTCATTCAATATACAAATAATGACATTTTGATTAATTTAGTCATGTAATTTTTTCATAATGTCATGGTTTTTTAATTTTATGGTTGAAAAAATTCCAATTTTTTTTTTTTTTTGTATCTAGAATATATGGTTGAAAACATGTTGAATTTATACTTAGGAAAGAAAAATGTTATTCTACCAAAAATATTAGTGCGTTTTTTCCTCATAAACAACTATTTTTTTGCACATAAAAATTCGGTTTTACTAGCATTTTTTAAAAATGTTGAAAATTGACCCTAAAAAAAAATCATTGTTCCAGTATCAAAACATTTTCGTTTTCAAGGTGTTTTTTGCATGAAAATTTCATTTTCACTGCCATTTTTAAAACATGTTCAAAATTGACCCTAAAAAAAAAAAAAAAACCAACGTTCCAGTATATACACTTTTCGTTTTTGGCACTGTTTTTGATGTTATTTTCAGGGTTTTTTGGCTAGAGTTCCCGTTTTGAGTTTATAGTTCCCGTTTCAAAGTTTACATTGTTCACTGCACTTTTTTACAACATTGGTTACAATGGGGGCAGGCACCAAACTTGAGAAACTGTGGGTTAGAATTCGATAATATGGTCCACCGTTAAACTGTATATAGCTCTATTTTAAGATAATGACTCTGTTTGCAGTCCTTAAATACTTCTTCGCGGCCTTCTTCATAGTGCACAACTCATTGATCTAATCCGTAGTTGGACAGACCCGCAATCAAGTATGGTTGATAGACCCTTATCAAGTATAAGTGCAAACCATGATCAAGTATAAATTCATCGTAGCAGAGAGTTAACACAAACCCTTATCAAGTGTAGATGCACCGCAACAGAGGTTTAGACATAGACCCTTATCCGCACTCCAGTTTTTAAGCCATAATCACAACAATCCGTAGATCAGTTCATAAGGTGGCTAGCTTCATCCCTTAGTTCACAAGATGTGAACTATATATCTCTTATCTTTCTTCACCAAATTTTCTGTCCTCCAAAAGTGCAGAGTTCCTTCTATATATACTCTTTTGTGCATGAAAAACGAAGGGACATGTCTCCTAGCTAAGCCGACATGAGTTTGACAAGTTCAGGTCGGCTTACTGACCAAAATTATACCCTTATCTTTAAAAATTCATATCTCTTAAAATATTTGGAGTTTCGGGGCATGTGATAGCTCATTAGAAAGCTAAAAATATGCTCTAAAATATGGTCTGGGTCTCATTATGATATTCTTCCTCTAATATGGAGAAAAATATTATTTAATGTGATTTATCATCATTAGTGCATAAATGGAGGCAGGGCAGAGTGTCTTTGAGTGTTTGGCTTCTTCATCATTTGGTTCCTTCATTGATTGCCACCAAGTCCTTGCCTTCAATATATTGACATAAATGACAACTAGATTAACAATCTACCCCTTTGTCATTGGATGGCAATATTTTTCTTCTCTCCCCCTTTGACATCAATGGAAAATGAGTGCACAAGGACTCTCCCTGTTGAACTGCTCCCCCTGTTATGCGACATCTTAAGAACCAGCTCAGTGTGATGCTAGAGAAATAACCCCCATCTTTTGGCGAAGATGTTCAAATGATTCTCGAGGAAGGGGTTTGATGAAAATGTTTGCAATCTGCTCCTTTGTATTAATATATTCCAACCTGATGTTTTATTCAGCCACTTGTTCACGAAGAAAATGATATTTGATTGGTATATGTTTGGTCTTTAAGTGCATCACTGAATTTTTATTGAGACTAATAACACTTGTGTTATTATAATAGATGGTGATTGGTTGGTCGGTATCTATGTTGACATCCTTCAGAGATTCCTTCATCCATAATATTTGAGTACAACAACTTGTAGCAGTTATATACTCGACTTTAGTTGTAGAGAGTGATATGGATGATTTTTTTTGTTGAGCCAAGGTACTAGAAAATCTCCCATCAAGAATGCATTTCCACCAGTACTTTTTCGATCATCAATACTTCCGGCCCAATCATCATTAGTGAATGTAGTCACAATAAGAGTTGAGCTATTAGGGTACCAAAGACCAAAATCATGGGTTCCTAGTAAGTATCTTATAATTCTCTTCACAACTGCAAGATGGGACTGTTTAAGAGATGACTGAAATCTTGCCACCATTCCTACTGCATGCACAATATCTAGCCTAGTAACGGTTAAGTATAAAAGGGCACCAATTATAGACCTGTAATGAGTAGCATCCACCGAAGGAGAGTCATCATCTTTGCTTAATTTGCAATCTATGGCCATAGGCGTGCTCATGGGTGCACGGTCTTCCATCCCATATATTTTAAGCATGTCTTTAAGATATTTTTCTTGAGATATGAACATCCCTGCTGTGGCTTGAGATACTTGTAGTCCAAGGAAGTAAGATAACTCACAAATCATCGACATTTCGAACTCTTTTGACATATTTTTAGTAAACTCATGGCTCATCTCATCATTATTGATAGCAAAAATCAGATCATCAACATAGACAAGAGTGAATAGTAACTTTTCCTCGTCCATCTTCATGTAGAAATTACTTCCTACCACCCCCTTTTTGAAGCTATGTTGTTGTAGATAGTGATCCAATATTGTGTACCACACTCTAGGAGCTTGTTTCAACCCGTATAATGCCTTTTTCAACTTACATACAAAGTCTTTTCCTTCTGCTAGATCAAACCCTTTTGGTTGCCAAGAACATCCCTATAGCTTCCATACGAGCTACCAGTGCAAAGGTTTCTTCAAAGTCGGTTCCTTCAATTTGTGAATAACCTTTACAAACAAGACTTCCCTTATTTATGATGATTTTTCCATCTTCATTCATTTTTTTTTAAACACCAGCTTGGTTCCAATTATATTTTTATCCTTTGGACGAGGTACTAGCTCCCATGTCTCATTTTTCTCGATTCGAGACATTTCTTCTTCCATGGCTTCCACACAATGAGGATCCTTACTTGCTTGAGTAAAAGTTTTTGGTTCTATCATAGATAAGAGAGCAACATCATTTTTCCTTGGTGTACTTGTCATCCTTCTTCGGGTTTGTATCCCCTCATCCACATTGCCAATAATCTACTCTTTCGGGTGATGTTTTTGGAGGAATTTAACTTTTGAAGGAGTTTGAGATGGTTCTTTTTCCTTTTGTTTTTCTTGATCTTTTTCCTCTTTTTCAAGTTTTTCTTCCCTTTCTTCAATGGGGGGGTCAACTTTATGATCTTCAATTTCCTTTTATAGAAGGGTTTCATCAATCTTCACATCAATGCTTTCCACTATTTTCTGTAGTCGGTTATTGTAGCACTTGTAAGCTTTGCTTCTAGTATAATATCCAAGAAATATTCCTTTGTCAACTCGAGAATCAAATTTTCCTGGTGAGTCATCATTGATCTTTATGAAGCATTTGCTTCCAAAAATCTTGAAGTATTTTACTGAAGCAGGTCTTTATTTCCATAATTCATAAGGAGTCTTCTCATTAATTGGTCTTAGTTTAGTTCGATTCAAGGTATAAATTGTTGTCCCAACTGCTTCCCTCCAAAATTTTGGATGCAAGTCAACTACTAGTAACATTGTTCTTTGCACTTCTTGAATAGTTCGGTTTTTTCTTTCAAATACCCCGTTTTGCTTGGGTGTTCTAGTAGCAGAGAGTTCTCTTTCGATTCCATGTATTTTACAGAATTCATCAAATTCTTTTGATGTGAATTCTCCCCCTCTATCCATTCTAAGACATTTAATCTTAGAGTCCTTTTCATTTTCTACAAGACCTTTAAGTTTCTTAAAACATTCAAATGCTTTAGATTTATATTTTATGAAATATACCCACATCATTTTAGTATAGTCATCAACAAATAAAGCAAAGTACCTTTCCCCTTGGAGTGCTAGAGTTCTAGTTGGCCCACATAAATCTGCATGAATGATCTCTAGAGGCTTTGAAGTTGAAACTCCTAATTCTTGTGGCTGGTTCTAGTTTGCTTTCCATGTTGACATGAGACACATACAACTTGATTTGGTTTGAACATCTTTGGAATGTCCCTTACTGCATTAATTTTGCTAATATTGATCAAGTTATAAAAACTTGTATGCCCCAGTCACTTGTGCCACAACCAACTTTCATCTGTTTGACTTAGATAACATTTATATTCTTGAATTTTGTTTAGAATGTAGACGTTATCTGATGTTCTAACTCCTTTCGCCACAAGTTCTCCTGAGGAAGAGTTCCTTATTTCACAATCTTTAGTGCTAAAGACAACATTATGTCCTTGATCATAGATTTGGCTAACACTCGAGATTGTGTTTGATCCCATCTACTGGCAAATCATTTTGAGCCTTTCCTTTTCCATTAATAAGGGTAATGGTCCCTTTTCCAGCGATTTTGGTAGATCCACTTCCAAAGGATACGTTTCCTTCCTTTTTGTTCAATGAGACAAACTTCCTTTTGTCACCTTTCATATGTCTGGAGCACCCACTATCCACAAACCAATGATTTTCATCACTGTGAGCACATAGAGCTAGGCCACATTTATCTGTATTGGGATTTTCATCTTTTGCTTCTCTTCTTTTGAGGGGGAAATTTTGTTCACTATGTCCATTATCATTACATAATGATCAAATTGGATCAAATTTGGCCAAAGGATCAAAAAAGTTGTAGGTCTTTATTTGTCCTTGCCTTTTGAGACCACATGGTTTGTTTGTTTGATCCTTCAATCTTGGTGCTTCATTCTTATGAGCCATGCAATGTTTAGCTTGATGACCAAAATTTTTACAATAATAACAATGCCCAAGAAAGATAGTTTGGTACCTATTGTAATAGCCATGATTTGAATCAACATTATTCCTTGGAGTTACTCTTTCTTCATTCTTTGGATTTGAGATGGGCCTTTGATGAGATGATTTTTCTTCTTTTTGGATTGTTGGAAAGTATGTCAAAATATCTTCTTTCATTATCCTTAGTACTTGATGATTCTCCTTTAAAACCAATCCCGAATTTGTCATTTTGAGGTTTTTGAACATTAAGGATATTGTCAAGTGTTTGAGAGCTTTCCCAACTCTTTTTGGCTTGCTCCAATTCCTTCCTTAGAGATACTATTTGAGCTTCACGAATTTCACAAATTTTTTCCTTTTCTTTTAGCGTATTTTTCAAGAGGTATTCCCTTCTTTTTTCTTCCTCCTTTTCTACCTTGAGAGAAATGATTTTATTTCGTAATTTCTCATTTTATTCAATGGCACTTATTAAAATCTCATCTACATTTTTCTTCGAATCCTGAATTATCTTCATTTGTGAATGCCATGAATAATACTTCTTGGCTTCTAGCATAGTCATTTTCTTCATCTGATTCATCATTTCCTCCTTTGTGATTAGGGAAATGATTAATTGACTTCTTTTTGATGACTACAAATTCATCTTCCTCGTACTCATCTTGCTTAGAGAAGAAATTTTTCTTATTAAATCCTTTCTTTTTGTATACCATCCTTTTAGAATCCTCCTCATCATCAATATCATACTTATGAGGACATTTTGTAGCATAATTACCTATTCTTCCACATTTGAAACAAATAAGAGGGTAGTTACATTTTAGCTTGGATCCTTTCTTTAGTCTTCGGAAAAATTGCACCAATTCAAATTCAACATTAGAGTCATCACTGCTGGTATTCCATCCGTTCCCCTTTTTTGATTTTGTGGCCTTGAATGCTGCATATTTGGAACTTGGGATTCCTTTTCTTATCTCATAGGTAATGAGGATTCCATGAAGTTCATCCATCTTGAGAGTATCTAGATCCTTCATTTCTTCTATAGCATTTACTTTGGTGTCAAATCTGTCTAGGAGAGATCTTAAGATCTTTTGAACAATAGTGCTTTCTTCAATCTTTTCTTCCATCATTTAAGAGAGTTGACTACTTCATCTACTTAGAGGAAGTATGATGCAATATCTTCTTCATCATCCATTTTCAGACTTTTGAATTTCCTTCTATGAGTTTGAAGCTTTGCCTTCTTAAATTTGGAGTCCCCATCATATAAGCTAACCAACTTATCCCATACTTCTTTGGCCGAGTCACAATTCATGACTTTTGTGAATTCAAAATCAGTGATTTTGGCATTTTCAATGTAAGCTTTCCTTTCGTCTTGGTCAGTTGGAAGAGTGGAAGGAGCAATGTATAAATTCAAAACCAAATGCCAAACTTCAGGTCCAAGGGACATTAAGTAGTAGGACATTATTTTTTTCCTAAACCCAAAATTTGTGCCATCGAACAAAGGAACCCTTCTTGACACTTCTTGATTTTTCATTGTGACTAAGAATCCTTGTTCTAGCTATTAGGTTAATTATAAAGAAGCTAGCTCTGATACTAATCGTTGGAAATACTGAGAGGGGGGTGAATCAATATTTCTTTTCAATTGTTATTTTACCAGTTAGATTCTTCACAATTCAGATCAAATCAATGTATAATAATTGTATTACTAATTGGAAAAAGAAATTGTGTACAATATAAATGTGTTCCCAAGCTCCAACTTGGTTTTGGTGAGGCTCCAACCTTTAGGGCTTTCACCCTATCTATCCAAGGCACTAACCTTGAGTTTAGGAGAACCAACTCCAAGGACAACAATCCTCTTGTGTTTTGAATTAGAATATGTACATAGAACTCATCTCAGTCAACAATCAAGGAAGGTACTACACCATAGGAAGATACTACATTGTTTGAGACGCATTGCACTTCTTTACAACACTAGTTACAATGGGGGAAGGCACCAAACTTGAGAAACCGCAACTCATAATTCCATAAGATGGTCCACCATTAAAAAATATATAGCTCTTTTTTAAGATAATGACTCTGTCTACAGTCCTTAAATGCTTCTTCGCAACCTTATTCACAGTGCACAACTCATTGATCTAATCTGTAGTTGGACAGACCCGCAGTCAAGTATGGTTGACAAACCCTTACCAAGTATAAGTGAAAACCATAAATGAGTATAAATTCACAACAACAGAGAGTTAACGCGGACCCTTATCAAGTGTAGATGCACCACAACAGAGGTTTAAACATAGACCCTTATCCGCACTCCGGTTCTTAAGCCATAATCACAACAGTCTGCATATTGGTTCATAAGGTGGCTAGCTCTATCCCTTAGTTCACGAGATGTGAATTTTAGATCTCTTATCTTTCTTCACCGAATTTTCTGTTCTCCAAAAGTGCAGATTTCCTTCTATATATAATCTTTTGTGCATGAAAAATGAAGGGACGTGTCTCCTAACTAAGCCGACATGAGTTTGACAAGTTCAGGTCAACTTACTAACTATAATTATACCCTTATCTTTAAAAATTCATATCTCTTAAAAATATTTGGAGTTTCGGGGCGTGTGATAGCTCATTAGAAAGCTAAAAATATGCTCTAAAATATGGTTTAGGTCTCATGATGATATTCTTCCTCTAAGATGGAGAAAAATATTATTTATTGTGACTGATCATCATTAGTGTAGAAATGGAGGCAGGGCGGAGTGCCTTTGAGTGTTGGGCTTCTTCATCATTTGGTTCCTTCATTGATTACCACCAAGTCCCTGCCTTCTTCAATATATTGACATCAATGACAACTAGATTAACAATTACAATACATGTGTGAAAATGTGTAGGCCCGTTATCAGGCTTTTGAATTAAGCGAAAGTTCCAAGACACATTGGTACACCATACATCACTAACCCTGTAAGCGGGGCATTTGAGCCACTGCTCGCTCCTCAAAGAAAAGACTGCAAACTCTCGAGGCTATGTGGGAGGAGCCAAGGTGAAAAGTCCTTTGCATGTACAAATGAGGGGTATTTATAGCCAAGGGTAAACTGGCCCTTGTGATTGTTTGACCTCCCTCATGACTGTTTGACTTATTTAGCTCTTCAACTTTACATGACTCTTCATATTACATGTGGGTATTTTGGAATTCCACGTCACATTACCTTGATTTACAACAATATGGACCACAGTAGTGATGTGGTCGAGATGGCTCATGACACGACCATGTTGGTATGTTCATGCTAGTGGTGGTGTCCATGTCGAGATGCAGTGCTGTTGAGTGATGGATGTGCTCTTGGTGTATCATATCTTCAACTTTGCATGGCAAGGTGTGCAGAGTCCTCGATAGTCTTGATATCCACTTGATGTTGCATGTGCACATCGCTCCTTCGCTTGTACTTTGGCATGCTTCGCATGTTCGTCTGTCCGTGAACAAATCTCCTCGCATGCATTCTTTGTTCGTCCATTCGCAAACAAATCTGCTTGCATGTGCTCTCCTTGTTCATCTTGTTCATCATCATGTCATGTCTTACCCATGTACCCATAACTGCAATCACTCATGATGAGATGACATCAACTCCATAAATCACCTAGTCTACCATGATACATTGTCATTCGCTTTTGGATGCAGGTGACCGGGAGAGAGGACAAGGCTATGAAACTTTGCAAGGAAG
This sequence comes from Pinus tabuliformis, assembly GCA_031772625.1. NCBI lineage: Eukaryota > Viridiplantae > Streptophyta > Pinopsida > Pinales > Pinaceae > Pinus > Pinus tabuliformis. The sequence goes on along the minus strand of CM062813.1, from coordinate 476,438,292 downwards.
ATTTCAAGTTGGGAAATCACTCATGATGAGATGACATCAATTCCATAAATCACCTAGTCTACCATGATACATTGTTGTTCGCTTTTGGATGCAGGTGACCGGGAGAGAGGACAAGGCTATGAAATTGTGCAAGGAAGATTTCAAGTTGGGATGCAGGTTTCGAGCCTTTGCTGATGAAAATGGCGTAGAAGTCACTGGGAGACTGAGATGGACAATCCAGATCAACATTGATTGTCCGCAGATCTGTGTAATTTCTTGAGAGAAGCAGTTTAGGCAATAGAGGGGTTTGGTAGAAAAAACTACACAATTCCTCCAGGGAGTGGGTAGCAGGCTGCAGGAGGCTTGCCAGGAAAAAAATGTGCATTTTTTTCAGGGAGCTAGTAGCGGGCTGCGGGAGTGTTGGTGGAAAAAACTGCACAATTCCTGGGAGGTTGGCTTGCTAAACATCCCTGCACAATTTTTGAGCTAAGCGAGATGTTGGGCAGCTGAGGGACTGCTCATGAAATCTGTATATTTTTCCAGGTGAGCGACGGGTCGGCTGATTGGGTGACTGGATGGAAAAAATGTGCAAATTTTTGAGGGAGATTGTGACAGACACTAGGTTTCTGTTTGACATGTTTGCACAGTTTCTTTAGTCACTGGAGTGGGCATGCTTGGCAGATTTTGTGCAATTTTTTAGGGGAGTGAGTCCCAAGGTCACTGCCCGGTCAAACTCTCCAGCTGACGAGCAAGAGGCTCGGTTGATGTGCTTGTGGGTAGCGTAGATTGAAATGGCTTGTTGGGACACTTCTGCATTGTTCTGGGTGACAGTTGGTCGAGTCGATTCCAGGGTTGCGCATTGCAGACTACCTAGGAGGAAGCCTCAAGCTCTGCGCAATTCTAGGTAGCAATACATAATCAATGAGAGCTGAAACTACGTAATGCAGCTTAGTGGATGTCTGATTGATGGAGGTTGGTCCAGTTTCCAGAGTTTCAACAGAATGACCAAGTGTGTGAATGAGTGACTTCGTACATGCATGACCTTGTGAACACACAATCAACATGACTTGATGACACGGCACCTCAAACCATCAAGACAACATACACTCAGTGTGACTGACCGACAGTGTGAGCAACAAGCGTGACACTTGTGATAGATCATCAAACGTCTGTGACAAGGCTTGCACAATAGTGCATACGAATTTGTGTGCGAGTGTGACATATGTTTACATAGCGAATACAACTTGTACACATGAAGCGGGACATTGTGCATGGCCAGAACATGACTGCAAGCATGACATTGTGACCAACATGCAAAAATATGTCCCTTGAATGGTCAAGTGAGGAGGGTGTAGGGATTCATTACGAGCTTACGGGATGAGCCTGAGTGATTGCAAACTTCAAGGAAATACCCAAGGAAGGATTTGAAATTGGACGCAGGCCAAAATTTTGGAGGGTGTTGCAGTCGCAACAACACTTGGCGACACACTGGTTGAACTCCAGATTCTCTGTTTTGGTCCATTGATAGCATAGGGCCTTGGTCTTTTGGGGAGTATTGAATCATTGTGCGGGTCACTTCGGCTTCCCCACTTACCTCACGGGTAGACATGGTTCACCATTCGCCAACTCAGTTAAACACAACAACAAGTTTCAACTTGATCATAGTGTTTCGAAATCTGGAATGGTAGTTTGGCTTGCGAGTTTAAAAAAATTCAGAGTATAAGTTTTCATCATTGGTGTTGCTCCGTTGCCAGCAAGCCTAGAGAGTACCCCGATGGAGTCACGCAGGAACACACATATTGCTCCACTGTCAGCGAGCCTGGTCAGTGCTTCGGTGAGTTGCATGCTTCACCTCTCTGCGCAGGAAGCGTTTCTCTTCTTTCGTCTCTGTAATTTTTAAGAGGACTATGCATGGGCACTTATTTATTTTTGGGGTGGAAGAGGGATCCCGACTTATTGAGAGCAGAAGAGGTTGTTCCTTCAGAGAAGCATGTAATACCTTTGACATAGGTTTGCTCATTTAGATTTCCCCCTCTCCATTTCTACTAGTTGGATGAGCTTGAACACACAGAGCAGAAAGTTGAGTATGTGCATGGGGTTTTCTAGTGTGGACACAGGTTCATGGTTGGACCTAATATTCCCTTGTAGACGACTCGTATTTTCCATTAAGACTTCATCAGCCGAAGGTTACAACCAAGCATAGATAAGATAAACGTAGGACATGCCAAGTGTTGCATTGTCACAAGGCTCTTTAGATCTCAACCACATACTCTTTCAAAAGCCATAACTCGGTAAATGGAAACACTTATTTACAAAAACCAAAAATAGCAAGATACTAAACAAACAAAACAAAATGAAATAGAAATAGTAAGCAAAGTGAAAAAGCAAAACAATAAGCAGTAAACAGACTATGTACATAGCGCAAGGCGTAACCTCGACTTATTGAAAATAATGCTTGAGATCTTGGTTGTTGACAGGAAGGTTGTCAATCCTCCCGTCAAGTGATTGCGGATGGTATGTGTGTGGTCCAAGCTTGTCATGTACAGTGTACTGATCAATCCACAAGGACTGGAACTTCATATGCTTACCCTTGTCTTCATGGGTTTTATCCCATTTCAAGGCTGAGTCACCAACATCGAAGTTAGCTTTCCTTGCAGACTTCTTGTCGAACCATCTCTTGATATGGTGTTGGTGGAGTGTAAAATTTTCTTTTGCTTTCATCCTTTCTTCCTGTAGTTTGCGAAGTGTATCCATCCTATGTTGAACTAGCAGACAAGGCTTGCCTTGGGATTCTTGAGACAACTGAAGCACAGGAAAGTAGATGTTGGGCGGTAGGATGACTTCTTTCCCATAGACTAGGAAGTATGGCAAGGTATTTAGAGAGGTTTTGGGTGTTATGTGGTCAGTCCATAAGGCATTTTTCAAGGCAGAGTGCCAGTTACATTGCTCAGAGTAAATGGTCTTTTTAATTTTGCAGATAAGGTTTTTGTTCATGGATTCTGCAAGACCATTTCCTTGCAGGTAATAGTTAGATGAGTGTTTCAGCACAATACCATATTGCAATGCAAAATCATGAAGCTTCAAATATGAAAAGTAAGTTGCATTGTCAAACACAAGTGATATTGGAACATCGAAGAGTGAGCTGATGTTCTGTTGGAGGAAGTTGATGACTTCCTCATCATTCACTTGTTTGAATGGAACTGCTTCTGTCCACCTCATGAAGTAATCAATTAATGTCAAAATGTAGCGGTGTTATTTTGACAAATGTGGGAAAATTTCTTTGATGATGTCTAAGCCCCATTGTTGGAATGGTTTAGTCACTGCAACAGGGTGTAGTGGGGCTGCTGACCTTCGTGTTTTGTCGGCGCATCATTGGCAGACTAGGCACTTACGGGCGTAAGTGTGTGCATCCTTGAATAATGTGGGCCAGTAGAAAATGACTCACATAACTTTGTGTGCAGTGGTATTTCCTACACAATGACCCCCGACTGGTTCGTTATGTAGATCTTGCAAAACCTTCTTTGATTCATGTGCCTCCAAGCACCTGAGTAACATTCTGTTACTATGCTTTCTGTAAAGCACTCAGTGCACCAACTGATAGGCTAAAGCTTTGAGGCACAGTGCCCTTTACTCTCTGATGGAGTAGTGAGAGGGTATGGTTCTGTGCTCAAGGTACTATTGCACATCTTCATACCAAGAGTTTCCTCTTGCAATGGTTGGTGGTCGCACTACATCATACATTTTAATTTCCTGCTCCCCACTGATGAGCTCTGCTTCTTCCTCCTGTGCGTGTATTGCCTCATCTGCGAGCCTACAGAGAGCATGACCCTTGATAGTGTGAACTGGCTTGATGTCAAGATCATACTCCTGCAAGCCTGTCATCCAATTTGCACATCTTTCACCCATCTCTTGTTGTACGAGAAGTGAGCAGATTGTTGGGTGAGGCACATACACTTTGGAATGGTTCTTTAGCAAGTAGGGTCTGAAGTGTTTCACCAACTTGTATACTACATATGCTTGTTTGTTAATGACGGGGTAGTTGAATTCGTGTCCCTGCATGCTTATGCTCATGAAGGAGATGGGGCATTCATCACTCAGTTTGTCCTTTTGAGTGAGTACTACAGTGAGCGAGTTGTTGGAGGCAAAGGTGTATAGCAAGAAGTCTTTGTTGAAATTTTGGTTGTAGAGTGCAGGCGCTTTCGCAATATCTTGCTTGATATGGGTGAATGCGTACTTTTCCCTCTTGCCCCAGATGTAGACCGCATCCTTCTTGATCATGCCTTGGTTTTACTATTTGCGCATAGTCCAAGATGAACTTATGGAGGAAGTTATCTTTCCCAAGAAGGACTGCATTTCTTTCTTGTTGGCTGGGTGAGGGATCTGTGTAATAGTCCGAACCCAGTTCGGATCAACCTTGATGCCACTTTTGGCAACGATGTGCCCAAGGAGTTTTCCCTCACACATTGCAAATATGCTCTTTTTTGGATTCAAGGAAATCCTGTATTTCTGGCATCGCTCAAAATTTTTCTTTAGGTGGTGTATGTGGTCTTCACGTTTTCTTGAAAACATAGTCACATCATCGAGGTACACCACTACGCTCTGTCTGATGAGTCTGCGGAAGGTGATTTCTATGGTGCGCTGAAAGATTTCACCTGCATTCACAAGCCCACACGACATTCATCTTTATGCGAACATACCCCACTTGGTACGAAAGGTAGTTTTGAGTTGGTTAGGTTCTGCTACCGTGACCTGATTATATCTTTAAAAACCCATCAAGTAGGGAAAATATTTGTGCCCCAGATACTGTCTTCACAATGTGCTCCATAGACGACACGGGGTAATTGTCTTTGTCCAAGGTGAGGTTCAAGTTATGAAAATCAACACACAAGCGGATTTCCCCGGACTTCTTACATACAGGAACACGGTTTGAAACCCATGTGGAATGAAGAACTTTGTATATGATCCATGCATCCAACAACTTGGTGACCTCTTTCTGTATGAGGGGTTCAAGTGATGGATGTACCTTCCTCAACATTTGCTAATATGGCTTGACCCCTTCTTTGATCAGAATTATGTGTTGGATTAATCGCATGTTGTAAGTTTTCAGATCATCATATGTCCACACGAACACATCATCGTATTTTTTGAACAAGCAGACAAAGGCTTGTTGCTCCTGTTGCATGCAACACGTATCGATATTGATGAACTTCAGATCCTATTTTGTACCCAAGTTAATTAGTTCGCGTATCATGGTAGAGCTGTGGGTTTTGCTGTTCCTTGGTCCCTGAAAGAAGTCTTGCAAGTCATAGAGATTTTCCAAAGATACCACACCCTTGGGGATGAGGTTGTGTTTCTTGTCATCAACCTCAACTTGCAGAGATTGCCCGTGCTCGTATTCATCAATCGTTTCATCTTTAAAGATATCAGTGTTGGCCATGAATTGCAGTATCTGTTGATCATCATCAAACACGTGTAAATTAGTTATATTATCCGAGATAGAAGGCCTATACAAAATTTCAACAGTAAATATATCCCTAAGCAGTGACATTCTAGACGCTGCATTTGCTAAAGCATTGGCAACTGCATTACACATTCTTGGTACAACAATGATATTAAATGCATGGAAGTTAGAGATCAGTCACCATACTTCTTGCTGGTAACTTTTGAAATGAGGTGATAAATAGAGTATGGTGTTATGCACTTGTTGTACCACTATTTTTGAATCACTTACCACTTTGAGTGCGACCACGTTGAGGCTAATGGATTTTTGCAAGCCTAACTCGAGTGCTTCATATTCAGCAATGTTGTTTGTGCACTCAAAATCCAAGTGGATTGAAATCAAATGTTTCCTATTTTTTGGGTCAATCAAGACACACCCAGTTCCAGAGTCATCCTGTGTCTTTGATCTGTCGAAGTACATGGTTCACAACTCATTTGTACAAGGACTGTTCAACATGCTTGTACTACTTCTATTGCTACTAATGTTACAATGCACTGTACATGTTTCATTTCCATCAGTTGGGCAAGGAAGGAGACCCAACTGCGTGTCTGGTGGTGTTGGAGCTGGTTGTGCGCAATAACACCCCAACGTTGTTTCCAAGAGGCAATTTCCAAACATGAGCTTTGCGAATGCCAATGGTTCGTTCTTGCCATTAATGGGAGTGACATTGTGCCTCATGTATCTCTTGGATAACACCTATATTTGATTGATTTTGCCCTTGTACGGAAGACACATGTGTGACTAGTCTATAGCAAAGTATCTATTCAACTTGCTAGACCAGTCTTTGCTGAGTAGTAAGTCATATGCTTTTGGTATGTCCACAACAACAATGTTTATCCACTGGTGAACTTGGTTATCATGATATAGTCGGATGATCACATCCCAAAAATCACCAATGGATGGTACAGTGATATGGATTTAAACATGAACACAACAAATTACAGATATAACCATAAATATAGAGATGCAACAGAAATAACACTTCATTTCATTAATATCAAATATTGAAATGTGCTTACAACATAATGTAAATAAGATTAGCTCGGGCGATGATAGCTTATCTCTGAGAAGAGATGTGACAGCTACATGCCTCTAAATTGAGTTACAATGAGGCTCAAGAACCTTTTTATTATTGAAAAATAAGTGGAAAACCCTAAACAACCAAAACCCTAACTCGAGGAGATGTAACACCAAGAGTTTATGGGCCCCGTTGGGGTTATTTGGGCAGCCAACTTCCCAGGGTCGTAACTTGGTCATATTATTCCTGTTTGACACATATGATACCTCATTGGAAAGATCTCTCCGAGGACTACAACAAGTAATGTGATTTCCATGAAATTGCCAAAGGAATTTTGCTAAAAAAACATTATTTAGGGCCTCAAAATGGATTCGAAAGTTCAGGACCCAAAAAACTCCTAAAAATAGTAAGTTGTACAACAGTTAAAGAAACTGAAAAAATTGAAAGAGGCAGTGTTTGGGGTCCACGTGGAATAGGCGGGTGGCCACCAACATCCACCTAGATCATATGGATGTATGATCGAGTTGGATGATCTGTATAGATGTCTTGCTCTATTGTGCATTGATCTTTTTGGCAATGGAGAGCGGCATGACGTTAGCTGTCGTGCCCGAATCAACCAAACAACTGTGAACATTACAGTTAAAGATTTCAAATGAAAGCAGGAACGGAGGGAAAACAAAGTTTTCTTCTTCCATCCAGAGTGTGTTTAGCAGAGTTGAGAGTGATCCGAGAGGTGTGCTTGCTCCCTTCCTGGTAGAGGTTGCGTTGTCTGGAGATGTTTGCCCCAGTGCACGCAGTAGAATATCTCGCTGACTCAGAATCTTAACCAACTCAAACAAACTGATGTTTGTGTGAGTTTTCTTCATGTCTTCCATGATATTGTAATCCAGAGCAAATAGACTCATCGAGATGTCCAGGGTGAGACTGGTGTTCGTGTTGTCCGGCGAAGTGTTCTGTAGTTTGTTTCTCATGGACATACTCTTATCCGCCACTGTCTTCCCGGGCTTTCTTTGGGTTTTCTTATTTTGGACAGCTGGTGGATCAACCTTCCTCAACAATTCGAGCCTTTATTGCATCTCCCCAAGTGTAGGGGGAGCCCCTTGACTTCTGAGATTGTAACGACCATTTTTCTTTTGGGGTTGCTTCTTGGTGTTTGTCTTCTGTGCTGCTTGCGAGCACTGATACATGTTAATCACCTGCCCAACACTTTAGGTCTCATTAGTTGCAACATCTTTGTCACCATCAATGTTTCCTGACTGTCCCTGCGCACTGCTCATCATGTTTTGCATGTGATCACATACTGAGCCTGCAACTCGTTTCTAGTCCGAACAAGACCCTTCTGGGTGCTCATCTTCATGAAATGAGAAAAATTCGTTGTTCGCACATTGTTCAACCTAGAACACTAAGCTGGATCTCTGTCTAGTTTTATTCAGGAAGTGATTGCTACCTGATGACATGCTTCCTTGTCTTTGTCTGGGCGGCCGACTTCTTGCAAATGTGTCAACTATTCGTTGTTTGATCTCAGACACTTTTTTTGTCAAGTTATTGACCAAACGAATAAGGGTTTCAATATCACTTTCTTCCTTGTCTTTACCCTTGTTTGTAGCAGCCTGGGGCTTCTTGCTCGCGTCTCTGGAGTCCTTTGCTAGTTTTTCATCCTTGACGATTCCAATCGCGCGCAGGTGTTTCTCAACAACGATTGCCTCTTCGTAGTTTTCTAATAATGTTGGTTTCGCAACTCACTTAACAAACTACACAATGATGGTTGGTAGTGCGGACATGTTGTAATCGAGAGTGATGGAGTCATGAGGTTTTTTGTTTGCTGTAAACTTATTCAATATGCACAGAAACCTCTAATTGAAATATTTTACCTTTTCTTTCCCCTCCATCTTCAGGCTTGCCAATTCTTTGAGAAACATGGATGGGGTCTTGTGAACAACAAACTTTTCTAGAAACAAGCGTTTGAACGTACCCCAATTATGGATGGAGTTCAAGGAAGGCTGTGATACCATACTATTGCGTGACCATCCAAAGTACACGGAAACAATCTGCATGCAACATCGTCATACCGTACCTCGAGTGTCTGCAGCTGTAGGTAGAAGTTGTCCAAGTGACTTTTGCCTTCATTTCTCTGTCACAGTCGTACTTCTCTATCATTCTCTCTGAACGCTTTGACATCTTGTGCAAAGCACCCGGGAGAGCCAATGGTCCCCGAGTCATCCATTCCATATTTTGGTCACCCATGTCTTCTTCTTCTTCGTCCTCCTCCGCTTCTTCAGAATCTGATAGTTCCGGCTTTGAGTCTGTTGGTTCGTCTTCACCTTCACCTCCTATATTAGAATCTGAGCCCATGATCATGAGGGTGTCTCGTTCTCCTTGTTGGAAGACCAGAGGTTCCTCTCCGTTCTCAATAGCTTCTGCCAGACCTTCGAGTGTGGTAAGAACTGCTTTTTCCACTGGTGATGCAAAAACCCCTGTGGGAGTGGTTTTTGACTTTCTTGATGCGTATGGAAGATGTTGTATTCCTGGGATTAGTCCGACTGCTTTCGTGAACTGACGGGTGATGGGATGGACAGAGTGAAGGCGATGATACAAAATTTCTTGTTCACGTTTGGGACGTGAGGAGTAACCAAATTCAGAGTCACGCATAGGTGAGAGGGAGTGTGAGTTGCTTCCTTGACCAGATGATTGATGAGTGGGGGTGAGAGGACATTCAACCATAAACAATTAGCGGCCCTCCTTCTAGTGCCATAAATGTTTACAGTGCTGGACCCGCCAACATTCAGGGGATCTCCCCGGTATGAAGTCCCAACTAGACCTCACACCATTTGGTGTAGGAGTCCCATCCAGTATGATGGCCCGGTTGCCATTATCTTAAATGTTTTCCTTAGCTCTTGCTTGTCAGCACATGAGAGTGGTATGCTTTTTCTTTGAACAACGAGGTTCATGTTCCTGGTGAGTGCTAGTGTTACTTGTGTCATGGTTCTTTCATTGCAAAGGCAGAGGTTGGAAGTGAGTCTCTAGTCGAAAGGGAAGAGTCCCAACTTTGTCAAAGACACACAACACAACAAAACATCCGCAGCTTCTGGCAGAGTAGTCCACATGAATGCGGCAATCACAACAAACAAGAAGGGATAGCACATACAACACTTGACGGAGTAGTTCGTGTGAGTGCAACGGTTGTTATAACTAGTTTATGGGAAAGGTTTTGTCTAATATCTAGTGAGGCAGCCCACGCGGGTAGGACAACATTAACAACTTATACAACACATTTTCATAAACATATGTATTAGAGCAACCAAAATAGTTCAATTGTTTTAACACAGGTTAAAGCAACATGCATTACAAGTGTTCCAAGATTAGTCTTACAAACAATTACAATACATGTGTGAAAACGTGTTGGCCTATTATCAGGCTTTTGAAATAAGAAAAAATTCCAAGACACATTGGTACACCATACATCACTAACCCCGTAAGCGGAGCGTCTGAGCCATTGCTCGCTCCTCAAAGAAAAGACTGCAAACTCTCAAGGCTATGTGGGAGGAGCCAAGGTGAAAAGTCCTTTGCATGTACAAAAGAGGGGTATTTATAGCCAAGGGTAAACTGGCCCTTGTGATTGTTTGACTTCCCTCATGACTGTTTGACTTATTTGACTCTTCAACTTTACATGACTCTTCATATTACATGTGGGTCTCTTGGAATTCCATGTTACATTACCTTGATTTACAACAATATGGACCACAGTAGTGATGTGGTCGAGATGACTCATGGCATGACTCGACACGACTGTGCTAGTATGTTCATGTTGCTAGTGGTGTTCATGTTGAGCTGCAGTGCTGTTGAGTGATGAATGTGCTCTTTGTGTATCATAGCTTCACCTTCGCATGGAAAGGTGTGTAGAGTCCCTAATAGTCTTGATGTCTGCTTGATGTCGCATGTACACGTTGCTCCTTCACTTGTACTTTAGCATGCTTCGCATGTTCGTTCACTCGCGAACAAATCTCCTCAAATGCATTCTTCATTCATCTGTTCGCGAACAAATCTCTTTGCATGTGCTCTCCTTGTTCATCTCGTCCTTTGTTGTGTCATGTTTTATCCGTGTACCTGTATCTACAATCACTCATGACTAAACAAAATCAAATCCATAAATCTCCTAGTCTACCATGATGCATTGTCGTTCGCTTTTGGATGTAGGTGACCAGGAGAGAGGACAAGGCTATAAATCTATGCAAGGAAGATTTCAAGTTGGGATGTGGTCTCTAGGCACTGCTGGTGAAAATTGCGTAGAAGTCATTGTGAGAGTGAGATGGACAATCCAGATCAGCAGTGACTGTCCATGGGATCTGACTTGGTTGGAGGGAAGATCTGTGCAATTTCTTGAGAGAAGTAGTGTAGGCAGCAGAGGGGTTTGGCAACAATAACTACGCAATTCCTCCAGGGACCAACTACAGGAGGCTTGTCGGGAAAAAATATGCATTCTTTTTAGGGAGCTCGCAGCAGGCTGCGGAGTGCTGGTGGAAAAAACTATGCAATTTCTGGGAGGCTGGCCTGCTAAACATCCCTACGTAGTTTTTGAGATGAGTGGGATGTTGGGAAGTTGAGGGACTACTCATGAAATCTGCACAGCTTTCCGGGTGAGCGACAAGTCGGTTGACTGGGTGATTGGCTCGAAAAACTACACAATTTTTTGAGGGAGACAGTGATGGACACTAGGTTTTTGTTCGGCACGTCTGTTCAATTTATTTAGTCAGCGAAATGGGCACACTTGGCATCTTTTTCACAATTTTTGAGGGGGGTGAGTCCTGGGGTCACTACCTAGTCAAACTCTCCGGCTGACCAATTGGAGGCTCGATTAATGTGCTTGCAAGCAGCATAGATTGAAATGGCTTGCTAGGACACTTCTGCGCTGTTATGGGAGACAGTCAGTTGAGTCAATTCTAGGGTTTTGCAATACAGACTGCCTGGGAGGCAGCCTCAAGCTCTGCGCAATTCTGAGCAGCAGCACATAATCACTTAGAGCTGAAATTGTGTAATGCAACTCAGTAGATGTCTAGTTGATGGAGGTTGGTCTAGTTGACAAAGTTTCAACAAAATGACCAAGTGTGTGAACAAGTGACTTTGTATATGCATGACCTCGTGAACACAAACTCAATATGACTTGACAATCAAGAAAACATACACTCAGTGTGACTGGCCGATGGTGTGAGTGACAAGTGCAACACTTGTGATAGATTGTCAAATGACCACAACGATGCTTGCGCGACAGTGCATACAACTTTGTGTGTGAGTGCGACAGATGTTTACATAGCGAATACAACTTGTACACATGAAGCGGGACCTTGTGCATTGCTATAACATGACTGCAAGCATGACATTGTGACCAACATGAAAAAAGATGTATGTTGAATGATCAAGCGAGGAGGGTGAAAGGACTCACTACGATCTCATGGGATGAGCCCGAGTGCCTATAAAAATCAAGGAAAAACCCAAGGAAGGCTCTGAAATTGGATGTAGGCCAAAATTTTGGAGGGTGTTGCAGCCGCTACAACACATACATTCTACAAGTATTTATATTTTGATTAATTTAGTCACGTAATTTTTTCATAATGTCATGGTTTAAATGTGTTGAAAACTTAGAGTTTTTTAATTCTATGGTTGAAATTTTCCATTTTTTTTTTTTTTTTAATCTTTAATGTTATGGTTGAAAATAATTAGAATTTTAGCGATCTTTAGTGTCATTTTATTATATGTTTAACGATAGGGATGAAAAATGTTGGAATTTTAATGTGTTTCAAATCCCATTATTTTATCTTTATCGTCATTACTAAAAAATGCTGAAATTATACCTGGGAAATAAAAATGTTATTCTACCAAAAACATTAGTGTGTTTTTTTTATTTATTTTGCACGAAAAAAATTGGTTTTACTGCCATTTTTTAAATATGTTGAAAATTAACCCTAAAAAAATTAAAACATCGTTCCAAAATACACACTTTTCAATTTTTTGGAATGTTTTCCATGTTTTTTTGGTGTTTTTTTGCTAGAGTTCTCATTTTGAGTTTACAGTTCCCATTTCAAAGTTTACGTTATTGAAGTGATTCCTAGGTCTATTCGCAAGAGAGACTCAATTAAATGGGTTGATTGCTTTAGAAGCAAGGTGATGGGCTCTCTAGGAAGGGCTAAGAGGGATTTTGTGTTAAGTTATGGTATGTTCTATGCTTATAACAATTTACTTCTTTTTCTTATTATATTCCATAGATTAGCAATCACATGTACATAAAGTAATGTGCAGATAGAACATTAAACGATCGATAGAAAACAAGCCAAGACAAGAGACACAAGATGTGGTGGCTAGCTAGGGACAAACCCCACAATGTGTGGGGGAACCCTTTGATCAAATATTCTTTTATCTTCAATAATTCAGCAGAGAGAAATCGTACAATAAATCTGATTTATATCAATAGTAGCAAACCCTAGATCAGCAACATCAACATTAGCGGCTTCATCATCAAACTAGGGCAGACGATATCTCACAAACTGATCGTCGGATCAGCATGATTCCACCACCAAAAGTTGCAGCTTTCAGAGGAGGTTCAGATGAACCTACAACGCAGTTCAGATGAAGAAATCTTCTAGTCCACGCAGGTCAATCTTTACCTCTGCAGTTGCAGCTTCAGTTTTGGCAGCTTTTGGCTTCAAACTAGGGCAGTCAATATCTTGCAAACTGTTCGTTGGATTGACTTGATTCCACCACCAAAAGTTGCGGCTTTCAGAGGAGGTTCAGATGAACTTATAGTGTAGTTTAGATGAAGAGATCTTCTAGTCCACGCGGGTCAATCTTTACTTCTGCAGTTGCAGCTTCAGTTTCGGCAGCTTCCAGCTTCAAACTAGGGCAGTCAATATCTTGCAAACCGTCCGTCGGATTGACTTGATTCCACCACCAAAAGTTGCGGCTTTCAGAGGAGGTTCAGATGAACCCATAGTGCAATTTAGATGAGGAGATCTTCTATTCCACGTAGGTCAATCTTTACTTCTGCAGTTGTAGCTTCAGTTTCGGCAGCTTTTGGCTTCACATGTGTGAGAGAGAGACCCTTTTCTGTGTAGTAGAGAAGAGACTCTTTTCTGCGCAGTAGAGAGAGATGTGATGAGATGAGTGAGTCCAAATGAGGAAAAGTCCTCCTGTATTTATACACAATGTTGGTGTTTGAATAGATGCAACTGTTGGGCTTTTGAGCCTACATGAGTTGTAGGTCGGCTTGATAATAATTCCATAATCAAAATAAATTCATATCTCCATGAATACTTATCGGAATCGGATGATCTTTATATCAATCCTACACCTTTCGATGAAAGGAATCTAATAAAAATATTATCAGCCATGAATAAGACGACCCACATGAAGTTTTGCCCTGGTTGCCAATTTTAACACTCCCTCTCAACTAGGGAGAACTTCATCTGCAATCTGTTTATCGGTCGTTACTATTCCTCCATCAAATGCACTGCCCTGTATAGCCTGACCCTTCCCCTACTCTGCTCTATTCTTCCTATTCTGCTTTGTCTTGTTCTGCCCTGTACTGATCTGTACTATTTTGCTGTGTTTTTCTCTGCTCTTGCATTGTTCTGTTCTGCTCTGCTTTTGTCTGAATTATGAAGAAGAAGAAGTGATTGAGGATGTATCATACTGACTCAAAGCCAGTCTCAGAGTATGTACCACTGGTCCCAGACTAGTCTCAACCAACCCGAAGTCAGCGTCATAGTGAGTACAACTCCACTGGTCTTAGACCAGTATCATCCTCCATTGACTCAAGGTCAATCTCGGAGTGTGTACCACTGGTCCTAGACCAATTTCAACCAACCTGAAGTTAGCTTCATAGTAGGTACCACTCCTACCACTGGTCCCAGACCAGTATTGCAGTCTCAGAGAGTGTACCACTGGTCCCAGACCAGTCTCAACCGACCCGAAGTCAGCATCATAGTATGTACCACTCTCACTGGTCCTAGACTAGTACTGCACTGACACGAAGTCAGTCTCAAAGTATGTACCACTGGTCCCAGACCAGTCTCAACCGACCCAAAGTTAGCGTCATAGTATGGTACAACTCCTACCACTGGTCCCATACCAGTATCATTGATCCTAGATCAATGGAGGTCATCCTAGCATAGGGAGTACGGTAGATACAATGATGCGTCCATTGGTACTACTATGGTCCCTAACTTCATTTCCCTGCTCATTGATCAAATGAGAGGTACTCCCCATGAGTCCCAGACTACATGGATAGGATGCCTCGACAGGAGAACTAATCAATCCTATCCTCACAGGAGAACACATCAATCCTGCTGCAATTGCCATGGAGAACACATCAATCTATGCCTCACAGGAGAACACATCAATCCAGGCCTCACAGGAGAACACATCAATCCTACTACAATCACCATGGAGAACACATCAATCCAGGCCTCACAGGAGAACTAATCATCCTGCTATACAGGAAAGCAAATCATCCTATTCCACAAGAGAGCGAATCATCTTGTCCCATAAGAGAGCGAATCATCTTGTTCCAGTGCGCACCACTAGGGGAGGGTGAGTCACCGTGTGGTCGTATGTTGCTCCAGTAAGAACTGCAAGCCCTCAGAGCTCCCAGATCTCAATGTATGCAACATGCAGGACCCTTGTACAAGGGTTTCTTGACGACTCCAAGTCATTTGGGAAAATCACAGATTAGATCTTTCCTCGGGGCTTTGACAAGGTGTATCGACCTGTACATCATCTTAATGCGATGGAGCCTCCTTTCTCATCGACTTACCATATCCCAGACGATGTTTATCTGTTGGAGCAATCGAAGAATACGGGATTCCTTAATAATCGAATCCCACCTCTGGTTGTTACAAAGAATCACAGTGGTATGTGTTCAAACAGCTCATTGAAGAGCTTCCCCAACTAGGCAGATTCATACGAGATCATACTCGTAGATATGTATCCGGTCTTGGTGGTGCTTATGGTAACTGACTTATGCTTCCTGCTCATCCATTATATCGAAGCAGAATCCGAAGAGAAACAACACTAAAAAGTGCTCCAGTGATCCTCCACACTACCTGCCTAATCAACATTCGAATAATCATGTAGTTTCATATTTTCGGCAGTGTATCTCAATCCATTAGTAATTGTGCCACAAAGATATCTTAGAAGATTCTTGGCATCAATCCAATGAGGCTCAACCAAATATGAGCTCACAATGCTAACTACAAAACATATGTTTGGACAGAAGTTCACTAAGAACTTCAATGCGAATGAGTCTATGAAACTCAAAGGCATTTCCCAAATCTGGTTCGACATCACTACCATATAACTTCTAAAAGTTAAGATCCTCGAGGTAGTCATAGGCTTGCAGTCCATCATACCGAATATTTCCAATATCTTTACCATATATTTTCCTTGAGATAGGAAAATTTCCCTTGGCTTCTGCCATACTTCAAGTCCTTGGTCCTTCATTTCAAATTCAAAAGCCAACTCCCTCTTACATTTGTGAATGAGAGGGTCTGCACCTGTTAGAAAGAGGTCATCCACATACAACACCAATATGAGAGGCTTGTCATCTTCAACCTTAAATTAAAGGTTAGGATCGGCTTCGCTCCTAGTGAATCCCAGATTCATCAAGTAGCTATTGATCCTCTCATACCATGCTCGGGGTGCTTGCTTTAGCCCATAGAGAGCCTTCTTCAACCTGCATACATGAGATTTTCGATCATAAATCTCAAATCCTTCGAGTTGCTCCACATAGACCTCTTCTTTGATCGAACTGTGCAAGAATGCGGTCTTGACATCCATCTGATGTAGGTTCCATCCTCATGAAGCCACAAGGGCTATGATCAAGTGGATAGTCGTATATGTGGTAACAGGTGCAAATATCATAGTCTATACCTTCCTTCTGGGATAAACCACGAGCAACAAAATGAGCCTTATACTTTTCCATACTTCCATTTGCTGCATGCTTTATCTTGTAAAGCCATTTTGAAGTAACAATTTTCTTGTCCAGGGTCTGGGAACTACTTCCTAGACATCATTCTCCATAATAGACTCATATTCTATGGTCATAACATCCTTCCATACTTAATGCTTGACGACATCTGAGAATGATGAAGGCTCATTTTGTATGATCGTGCTCATGATGGTCAGGTATCCATGATACCTGTTAGGTTTCTTACTTTGACAGAAGGTTCCTTAGGGTGCAGCATGTCCTTCAACATCTTCAAGTATCCCCCTAAGCCATGAAGGCCTCTTCCTAGAAGAGCAAGGCTCATGTGGATGAGGATCAATCGGATCCATGGGTTCTTCTACATCAGGCATTGATTCATCATCCTTTTCTTTCGGTTCCCTGGTGTCGGCTTCTTGAGAGCTCCTCAAATTCAGAAGATTGTCCACCTTGCTGAGAGCCATATCTTCGTCAAAGGTGACATCATGACTAATCACGACTTCCCTTTGACCGGCGGTGAACATTTCTTCAGGAGTCTTGGAACCCAATGCTTGATGAGGGCATCGATTTTGTACATATACGACGGTGTTTGTAGTTTTAGCCCATAGAAACTTTGGAAGTCTTTGATCATGTAGCATGACCCGGACAGCTTCCACAATCATGCGGTTCTTCCTTCCCGCCACACCATTTGGCTCAGGAGTATGTGGTGTAGTAGTCTCCCTCTTAATGCCAACCTCAGGTATGTCTGAGTGAACCAAGTGTAATATATCAGAGGTCTTTCTTTGGCTTGAGGGGAATGGTCCCCTTTTAAGCTTTCCTTCGGCACATCCTGGACACACACCTTCTTTCTCTACTCGGAATTCGGGCATCCCTGTCACCATTTGTCTTACACGGAGTATAGCTTTATAATGAAGGGGGACAAACCTCTGATGCCAAAATTCAGACTGAAGAGATGTGTCATAAGACATGACACCTAGCGGACTTCCATCGACCTGATATAATGAATCAACACTAAACACAAGAGTAAAGGCATATTTAACATTATTTTTCCATATACGTACCTTGCCATCGCTAAAGGTTACCTTGTAGCCTTTGTCTTCCTTTGCCGAGATGGACACTAGGTTCTTTTTGAGGTCAAGTGCATATAATACATCCCAGAATTTCTAGCCTTCTTGAATGGGTGTCCTCTTCCTCAATTCCCAGCTCTCCTCTTACCTTTGCTATTGAATTTGTCATTCCTTTGATTGCCATCAGAGGGATTTTGATCATCGTCCCAGTGTGAGTCCTTTCTATCAGGGCACTCCCTTGCATAGTGACCTGCTTTATCGTAGATGTAACATCGTCATTTTCTTCTAGCCTTAGGTCCAACCTTTCCCTTTGATTTAGTCCCGGAATTATTTCTTTTCTTAGCATGAGAAGAAAAGGCAGCAGGAGGGCCTTTAGGCATGGGCATTTCTTTCTCTTCCTCCCTTGTTTCTTCTTGAATGCATATAGCCATTAATTCCTCAAAACCAGGAATTACATTATAGTTCAGAACAGTAGTCCTGAACACGTACCATTCGGATGGTAATCCTCCAAGACTCGTGAGTGCCATTTCCCTGTCAGTAATAGCGTCCCCAGCAAATAGGAGATCGTTCTTGATCTCGTTTATTCTTAAGAAGTATGCTTTCATACTCACATCTTTACCCTTCTTGATTTCCCTTAGTTTATTTCTAAGAAAAAAAACTTGATTTGTATCATTAACTTTAAATAAACTCACCAGTCTATCGTAGATTTCCTTGGAGGTGTCCAGTTCAGAGATGTAGGCCACCAAGTGCTTGTCGATAGAGTCCCGAAATATCTTCAATTTTGACTTCTTCGGTTTTCCATTTGTTCCATGCAGCAGGGGATGCATTTGATGGAGGCTCAACAATATTGCCTCTTACATGGTCCAGCACTCCTGGATCTTCTAGGGTTAGATCGATAGACATCTTCCATCCATGATAGTCATCTTTCTTACGAAGCTTGCCTTTGGCAGAGTGTTGAGGACCCCATAGTTCTTTTAGGATAGCCCTGCCAATCTTCTCTTCGATGATTGCTCTTGCTCGAGCTTTGTCTTCACCTCAGCTCTGATACCATGTTAAGTTATAGTATGTTCTACGCTTATAACAGTTTACTTATTTTTCTTATTATATTCCATAGATTAGCAATCACATGTACATAAAGTAAAGTGCAGATAGAACATTAAACGATCGACAGAAAACAAGCCAAGACAAGAGACACAAGATGTGGCGGCTAGCCAGGGACAAACCCCACAATGTGTGGGGAAACTCTTTGATCAAATCTTCTTTTATATTCAATAATTCAGCAGAGAGAAATAGTACAATAAATATGATTTATATCAACAATAGCAAACCCTAGATCAACAACATCAACATTAGCGGCTCCATCATCAAAATAGGGCAGGCGATATCTCACAAACCCACTGTTGGATTGGCATGATTCCACCACCAAAAATTTCGGCTTCCAGAGGAGGTTCAGATGAACCTACAACGTAGTTCAAATGAAGAGATCTTCTAGTCCATGCAGGTCAATCTTTACTTTTGCAGTTGCAACTTCAGTTTCGGCAGCTTCCAACTTCAAACTAGGGCAGTCAATATCTTGCAAACCGTCCGTCAGATTGACTTGATTCCACCACCAAAAGTTGCAGCTTTCAAAGGAGGTTCAGATGAACCTAGAACGCAGTTCAAATGAAGAGATATTCAAGTCCACGCAGGTCAATCTTTACTTCTGCAGTTGCAGCTTCAGTTTCAGTAGCTTCCGACTTCAAACAAGGGCAGTCAATATCTTGCAAATCGTCCGTCGGATTGACTTGATTCCACCACCAAAAGTTGTGGCTTTCAAAGGAGGTTCAGATGAACCTATAGCACAGTTCAGATGAGGAGATCTTCTAGTCCACACATGTCAATCTTTACTTCTACAGTTGCAGCTTCATTTTCGGCAGCTTTCGGCTTCACATGTGTGAGAGAGAGACCCTTTTCTGCGATGTAGAGAAGAGACTCTTTTCTACGTAGTAGAGAGAGAGAGATGTGATGAGATGAGTGAGTCCAAATGAGGAAAAGTCCTCCTGTATTTATACACAGCTTTTGTGTTTGAATAGATGCGATTGTTGGGCTTCTGAGCCTACATGAGTTGTAGGTCGGCTTGATAATAATTTCATAATCAAAATAAATTCATATCTCAATGAATACTTATCGGAATCAGATGATATTTATATCAATCCTACACCTTTTGACGAGAGGAATCTAATAAAAATATTATCAGCCATGAATAAGATGACCCACATGAAGTTTTTCCCTGGTTGCCAATTTTAACATTTTGAGGTTAGGGTATGAGAATATGTCTTATCAAGGAAGTCCCTAGTCTCAAAAGACCTTATGAATGTTTGAATTCTAAGTAATCTTTGTGGAATTGGAGTCAACAAGTTGCGGGACCACAAAGGGCCAAGTGGACCCAAAATTAGGTCAAGGATATGGAGTTGGTCAACCAAGGATGCACTTGACCTAATTAGGGAAGGGAAGGGGATCAAAGAAACAATCTTATTTTGATGATTTAATGCAATGATCCCAATGAAGTCACTAGCCAATGGGAAACCAAGGGCAAGAATTGATCTTCGAGATAGGGCTTGAAACATCTCAAGATCCCACTATTGGAATTTTGTGAAATTTGGAGGGCCTCTATAGGACACACCCGACACGAGGACACACCCGACACAATTGTGGGCAATATATCGAATTCTTTAGATGTCTAATCGTGATTCCCTAGGTGACCTATGGAGGCTAGGCCTAGAAAAAGAGGTAAAGGTGAGAGAAATAAGCTTTAAAAGTGATCACCTGTGGAGGATTAGTGCCTTGTCCTTTAGAAGAGATGGAGTCAAGGAGAATCTATGGTTTGGAAAGAGTTTCCCTAGTCAAGGAGGCCTTCAAACAACTTCACATGGCATTAGGGCATGAGAGAAACTACTTCAAGGACTTTATACTTCGACTTGCAATAATGGATGACCTCTCGAGATGTATTTAACACAAATTATCTATAGGAACATTTACCCATTCATGCATGGCCCATGACATGATGCAACGCTACAAAAGATCACAATTTCCACGAATTCATAAAGAAAAGTAGTAAATTTCAGACTTCTATAGTGAAAATCTCAGCAACATTCATGTGACAAAGTAAATAATGAGAATAAGCATGAAAATAGAACTTACATGTACAAAGAGTATATATAATGATCAAATTATGCCAATAATGAAGATCCAAGACAAGAGAGAGAAATCCAAACATCAAAATTCATCCATATCATCCAAACTTGTTCTCCAAAGGGATAATGAAAATCTCACAAGAGCTAATAACCCAATCCAAGTGATGATGATGAAATTAATCACCTCACTTCTATTTATACAATCATTAATGAGTTCGATTTACTTAATTTGGCCTAATTGAGCTCCTAAAAATAAAATAGTGTGCAATAACAACATTCCTTAGTGACAAGCCTACCAAGATAGCTTAATAACATAATAATAAGCCTATCAAGAGGTTTTAATGATTAATAAAGTGATTCATTGGGCCTTTGAGGAGACCAAATGAAGTCTATGGGGTGCCATGATGAAGAATTGGACTCCAAACATAGTGGACAAGGGGTTGGCCCCTTGTTTTCCAAGCAAACACTTGTGTTGCTCCCAAGTGGGTGTGGGGGCACAAGGACATCCTCATGGGTCTCCAAGTGGGTCGAAAATTCTTGTAGACCATCTGTAAGGGCTAGGATGATGACACAAAGCCTCCCTCTATAGCGGGAGACATCCTCTTCACTCTGGAACATATGCCAAGTGTATGATACATGTGTGGAGCGAGATGGGCGTGGTGATCCAGGTGCATCATCCTCATCCAAAAGCTGGAACACGAGAAATCAACGAGTGGTATTGGGGATCCATGAAGTATGCTTTGCTATAGTGGAGTTCCATGGCTTTAAACACTCACCCTACAAGTGTCAATGTGGCCCTCTGGAGGGTTAGGGCCCCATATAGGGAGACCAAGCCCAAAATGAAGACTGGCCTGCAATTCTGCATAAGATCTAATGTGTCCCCTTTCCTTCCAATACAATAAATTGTTAGAATAATCAAGTAAAATAACTTACAAGTTCATGGTGGCATACCCTTCCATAGTGGGCTTTGGCATGTACAAGTGTCTCCAAGCTCAATAGGGGGTTACTAAAGGATCCTATTAGGTGGTTTCAACCTTTAAAGGGGGTGACATGTCCATGGCACATCCCTCAAGTGGTAGGTGACACATGATATAGCAATGGAACAAAGTGGGGATCAGGGGAATCATCCAGACCACATGTCATGGTGCAAGGCTATTTATAATAAGGGAATCCAACACTTGGGTGTGTGAGTGTAGGAGGGAGAAAATCGTGTACATCGGTTACCCCAACCTTTTTTTTTCACCCTTCTCCATATGCCTTTTGCCTTTGATTGATTTTTCTTCATAACTGCTCGGGTCTCTAGGGGATAAGAGCATGATGTGTAATATATAACACTGGATACCCCCTTAAGGTGAGGCATTTCATCGCCCACCAGGAGTTGGGACAATCATGGGTTCCTTAATGAGGGAGGGGCACCAACAAAAGCATTTCTTTCCATAATAAATAGAGATAGGGCATGAGTTAGAGCCTCATTGTCTTGAATATTTATGAATTTTAGACCAAATCAAGCCCTAATAGGGCTACATGTGCTTCAAGAAACCCTCCAATAAAACACCAAAACCAGTAATATAAAAAGACACCCAAAATCCTTCAGTGAAAGATGACCTGCACACAAAATCTTCAAGGCTACCTTGGTCACAGATAATTTCAAAACTTACTTCCTTTAGATGTGCATTAAAATCATGTTTTTGGTGAGGGAGATAAGCATCCTTATATAGTTTTGAAGACATGACTTTGAGGGTATTCAACTTCCATTTAGGAGGGAAAATTTATTTTGAAATTTGAATTTGGTGTCAAACCCCTTGTATTTTAATTTTAACTTAATTTTTTAAACCCTCCACTAGTGACCTTTTGCCATAAAATTACTTGATTTAATCATTTTAACGAAGCTCTTTCACGATATTGGCTAATGATAGATTGCCAAAAAGGACCTCCTTGTTCCAAACTATGAGGACCCTCATGATGTGCCACATACCGTTAGAATCGACATGACGAGGCAAATCCAAGAAAGTTGATTGTGACTCAAGAAACCATGATTTTCCATTTCATTTTGTTAACAAAAGCAGGGCATCTTCTGGTGTTGCTTGGGTTGACATCAATGACAACCATATTTCAACAAGTTATTCATTGTTGATAACTACTAGTGTGTCGATGTGCTAGTCTAGTCATAGACCAGACCTAGAGTGCAAGGGAATTTCAACATCAACTATGGTTAAATCGAAAAAACTAATAAAAGACCAAACTTTGATCTACAAAAAATTAGGAAGGTTCATTATAAAACAATTTCCATGATGAATCGGTAACCATTAACATAGTTGGTATGCAACTTTTTTTTAAACCATGATGAATCAATAGCCATTATAAAACAACAATATAGTCAGTATGCAAAAAGTATAGTAAGACTCGCTATACAAATACTAGACAAATAGAATTGACGATAAAAACCATTAATAATTGAGAACTAGTTTCAAATGCTTCGATGAAGGAAAACATATTTATTTACGTGTGGGAAATTACAATATGATTTTGGAATGCTAAAGGAATGACTTTCGGAGATCATTGTTTGTGTCGTCAAATGTCAATTTGTCATGTCACTTTTATATATATACATTTGGGTATAATATTGTGGCCACCATTTAACATAACAAGAAAGAACAATAAAAATTTTATTTTATCTAACAACATTTTGAAGTAGTTGATACTTAAGGAACCATGGGGTGTAGACCAATTGGTTTGTGTGGGGTTTAGTCTCCACCAGGTCACACATCCAAATATCATGGGGAGGGGTTGAGGATGGGAGCCACCCTTGGGAGAATTAAACTATCCCAATTACGCTCAAGCTCCACTGAGCTTCACACAATCCTAATGGAAAGCCTCTCACTAGTGGGTAGATTGTTCTTCCATCCAACATTGTAGTTGGCCCCGACCTAGGATCAACCTAATTACAAAAATAACAAGTAAAATATAAAAAAATTAATAATGTGTTGAGATTATTTTTATGTTAAATTTAAAGTGTTAATCGATTAATAAATATTCAATATTTTAAATAAAAATAAGTATTTTTATTTTTCGGAGAAAAAAACTATAATTTTTATTAAAAGACACTGAAAAAATTATAAAAGTAAATTATATATATGTATGGGAAATTATTATACTAATAATATAGATTATTGTTATTACATTTCCCTATTTATTCTAAAAAGTTGGTATTATGTTAGAATTTAATAATCCGTAAAAAAATTGGTATTATGTTTGAATTTAATAATTAGTAATGTATTATTTTAAGAATGTTAAATTTAAAGCTTTAATTGATTAATAGTATTCAAATTTGTTAATATAAAAAGTTATTAAATTTATAGCAATGAAATTAAAATTAGTGTATATATATTTAAGAAAAGGGGAAATTAATATAATGGTAACACATGTTATCGTTGTTACATTTCTGCATTCACTCTAAAAGGTTGGTATTATGCTAAAATTTAATTTTTAATTAATTTTTATGTTTTTTATAAAATGAAAGGTAAAATCAAAATCAAAATCAATATCAACTATTTTTTTAAAAACAATTATATTATTAATTAATAATTTATTTATTGTATAAATTTTTCTAAAAATGTTTTGATATTTAAATATTGTAAATATTTTATTTTTTTTAGCCAAAACATTTTTATTAATTCATCAAAAAGGAACATTTTACAATTTAGATACCTTTTGTTCTCAAAAACATATATATATATATATAGAGATGTGATGGTCTCATGGAGAGAGACGCGATGGGAGCTCTGACGGCGTTTCGAACAGGACAGGGTTAAGTCCGCAGACCGCAGCATAGGACCACAGCTAGCGAACGGTTTCGGGAGCTGGACAAGCAAACAGGTGACAGGTCGACTGCAGCTCGCGACAGGGAAGAGGTCTCTAACCGCCATGGAGGGTCAACAGATAACAGACCTCGTGGACTTCACCGAGGATCCGTTTGAGGGACAGACAGTTTTCCGAAACCCTAGCCTAGCTTCGCCGGGTTTAGCTCCGCCGTTTTCTGAGGGGTTACGCGCACAGGATATTTTCCCGGTGGTTTCTCTGCCGGAATCCGCAAACACAGCAATAGGCTTGGAGGCACCGCCCCTCTCCCCAGGTACTGCTTTCCTTCTCACCTCGCTCTCGCCCGACGCTCTGAACTTTGATTCTATCCCCTCTCCGCTTCCGGGCACCCCAGGGGTGCAAGTGAATCAAGTAGGATCCGTGCCAAACCCTAGCCAGATCTCTGGGGTAAAATCTTCTGGTTTCTTCGGCACCCCGACAGTCAATGTACATCCACCGAAACCCTCAATACAGCCTAGGGTTTCTGATCCGCTTGTCGAACATCCATCGGCCCCTAGATCGAAGAAACCAAAAACAAAGTGCGTAAGGGCAACCTCGAAGGACATCACTGTGGAGTTCGGAAATCCTGCAGACTTTGAAGAAACCATGGTCATTGCACGCACAGTGCTGGTCGGACATGTGCGGGGGCGCTCCTACACGACGGACAGACTGAAGCGATGGGTAAAGGAAATTTGGGGAGGCTTATTCACTCAATTGCCTGCAGTCCGGGTTCTCCCACGAGGGTGGTTCTCCCTTCGCTTCGCTCATGAGGATCACACGGATACCGTACTTGAAAAATTTTGGCACATAGAAACAACCCCGGTCCTATTGAAACGATGGAGTCCGCTTTTTGATCCGGAACGGGAACAAATTGCTGCAGGTCCACTATGGGTTCGATTGCCTGGACTACCATTACAATTCTGGAGAGACGATGCCTTCATCAGAATCGGTAATGCATTAGGTACATATTTGGACCATGACCGATCCTATATGGACTCAGGGAAGCAGACGGTGGCTCGAATTCTGGTGCACCTGGACACCAGAGAAGGTTTGGAAGAGAAAATCACCCTGAGATCGGGGAAGCACAGGCGTTCGCAGATCCTTGACTATGAAGGAGTCCCCTTCCGCTGCAATCGGTGCCATCAAGTGGGTCACCTCTACAGGGACTGCCCACTGATCAATAGTCCTGTCAGCTCTCCAAAGATCTCGCCCATTGCATCCAGAAGGAACTCTCCTCTCTCTCCCCCAGTGATCCAGAAGCCAGCTGATCATAAGGGCGACACCGGAGCATCCGAGCAGATCAAGATGGACGCGCCCTCTCCACCCATGACTCGGGCACGGGCAGCTGCTGCAGCCGCACAGGCATCGGGTACTTTTCACATCTCTTCCCCTTCCTCAAATGAGCAATCAATTGAATTTTTAAATTCAGTAGCATACTCCATGGCGCATTGCATTATCCCTCCTCCCCCCCTTGTATCCTCCACTGCCCCCCCCTCTTTGACTCGATCCACATCCCCCCCCTCGGAATCTACCTCCAGGAGACCTCCGCCCCATTCATATTCTCTTCGCCCTCGAACATCTCATGCAGAGCTCTCTGATCCTTCGATTGGGCTGGGCATAATTTCCCCGGGGATAGGGTCAATCTCCACGAGGGGCCGGAAGTCTGATCTAAATAAAGCTATCAAGCGCGCCGGTGTCGAAGTAGCATCAGGGCGAC
The DNA here is from genome assembly GCA_031772625.1 of Pinus tabuliformis. Classification (NCBI taxonomy): domain Eukaryota; kingdom Viridiplantae; phylum Streptophyta; class Pinopsida; order Pinales; family Pinaceae; genus Pinus; species Pinus tabuliformis. The sequence goes on along the minus strand of CM062813.1, from coordinate 476,412,010 downwards.
AGTCCACCATTGATGGGGTCCTTAGAGCATCGAAACCCCCAAAGAAGGGGCCCTCATGAAGTGTCTCTCTTTCAACTGCAGGGGTTTGGCTAGTAACCCCAAAAAACTGGCCATCAAGCGACTTTTTGAGGTCGAAATCCCTGATATTATCCTTCTGCAAGAAACCCTAGGACCTGCTGAGGCCATTTCCCGCTCTCTCAGCCTCATCTCGCCTCGATGGAATTTCATTGCCCTGGATGCAAATGGTAGATCAGGGGGTTTGGCAATTGGTTACAACCCAAAATCCATCAGGCTGGACTCTTCCTGGGGGGGTCCTGGTTTTTTGGGGATTGATATATTTTCAGTTGAACTTGGGATGAATCTGCGCATTGTCAATATATATGGGCCGTGCCAACAGAGGGAGATATTTTGGAGACAGCTGCTCAGCAGCAGACTAATGGCACTAGACCATATCATCTTGGGAGGTGACCTAAATTTCTCTATGGGTTTTAGAGAATCATGGGGCTCTATGGCGCAGATAGATTCCATTACTGACTTCATGAGAAGCCTCTTGGAGCAATATGACTTTATTGACGTCCCAATGCAGAAGCCCCTACCTACGTGGAGAAATAGAAGGGTAGGCCAAGCAGCACTTGCTCGCAGACTTGATAGATTCCTGCTGAAAGGTCCATTGATCCACAAGCTCCACCGGTATAAACAATGGGTAGGATCAGGTGGCATATCTGATCACTCTCCAATCTTAATGGAGATCTTGGGCCCCCTCCCAAAGCCGAAAGCTCCATTCAAATTCAATCATCACTGGCTCCAAGATCAAAGCTTCACCAATCTTGTATCAAATTACTGGAAGTCCCACCCTATTGACCGGGAACCATCGATGGCAAGAGGTTTTGTCAAAAATTTGACAGAGCTCAAGCATATGGTGATAGAATGGGCCAAAGCAAAGAAGATCAGGGAGGACGAACATCTTATCAGAGTGGAAGAAGAGCTCCAAGCTCTCCAAGATGACAGGAACCTGGCTTTTGGATCCATGGGGGACAAGACACGCTTGATTGAATTAGAAAACCAAAAGCAGAGCATCCTAAAGCTCAGGGAGGAATCTCTTAGACTTCGGAGCAGGGCTGTCTGGCTCAAAGCAGGGGATGAGAACTCTAGATTTTTCCACAATTTTGCAAAGGGAAGAAGACTGGCAAACACCATATGGAATCTTCCCATGCCTGATGGAGGAGTGGCGGACACCTTTAACAAGCTCTCTCAGCTAGGCACTTCTCATTTCAGAAATATTTATAAAAGTCCGGCTGGCACAAATCTGGCTGAAATCATCAGGGTGGCCTCGCATTTTCCCAGATTTGTAAATGAGGAGGACATAGATCCGCTCACTGACCCGGTCACCATGGAAGAACTGGAGAGCACCATCAAGTGGTTTCAGAAGGAAAAGAGTCCTGGACCAGATGGATGGACTATTGAGTTCTACTCAGCCTTTTTTGAAATACTTGGCGAAGATATCCTGAGGGTGGTTGAGGAGAGTAGAATGTCGGGACAAATCTACCATGCTATAAACTCCACCTTCATTGCCCTCATTCCCAAATCAGACTCCCCCTCATCCTTCGATGACTTCCGGCCTATTTCTTTATGCAATGTCCTCTACAAAATCATCTCAAAAATCATCGCCAACCGGATCCGGCCTATTCTGTCCAAGCATATAGCTCCACAACAGTTTGCTTTCCTGGAAGACAGACAAATCCATGAAGCCATTGGATCTGCCCAGGAAGCAATCCACTCCATCTGGACAAAGAGGCTTAAATGCATTCTCCTCAAGATTGACCTCTCAAAGGCCTTTGATAGAGTTAGCTGGCTCTTTATCAAAATGATCCTCATCCATCTGGGGTTTCCCCTCCACTTCATCAACTGGATTATGGCCTGCATCTCATCTCCCACCTTTAGCATCCTCATCAATGGCGCTGCCTCCCATTTCTTCCACTCCGAAAGAGGCCTTCGCCAGGGTTGTCCTCTATCACCCCTACTTTTCCTTATGGTGATGGAAGCCTTGAGTCGATTAATTATCTCAGCAAAAAGGGATGGCTCAATCAGGGGACTAAAAATCTCAGATGAGTGTTTTCTTACTCATCTTCTGTTCGTCGATGATGTGCTTATCATGCTAGATGGTAGCATACAGGACACCTCCACTTTCAACAGAATTCTAAAGCTCTTTGCACAAGCAACAGGGATGGAGGTAAATCGGACAAAATCTTCTATCACTCTGGTTGGCACATCAGTAAATGAATCATTTGCTGCAAGCCAGGCTTTCCCTTTCTCCACCCATCCTTTGGACAGGGGGCTAAAATACCTGGGTTTCTGGCTCAAACCCACCTCTCAGAAGATTGCGGATTGGGTGTGGCTGGTAGCAAAAGTGGAGAAAAGGATCACTTGCTGGAGCTTTAGATATTTATCCAGAGCCGGTAGATTAACCTTGATTAAATCAGTGCTGGAAGCTACACCGGTTTTTTGGATGGCGCTCGCTTGGATCCCTCGAAACATTTTATCCAAGCTGCAACGACTTTGTAACAGATATCTTTGGGCTGGCAACAAAGAAAAGCGCACTTTCGCTTGGGTTAGATGGAATTCGATTGCCCTCCCAAAGAAATGGGGTGGATGGGGCTTAAAGGACCTTCCCACTTTCGCCCGTGCTCTGGCAGCCAAGATGGGCTGGGCCCTGATGACAACACACAGTCTATGGACCTCCATTGTTTATCACAAATACATTTGGCCCCGAAATGTTTTGGACTGGCTCAGACTGCCATCTTGGAACAAAGTAGGGATATCATCCATCTGGAAGGTCGTGCTTCATGCTCTGCCTCTCATCAGGAACAACATTGTTTGGAGAATAAAAAGTGGGGACAGAGCTCGAGTTGGTCTAGACCCTTGGAATGGTAGTGGGGGGAGACACATATTGCCACAGGACCTGGTCGACTTCCTATCTGCACATGACATCAAAGTAATTGCACAGATTGCGGATCAGGACCTCTCAGACATTTTTCACCAGGCCTGGAAGACTGCTCTCCAACTCAACCTCCCAGCGAGATGGCACACGATCTGGCAAGATTATTGTGCTGCCCTGACTGAGTCCCATATCAGAATTACTGAGGGTCCGGATGAACTGATATGGTTTCAAGCTGACAGGGGAATGTACACTCCAAAGGAGGGTTACACACATCTTATCATCCAGAAAAAGCCCGAGGTTCTTGACAGTTGGTGGCGGAATATTTGGAAGCTCGCAGCCTCTCCCCGGTCAAAGCTATTTTCCTGGTGTGTCCTGCGAAACAAGGTGCCCACGGGTGACTATCTAATGCGACGAGCATTTCATGGTCCGACGAGATGTGCACTCTGTCAATCAGACACGGAATCCACTGCTCATTTATTTCTGCACTGCACTTCTGTACAACAAATTTGGACCAACATAAAGCCTTTCATTCCTTTCAATGGGGACTGGGGAGGTCCCGACCCAATCAGTGCTTGGATCGATTGGGATAAGAGGCACAAAGGAACGAAGGCAGCAAACCTCCCTATTATTGTAAACTGGATTGTATGGAAAGTCAGGAACAGCCTGATCTTTGATGATAAGGTCCCTCGATGGCCGCTCATTGAAGCGGGCATTATCACAGCATACAAGGAGCTACCTGACCCACCCCCCTCAAAAGCCCGTCGACCAAACCCTCCACCAAACATTGATCTAAGCACTCCATGGGCATATTTCGATGGAGCTGCAAATGCTCAAAGCTGTGGGGGTGGCTTCATTCTGCACCAAAACTTAAATCACTCCTACCATATCAAAGCGGGCTTGGGCGCGGGAACAAATAATTATGCTGAGCTAATCACTCTGCGTCACCTCCTGCATTTTGCTCTTAGTCATCATTGTACTAGCATCAACATATATGGGGACTCACAGATCATTACAAATTGGTTCAATGAGATTTCTACATGTCACATGCACACACTCAGAGTTATTATGGATGAAGTTCGACAGTTCAAAGAGGCTTTTACTCATATCTCTGTTGCTCACATTTACAGGGAGCATAATATGGAAGCTGACAAATTGTCCAAGGAGGCCGCGCTGATGGATCGTGGCACTTGGGAAATCACTGAAATTTTGGATCAGCAGGAACGAAAATTCTACCATCGGCCCTATATAGACCCGGGTTACCCAACAGCGGGTCTACCCCATACATAAACTTATCAAATCGGCAGCAGTTATCACAGACTACAGTTTTTGAACAGACCTTATATTTTTTGAACAACTGAAGGTTGCTGAAAGGCAACAAATCTATTTACAGACAAAGCAGGAATGCACAAGTGTTTATATCAGACAAATGAACAATGTAATTTTTTTGAAAATGTACAGATCCACAGCGATCATAGCATATGCGTAATAGCATCTACATATGTAATCTTTTCATATTAATGAAAACTTTACGGATTTTTCCAGGGGAAAAAAAAAAGATACCTTTTGTTCTCTTGGCTTCGCTCTGACTGGATTTGTTAGCTAGGAGAGTGATGCAAAAACAAATTAGATAGTGTCATTTTCTACATGAGTTCTAGAGCCAAAAAAGCCAGATAGCCCAAAACACTTCTAAGATTTACAAACAACCATCATATAACATTTCAAGGAGGAGAGGGCGGTGCATGACCCTCACCTAGGGCCCTTGGATAGGCCTTCATGGACATGAAAATAAATATGTGTTAGCCAAGCTTCTATCTCATCCAGCCGCTCACTGGAGTAATGATGGCTTCATCGAATGGATACTAACCGGTCTAGAATGTCACCCTGGTTGAATTGGATGTCATTGATATATACAATGGTTTCGTTCGGTCCTCATATCTCTATTAGCGGATTACCTCTAAGCTCGTTGAGATGTCCTACAACTATTCTACTATGGAGGCAAGTGTGGGTGGTTGTTCCACACAGCCTGATGGCTAGATATGGGCCTAGGAAACTTCTCTCTCCATGCCCACACCCCCTACCACTTCCTCCTCTATATCCTCTGCTTGGTTGGCTCTCCCCTCGGGTTGGCCCCGAGGGCCTACTCATCGTCTAGCCCACCCACATTGTCACAACATTTCCACCAGCTTGCCAGGAAACCAGAACTTCTAGGTAGAAAGAATGATCGGTCGACTACCAAATATTCACTATGTAACTCGAGCACACCCAATATACTCGCCCAAACCCACTCTTTAGGATCCCACACGGCCCTAAACTTCACTCAAACAGAGACCGCACTGCAAGCATACCATCCCCTGCCAATTTCTCTTGTTACTAAGCTAACGAGATCAATGAACATGCACAAGTGACAAGCCTATGCATACTCCCTCAAATTGAAACTACTCGCCCTCCCTCCCATACCAAGAAACAAAATAATTCCAACTATGTTGAGCTATAGGAATATAAAGAATGTCTCCTTCTTGAAGTTTTTGTCCAAGCGACGCCACTTAGTGTGGCCGCCCTCCCACATTTTGTCCCGCGTTATCTATCTAGATTTCGCCCACTAGAAGTCAGAGCTCGTATGTCCTGTTCTCCCGCCCCATCGGGGTAACATTGTAAATATTATTATTTCCAAATTTTATCTATATTAAATGTTTTTATAAAACAAATTATAAAAATTAATAAATGTGTATGCCACATTTAAAAATTAGAATAAATAAAAAATATATATTTGTATCTATATTATTTTTTGATATTAGAAAACAAAATTCCAAATTATGAAAATAATATATTATTATTGTTTAATATTATATTTTTTATTAGTAAAGTTGTTAATGTGGATATATTATTTTATTTTTTAGTTGAACATTAAAAAATGCAAAACTATATTTATTCTTCAAGTCAAAATTTGTAATTTGTTAATTGTATTTGTGTTTATTGCAATAAAGCATAAAATATACAGATAGTTATACCATTTAGGGTTTCTTTGTTTGTTTCGTGGGGTATATCTTATAAATATTCTTTTTTCTCATATATATTATGTACACGAATTATTATAACAAACTATTAGTTCACATATGGACAAATTAGAGTTCATAGTAATATGAAATTAACTCCTAATATAAAGATAACATGAAAAACAACTGCAATTCCCATAAATCCCACAATGCCAATGATGAATGTTAGTATTGGAATAAAGCCCACAATGCCAATGATGAATGTTAGTATTGGAATAAGGGAGTTTGATATCATATGAACTTAGTGACTTTACCCTAAAACTAATTTTTTGATTTACAGAGGTTTTGGGGTGACTAATTTCTTATAAATAATTTTGTCTCATCAATATTATGAATTATATTATCTTTACTTAGTTGTTTGTGAGGATGAACCCCAATAGTTTGTTATAAAGCCCACAAGGCATGAGACCAATAGTGAAACCAATATTGCAAGTGATCTTAGTATTAGAATAAGGGAGTTGATATCATATTGACCTAATGACTTTACCCTAAAACTAATTTTTGGATTGACAAAGCTTTTGAAATGCATAATTTCTTATAAATCCTTTTGCCTCACAAATATTATAAATTAGTTTCTCTTTACTTAATTGGTTACCACAATAGTTTGGTACTTTGATTTTTAAAATGGATGTGACATTTAGGAAAATTACTTATACAAAAAAGAAACATATTGTCAATTATTATTATTAAATTAAGGGCCACACTTAATGGGGAATATGTGTGTGTACACCATAGAAACAAGAGAAATGAATAATATTATTATTTTTTAAGTTGAAAAAAGTACATTATATTATATACACATCCTTGGGGTATGTACTATCTTTTCAACATCTTCTTATTATTATTCTTTTTAATTATGAAATTAAAAACCCTAAACTCTTATCCTTTCAAAATGGAAACTCTGCCTTACATAATTACAACAATAGAAGTATAAAAACATCAATTTCACAAATGCCTTATATCCTCAAAGCCAAAATAATACTATGCATCAATAGAATATACAAATGAAGGGATAGGATAAATAATTCTGCTAACCCCCTCCTTGAATTTTTGCAAAAGAATTACAACAACATCCAATGCAATCCCATCCTTGGATAAGATGTCTACTTCTTTATTAAACTCTTAGTAAACATGCTTGAAAGATGTCTAAACCAACCTGATCCTTACCTTTGACACTTGGTGCATAATATTGTTAAGTCCCATATTTTGAAACTACGCTTCTTCATTCCTCTAATCCACCACTAACTTGGAGTCCTTGAAAACCTAAGGCCTATTTACCTCTTTCTTTATGATAGTTTTCAAGAGAGTTCACAACACTAACATTTATGCCCATGTTATTTGATCCATTCCCAAGAAAAAGTAATAGTATGTGGGTAGATATGCAGTCTCCCATTTGAACCATTGTTACTAGTATTTTTGAGATGCTCCATTGAAAACACCCCAAAGTGATCCCTCATCAACCTCAATATTGTCAATTTTTTAGGGCTAAATATTTCGTTGTTGTAGATAATAGCATTTAAAACTTTTCCAACAATTTTCAAATTACATTCACCCCATATCATCATAATAAATTATATAGAGAGAACATTAACAATGCAATAGAACAATAAGGAACATTAGAAGAAAATCATAAACAATAAAGACTAGGAATTTGGTCAGAGACGAAGGAAAAACCCCACAAGGGGGAAAACCCATAATCAATTCTTCTTCTATTAGTCAATCAATGTTCAATTGAGATACAAAGTACAATACACAACTCTTTCAACATCAAACACATTAGGCCTCCTAGGCCCAACCCTAAATCATACATGATTCTCATGAGATTGAATCAAACAAGACTATCAAGGAGGAATTCACAAGCACTCCACAAGACCTCTGATACAAATGCTTCTATATTACTGTAAGTAGCATATATATTTGTCTCAATTTCCTGTTGACGGTGCTACACCCACCAACATTCAAGGGGTATCCCCGATATGAATTTCCAATTAGACCTCACACCGTTTGATGTAGGAGCCCCATCCGAAATACAACCTAGTTGCCGAAGTCGTGGGTTTTAATGATGTACCTTGGATGTAATAATGCATAGATTGGTGTATTCATGACTTTGGTGAACAAGTGTGTGGCTTCGCAGAAGTTCAAGTGCGAGGTGTGAAAGGTTCTAACACATGTGGGGAAAATGAGTGAGACCCTTAAAAGCCTGTGATAATACGCATCTTGAGAGGAACACACAAGCATAAAACACATCACAAGTTAGCCTGGAAAATAGTTCATAAGTTAACCATGATGGAAATATAAAACAACACGCATTCAAGAAGATTCATACTAATACAAACAAAATAGTTCATAAGCATTAGCGTAAGTGAAATAACATATATTGCAAATAGAACAAAAATAGTCCTACTATATTCACAACATATGCATGAAAATGTGTCAACTTTGAGATTTTATTAAAGTGAAAGTTCCAAGCATACATATACCATTGATGAACCACTAGTCCCAATAGTGGAACATGAAGTCTACACCTACTCCTCCAAAAATGATACTCCCTTTATGCTACAGAGAAACCAAGGCTCTCAACAAAACTCCCAAGCTCCTGATCCTAAGCTAAAATCCCAACCAAAAGCTTAGCTCCCAAAAGCCCCTTACATGAGATATGAGAACATATTTATAACAAAAGGGGTGAATATTCATCTCCCTTTTGTGACTTTTGGACTTCTCTCATGACTCTTCAACTTCTTTACAAAATGACTCTTCACATTCCACAATTGACACTTGGAATTCCACTTACAAATTAATTACAAAATAATATTGTAAGGACCGGATCTTTACTATATACATATATGGATTTTTTTTCTTTTCAAAATAAATCACAATAAAATACAACCATAAGATAACAACATTGGGGATTAAAATTTATTCAGCACTATCTAACACACCCCTAAATTTTATTTCACTGAACATATCATTAAATTTACATATATTTAAATAAAGCCATAAAGAAATCATACAAAATAATATTGCAACACATATGTACCATTCACCAGAAGACAAGACTCCACTTGATTTGTCGTTACTTGTCTTCCCTTGTTGTTGGTCACCTCCGAGAGTGAATGACGATGTACTTGATCCGAATGCAATGACCCACCGGTTAACCTCCCAGCCTACTCCTTGGGTACTCTTCTTTTGCGCGGACCCCCGAGCTGCAATGGGGTTGTACAATGGAGGAATGTAATAGTTGGTAGAGGAGAGCACTCCTTGGCTTAAGATTCCCCTCTCTAAAATCCTCTACCTCACCAAACTCACTATAGTTTCGTAATCACTACACTGACATAGTTTCATCCATCCAACAATAGGATTCTCCCCCCCAAAAAAGTCCCCATCGCCCCTTCTTTTATAGGAGTCCTCATAGGTGACACTTGGCATGTCATGCATAATTAATTATTTTTTTTATAATTCAATATTTTGATTATTCACCCACCCATGTGTTACTCTCTCATCAAGGGTCTCCAAAATTATTTACTTAAATTTTAATTTAAAACTAATATTTTCCTCACCTCAACAAGATTCCTATTTCTTCTCCTAGTTGCCTCTTGATCCCCCTTTTTACTCCTTAATTTGTGTTCATTACTAAATTCAATTAATGAGTCAAGATTTGATCCCCTATCTACTCCCTAACTTAACTCAAGTTATCTCTTAGATGGCTATTCTTATGTTGGTTGTTTCCACATGGAGGTTCTCTACATTTCTCTAAAATTTAATTTATTAATCTTATTTTAATTCACCCTCCTCTTCTCTTAATTATGTTTAACCATTTTAGGATTAATCTTTATCCTTACAATTATGTCACTCTTTCCCCTTTTACCTAATTAAACTACATAATCTACCTACTATTTTCCAACATGGGAAGGGTAGAGTTTTTAAGGTAACCTATTTTATTTCTTCTTATGATCCTCTTAACGCAAGTTTTATTTTTGTTTTAATTACCTCAGTTTCTAACATCATTTACCCTTGATGTAAATTTACCTAGTTTTCATTTCTTGATCATATTTATTAATTAATTAATTTATAATGATTCCAAGGGTCCAAGTTTGGTCGTGCCCTACAAGAACATCCCTCAAAGTTCCAAGGGTGCCACGCCTAATAGTTTATTTGTGATGCCAAGGGTGCTAAGTTGGTCATACCCTTCAAGAAATTCCCTTGAAGTTCCAAGGGTGCCACACCACTTGCCCTTCAAGCATTGAGTGACTACGAGGGGAAAGTATAGTTGCAACGACCTAGACCACTATCATCTCTTATGTTTCATGCTATAATGAGACTAATGGTGTCGGGGATCAAGGAATCCACCTTGATGCGCGCCCCCCGGTAAAATCCTCATGAGCAAACCAATTTTGAGACCTGCCCTCATGACATGGTGATCTTCAAGGTGAAGGTGTTTCAACCTTTCTAGCCCAAGTCATGGCGGGAGTGCTAGTGGGTGAGATTAGGGACACTGTCCCACCCCTCCCATGTAGTTCCATCCACTTGTACAACCCATCGCCCATATGTGAGTCATTCGGCCAAGCAACTAATATGTGCTTGCAACCTCTTCTCTCTCAAATTTGTCAATGATTTGTTGTGCATAAGAAATTTAAATGGTACCCCAAAAGCACAAGATCGACCATGAAAAAATCATCAAGAAAAATGAGAAATGGGGTTGCAAAATGTGATGATAAGCACCAAGGTTCAGCTCCCCTCCCCTAGTCCCCTCACTCCTCATCGTTCCCGCCTCTATTCCGCCATGTTTCCTAAAGAAACCACCCTAAAACCGCCCTAAAACCCTCTCCCCTATTTTTCAAGCAAGCTGGGCGACTTTTACAGTGCGCGGCGCACACACGAGGTGGCGCGGCGCACTCAGGGCACGCGACGCACTGGGAGCCCGGCCACAGTGCAAAATTGCCACTGGCGCGGCGCATACCTGGTGCGTGGTGCATTGGGCAGAGTGTGTGATGCACAGAATTATAAGCCCAAAAATGCACTAAATTGCCCAAAATTTGTGTGAATAATCCTCAAGGTTGGAGAGGTAGCCCAACTACCTTCAGCATTGGCATTTAAAACTTGAAGAGGAATATGATTTTGATGACCATGAATCAAATGTAAAATTTTTTATGAAGTAAAACAAAGATGACACAAAGAAGGTAAAAAAGATAGGGTTTTGCTACAGTGACATTATTGCTAAAATGTGCTCCTGCCCTACCTCTATCAGCTAATTCCCCTGTAGCAGTTTCCCCTAATAATCACCCTAGCTCCATTGTAATCATATCCATTTGTTCCCTTTATTCTTATGGCTCAAAATATCCAAGCCCTACCCCATCAACACCATACCCAAAACACTCCCAAATCCCTGATAAATTTCTCCTTTTAAACCCCTATTCCCCTTTTCATCATCCCCCTCCTAACACTCCCTGTTTTATTGTCCCCTTGGTGACAGATTTTCAGAGCATCTATCAGTTTCATTGGATTCACAGGGCAGCATAAAACTCAGGGTACAAACAGCAATAATGGCATCAGAAAATTCATTAGAGTATGAGGAGGGGAACCACAGCGACACATCTTCAGGAGAGAGGGCTCATAGGAGACATCACTGGAGCAGCAGACATCTTAGAGATGAGCCAAACACCCTCACTGAGCTGCAAGCATGCCCACTTGCTATGTCTTGTTTCCAGCACTTGGCATGTTATGAATTTTGTCAAAGGGTGGCGAATGTCAAAGTGCATCATGAGTTGGCTCGCCTTTTTGCACTTCATCTACAGGGAGGTCAATCTGTCCTGGCTGGGGTCACTTTCACATTGACACCGGAAACCATATCAGTGGCAACAGGGATACCGAATATTGGGGAATAGTGGCATAAGAAAAAGAAGGTGGAGAGGCATCACTATGAGCCCTACATCAAGAACAGCTGTTTGAGCCAGCTCACCAGAGTTTTTCCATTCAGGTTTTTGAGAGATGAGTATGCCCCACTCATGAGATTGCTCATGAAGTATTTCAGTTGCGAGGGGAGGTTTTCACGCATTTATGCATATCACATCAAGTTGCTCATGCACTTCACCCAGGTGCGGATGATGAGCCTTCCATTTTTCATTTGCAACAACATTGAGAAGATGAAAAACTTCATGCAGTGCAAGACCCCTCGACAACAGCTAAATAGTGTCTATCATTTTGCTCTCATCAGGATTTTGGTGGACCATCAGTTGGGATTTCAGGGTATTGCTTGGGAGGACTTCATCTCCCGTGATTTCTTCAGCACTCCACCGGTGGTATCAGAGGTAGAGCATGAGGTGGGGGGTCCTTCACATCAGTTTGAGCACCATGAGACTGCCACCATGCTAGTTATACATCACCTACCAGAAGGGCAGTAGACCATTGTTTGTAGCAGCAAAGCGAGTGTTATCTCCACCCAGGGTGGAAGGGGCCTCGCTTCCGACATTAGCACCACAGGAGCAGGGTAAGGGCAAGGAGCCAGTGTAGGAGGAAGGGCCATCAGGTGAGCAAGAGACCAAGTTTGTTCTCCTCCATGATGATGAGACAGATGCAGAACCTACAAATGCTGAGCTAGGAGAGATCATTCAGGAGCAGCAGTCAGTGATTGAGAACCTATCCCTGGACTTGGAGAGGGCCAAGTGGAACGTGCAGTATCTGGAGCAGAGGAACAAGCAACTTTAGGATCGGCTAGCTGAGATAGAGTTGCAAATGATCAAGGAAAACCGGCGACACATCCTGGTAGCACAAGGAAAACCTATGGAGCAAAGAGACGAGGACCGGGAGTATGTGTTAGAAAAAGTGAAAATTCACTTGGAGCAGCGGTTGGATAAAGCTAACAGGGAGAAATACATGCTAAGGCGCATGACTCATCACTACCAGGCCCGAAACATGAGCTCCAAAGCAAGAATCAGGAGCCTAAAAGCAAAATTGAGCAAAGCGACAAAAGAGGCAAAGGAGGCAAAGGAGGAAAAGGATCAAGATCGGATTCGAATCTTGGCTGAGGCTTCCTTGGCACAGCATAGCACTTCATAGGGAACCTCCAGCCCAAATTTCAAAAAATTTGGGCAAATTTTGGTCACAGGCAAATTTTTTGGACACAAAACAGGAAATTCCTCCCTGTGCGCCGCGCCACTGGCACGATGCTAAAAATCTAGGACTCTAATCGAGGAATGGCTTGCATATTTGGATTCAGCATCGAAAAATACAACTACTGGTGTTCGGGCAAGAAATTTTGACAAGATCTGGGTCTCCTAAAGGTAAAAAAACACCCAAAAATGGCTTCTCTGCCACTTTTTTGACACACAGAAAGCAGTCTTGGGAGAATGAAGATTTGGAGGGGAAAATGAGCACCAAATTGAGAAATTCCAGTGGGGTTAGAAAGTAGACAGGATAGGCTTTCTAACAAGCCCACTTGGGCACATTTTGGACACATTCAAGTGCCCCAAAACAGGCTCCAAACTGGCGCGATGCACAGATAATTTGGCACGGTGCACAAGGGAAAAAACTGCCAATTTGCTCCCGTTTCGCAAAATTTCGAGTCGCGACTTCTTCAAGTGGGCTCGGTCATCTACACTTCAGTTTTTTGGCACCAAAGGTGGCATTTAAAGAGTTTTCTCTCCAGATGGGCATCTATCCAAGTGGTAAAAGAATGCAAAGGGTCACCCCAGCCAAATGTCATGCTTTAGAGCGCTGCACCTGTAGCTGATGGTTGGCTCTCCATCTCCTTTTCGTAATGATTTGAGTAACTTACCAACCCCTGGGCATTCTATCTCTTCCTCACACATTCTATATATTGTATGCAAGTTATTTGCAAAGGGTTGGTTGGCTTGTAACTTCTGGGAGACTGTGGGAAAGAAACTCTGTTTCTGCACTGTGTATTTTTGACAGAGAATTAATGAAAGGCAACGGCTCTGTTTCATGAGATTCTTGTGGTTGTGAGTGTAGCAAATGTGTTCTTATGTTCCATATGTATCTTGTTATGTTTCATAATTCATTTCATGTTTCATTTCAGTGAAATTTTCTAAGTGAGATTAGGTAGAATTCAATTTATATTGCTCTGCCTGTGGGAAAATTTCATGTGCAGTGTTACTCTTCTATTGAAAAGGATTCATACGACCATGCCCTTTTCACTCTCTTCAGCAATCTTTCCATTCCGCATCACCTTAAGCAGAAATTGCTGCGCTTTCTGCCTACCTTGCCTCACGGAATAATCTGTGCCTTCATATTTGATTCTCTGTTCTTTGCTGAGCGCCAGTCCCATATACATCCCAGAAGCTCGGTCATTCATAAAATTGTTTTCAAAATCCCTTTTCACTTACTAGCCTAAGGTAAATATTTCATTGTAAGTCATCTCAGACCATTTTGCTTATCCATCCACTGAGCGTGACTCGGAGAGAGCCCTCTCCTTCTCTAGTAGGGCTAGCTACCAGATTGAGCGTGGTTTGTGGTTACCCTAATTTTTTCCTTCCTTTAGCCTAAGGCAGATTTAGGTGCTAACAACATACACCCCCTCTTAATAATAGACTTCGTCTCGAAGTCCTTGGAATAGGTAAGGAAAATGGTGACGCATCTCCTCGACGTCCTCCCAAGTAGCTAAACTAGGACTATAATTGTCTCACTGGACCTTAACTTGGTCCACTAACCATCATCTAATCTGCAAAGTTTGCTGGTCCAGTATGCAAACTGGTTTGGCCATTACTGTTCCCTTGACCGAAACCTGCAAATGACCAAAGTCAATAACATGCGAAGGATCTGAAATATAATGACACAAAACATAAATGTGAAACACATCATGCATACGTGTTGAAGATGGAGGTAAGGCAAGCCTATATGCCACCAACCCTTTCCTTTCTAAGATTTCAAAAGGTCCCACAAACTGTGGAGACAATTTTTTCTCCCATTCCAAATTCTTATAGAGCTTATTTTTGGGCCTTACTCTCAGGAACACCCCATCTCCCAATTCATAACTTCGGTCTACCCAATGAGCATCAATCATAGCTCTTTTGTTGATCTTGCACTTCCTTTAGCCTCTCCCTAATCATAGTCATTTTTTCTTCCATATCTTGCACTTCTGGTCTTGTTAATACTTGGTCCTCTAGTCGGTCCCAAATGAGAGGTGTTCTGCAAGGTCTTTTGTATAAGAACTCAATTGGCGCCATCTTGATGGAACTCTGATAACTATTATTGTAAGCAAATTCCATGAGGGGTAAGAACTCCTCCCATCTCTTTTGTTGGTTCATCACATACATTTGAAGCATGTCTTCAAGGATTTGATTAGTCCTCTATATCTGCCCATCTGTCTCTGGGTGATAAGCAGTGCTGAAGTTCAACTGGGTTCCCAACGCTTCTTGGAAACTGGTCCAAAATCTGCCTGTAAACACTGCTCCCCTATCAGATATGATCTTCCTAGGCACTCCATGCTCATAATCTCATTAATAAAAACTCTAGCTATTTCTAGCGCCTTATATGTAGTCTTAATTGGTATGAAATGGGCACTCTTGGTCAACGTGTCCACCACTACAAATATGGAATCATGTCTTCTTAAGGTCATTGGTAGTCCCACAATGAAGTCCATTGATATAACTTCCCATTTAGATTTTGGTATCTCATGGGGTTGCAATAAACCTACTATATGTCTGTGTTCATCTTTTACTCGCTGACACTCTAAGCATCTTGTTACCAAGTTCACGATGTCCTTCTTCACCCCTTTCCAAAAGAAGAGTGGTTTCAGGTCCGCACTCATCTTATTAACACCAGGGTGTGCCATCTATATTGCACGATGTGCTTCATTTAAGATTAATTGGCATATATCTTCATTCGGTGGTACATTTATCCTTCCCCAAAATTCTACTAACCCATCATTATCAAGGGAGTATTCTTCATATTTTGGGACCCTCATTTGATCAGGGAAAATTTTAAGAACCCCCCCTAAATTTACATGTATAATAAATGGGCGAATCTCCATGGTATATAGGAAAAATGGAAGGCGATTTTATCAATAATATGATATGTATATATAATTTTTTGGCGAATCTCTCACCAGGCATGGCGAATATTTTACTCAATTATAAAATCTTGTGTTTATTGAATACACAAATGAAATCATTGCATTTATTTAAAATATCTTTTGAAATCAAAATTACCGAAATTACATATCGATAACCTAGTGGGTGTAGGATAAAATTCACCCGTTCCATTCACAGAAAGCATGAGAAAAAACCTAATACTATATATAAAACCAAGAAAAATTCAAATTCATCACTTCTAGGGACCTCGTAACCACCGTGCCAATACAAAAGTATGTTCCTATTTGCAATTAGAAAAATTACCCAAATTGCAATCTGTTTACTCCGCTTCTAGGGACCTCGTAACCACGCTGCCAATACACAAGTATGTTCCCGTTTGCAATTAGAAAAATTACCCGAATTACAATCTGTTTACTCCAGCATATGTTGGAAAGTTATAGAAGGATGACTAGTGCAATCAATCCATTCCTTTTAGCCCTGGATTTGTTTCAGTTTAAAACAGAAGTATACAAATATACTTGTCCAATGTCTATGCTTTAACCATTCACCTTAAGATGTTTTTACAATATAATTTCCTAAGTCTATTTAATATCTTCATTATCATAAAAACCAACCTATATCCATCTTAACTCCACATCTACCACTCTTAGGGGATGAAATCTATTTATCCCTCTGAGCACTTGGTAGACCCAAAATTAAGATGGATCTAAGATAGAATTTCCCCTTTAAATAGTCTATGCTCACATGAATACCATGGGTCAATACCATGGGTTATCATAAACTTGGAGCTTAAAAATTACTATTAGTAATTTATAAAAATTAATAAAATTAATAGTTGATTTTTATTTTATTTTTTATTTTAACCAAGCTAAAATGTTTAACATACATTAAATTACAACATCCATTTTTACTCTTGATCGGATCAAATATTTTTTCACTCTATGCTAGTTTGCATATCACGATATTTGATACCTCTCGGGGGTTAGTAGATCCAGAGTAAAGATGGATCTATGCTGGTTTAATTCCCCCATTTAAATAGGCTACATTCCAAGTGAATACCATGGGTCAATACCATGTGCCATTTTGGTGAATACCATGGGTCAATACCATGTGCCATTTTTATTTTTATTAATACTAATATTAGGGTTAATAATGTTTTTTTGCATGGTATTAATAACAATATAGTCCATGGTATTTGTCCCATAGTATAAATATAAGGTGACTTATGGAGTAAATATAAAAAAATGTTTTATTTGTTTACCATACCTCTCGTTTATTTATATTTTTATTAATTTACCATACCATTCATAAATACAAGGTGACTTATGGAGTAAATATAAAAAAATGTTTTATTTATTTATTAATTTACCATACCTCTTTTACAAATATGGTATTTGGCCCATAGGATTCACTTAAATAAAACCTCTTTCTTGAGCCTTCATAAATAGAATGAGGGTTATGGACTAAATATAAAAAGAGGTTTATTTATTTACCATGCATCTAGTTTATTTATATTTTTATTTATTTACCATACCTTTTGACTAAGTATAATTTATTTACCATACCTCCACTTTACTTGTATTTTTATTTGTTTACACCCTTGCATGTATATAAGGTGACTTATGGAGTAAATATAAAAAATTCTTTATTTATTTACCATACCTCTCATTTATTTATATTTTTATTAATTTACCATACCTCTTTTATAAATATGGTATTTGGGCCTTTGGCCCATAGGATTCACTTAAATAAAACCTATTCTTGAAAATGGGCGAATGGATTCACTTAAATAAAACCTATTATTGAAAATGGGCGAATGGAAGGTTGTAACTCTTAATTTCAAGGGCTAAATTTACCTTTTTTACCCTCTCCCTTAAAATAAGGTGGGCTATTTGAGGTGATTTGTAAAAATGTACTATGATACACAATATTCGCCCACTAAAAATTTAAAACCCCTTAACTCCCCAAAGGGCGAACATTCGCCCCTAAAATCACCCCTACATTTGATCCTCCCTCAAACTTTTGCTAATCTCTTGATAGCATGTGTCTTTAAATTGTAAATAAAGTAGTTTCTCCCTCAAATTTGTATGCACATATCTTTTGTAAGAATAGTGCAATTCAAAGTGAACAATGCTATAACTCAATTGAAAAACTAAACAAAAAAACTCATGAAACACCATCCATGCTGAAAATAAATTATTACATACAACACTATTGGTTGGTTTTGTGCTCCGTGTAGATCTTATTGAACTAATTTTGATAGAGTCAACACTATAAAGCAGCTTTTAGTAGATATTTATTGGCTATTGCAAGAAGTTTCTAACCCTGTGATCCTTTAGAAGCCACACGCTTAGATCTTCTCCTCTTGTCTTGTGTATGAAATATAAAATTGTCACGATGACACTCAATCTTCTCCAAGGCCCACTAGAGCTTTGCATGCCCCATGGTTTTATCTAGATGTTTTTGTAAACCTGAACTATGGGCCATTCTTATTTGTAGACTACTTCTTATTAGAAGTATGCACAACCCATGTTGTGTCCACCTATGAAATTGGTGACAAAAGCAGAATAATAAAAATTCTTGATTTGCATGTTGTATTTATCTCATGAAAATGCAATTGGTAACAAAAGTAGAATGATAGCCTATTGTATCTGGAAAAATTCTTGATTTGCATGTTGTATTTATCTTATTTGCATAAGGCATGCATCCTTACAAAATTATTAGGAAATTTCAAATGATGTACCCATTTGAATAGTGTATAGCCAAAAAGAACTAAGCTTGTTTTTTTCTAAGTTCTTAGATGGGTTTCTATTTGTTTGTTTTATTCAGATAATGCTAAAATCTAAACATCTTTTGCAAACTGAAAGTGCTAATATTCAAGTTGAAATAGAATGTTTCATATTAAGCATTGAGTTGTTAATATTCAGGTTGAAATAGAATGTTTCATATTAGGCATTGAGTTATTGTCAGAAGGATTAGCATTTGTAAACTTGTCGTTGTAACATTTCTATTACACTATTTATTTTACTTTTTAACATCCTTTTTTATAACTGGCAGTATTGTATTTTGGTAACAGGATGCCATGCTATTTCCCTAAATAGTCTCTTTACAAAATAAATGCAAATAGCATTATTAAAAGAAAATTTAGTAAAATGCAAACAACATTATTAAAAAATGCAAAAGCAGATTCCAGCATTCAACATTTCTCTGTATATACGGAGAGTATAAAACAAAATAATTATGGCAAGTTTAACCTAAACCACATTTAAAGCCAAACCATCAACTACATATTTTCATTCCAACCATTAGATTAAATGAAAAATTTGAATAAAATGTGGACACCAATTCTAGCATTGATGGATAGCCTAGAACAAAATATTTATGAATAGACGCGGATTGTTTGAGTTAGCGTACCTAAACCCAAAATAAAAATTACAAGAAAAACACCAATGAAAGAAATAGAGGCTATCCACAACCAACAATGGCATGGTAGATGCATTGGAAAGGGTGCTAATATTTATGAGGGCAAGAAACGACTGCCCTAAGAAAATACATTTAAGGAATCATAGGAATGGTAATATCGAAGTCCAATGACCACCAATTTCTTATACGACCACAGGAAAGATCAATGGAAGAAGCCATAAAAATGGGAGTCTCGTTAATTAACCAGCGGGGAAACAAAACAATAATAAAGAAAAATCTGTTAAATCAGAAAACAAGGAGGAAAGAAATAGTTGGGGCGAGGATTAGGAGTAAATTCAATCCTGCAAGGAAAGATCACTTTAGTGAATGACTGGTCGATAAAAAAAATGGGGCTAACACAATATCCAAAACTTTAATACAACCCTTATGAATCTGAAACATCGATAAACATCGATATAGAAAACACCATGAAAATTGCTATTAATCAAAATCGCCACAGACAATGAGGATAAATCATGACATTCTAAAAGGTTTGATATTCGACGCCCTAAGATGTGGGTATAACATTATAGAATTTTATTTGTATTTTTAATATTTGTGTCTAATTAATGACTATAAAATAGGTAAAACAGATGGTTGAGTAAAATAACGTCTATACCAAACAGTTTTTTGTAAAAAAAAAAGAACAGGCACTAAATCAATATCTTTCATGTAGAAGATCCAAGATCGAATAATTCAAAGTTTCATTCGGTACTTCATCTAAAACTCATGTGGCATTAACTGCAACATTTAATCTGAGAAATGCCAATAGACATACGATCCACATCTCATTCATTCGAGTTGCCATGGATCTGATCACTAATTTAGGAACGAGAACACCGCAGAAAATGCTAGTCCAAATATAGATCTATGTGAAATAGTTAATGGTTCTGTTGTTTAAGCACGTTTCCAAATTGGGCAATTAACAAAACACAATCCTGACATTATTGATATAGTGATCTTTCAAAGAGAGAGTTTATGTTCCTGATAAGTAGTTCTGTTCCTGCTCCAGCGAAATCGAGTTCCTGGACACACGCTATGCTTTTCTTTCCTCACGCTACGCTTCTTTTCCCCGGTTTGGTGGTGCTTTTTGTTGTGAATGGCACTTTTTGCTGTTACGTTGCGTTTTCCGCTATGCTTTTCTCAGAGTGTGTGGAAAAGAAAGAATATTCTTTGAGATTAGGTGATTTTGAATTTTCTAGCTAAGTTGAATGAGGAGTTTCTTGTATTAAAGAGGGTCAATTCTTTTGTTGAAAAAGATCAAATATGGTTGGAGAAGCTATTATTTGTTTTTATACATTAACTCTGAAATTTTCACTGAGATTAACCATACATTTCTTCTGGGCTTCTGAGATTGAACTTCAAACCCAAATTGATAATTTGTAACAGGACTGGCTTGTTGAGGCTTGAAAGGAATCAATATTCCAAAGGAGAGAACTAGGCATTCTAATCTAAATTGTGATCATCCACAGAGAATTTGCATGGGTTTGGAGTGAAAGTATCATGGTTTCAATCTGAACCTTCCATGAACCAAAGTCTCTTTTGCTACTTGTACTTTGGTTATCTTAGTAATAAATTATGGATGATGAAGGTGGCTAGGTGAATGGATTGATAACCCCGTATTTTCCCCTATCCAATTCCATTGTATATGACTCCAAGATTCCATGAAATTCCACTTACAAGCGATGATGTCATTCAGGAATTTCGCCAAACTATTGGTGGACAATAATTGGATAGGGTACAGGTCAAAATATTATTAACCAGGAAAATGGTTTACATTTATTTCACAAGCACAGACGCACAGATTACCATTCATCCAAGAGGCTAAACAATAACACAGAAATGAGGAGGTAGGCGATCTTAATACTGCTAAAATTCTCTGCATCAATCTCCAAATTAAATTCGCCGCAGTTCCAAAGTTCACCATTATTTTTCTATCTTCCTCCCAATTTGTGAATGGACATTATTTATGCCGCAAGCGCCATAGTTTAACTGCATCTGATCCAATTCCCACCTAATCATTTGTAGAGAGGAATGCTTCCATTGATCCACCATTGGATTCTTCATCAATTCATTTATGGGCTTTGGTGCATCGAGTTTACGAAGATCAGGTGAAAGGCCTCCATTCTTGGTAATATGGTGTTGCTTTATCTTGTAATGTTCTTTGATTCTAATTGGAAAACTATCTTTAGTCCAAACTACATGTGATCATAGTTTTGAATAAACAACGTTGTTGACCTTGTAAGCTCAATCTATAGCCTTCCAGATTTAAAAAAAAAAGATATGAATTTAGTACTGGACCATTCTTGGTAATATGGTGTTGATAGGCTCTTCAAAAGTGATTAAAATTAATTCATCATCCTTTAAGATTTTTCACCAAATATTTCTATGTTTGCGGCAAAAGTAGCAGACATGTTATTGCTACAACATTGTTATTTGATATGATAGACTTCAATCACAATGTTTATCTTAATGTTATGAATAACTTTTCAATGTTGTTTCCTAATAGGCTAAATGGAAGACTTGAAGCTTTGAAGAAATAGTATATTTGGTAATTGAAGTGCAGCGATTTCTTTTAGGCTGCTAACTATTTTGGGACATAGTGATACCGACTTATTTTACTTTCGTAATTTGAAAGAGATTACGTATTTTTAATTTATTTTTCTCAGAAAAAGGTTAAAAATAGAATTAGGTTTTGACATTTGTAGATGCTCTTCCCTATTTCAAACACTCCCCCTATAGCTAGAGAAAAACACACATAAAAAAATAAAGCCTGCTCCAGTACAATCATAAAAATGATCCTACAGCATGATCATTTCCAAAATGAAGGCAAACAGATATGTTTTCAAGTAAGTACCCAACTAGTCTAACCAAAAGTAAAGCAACTAAAGTATAAAGTCCTTAAGAAAATTACATATAGATATGCACAAATAATAGTTGCATGATTATTGTTAAAACATAGTTTATCTTACAAAGTTGGGTAGCGATAGTCAACCCCCCATGTCCTGGTTTTAAAAAGGCTTTTGAAGTTTTGTACATGATACAATGGCCATATTTACAATAGCATGGGTTGATTTCATCCACTATATATTCTTGTCTCATACCCAAAATCTGCACCTTTCCAATTAGGCTGATTTGCTTTGAACTGGTCCTGATTATCTCAATTGAGAGACGCCATGAGCACTCAACAAAAATCATCATTGCTCAGGTTTGGAATAGCAATTGCAACATTATAAATGTAGTAGATATTGAACAAAATTAGTCATGCATGCATGGGCTCATAGGTCTCAAGGGTTCAACGTCTCAAGGGTTCAACATGGCTCTGATACCAAGTGTAAGGACCAGATCTTTACTATATAATTTTTTTTTTTTTTCTTTTCAAAATAAATCACAATAAAATACAACTAGAAGAGAACAACATTAGGGATTCAAATTTATTCAACACTATCTAACACATCCCTAAATTTTTTTTCACTGAACATATCATAAAATTTACATATATTTAACTAAGGCCATAAAGAAATCGTACAAAATAATATTGCAACACATATGTACCATTCACCAAAAGACGAGTCTCCACTTGATTTGCCGTTACTTGTCTTCCCTTGTTGTTGGTCACCTTCGAGAGTGAATGACGACGTACTTGATCCAAATGCGATGACCCACTGGTTAACCTCCCAACCTCCTCCTTGGGTACTCTTCTTCCCTGCGGACCCCCGAGCTACAATTGGGTTGTACAATGGAGGAATGCAATAGTTGGTAGAGGAGAGCAATCGTTGGCTCAAGAGTCCCCTCTCTAAAATCCTCTACCTCACCAAACTCACTATAGTTTTGTAATCACTGCACTGACATAGTCTCATCCATCCAACAATAGGGTCCCCCCCTCAAAAATTCTCTTCTCCCATGGCTTGCCCCTTCTTTTATAGGAGTCCTCATAGGTGACAGTTGGCATGTCATGCATATTTTATTTATTTATTTATTTATTTTTTTCTTAATATATAATTCAATATTTTGATTATTAACCCACCCATGTGTCACTCTCTCATCAAGGGTCTCCAAAATTATTTACTTAAATTTTAATTTAAAACTAATATTTTCCTCACCTCAACAAGATTCCTATTTCTTCTCCTAGTTGCCTCTTGATCCCCCTTTTTACTCCTTAATTTGTGTTCATTACTAAAGTCAATTAATGAGTCAAGATTTGATCCCATATCTACTCCCTAATTTAACTCAAGTTATCTCTTATATGGCTATTCTTATGTTGGTTTTTGCCACATGGAGGTTCTCTACATTTCTCTAAAATTAAATCTATTAATCTTATTTTAATTCACCCTCCTCTTCTCTTAATTAAGTTTAACCATTTTAGGATTAATCTTTATCCTTACAATTATGTCCCTCTTTCCCCTTTTACCTAATTAAACTACATAATCTACCTACTATTTTCCAACATGGGAAGGGTAGAGTTTTTAAGGTAACCTATTTTATTTCTTCTTATGATCCTCTTAACCCAAGTTTTATTTTTGTTTTAATTACCTCGGTTTCTAACATCATTTACCCTTGATGTAAATTTACCTTGTTTTCATTTCTTGATTATATATATTAATTAATTTATTTATAATGATTCCAAGGGTGCCAAGTTTGGTCGTGCCCTTCAAGAACTTCCCTCAAAGTTCCAAGGGTGCCACGCCTATTAGTTTATTTGTGATGCCAAGGGTGCCAAGTTTTTCATGCCCTTCAAGAAATTCCCTTGAAGTTCCAAGGGTGCCACACCACTTGCCCTTCAAGCATTGAGTGACTACGAGGGGAAATTATAGTTGCAATGACATAGACCACTATCATCTCTTATGTTGCATGCTATAGTGAGACTAATGGTTTCAGGGATCAAGGAATCTGCCTTGATGCGTGCCCCCCGGTAAAACCTCATGAGCAAACCAACTTTGGGACCTGCCCTCATGACATTGTGATCTTCAAGGTGAAGGTGTTTCAACCTTTCTATCCCAAGTCACATCAGGAGTGCTAGTGGGTGAGATTAGAGACACTGTCCCACCCCTCCCATGTAGTTCCATCCACTTGTACAACCCCATCACCCATATGTGAGTCATTCAGCCAAGCAACTAATATGTGCCTGCAACCACTAACATCTCATCAGAATATAGATAAACATATATAGCAAGCTTCAATATTGACTTTGAAATAAAATAATATAATTTTTTCATCAAACCAGTTTTCGTCAACTTGTCATATGCGAGTGCCCCTAGTGGTTGCCTGCCATACTCAATAATCATCAGTAACAAGGTTTCTCAGTGTTATTCATTGTCATAATAGCATCTTTAAGAACACCTAGTCATTCACATCATTGTTCATTGTAAGCTCGAACTAATGAAAGTAGGTAACATAGGGGACACATCCATCATGGCTATCATCATCAAAAACATCAATGGAAACATAACATCAAATAGATAACAAACATAACCATTTATGCCACAATCATCATAATATCAATAGAGAACATGCATAACCATTAATGCTATCTTCTTCATAATATCAATGGAGATCATACATAAACATCACGACCACTAATATCACAACCAATAATAATTGAGTCGTGTGTCTAGATCCTCAACCTGAGGTCCTCAAATAATAAAGTGTGGGCCTCAGGGCTAAATAAATGTTAATCTCATATCACTGTCAGTCAACTAGAGCGGGGCACTATAAATATTACAATATACTCGTACCCATAAAAGTAAAAATTGGGTAGAGATAACTAGACAACCTAATAAGACAAATAAGTTAAGCTTGAGTTTGGGGAAACTCCATCTCAACAAATTTGATTTGTAGGTTCTTTGTCACATGACGGTGCCAAGTTTTGTACTGCTTGATGACTTCCCCAAACTATGCGATGGGATGAGGCTGAAAGCGGACTTTAGCCTCTATGGCATCCGAGTTCACTGATTTGGAACCAGTTTGATTTTCCTTCTTTAGTAGGAGCATCATAGAATTGATATAAATAGGGCCACCAATGTATTTCTACATGTTCTTCTTGTTCACTTCAAGATCTCCCTTGGTAGCGATCTATGTAAACCCGTCCAAGTATTCTTCAACGTCCTACCTGACCTGATTCCTGCAATTGGCTTTAGTGAGTGCGCCAATTGATGGAATCTTGTGTGATTTCACCTTGAAATCCATGTTGTTGTACAACCATGCATATGAGGCCTGAATATTGGCAATGAATGTGTTTGTTTCTCTGAATGATCATTTGTACTCATGATTTCTCCAACTCTACCTATTGCCTTGTTTACTTCGCCAGCTCAGACGATGACCCTTTGTATTGCATTGATCACTCATACATGACAACGATGGTTGTATGGACAACCTTGAGAACTTTAGCATTATCCTTACACTTTTGTTGCATGTCATGCAAGAAGACAACTACTTTATGCATGGTGACAATCTCTTCATACAATCTCCACATAGTTTCTCCCAATGTCGATACTTCACCAAGTATGGTTGCCTTAAGTTCTTCCAGATAAACTTGCGTGGGATTTTCATTCTAAACCTCTGCTCCAAGTTGTTAAACTTCTTGCCACACAGCCTGTAAGTTCTTTTCCAACTATTTTTTCTCGACCATCAGATACTCTGTGTTTGACTTCGTAGCACCTGCAAAGGCCAAGTTGGTTGTGAAAATGGCATTCAGATTCTTTCTGGTGTCTATCACAATAACCCTTTCTCTTATGAATGCGGGAGATTCAAGATCATCCATAAAATGTTTCTTGCTTGCTTGTAAATACTTCTTCTGAAGCTCATCATAAGTCAAATTTTACATGTCCATAACCATACCCTCATAAAAAAAGGAACAATTTCAGTTTCCTCACTTGGAGCTTTCTCTACCGCAGGAGGAAGGGGAGACTGAATGGTGACCTGCTTAGTGTTTGACATCAGTTCAACATATAGGTTTAATTGTTATGGTTCCACCTCCATGTCTTGAATCACAATTAACTCCTTAATTTCTAGTTGTCAGTTCCACTCTTGTTCCTTGTCCTGTTTTTGTGTTACTTCTTCCCCTTCCATTAATCATCTTTCCTCTTCTTCTTTTATTCGCCTTTCTTCTTCCAATCTCCTCTTCTCTTATTCTTCTCTTTGCTTCATCTCTTCCTCCTGCTTCATTTTCTTCCTCCTCTTCTCTGTTGCTATGGCCTCTTTCAAGGTGATTGGATCTTCTTTCATCTTTCAGCTCTGTTCTTCCATTGGATTGTGTGTAACTTTCCTCTTTCCCTTCTTGTGCATTGGGTTGCGCCTTTCTGCTGGTACTGCCCAGTGGAGTAACTCTTTCTGCAGAGTAAGCTATGATGATCCAATGAAGCTGATTGGTTTACAAGACTTGGAGGCATTATAAAAAAATTTCCATGCTTCCTCCTCACGTCTGCAAAAGGTCTCACTTTTCCATTGAAAATGAATCCTTGCATATTGGTCTTTACAAACATTCCTGGGATCATATAAATTGATGTCCAAATGACCGAATGAAAATTTTTCTATCTCCTTGCCTTCAGTGTCTGCAACTTTCAAATTCTTGATTTTGTACAATCTGATATGCATTAAAGGAGCAGGCCAAGTTACTTTCTTCTTCCTGTACAAAAACGTTGATAACCTTCTGGAAAGATGGTACACAACTTCTTGCATGAAAAACTTATCAGTGGCATACCTTATTTCCTTTCTCTTATTCTCATTTCCTTCTCCTTTTCTCCTCTTGCTATTCCCCTTCCCCTCCGATAGAAGATGTGGTGACTTTTGTTCGCCAAACACTTTGAGGAAAGTGCCATTTGGTGAGGCAAACCAGCCTACTATCTCTGACACTACTTCCATTGCCCCACATGACATGAAAGGTGAAACTTCCTCAAATATTAACTTGTATAACAGAATGAGGAAGTGATTAGTAAGCCTTTCCATTACTACTTTGTGGCTACTCTCTGAAAGCAACTTAGAGTAGATGTGCACGACAAACTCTCTTGGTGTCCAAGCTCAATTCATGCCAATGAATGAATTATGAGCATAAATTACATCTTGCAGGTAGGAAGACGTGTAAAATTTGGCTACATGGATCTTCAGCTATTGAGCCAACAAGTCTGACCAGTTAAATGGGTTTCCTTTGTTCACAACCTGGTTTAGCAAGAATTCCCACCTTTCGAGGAAGGTCTCAATACTCTGTTGACCATAGATCCTACAACATAAAACTATCAAGTACTAATAAGCCTTCCTGAGAGACTTTGTCTTGTAGTGTTGGTGGGTGTCTAACAAAACTTTTTTGGCTCTTTCACCCAGCCTTTGACAACCTCCTTTGTGGTCAAGTAGTTGTTGGCAACATAGAAGTAAGAATCCATGAGCGATTTCGACTTCGATAAATGGTACATGAGATGGTAATCCGGTGCCAGAAAATAAGCAAGCCTTTGTCTGCTAGCACTATTAAGAGTCATAGTCTTGGATTCTATATGCAAAATAATCCAACTAAGAACGCTTGCACATGGGAAAGTTGAGTACCTGCATGCAAACTTATGTAACCCTGACTTTTGGACATTGATATACACCTTCTGGTCCTCAAGATCTACTTTGAAGCTTCTAGTTGAGAAAGCTTCATTCACTTTGTGCCATGTGATATATGGCTCTTTCTCTATGCACATTTCAGTATCTGTGAAAACTGGCAAGTTCATTGGAGTACTCTCAACTGCCTACTCGGTGCTGCTTTCAATGGTGTCCTTTGAAACAAATCTCTTTGGTGGCATGATGACAATAACTGATGAAGAGAAATTATCAACAACTGCAATACCTGTAGGAGGAAAAGTACTCATGGAAAACATGAATTAGCTTCAGCAAAAAAGACTAACACAACAAGGTCAAGGTAGAAACCACAAGACTAGAGGGAAGAATTACGCAAATCCTAAGTTGAGGGCAAAGGTTGGCTCCAAGAACTGTGCATTACACAGTATCAATAGCTAGGGGAGTAGCTTGAGGCTTGAGGTTGCGCAATGCACAATCTTAACCTATGCAAAGTGAGGAAAAGATGACGCATTACGCAGTCTCAGTGGCCAAGGGTGAGGCTTGAGCCCTAGAATTGGGCAATGCACAATTGAGCTATCCAGGTACTACACATTGTGCAGTCTTAGAGGCCAAGCTTGAACCTTGAACCTTGAACCTTGGACTTGCGCAATGCCCAACTGAGCAAGGAAATTGCTGGCCAAGTGAAGGGAAGATTTTCTCGGAAAGATGATGGGAAAGTGGCAGATCTAAGTGATTGTGCAAGATAGAGTGTATATTTGACTAATGGAAGACAAATTGGTGAATATTAAGTGCATAAGATCAACATGAAAAAGGAAAAACAAACATGCATAGGGAGTTGCCGAAACGATGACCACTCATGTGCGAAAATAAGAAAACTGATGCAACACTTGTAAAAGGCAAACGTTTGACAGAACCAAAAGTTTTACAAGCTAATATAAGTTAAAACGCTAGAAACCATGAAAATAAACAATCAAAACAACACTCACATAAGCAAAACAACAAAAAATGACAAAATACAACAAACACAAAAATCACAGGAAAAACCACCACAAAATCCACCAAAGGCTCCTTGATCTCCTTAGGAAGGTTAGAGCTCCAAGATCGAATGTACAAATGAGCTCTAGGGGAATTCATTATATAGATCTAGGTTGGTTAGGGTTTATGATGCACATGCTTAAAATCAAGGAAAAAATGACTCTTGGAAAAGAGTCAAAAAATAACAACTTGTGTCATCCTTCAGGAAACTAATTATCCACTCCCTATTTTCTAGGGCTTTCTTTTTATATTTTACTTTTTGCTTTTTATTTTTCAGGAAACCGTCCATTCACATTGAAAAGAAGGATTGCACAATTTCCAACCACTAGGCAACTTATTGACTCAGTGAATTGCACAATTTTTGAGCTCAAGGGAAGCTTTGCACAATTTCTGAACTCAAGGCCAAGATGTCTCCTAGAATTGCACAGTTTTGATCTCAAGGCTGGCTTGCCTGTTCTGATTACACAATTCAAATCCTCCAGGCTTGCCTTCCTTCTAAGATTGCGTGGTTTCTGGAGGGAATCTCGGTAATGCTGCAAAGTCAAGTCAAGAGATAGCTTGTTCCTGAAAGATATCAAATCGAGATCAACTCATCACAAGCACAACATGAAAAGATAAGTCTTGATCATAGCATAAATGATTGATGACAATGAATGAAAAGATCTTGTGGATAGAAGGTAAGGCTCCAAAACCAAAGTATGGAAAAAATTTTGGAGGGTGGTTATATCTACAACACTTGGCGACACATTGGTAGAACTCTAGCTCTCTATATGGGTCTTAAATTGTGTAAACCAGGTCTAACTCTTTAGGAAGTATTGTTATGTTCGTTGATCACCATAAATTCTTTAGTTGACTTAAGTTAAATATACAGCCCCTACGGTTATCTTCATCAATGACACGCCACAAAGGCAAGTCAAAATCAGTGGTTTCGTTTGGAGATGGGGAGTGTATAGGTACACAAATGAAGCAGGATTGTCAGAGTCTTGGTTTTCATCTCTGGTGTTGCTTCACTATCAGCAGGCCTAGATAGTACCTTGACAGAGTCACTTGAGGGAAAGAAACATTGCTCTGCTACGAGCGAGCCTGGACAATAACCCAGTGGAGTTGCTTGCTTCACCTCTCTGCACCAAGAAGCCTTTCTCTTCTTTCACCTTTTATTATTTTTTCCTTTTTGTTTTTGTTCAAAGAACTGTGCATGGGCACTTATTGATTTAATGAGGTAGAAGAGTGATCCTGACTTATCGAGAGAAGAAGATGTTGTCTCTTCAGAGAAGGTTATTTTACACCTCTGAAATACAATTCACTTGTTATAGTTTCCTCCCCTCCTTACTCTACTCGACTTAGTTGACAAGATGAACCCAAACAATTATAAAACCGATTAGAGTAGGTGGTTCTAGTTATAGATTTAAGCATCATGATTCCACCATGGTTTTCTCTGAAAGGGAAATATTTTCCATCAGGGTATCACCGACCAAAGGTGCAAGATACACACAAAGAGAGGGAATAAGCAGATAACAAAGCATTGACAGTAGCACAATTTCATCCTGAACTTCACCATGCTTGCTTCTGAAACCAAACGTAGTTTCATGCGGAAGATATCTTACAATGAAAAAGAAATAAAAGAGTAGGGAAGAAAGTAAATCAAAATGAAACAAAATAAAGAAAACAAATAAACTACTACTCCTAAATTAACCGAGAATAGGTTAGGCTTATGTAAATGAAACTTCTAGTGTAATCATTGATGAATAGGATGACCTATATAGGCGAGGGAATCCATATCAAGAAAGATATTCAAGAATAACAATGGACAATAAAGATAAATCGATACATGCCACAACATTTGAAGATTGAAAGTGCATGCAGAAAAGTACGACAAAAAAGCACAGACAAAACATTTTGTGGATGCATGATCATGTTTACACACATTGCAACAAGATAACATGCAAGAGCATCCTTTCAAGCTTCTAAATTTGGCAAACATGAATAAAGTAAAAAAATATGTTTCGCAAACAAGTTTGCCATATATGATTCCTCTAATGATTGAGTGATGGCATCGTGCAAACCAAACAGAGGGTGTGAATATTATTGAAAGGATTTATTTTCAGTGTGTGTGATGGAACAAGGAGGATCCTTGAAAGATATAAGACTATTCTGATCGTGATTGGAAATGGCTTCAATATTGCGAGAACCTGACATAACCATCAACGTGGGCTGAAGTGCCTTGAAAACTTGTGATAGTTCCAAGACATCAGACACTATATCATCAAAAACTGGTGGCTTAGAAAGACTGACAACAGAAAAATAAGAATTGTGACCAAATGAATCAATGAATAGGTCACAACAACCATGATAAAAAATTTCAACATCGAAAACAGAGGCATCCTCTTATTCTAATGAATCATAGAGAGGGGAAGATTTAAAACAAGAAATTTCACCCTCTGTTTCTTTAGAAAGATCAGATGATTGATGGGAAATATCTGCAAAAGAAGATTCATCCTCGCCATGTTTAGATGTAAAACTAACATTCCACGGGTTCTTCGTGTGATCTTAGTTAACATCGTAAGAAACTGATTCTCGAATAGATTCAATAGGTATGATAGAATTGCGGAAGATGTCAGGATAATCAGGGAGAGGCGAGCAAGGAATAAGATCATCTTGTAAGGAATAAGATCATCAAGGAAAAGAACACATTAATGATATTACAAGAAATAGGTCAGAAAAATCAGGTCTGGCAGAGCACGCATGTTCTTCCTCACACTATATCTGTATGGAACAAGAAAAATTAATTCACAAGGAAGACCATTATTTAAAAAGAAGGGTGAAAGAGGCAATTGAAATTGAGAAATCCTCCAACAACATGAATAGGGATGACAAACTAAAATTAAGTAGCACCTGGAAACCCTTATTAAATAAAATTAAAAAAGCAGTAAATTAAATCTAATAAAATAATAAATAAATAAATCTATCTAACTCCCTTTTAATAAAGTTTAATAAGTCAAAAAAAATAATAAATAAATAAATAAAAATTCAATTCAATTCAATTCAAACTAATACATAACAAGGAACTTATTTATGATTTGGTAACATTCATTTATACATCCTAGCGGAGGGAAGCGAGGTGCAGCGACACGACGTCAGGGTTTCTGAGATAACCTGCAACGGCAAGACCTCTGGACAGAGGCCACCAGATTCGATAGCGGCAGCGTAGCATTCCTTAGGCCGCAGGTTTTGGCAGGCGGGTACAATGAACCCCCATCGGGGGGAAGGAGGGGCGCCTCCTCCAACAAACGACAACCAGCAAGGGCATATCGAGGGTTCTGAAAGGGAACAGGAGCACAATGAGGGAAGTACAGACAAAAGTCAGCAGAAGTAGACTGAACAAGCACAGCAAGACAAGCCGAAAGTAAGCTCATCCACATGCAAGCCAGCAGCTACGCACAGGCCAAAAGTGGAGCTACCCAGTCATCGCATCAATGCTAGAATTCAATATATGAGAGATCATGCTCTCATAGGCAAATTTATTGGGATTTGGCCAAATGAGAAAGCCTTGAGAGCCTGGATCAATGTTAAATGGCATCCAAAAGGACATATAACCTTGCATCTAGGGCCGAAGGGGTTTTTTACCGCAGTCTTCAACTGCTTGGAAGATAGAAACAAAGTTTTTGATGGAGGGCTCTTCGGGCTATTTCTCAGAGAATGGATCGAACGATTCAACCCTGACAAGGAAGATCTAAGCTGGGCACCGGTCTGGATCAGGCTATACTCGCTGCCATGGGAATACTGGGAAGAGGAGTCTCTCAAAGCAATCGGCAAAGTACTGGGCGACTTCGTCAAGGTAGAAGAAGAAACAAAGACGCAGAGATATACCTCATACGCACGGATCTGCGTCTATATGGACCTGAAACAACCCCTGCCTGACACGGTAAGGCTCTTTCATGAAGATGTGTTATGGATCCAGTTAATTGATTATGAGCATGTACCCTTTAGGTGCAGGAAATGTCATGACCTAGGACACCTTTACAGAGACTGCCCTTTAAACAGTAAACCTCAGGTTCAAGTTGACCAGGAAAACCAATCGTCAGACGGTTTCACTAAGGTGACAAATCGTAGAAGAGGAAATAAAAAATCAGTAGCCCCTACAAAGTTATCTCCAAGGGATCAATCAAAACCCTCTACTAGTAACAGCTTTGAAGTTCTAGCCAATGAAGATTTGCAGGATCCGGATAACTTAACCTCCAATAAAAAAGGATCTAATCAGGAAAAGATTGAAGGATCTCATTCGAAAGCAGGGGAAAAGGAGGTGGAACAAGAAGGCAATAATATCAAGACCGCTTCAAAAACCTGGAGCCTCCCTGAAATGGATATAGACAGCACAGACCCAAGTACAGGAAAAGAGAAGGAAGGAGATGGAAGCTATCAAGAACCTCAAATCATGGAGGAGGATACGGAATCAATAGACATTGGCGAGCTAGACATACTGGGCCTAGAACAAGCATGCAAAACAGGTAATTTCGACAAAATACCTGACAGACAAGTGGACAATCTAGTGGCAGTCCTCAACAAAGCCCAAAAGAAATACTCACTAGGGGTTCAAATCGGTAGTCAA
This sequence comes from Pinus tabuliformis, assembly GCA_031772625.1. Lineage (NCBI taxonomy): Eukaryota > Viridiplantae > Streptophyta > Pinopsida > Pinales > Pinaceae > Pinus > Pinus tabuliformis. Next base: position 476,378,320 of record CM062813.1, on the reverse strand, counting down.
TGGGATGGGAAGTTCATCACCAAAGACAGTAAAAAACGAGGAAGGAAAACTACTTTAGAAAGAACCATCAAGATTGGAGAAGTCTTGGTTGAATCAGGCAGATATGCTAAGCTAACCAAGTATTTTAATACCAACCCCAAACCTTCCCAATGAAGTTGATATCATGGAATATTAGAGGGCTTAATTGCCCAAGGAAAGGAAGACTTTTAAAAAATATGTTAATGGAGGAAAAACCAGCAATTCTCTTTTTGCAAGAGACAAAATGTAATTCGACAGTCTTGGAAAAAATAGCAGCAAAGGCATGGCCAGGCGGGTTAGTAACAACTGTTGATGCTCAGGGAACCTCAGGAGGACTTGCAGTGCTCTGGGATGCAAGAATGATCCAACTAGTTAACATACATGCAAATAAAAATTTCATTCAAGCTATCTTTCATATAATTGGAACTAATATCTATGGTCAGATAACAAATGTGTACTTTCCTCAAGAAACCCAGCACAAGGTTGAAATCCTGGATGCTTTAATGCAGCTTAATGCAGAAAAGAAATATCCGCTATGGGTTTCAGGCGGAGACTATAACATGATCGCATCAATGGAGGAAAAGAAGGGAGGGCGTTGCAGAATAAACAGGGATGGCTCTATATTAAAAGATTTCATTCAAAATAATTGGTTGATAGACCTTCCTACAAACAACGGCCTCTACACCTGGAACAACAAAAGGGCAGCACCAATGCAAATAGCCTCGCGTCTTGATCGATTTTTGATCTCTGATAATGCAGTTCATCTAGGGGGAGAATTTACAGCCTCCATCCTTCCTTATTCAGGTTCTGATCATTGGCCCATAGCCCTTCACTGGAATCGGCCTGGTAACAGCATAAGGCGACCCTTTCGGTTTGAGGCTTTTTGGCTAACTCATCCGGAATTCCATGAATTTATCAGGACAACTTGGCAAAATTTCAATCCAACGGATGGAACAAAAATGTCCATATTCCAAAGGAAGCTGAAGCACCTCAAAGAGGAAATAAAACGCTGGAATAAATCCATTTTCGGCAACATTTTCAAAGCGAAGGAAATCCTCACTCAAGAAATGAAAGAAATTCAGCAAAGAATGATCTCTGAAGGACGTTCTGAAGAGCTAGTCTAGAAGGAGCAAGCTACAGAAAACAAAATCCTCGAAAGAGACCAACAGGAGGAAACTCTCTGGAGGCAAAAATCGAGAGTTAGATGGCTGAAGGAGGGTGAAAAGAATACGAAATTCTTTCACAAAACCACAGTCCAAAGAAGAATGATCAATCAAATCTCTTATGTCAACAATGAACAGGGCACCAAAATTGAAACCCACGAAGGAATAGAACAAGAGTTCCTCAACTACTTCAAGAAGATGAATCAAGAACCTAACATAAATAGAATAGAGGCTATTGACAAAATTATCAGACATATACCTAGATTAATTACTGAAGACCACAACATTCTTCTTCTCAAGCCTATAAGTCTTCAGGAGGTTGAGACTGCGGTGAATCAACTAAAAGCAGGGAAAGCGCCAGGACCAGACGGATTTACTTCAAACTTCTTTCAGCACTTCTGGGATTTAATCAAATGGGAAGTTTGGCAGGTAGTGGAAGAATCGCGCACTCTAAGATGGATGTACCCAGGTCTGAACGCAACATTCATCGCATTAATCCCCAAAGCAGAGGAATCCAATACTCCAGACAAGTACAGACCAATCGCTTTGTGCAACATTATATACAAGATTGTCTCCAAGGTCATAGCTTCGAGACTGAAGCCCATGCTTCCCCTCATCATATCTCCAGAACAATCTGGGTATGTAGAAGGAAGATAGATCACAGATGGGATTATTTTAACCCATGAAATAATACATTCTCTCAAGCAGTCAAAACAACCAAGTATGTTGCTCAAAATTGATTTATCTAAGGCTTTTGACAGTATCAGTTGGGAATATTTGCAAAAAATCCTCAAAGCCTTTGGTTTTGCCCCCTCCTGGATCAGATGGATCAGCAATCTTCTATCCTCCTCGTTCTTCTCTATTCTCATTAATGGTATTCCGTCTCCCACCTTCCGCCCCTCTAGGGGGATTAGACAAGGGGATCCTCTATCGCCCTTTTTGTTTGTCATCTTAGCTGAAGGCTTAGGACGCAGTATTAAATCGGCTATCCTCTCCCACAATCTCAAAGGTCTAGCTTTCCACCAAGCCCCTGCTTTCTCGCACCAGCAATTTGTAGATGATAACATGTTATTCGGTCATCCCTCTGTTCAAGAAGCTCGCTCTTTTAAATCTATTCTTGAAAACTTTTCGAATGCCTCAGGAGCCCTCATCAACAAACTCAAATCTCAGATTTTCTTTTTCAATACTCCTCCCACCACCCAAAGAGCTATAGCTCGCATTCTAGGCTTCACCATAGCGTCCCTTCCTTCTAAATATTTAGGAGCTCCTCTAATTGCCTCGGCTCTCAAGCATTCCTCTTGGAACAGCCTGCTAGAAAAATTGGAAGCCAGATTATTCCTCTGGACTCACAGAGCTCTTAATATGGCTAGTAGGATAGTGCTAATTAAAGCTGTTCTGCAGTCCATGCCTCTCTACCTATTCTCTATCTTGGCGGCACCGAAGTGGGTGCTCAAAGCTATCAAACAGCTGCAGCGTAATTTCCTATGGGGAAGTTCGGGGCCAAATCGAAAGTGGGCATTGGTCAAATGGGAGAAAGCTTGTCTTCCTAAAAAAGCAGGAGGCATTGGGCTAAGAGACCCAGAACACAGCAATATGATAATGGGGGCAAAAATCTGGTGGAAGTGGCTTTCAAATCCCAGAACACCTTGGGCTGCCCTATGGACAGCGAAATATGCAAGAAACTTACCCTTAGAGGAGCGAATTAGAATGTCAGAAGTCAGTAAGGGCTCGGTCATTTGGAACTCAGCCATTCAACATCGAGATATAATTCAAAAGCACAGTTTCTGGGAGGTGAAAGATGGCCTTACAGCAAGGTTCTGGGAAGACTCATGGCAGCAGCTTCCAAACCTCAAAGATATCATTCAGGGAATTTCAGACCGAGACATAAACCAGCATGACAAGGTGAGTCACTTCTGGAGATCACATACTGCCCAAGAACATAGAGAGTGGAAAGAAGCTAGTCATATCTTACCTCACAGCTCGGAGCAAATTCAACTTTCTCTATCCTCAGAACTTCAAAAACGAAAAATTCTAAAGTTGGCAGGCATGGATACACTAAGATGGGGATATGAGGAAAAGGGTACCTTCACAACCAAGGAAGCCTACAAAATCATTATCAAAGATAGAGTAATCAAAGACAAATTATGGGACAAAATATGGAACCCTCCTATTTGGCCGAAGGTTTCTACTTTTCTATGGCTTCTTTCACACAATAGAATTCTCACATGCGACAACCTCAGGAAAAGGAACTTCTCTGGTCCATCTATATGTCTCAACTGCAAACAGAAAGAGGAATCAACTCTACATCTTATGCAAACCTGCCCGCTTGGAAGGAAATTGTGGGAAAAGGTCACATTCCGCTGTCGGAGGGATGGTAG